>CM062815.1:164359263-165559263 GCA_031772625.1 Pinus tabuliformis | reverse complement strand
AGTACTTCATATCATTCGCAAACAGATGGTCAAACTGAAGCTGTCAACAAATGTCTAGAAACCTACCTTAGGTGTTTCACTTTAGAAAAGCAACACCTTTGGGTACAGTGGTTACCTCTGGCTAAATGGTGGTATAACACCAACTATCATGCCACCACCAAAATGACTCCCTATGAAGCAGTCTATGGTCAACTTCCGCCTTCCCCTACTTCTTATCTCATGGGGTGCTCCAAAGTACAAGCCGTGGATCAACTCCTACAACACCGCGCAACCATGCTCGCCCATCTGCGCGAGAATCTTCATCAAGCTCAGAACCGTATGAAGCAACAGGCCGACCAACATCGCTCAGAGCGCCAATTTCAAGAAAGGGATCAGGTCTTTTTGAGGCTGCAACCATATAAGCAAACATCACTCAAAGACAAGGGTTGTCAAAATCTCTCTCCAAAATTCTACGGACCATACCAAGTACTTCAGCGCATTGGAGAAGTGGCTTACAAGTTGGCTTTGCCACCTACAGCAAAAATCCACCCAGTTTTCCATGTATCGTGCCTCAAGAAAGTGATTGGGAACAATTGCCGAGTTCAAACCAGTCTACTTGAATTGGACGAAGAAGGGTCAATCTGGCTTCAACCTGAACAGGTTCTAGACACACGAGACAAGCACCTGCGCGGCCGCATGATTAAGGAGGTCCTCGTCAAATGGAAAGACACCTCTCCGGAAGATGCAACTTGGGAACCAGCCAGTATTCTTCAGCAGTTTCCGCAGCTTCAGCCTTGAGGACAAGGCTAGTCTTAAGGGGGAGGGCATGTTAGGGTCCCACCCTAACCCCCTGATTTATGTCATGGGATCACGTCATAGTCAAGAGTCAATAAAGCCCATATTAATATTTGTAAGTGGTTAACCCGCAATTAATGACGGGACCATAGTTAGTTGCAAATGGGCGGTAGTATTAGATAGATGGTAAATGGGCGGTAGTATTAGATAGATGGTATTAATAAAACCCACGGTATTGGCCCGTGGTATTGCATGTATGAGTCATATATAAAGGATAGAGACTCCCTGCGAGGAGTATCGTGTCTTGTTTTTGTAATCGAGCTCTGCTCTATTGGAGGTTTCCCCCTCGAAGAGGCCTGTGAACATTTCTCTCTGAATAATAAAATCATTGCTATTCTGTGTTCTGGGTATCTTTTCTTCGCATATTCTGTGTTTGGGTATTACTTTGCAGGTTAAGAGCATAACAGTTTGCTCAAGATTTGAGAGAAATTTTTTCTGGGAGGACAAGTATTTCTCGTGTATAAGAGTATAATAGATAAGACACCACTATGGTGACTTTGAAACTAAATATATAAGGCAAATAACAAAATTAGATCAAAGGGAAATATTGTGACAAAACTAGAACAAACAACCAAGTCTAAGGAGAACTCATATTGTCTCTCTTTTTCATTTTCCTACTTTTTAATGTCTACATGTAGAAAGATCTATAGGCCTCAGATAGAAATAGGAATTGCCATATGAGACAATGATGCACCTAAAAATAGGGGTTAGATATGCAAGGAAAAGATACATGTGATATCTAAAATCATCTAGATGTCCACTCATAATTAGGTGCTCATTAAGAACTCTAGCCATTGAGCATTAACCTCTTAAGAAATATAACCATCACATAATGCATAAGAAAATTATAAACTATGTTGAGGAACTATTTAATCCATTTTTCAAGAACTATGAACAAGTAATAGTGTCCTATGACGAGAGAAATCCCAGTGTCATTAAAAGAAGAGTTATCAATATATGTTTATTTTATTTTTTAGCTTAGAAGTTTTAGGGTTTTTGTTTGTTTGTTTGTTTTTTAACAAGGAGGGTTATATTTGCATTAAATTATGTTGCATTTAAACCATATGGTTTGATAATACAAAATGGAGGGATGTATTAGATTCGTCATAATAAAAGGGAGCCAAAAATTTAACTCTATTTTCTACTATTTGGACTAACATGCTCGCTGTATTATTTGGTATCTAGTTATGTATTGTTGCAAGTATTATCTTGACCAAAATATAATTTTGCAAACCATATAGAATTTTAAATTTTAAAATGGAGCATCCTTGCGAAGGGATTCCTTTTCACTACAAATCTTGGATATTTGAACGCCAAGTTATTTCTCCATTGCCTGTGCTAAGTATTGTTAGACTGTCTCCTCTGTCAATTTTTGTGGTATCTACGACCAATATTCAAATTTAAAAGAAAGAAAATTATCTTTAATTCATTTAGGCTCCAAATATTTAGTCATCCCCACCAACAAAATGGGTTTTGACCAAGTTGACCTAAAGTCTTCTAGGAAGAGTTGACCAAATTCTTTGTTCCTGATATGTTTGACCAGGATTGACCATGTTGGTTTCCATGGTCAAGTTGACCAATTTTGACTAGAAAATCAGATTGTACCTTTTGTTGAATTGAACAATTATTTCTCCTAGAAAATATTGCAAGGATTTCTCCCAAGGTTGTGTTTCCCAGGTGAATTTTTTTTGGTGTCTACTATTCTATTGTGATCTCTATTGTTTCTATTGCATTTACAATTGAATTTTTTAAAGTGTAATGGCTTATTGATAATATGAAGTGTACAAAAATATCATTTGAAGTACTAATCAGTGTCATAAAATTGTGGATCTAATTAGCACTAAAAAATCAACATGGTTTCAGAGCTTTGGTGAAGAGAGGGCATTGAGATCACTTCTTGAAGGAACCTATTCTACAATCATATATGTGACCTAATATTTAACTAAGATGACTCCCTCTAACAAGCCTAAACATGAGCTAGAAGGTGCATCAAATTTCAAGGCTTGGAAGACCATAATAGATCTTATTCTTGAAGAAAATGATGTCATAAAATATGTGAAAGGCAAGTTTTCTGAGCCTCGGGATAATGGGAAAAATATCCAACAGAAGAGAATGGAAACCATGGGCAAGAAGATTCTTGTTGAATCCTTCAAATACCACTTGATTCTTTTTCTTTTAGGGATGAATAATTTAAAACAAATATATGATACCCTAGTAGGGTTGGTCAACAACATTAGATAGAAAATGACCTTGAAAAATCAACTACGTGATATTGAGATGACTAAATTACATACTATGACCTCCTGCTTCATGAGGATCTCTTAGTTGAGAGATCAACTCAAGGCCATTGGGGAAATTATTGATGAATCAGGACTTGTGACTACAACTCTTAATGGTTTTCTAGATTCATGGGATTATTTTGTATCAAGCATTTTTGGTGAAATAATGTTTGATCAACTATGAACCTCTTGTTCCCAAGAGTAGTCTAAGCTATTATCAAAAGGGAAAATTTAGATACCTCAAGATGGCGAATCCCAAGCATTTGCAACTCATTTTAAGAATGGTAAAGGAAGAAGAAAATTTAGTAAATTTCAAGAGAAAAATTAATGTAGAAGTCCTACTCCTATTCAAAAGAAGAAGCATATTCAATGCTTCCATTGCCACAAGTTTGGTGATTATGAAAACAAGTGTCCTGAAGGGAAGAATGATAAAAAGAGGAAAGGAAATTAGTATTCTTCAACAACAAACATTAATTATGATGAACATCCACAAAAGAAGAAATCAAAGTATGACAGAAAAAATGGGGACAAGGACGAGGATATTCTTGATTTTCAGTAGATAGGGCAAGAGCTAGAGGGAGCTATGGAGAAACACTATCTCATATAAAGAAAATAAATTCATAAATCTTGTGATAAAGTATGAGCCCTTCTTAGAATAATTATAGAATTAGGGTTTGTAAACCCTAGGAAAGATTTAAAGATTATGATTTAGAAATCCCTAGGGTTTGGGGATAAAACCCTCGAGCTAGATCTAAAATCGATGAATCCATTGAATGAAGAAAATTGTAGCTCATACATTTCATGTAAGGAAGGAAAACCAAGCAACATGCATTAGAAGTTGATGATGAGGACAAGAATTGAGAGGGAGTTGAAAATTTCCTTGCAATCCTCAAAAGATAAGTATTGTATATATTTGATTATTATTTGTCAACCTATTATATTTGTTTCTTTCACTTGGTAATAATCATTTTCCTTCCATGGCATCCTGGTGAGGTTTGTAGTTACATTGTGAAGGTTGTCAAGGCAATGATTTTGGAAGTAGATGGAAGCATCAAGAAGAACAAAGAAACGTTTGTGACAAGATCGAGGATTCTCTAAGGATCAAGCTTAAACTCGGGTAGAGAGATTTATGTTTGAGAAGGAGAAATTGTACAGACATCTAGAATCGTGTCAAATAACCAGAATAAATTGTAGATCAGAGGGAGAAGATATTTAGATAGAATGAAAGGATGCAACCTACTAGAGATCCAAAGTGTCTTTCATGATTATGTGGAGCGGAAGACCCCCAATGATGTAAGTTTAGGTCCTTCTATAACTAAGGAACATCCTTTAGATCGTCAAGAAAATCCAGAAGGGATCCATGAGTCAGTGGACCGACCTAGGGTTATTGTTCTAAAATCCAAGAAGATATTGGCATGGATTCAAGGTACACTGAAAGAAGGAGAGGGAAATGTAGCTCCTCATGGCACTTTAAGAGAAAGAAAACATCCCAAGATGTTCTCAAGATATGTAGCACTGATGAGTCACTTCCTTGATTTCAAGCCATCAAACTGTGAGGAGGCAACATGTCAACAAGTTTGAAGGATGCTATAATGGAGGAAATTATGTTGAGACTTGAAGGGAAGTTAGTGGTCAATTTCAAGTGGATTTGCAAGATCAATAAAATGGTAGATGGTGGCATAGAGAAGTACAAAGAGATGTTCATGGAAAGAGGGTTCTCCTAGAAAGAAGGAGAAGACCATGAGGTGACAATCACTCCATATTTCTAGGAATGCTTCTATTATAATTATTATTTCTATTATGGATTAGATATTACATTAGATGGATGTAAAGACCACTTTCCTCGATGGAGTAATTGAGGAATAAGTGTACATAGATTAACCCAAGGCTTTGAGGTACGTGAGAAGGAGTCTCATGTATGTAGAATGATGAAACATTTGTACAAACCTTGAGCATGGATATCTTATGATTATAGTTTGATATGGTTATTATATTACTTGTTCTAATGAGAGCAGAAGAACTTACGTGACAGAAGGAGCAACAATGCTAGGAGGATTTGATTTTGTGATAGAGGGAGCAGTCAAGCCTTGCTTCAGTTTCAAAGGGAGTTGATCTCTTAGTTCGAGATGAAGGATATACATTTGATGCGTTCCTTCATTGGTTAAGGAAAGTATACTATTGAGATCCTACAAATGATGGGCAACAATATTGCAGAACTAGATGCTCAGAAACGAGAAGGTCTCTACAAGAAATATGACTTCTATGAATGGACCACACCATATAGAAGATATGATTTAGAGACTATGAAGTAGAAATAAGGATCTATTTTAGAGGGAAAACTTAGTCAAGGTAACTGGAAGGTAGTTGTGGTGATGGATTTGGTGAAGCAAGTTGATCAGTTTATGGTTGATTCAAGGCATGTGACACCACATGTGTTGTGGTAATTACATGGTATAATTCGATATGTATTGAGATATGATGAAGTACAACTGCAAGGATATACAAATTCAAATTGAGAAAAGAGTGCCAAGGATAGGAAGAGCACATCAGGATTGGATTACGTTATGATATCTTGGATTAAAAGGAAGCATACATCTGTCACACTCAAAACTATAGAGGATGATTATATTGTATCTAGTTTTACAAGTTGTGAAGTAGTGTGGCTTCAAAATCTACTTGTAGGATTATTTGATCACTAGAGATGACTGTGGTGACAGGTTAAAGCACATTGAGATCAAGTATTGAGACATCGTATAGAAGGGTGCAGTATGGGTCTAGTACATTTTTTATGGACAAGCAAGATGTTGACATTCTCACAAATGCTTTGTCCCAAGATGAAGTTTGTATACCTTAGGGACAAGATTGGAGTGGTTCGGAATGTATCCCTCAGTGAGAGGGAGTTTTGAAGTTCTAACATCAAGGGAATGCATTCTCCCTAGCGTTAGTGTCAGTCTTTGAAGCCTTCCACCAGTGATCAAAAATACTCTTACAAAGTGGTCTTAGGGTGTCAAAGTCAAATTTCATCATTTCAGTAAGTCTTCAAGTAAAATTTGGTCACTAGGTATTAGGTCTATGATTTGTTTTCACTCCTTTCAAAGTTTTCCAAGTGTCGGTCCATGTCACCATTTGGCTAAGTGTACCATCATTCAAAAATTTGTCATCATCATTTCAGGTTCCAATGGGTCATTTTACACCTTGTTCGTGCTTCAGTTGTACCTGGGTAAGCCTCATTTCCCTCTCCTAGGGTTTTGAAAGTAATTTTTCTTAGATTGTCAAATCATCAACAAAACTTGTATCCTGATGCTCATACACCTTCCCCTATCATTAATATACCTTGTTAAGCACTTCCCATCACTGATATCCCTCAAATTCATCATTTTCCCACAAACCCTAGCTTATTGCTACAATTTGACAATTTTCTAGGCTAGGCTTGTGTTTTGCCCTTTTGGACCCCTTCCCTTCACTCAATATTTGAAATTCCACTTTCCCCTACTTCCTAACATCCCTCCCTATTCTCCAAAATTTTCTCAAGAATTTAGAAGCCCCTTATCCCCTTCATTTCCCTTCATTTCTACAAATCCCCTGTTCCACATATCGGGATAGGTTTTATTCAAATGATGTTTCTGAGAAATAGAAGATGAATTTGACAAAAGTGAGAGAGGTTTTTTCTATCATTGGCCCAATAAGAAAAAACTCTTTCATTTTTTACACATGTTTCATGGTTTGGGAGAAATTTTGAAAACATCATTTGCCTCAAGAGGGTTGCTGCACCTCTGGAGTGACCTTGGTAAAATCAATTTTTCTCCTAGATGGAATGACCAAATGACTTGCTTGATGAGTCAACTGATAAGTAGACACAAATATATTTCCAATGAGCTATCATGATCTCAATTTGGAGTTGAGGAAGACCTTCAAAAGTTGACTGCAACAACACTTTACATTTAAGCAGCCTCATTCTGCACATGTTGATTAGTCTTGGGAGATTGGACTTTTTACAGGGAAAATGAACTCCAAATTGAAACATTCAAGGTGTTTTGGAAAATAGACTTGCCAAGCTTTCCAACGAGCTATCACATTCCCAATTTGGACATCGGGAAGGCCTCCAAAAGTGGCTGTGAAGCGGCACTATGCACCTAACCAGTGGCGCTACGCATTGAGCTAGTTTGGCAAAAAAATAATAATCCAGTTTTCACCTATTTTCACTGCAAGTTGACTTTTTCTCTCTTCATGGATGAATTTATGATTTTAATTAATGCCATGGTATGTAAATGTAATTGTGAAATGATATTAGAGGGTAGATTCATCAATTGAGGTGGTTTGGGGGTTAATGAATCAATTTCCATGCTTATAGAGGCAAGCTGTTCCACTGCCTATATTCCTGTTCCTTGTTTGGAAATGGTTGTAACAGTTCCTTATCTCTTGGATTTGACCCCTAATGGCTAGAATAGGTGGTTTGATGTCTATATTATGTATTTTTTCTATCATTAGCAAAGTTTTGACTCTCTTGGATGCTCTGAGCTATATTGTACACCTTTATCAACAGTGTGGCAAGGAAATAAACTAGGATTTGCAGCTATTTTTATGGGATACTTGTGGTTAAGTGTTTTTGCATAGTTTTTTCTTCTGCTATTAGTTTTTCTCATGTGTTATGTGTGCCACAATCTAATTTATTTCTTTTAACTGAATGATATCAATATAGATAATTCGAATACATTTCTTACAGTGCTCTGCCTTGGGAAACGATTCAGTTTTTAATGTTTTCTATTGTTTGAGAACGATACATGAACTTTGCATGCCCTCCTCAGCTCCTCACCAGTCTTAGACCTACCATCTCACTCAAATTCAAGTGTCAAAGCACCTACCTACCTCGCCCCATAGAACACCCTGCATCTTGACTTGATTTCCTGGACCCAAAACTGCTTGCTCCATTTGATCCAACAAAAAACCCAACAAAATCAATCAAAAAACCCTAGAGATAATATACCTAGCCTAAAATCCATATCTGATCTAGTCATCTCGACTGAGATTGACAAGGAGAGAGCCCTCTCCCGACCTGGTAGGGCTAGCTACCAGGTTAAGCTTGGTTTGTGGTTATCCTAGGATTGACTTCTTTCAGCTTGAGGTCAATCTAGGCTCTAACATAGTGGCGACTGTATTGGGGAACAAAGTTTTATGTTTCTCAGTAAAATGTATCAAGTTTAGATCTGATTGTTGATGGTGGAAAACAATCAGACACCGGAAGGCTGAAATCATTCACATGGCGACTCTAAATCAGTTTTGAGATCAGATCCAAGGACTCCACTGGAGGATGAACTTGACCAACAAAAACATGAAAGGACAATATGGAAACATCAGGTATTCAAGTTGGAATTTCATCCAAGACATTATGTTCTTTGTTATAAATTATTTGTTCTCTTTTCCCAAGAATGTTAAGAAGGCTTTACAAAGTATATTGTATTTGAGAAAATATCCTAGACCTGCATTTGATTCTTTCCCTTTGAATATTGTGAATACAAAATATTTTCATGCCTTTGATCTTGATCAAGACTGTTTTTTCGAATCTTATGATGACCGTCTTCAAACTGATGAGCCTAAAGAGACCAAGACTGATTCTACACCTTCTGTACATACTCTTATACCTTGTAAAATTCCAGATAGATACAAGCCTCTGATTTTACCTCCTATATCCCATGCTTTCCCTAAAAATCATTACCTATATCTACCAAGATTTGATGGTGAATGTGACAACATCACTGCTAAGAGAAATGTATTGAATTTTGAGTCTTTTCTTGACCTTTTTGAAGTTGATGAAGAGGATGTCAGTATTAGGATTTTTTCTCTTTCTTTGCAAGGAAAAGTCAAGAGTTGGTTCAAAACCCTGCCTGATGCAAGCATCTCAGATTGCCAATAGTTCGTCAAAGTGTTCCTTGACAAGTGGGTGGTCAGACATAACCCTTTCTTGATTCTAGAAGAGTATAACCAGCTAAAAAGACAGCCAGGGGAGACAGTACAACAATTTTCTGCCAGATTTAACCAAGTTTATTGTTCGATGCCTATTACTATAAGACCTCCTCCTGGATCCGCTCTCTTGCACTACCTAGATGCCTTTGATCCAGAAATGGAGTTTCCTCTGAGGGAAAGGAACCTTGCAACACTTGAAGAGATGCAAAACAATGCAGTAGATGTAGAGGCTAACTTGATGATCAGGAGGGCAAAGTTGAAGTTAAAAGAGAGGAAGAACATAGATCCAGAGGAATCGACATCTTTAGAGGTAAAGCTCGACATTTTGGTAAGTGCAATGGAAGAGATGATGCAAAAGATCACCACAAGAAATGAATATGATGTTCAAGACCATGGCTCGCTGATTGAAGAAGAACAAGTGGCTGATCCAAAACATTTTCTTTCTTATCCCAGTTGTCATAGATCTGATAATGATTGTTTTATAGACCATCTTGGAGAAGAGAGAGCTACTGACTTGACATGTATGCTTGATGATGTGTTTTATACTAATGATTTCCCTAAGTTTGATCAGTATTATGATGATTATGTCCTCCAAATAGAAGCTAATATTGCAGACGAATCAACAACTGGTTTGTGGAAGGAGGAAGTTCACTTTCAGTAGCTCGAATACAGTGATCAACCGATGCATATCATCTATGGAAGTGAGGAGGAAAGTGCAGAAAATTTTGAAGTAAGTGAAGGATCTTTGCCTTTTTGTTTTACTTTGTTTCAGTTCATCAGAGATAACTTTCATGCAATCAGACATCAACTGTCGACAAGTTTTGATTTGGACCATCTTGAGGGCAATGAAATCCTCATTCAAGACTTCTCATATCTAAATTTGCAGCCCCCGAATGCCATTGATTGTCAAGTTGTAGATGAAGACTTGGAAGCTAGAACACATGATCAAATGATGCAAGATGATTATATACCATTCCATTTTGAATCATTTCAGTTTTTGAAGGGAAATTTGCATAATATATCTTCAAATGAACAACCTATAGAAAATCATGCAATCTCATTAGAACCAACAGAAAATGGGTTGCAATAGTCTTTTCAAGTTTTTCTGATCCAATAGCTGATGTGTTGGATGATGTCTGTAGTCAAAGTCCTTCTTCATTAGCTACCTGTGAGCTTGAAACAAGTATTGATACAAATTTGATCCGACAACCGGTTTCTTTGTCAGTTTCAGCAGGAGTCTCATCACAACTCTTAGATGAAAGTTTGCATTCATGGGATGAGGAGAAGCAAAGTAATCCATTGGATGAGCTAAGTCCCAGTGCACATCAATTTCAAGATCCTTATGCAGTATTTTTGGAGTGGATAGAGAATCCATATTATTCAATGGATCTGTTTACAAGTTTTCATGGGAGTTTCCTTTCAGTAGTTCTCTCTTGTTGTTCATAAACAAGCACTTGCGGAGAATTAAAACAACAACCAGAATGCTTACTTGGTTGCATTGGTTGTTTCATTTCACTTGATCAGGTGATGAATGGAACAATTAGAGTAGGTTTTATTGAATAAGCTCCATTTTGAGCATATTTTCTAGTTTGTCAGTTGTGTTTTAGTATTGAGTCAGTTTCAAGTTAGTTTGTGTCTTTGAGTCATCAGTATTCAGTCATGTAATTTCAGCTTGAGTTTTTGACTCCATGCCCAATGGATAAGGCTACTTGGTCTACGGTGTTCTTGGCACCTCCAAGGAGCTACCATCCCCAATGGAGCCAATGTTAGTGTCAGTTTTTGAAGCCTTCCAGTAGTGATCAAACATACTCTTACAAAGTGGTCTAAGGGTGTCAAAGTCAAATTTTGTCATTTCAGTAAGTCTTCAAGTAAAATTTGGTCACTAGGTATTAGGTCTAGGATTTGTTTTCACTCCTTCAAAGTTTTCCAAGTGTCGGTCCATGTCATTATTTGGTTGAGTGTAACATCATTCAAAAAGTTGTCATCATCATTTCAGGTTCCAATGGGTCATTTTACACCTTGTTCGTGCTTCAGTTGTACATGGGTAAGCCTCATTTCCCTCTCGTAGGGTTTTGAAAATAATTTTTCTTGGATGGTCAAATCATTAACAAAACTTGTATCCTGATGCTCATACACCTTCCCCTATCCTTAATTTACATTCTTAAGCACTTCCCATCACTGATATCCCTCAAATTCATCATTTTCCCACAAACCCTAGCTTATTGCTACAATTTGACAATTTTCTAGGCTAGACCTGTGTTTTTCCCTTTTGGACCCCTTCCCCTCACTCAATATTTGATATTCCACTTTATCCTACTTCCTAACATCCCTCCCTATTCTCCAAAACTTTCTCAAGAATTTAGAAGCCCCTTATCCCCTTCATTTCCCTTCATTTCTACAAATCCCCTCTTCCACATTTCGGGATAGGTTTTATTCAAATGATGTTTTTGAGAAATATAAGATGAATTTGACAAAAGTGAGAGAGGTTTTTTTCCATCATTGACCCAAGAAGAAAAATTTCTTTCAGTTTTTACACGAGTTTCATGGTTTGGGAGAAATGTCGAAAACATCATTTGCCTCACAAGGGTTGCTGCACCTCTGGAGTGACCTTGGTAAAATCAATTATTCTCCTAGATGGAATAACTAAACGAATTTCTTGATGATTCAACTAATAAGTAGACACAAATATATTTCCAATTAGTTATCATGAGATCAATTTGGAGTTGAGGAATACCTTCAAAAGTTGATTGCAACAACACTCTGCATTTAGGTAGCCTCATTCTGCACATTTTGACTAGTCTTGGGAGATCGGACTTTTGACAGGGAAAATGAACTCCAAATTGAAAAATTCAAGATGTTATAGAACGTAGACTCGCCAGGATTTCAAACGAGATATCACACACCCATTTTGGACACAGGGAAGGCTTCCAAAAGTGGCTGTGAAGCAGCGCTGTGCACCTGGCCAGTGGCGTTGCACATTGAGCTAGTTTGCCAAAAAAAATCCTGTTTTCGCCTATTTTCGTTGCAAGTTGACTTTTTCTCTCTTCATCGATGAATTTATGATTGTAATTAATGCCATGGTATGTAAATGTAATTGTGAAATGATCTTAGAGGGTAGATTCATCAGTTTGAGGTGGTTTGGGGTTCAATGAATCAGTTTCCATGCTTATAGAGGCAAGCTGTTCCACTGCCTATGTTCCTGTTCCTTGTTTGGAAATGGTTGTAACAGTTCCTTATCTCTTCGATTCGGCCCCTGATGGCTAGCATAGGTGGTTTGATGTCTAGATTATGTATTTTTTCTATCATTAGCAAAGGTTGGACTCTCTTGGATGCTATGAGCTATATTGTACACCTTTATCAGCAGTGTGGCAAGGAAATAAACCAGGATTTGCAGCTATTTTTATGGGATACTTGAGGTAAAGTGTTTTTGCATAGTTTCTCCTTTTGTTATTATTTTTTCTCATGTGTATGTGTGCCACAATCTAATTTATTTCTTTTAGCTGAATGATATCGAGATAGATAGGTCGAATACATTGCTTACAATGCTCTGCCTTGGGAAACCATTTAGTTTTTGATGTTTTCTACTGTTTGAGAAGGATACATGATCTTTGCATGCCCTCCTCAGCTCCTCACTAGTCTTAGACTTACCATCTCACTCAAATTCAAGTGCCAAAGCACCTACCTACCTCACCCCATAGAACACCCTGCATCCTAACTTGATTTCCTGGACCCAAAACTGCCTACTCCATTTGATCCAACAAAAAACCCAACAAAATCAATCAGAAAACCCTAGAGCTACTATACCTAGCCTAAAATTCATATATGATCCAATAATCTAGACTAATATTGACAAGGAGAGAGCCCTCTCCCGACCTGGTAGGGCTAGCTACCAGGTTAAGCTTGGTTTGTGGTTATCCTAGGATTGCCTTCTTTCAGCTTGAGGTCAATCTAGGCTCTAACACCTAGGTCAAAGGTACTGACTAGTTTTCCATGTAATTTTGCTAAGGAGAATGGTCCTGAGATCATCAAGAACCAGAGTGCTCTCTTAGTCAGAAGGTTTTGTCCATATTGCTAGGAGGTGCTTGTCTAGCGAGTAGAGAGTGCCAGAATAGTCTAGAGAGCATCAAGACCCAAATTTCTCCCTCGGTCAAAAGGTTTTGACCATATTTATAAGAGATGTTTGGCTAGTGGGTAGAGTGAGTCCCTTTAGCATCAAGAAAGTGTATTACCATTCAATTGGCATGCAGGAATGGTAACTTCCTAGGGGTTCACCATTATTTTTTGGTCAAAGGTATTGACCTAGCTTCAAGTGAGAACTTGTTGAATTGATGACCCATGACTAGTCTTGTTGACCCCAGAAGGCAAAAAGGTATTTGGCTAGTGGGTGACTAGATCCATTTGAAAAGGAGATTTGACTAGAAGGTCACTAGACCCCTTTGCATGATGTTGATGTAGGATGCTTTCCACATGAAGTTGATGGATACATTAAATAACAACTTCATTCAATATTTTCTAGACAGGGGGGGGAATTTTCAACAAAGTGGACATTTGAAGAAGTTAATATGAATCCCTCCCTAGCTAAGTGGGAGTATTGATTTTTGTGGTATCTATGGTCGATATTCAAATTTAAAAGAAGTAAAATTATATTTAATTCATGTAGGCTCCCACTAGCTGAATGGGTTTGACCCTTGGTCAAAACCCACCTACTTTGACCATTATAAATCTACCATTTGACCTCCGCAATTTGGCATCAATTATTCTTTTGTTCACACATGCGAAGGAGAGGGAGGAGATCTAAAGTTTGGCTAAAAAAGTTTAACTAGTTTTAGAAGTTTGTTTGAACAAAAATGTCCGAACCTTCTTTTGAGGTAGTTTGATCACAACTTTGACTAGAATGTTTGACCGAAATTCTTGGAATTTGACCAAGCTTCATTTTGGGTAGTTGACTGCAGAGTTGACCAAAATTTATGAGGCACATTTTAACCGAAATCCCCGATTTTGATTGTAGCCTTTCTGAGGTAGTTGACCGAGAATTTCTAAGGTTGTTGACCCAGACTTCTTGAGGCAATTTGAAAAAGTCCTTATGAGGTGGTTTTGACTGCAGCCTTGACCTGGCAGTTTGACTGAATCTAGGCAGAGTTGACCAAATTCTTCTAGATAAGGTTGACCAATTTCTTCTAGACAAGGTTGACCAAGTTTTTAGCAAAATTCAGAGCCATTTCTGAGCTATTTGACCAATTTTGAACGTGTTGTTTCTGTGGTCAGGTTGACCAAGTTTGACTGGAAAATTAGATTGTGCCTTTTGTTGAATTGAACAATTATTTCTCCTAGAAAAGCTTACTAGGTTTTCTCCGAAGGTTGGGTTTCTAGGTGAATTTTTTTTGGTGTCTACTATTCTACCGTTCTACTATGATCACTATTATTTCTATTGCATTTACAGTTAAATTTTTTGAAGTGTAATTACTTAATGATAATATGAAGTGTGCAAAAATATCATTAGAAGTAACTATTGGTATTAGAAAATTGTGTTTGTTTAATTAGCACTAAAACATCAACATCCTCTTCCTGTTTCAACTTGCATTCCTGTCCATAAGATTCTATAGGGTAAGATGTGGGACTACTAATTGAATTCCTTCAATTGCTATTCTTTGAATTTTTTTTTCAACTTCTCAATTCTATCCTACATTTCTTTTATGCTCTCTACGAATTCCTATAACCTTTGGGTGAAAATTTCTTTGTAAATTTAAATTAAATGTAGTTATTATTGGTTATTTAAATTTGAGAACTGATACATAACAATTTCCTATGTATGGTTGTATTTATATCTCATGGAATCAGTCTTGGTATCTGCACCATCCTCCCCATTTATACACATATAAAGTAAGATATTCTTGAATCTCCTCTGTATACTACTCATGTTGAAGAATGCGATGACACAACTCCAAAATTTTGCATAAATTTAACACATTTAAGTGTTTATGGGCCATCTTGTCATTCTAATTTGAAAACCACTAACAAAAATAGAGATGGGAGAAAACTAGACTAAACAAAGGTGTGGGTGACCTCTCCCTTAATCCCACTATCCTCACACCATGAAATAAAATAAAGCCAAGAAATGAAAATTTGAAGATACCCAAATGAAGGTTTATCTTGCACTTAAATGCCAATCCAACAATTAGGGGGTCTCCATGGTGTGAAGTCCCAATTAGACCTCACACTGTTTGGGATAGGAGCCCCATCCAATGTGTGGGCCTGATTTCCACAATGAATGTTTCCGCTCTTGGTTATCAAATGAGAAGGTGTGAGAGTGGGGACAAGAACTAAATGCCCAGACAGTGAAACAAAATTAGATTGAGATTGAAAAACTACAGAAAGAGGTACAAACAAGTCTCAGTAGCAATAAGAAGAGGTATGCCATGAGAGGGATTAGTGAACCAAAACCCAACCAGATATACATAAAAAGAACATGCCAAAAGTTAATTGCAAAGTAGTTCATAATAGATCAACGACATGACAAGAAATAAGTAAACACATATTTGAAAGCAAAACATAAATGCAACAAATATGAACCAGTCCATAACATATTGCGTATATGAAAGTGCACATACAAATATAGTGAAAATACCAGACAACCAATACAACCACCATGAGTAAGCATGGGAATCAGTGCCAAACATGAAGAACATCTTATTAATGTTGCTGCAACTTCAAGTACATATCTTGCAATTGGTCAAAACCCAATAGTGGAACATGGGCTACTCATACCATTTCCTAATGCAAAACCCTAGCCTCACTGCAACTCCACTCTACTAGTTGCCAAGAGCTGAGTGCCTCTAGCTCTCAAGCATAAATCAACTATCTAATCCTAGCCTCAACTCAAGTGCTAAAAGTCCTCATACAATGAGGCATGAGGGCACATTTATAGAGATGAGGTGATTGTTCACCTACCGTGACCCTTGACCTCCCCTCATGACTCTTGAACTTCCTCACTGCTCTCTCATGCCTATTGTTTAGTACATGCTGAATTGATCCCAACATAACCACTGACATCATGATGAGAATATTTTCACACTGATAGAAGAGAGAATGTGAGGAGAAAAAAGAAGTCTCGAGAAACCCTAGGGTTGGTTCTTGTTGCCAACATTGTCGTGAAACCATGAAAACCTGCATGAATGGTTGAAATTATTGCCATCGTGCCTCGCTTGCATCCAATCATCTTATGTCATTGTGTTCCTAACATTGCCACCAGGTTTTAGGAGTATGAATAGTTCCAGTTTCAAGCTTGTTGAAACTCTGATTATGTATCTGTTGTGGAAACCCTAGCTCACTTTTCTAGGTCAACATTCTCATTTTTCTTTGCGATCTTCCATTGAGATTGACATAATGTCGAGACAATCACATAGATATAGTGAGAAGTCCTAGCTTCTTCGCATAGACCAACATTCTCATCCCTTCTTGGATTTTCTTTTCCATCACTTTTGGTCGAGCATCCACATACATAACAATCATCTTCTTCCATATTTCAATCATGCAAACACACACCTACCTATATATTAGTCAGGAACTAGGATGAATACATCTTAATAAAATACAAATAAATTACCACAATTAAACATTGAAAGTGTGAGGGTTTATAGCCCTGAGGTGTTGACATGCTACTACTAGGCTCATTCTGCTTTGGTTCCGTTACCACCAATGTATCATTATTAGAGTGACCTCTCATAACCTTTAGCATGCCGTTTATCGCACACATGCTCCCTTATAATATACCATTTTATATTGTTGTCATGGGCCACTCCAAATTCCCTCTTGAAATTGTATTATTAAAACAATATGATGGACTTGGCGTTGTAGTGTGATTATGCAGAAAAAAGGACCTTCCAATGAAACAATTGCACCGACGATACATGTTAGTTTTTAACAATTGTTCATGGGCAGTGGTATTGTTTTGTCACTCGACAAATTACTTCATGCGATATGGGGAAATGGCGCTTGATAAAATTCTTCTAACGCATAGATTTTACGCAACTTGAGCCAGCGTGTCCTCATACTCTCTTCATGCAATATAATTCCACAAATCAATTGTGTATGTTGTGTTAGGGTTTGGAAAATTTCTAAGTGTACTGATCCATCGTTATATTTTTCCTTCTTTAAGGGACAGTGGCAAGAGGATCTCGTGTGGTCGCACAGTCACTGAAGTGGATGGGTCGCACCAGTTATTAGCTTCCTCAGGCACGATTTTGCGACCTAGCGACTGGGATAGGTCGCATATTCGCTGAAGAGGATGGGTCGGACTGGACACCAATTTTCCTAAGTGTGATTCTTTGACTTGCATACCCAAAGAGAGTTCGCATAGTCACACTTAGTGGAGGCCACCCCTTCTAGCCTGTTTTTCGGGTGGGACTATGCGACCTCGTCAGAGGTGCGACTTGCCAAAGGTCACACAATTGCGTCACACAACTGGTCGCATCTCTCAGTGGATTTCCTGAGCTTCACAATCATGACTTTGGGACCTGATCGGTGATGCGAATTACAGACGACTTACGGGGGCGAGGCGGGTCCAATCATGGGAGCTATGTCACATTGCTAGAATGCAGGATGAACACATTCCGATTTATCTTTTGCGATTGACAGTTATTGAAGGCATCTTTATGAACAAAAGGCCCTAGGGAGCATACTAATTTCAAATGTCCCGTGAAGTGTGGCTTTATAAAAATGGGCATGTTGTATTCGAGAAAACACAAAACTCTGTTGACTATTCTGGCGCAACAAATAATTTGGCTAAACCAGGGTTTCCCACAACATCAACCAGAAGCTAATGACAATCAAAGCCATTAGTGTGCAGGCGTAAATATCTGAAACGTATACAAATGCACATTCAACCAGGAAATTGTTGATTTTACTGAGCCATGTCCTAGCGCCACATACTACCATCATCACAACAACAAAGAATGGTACTTCCATCATGAGATATAGTCGTCTGTCTACAGCATGTTTGCAATGTGCATGCGATAACCTGGTAATTAAATTAGGAGGGCTTGACTGTAATTCCCAAACATAAACATTTCCTTCCTTGTTGCCACCTTCCATGAAATTATACTAGAGACTGCATGAAAACTTGATGAACCGAATGTTGCATTCTGGCGTTGGATATTTCTACAGTGTAAATGTGTTAGAAAACCTGCACAGATGAATCTAGCTAGTAAAGGTTGAACACACAGCGTTGCAGAGCAAAAACACTAAAAGAAAATCGAAAGAAGAAAAGAATAATTCATTCGAAAATATGTTACAATGCTCATGATATAGCATCACTGGGTGAAGATCCCAAGGTAATGCACTATAGTGGTGATCAATGAGAAGACTCAACACCTACAACAAGTTTCGGAGATAACTAGTCAGTTGCGGAGTTAAAGAAGGAGCAAATCAAGGAGTAAATCATGCAAAATGAATCTTGCATGCAATCCCACACTCTAACTAAGAGTCCGCATGTAAGTGTGTAGTAGTTCCAACATGCAAAAGGAATCTTGCATGCAGTCACATGCTCTAACTAAGAGTCTGCATGTAGGTGTGTAGTAGTTCCAACACCCCCCCTGAACACCACTATGGGAAAAATAGAAAATGGGCCCTGGCAACTAAGGCCAAAGGTCACCCAAAATACAATGCAACTTGTACTAAAATTGAGGAAAGAGGGAAAACCTCGTGGGAAAAAACAATACAATGTAATCAAAAGAGAAGAGGAAGAAAAATACAGTTGCTAAGCAATCGTGTCCTTCACTCCAAGACGATTACGCAAAGAGCGAAACTTCTGCTCAGTGAATGTCTTGGTGAAGATGTCTGCAGTCTGTTCTGCTGAAGGACAGAACTGCAAATCAATGACCCGATCATGTACTAAGTCTCTGATGTAGTGCATATGGATCTCTAGGTGCTTCGTCCGCTGCCGCTGTACTGGATCCCTGCAAAATTTGAGAGTGCTCTGGTTGTCACACCAGATGACAATGGGCTGGTGAAACTGGACGCCCAACTCAGTGAGGAAGTGTTGTAGCCACAGAGCCTGAATGGTGATGTTGACTACTCCTCGGTACTCAGCCTCAGCTGAAGAGAGAGCAATAGCAGCCTGCTTCTTGCTCGACCAACAGATAGGGCCAGATCCTAGACTGAGTGAATATCCGGAGGTGGACTTGCGATCAATGCTGTCTCCCGCCCAATCAGAATCTGTGAAGCCAAGTAGATTCAATGCAGTTCCTGCTGCATAGTGAATCCCGAAGGTGATGGTGCCCTGCACATATCGGAGGATGCGCTTGGCAGCATTCCAGTGTAGCTCATGCGGCTCCTGCATGTATCTGGAAACTGCCCCTACTGCGTATGAGAGATCTGGTCTGGAGTGGGTGAGGTACAATAAGCTCCCCACTAGCTGTCGGTAGAGAGTGCTGTCAACTAATGGAGTGTCACCTCCATCCTCAAGGCGGACCCCAGACAGAAAAGGAGTCGGTGCTGGCTTGCAGTCAGTCATGCGAAATCTCTCGAGGAGATCACATGCATACTTAGCCTGAGAGAGTTTGATGCCTGTGGCATTCTGGCTGATCTCAAGACCAAGAAAGAAGTGTAATGGAACCATGTCTGTCATCAAGAACCTATCATGCAAGGCCCTCTTGACTGTAGCAATGGCTGAAGCCGAGCTGCTAGTGATTAGGAGATCATCTACATACAAAACTAAGATAAGAAGAGAATCATGTGTCCTAAGCATCTAAACATTCGGATCAGACTTACATCTTTCAAAGTTTTGTGATAAGAGAAAAGAATCCATCTTCGCGTACCAAGCTCTCGGGGCTTGCTTAAGGCCGTAGAGAGATTTCTTCAGTCTGCAGACCAAAGATGAATCCTGAATGAAACCATGTGGCTGCTCCATGTAGATCTCCTCAGATAGGTCTCCGTGAAGAAAGGCATTCTTCACATCCATCTGATGTACTTCCCACCGCTGGGCAGCCGCAATGGCAAGTGTAAGGCGTATGGAATCCATCTTTGCTACTGGAGCAAAGGTCTCGTCATAATCAATGCCATGCACTTGTTGGAAGCCTTTGGCTACTAGCCTTGCTTTCCGTCTGGTGATTTGCCCATCTGCAGCACTCTTGATCTTGTAGACCCATTTGCATCGGACAAGTTTCCTTCCTGAAGGAAGGGGGACCAGATCCCAAGTTTGGTTCTCGAGGAGGGAGTTATACTCCTCCATGGCGGACTCCCAAGATGGATGCCCAGCAGCCTCAGCATAAGACTGTGGATCAGAAGACTGAACCAAATGACAATGCCAGGAGGGCAATGGTTCAGTGGCAGTGAGGACAAGAGGAGGCTCAATAAACTCTGAGCTAGTCCTCTGTAGATCAGAATTATCCCCCACAAGACCATTTCTAGTAGCTGGCTGGTCTTGTGCATATATCTCACGTAAGCTCCTTGTTCTCTTATTTATGACAGGGGAATATGATTCACTGCTGGAAGCCCGATCTGGGCTTGGATGTGGATCATCATTTGCATGCACTAGATTTGTATCTGAAGACTCTATCTTTGCATCTGCATGCTCTTCCTCGGCATCTGCATGATCTGTATCGGCATCTGAATGCACTAAGTCATCATCTCGGACATGAGGTAGATAAAAAGTGTCTGCATACGGCGCTTGAGGTGCATGCGAGAGACTTTCCTCAAATTTGACACTTCGCTCAATGATGAGCTTGTCCGTAGAGGGAATCAGGAGTCGATATCCCTTCACACCATCAGGGTATCCAACAAATATGCACTCAATGCTCTGTGGATCAAGAGCTTTCCTCTTTTCAGAGGGGATCCGGGCCCATGCTCGAGAGCCGAAAACACGGAGGTGAGTGACCTCTGGTTTAGTGCCGCTCCAAGCCTCAAAGGGGGTCTGGTCCTTGACAGACCTATGAGGAGATCTGTTCTGGATGTAGTTAGCACAATTAAGTGCTTCGGCCCAAAGCTTATGAGGCAGTGACTTGGCATGCAACATGCAGGAAGCCATCTCTTTGAGAGATCGATTCTTTCTCTCAGCAACTCCATTCTGCTGCGGAGTGTATGGAACTGTATACTGCAACTATATGCTGGACTGAAGGCAAAGGTTCTGAAGTGCTGTGTTAACATATTCCCCCCCATTGTCTGTACGGAGGGCTTTGATCTTTCTCTCTGACTGTGTCTCAACTAGTGCTTTGAAATCTTCAAAGTGCTCAAAAACTTCAGATTTGTTCCTGAGAAGATACACCCAAGTATACCGTGAGAAATCATCAATAAATGTAAGCACATACCTTGCTTTGTTGATGGAAGGATGAGGAAAAGGCCCTATGAGATCACTATGGATCAGATCTAGAGGAGAGGATGCTCTGTGAGTCTTGCCGGTATCAAACTTTTCTCTGGGATGTTTGCCAAGAACACACCCTTCACAAACTCCTTTGGAGAAACTGATATTTGGCAAGCCTTCCACCATCTCATTCTTGCTTAGCTGCTGCATATACCTGTAATTTAAGTGACCAAACCTCTCGTGCCAAAGCCTACTACTATCATCAGCATGTGTAAGCAATAAGGAGGATTCAGATTCAATAAATTCAGAAAATGTATACAGTCTGGCTCCATTGTTTACCTCACCAGTTGCAATTTTGGCATTGCTATGTAGATCATATATGTTCACTGCATCTGGAGTGAATTCCACTCTCTTTCCGGTGCCGGAATGAGTGATCTGATAAACTGAAAGCAGGTTTACCAAAAGTTTTGGAACATGAAGCACATCTTCAAAGCTTCCGTGTAAAAGTTCCACTCTACCTTTTCCGGTGACCTCAATAGGTGAGTCATCTCCCATGAGGATGGGAGGTCCTTTGCATGCATCCAAAGAGGAATAGACTTCCTTTGCAACAGCCATATGATGTGATGCACCAAAATCTATAATCCATGCATTAGGAGAAGAATTAATTGCAACTAAAGCATGAAAATTGTTACCTTTCCCGTGTGGCAGATCCTCAGTTTTCTTCTTGGCGCCCTAAGGGATGTGGTCCCCAAGGTTGTGCTTCTGAAGGATTTCTGCCATTTGGTCAATTTGCTTCTTCATGCAAGAGGATTCTGGATGGAATCCTCTTTGATAGTAGGTGCATCTGTTTCCTTTCTTCCCTTTCTCATTTCTCGAGCCGGAGGAGTCATTGAAGGGCTTGGTGTACCCTTCCTTCTTTGGATGGGAATGTGCTTTTCCTTTGTCTTTTTGCTGCTGATTTTTCTGATTTGAATCAGATCTGTGATTTTTATTGTGGCTGCCATCATGCACAGCAAGTGCATGTGCTTTTGGAGGTTTGATTTTCCCCATGCCAATGAGTTTATCTTGCTCAAAAATAAGGGACTCCATAAATTCTTTGAGAGAAGGCATAGTGTAGGATTTACCTGTTGCGAGCCTTACTGAATGAAATGTAGACACAAAGATGGAGTATTCTGGTCCGAGCTTTGACATAATAGAGAGAACTTGGCGACTCTCCTCCTTGGATTTGTCAATTCCACAACCCTTGAGTTGCAGCAATAGATCATTATATTTGGTGAAGAAATCTTGAATTCTGTCATAGTTCCGTGGATCCAATGATAGCAGCTCCACTTCGAGCAGATGTCCTTTCGTCTCATCCTGTTTCTCGTAGAGCTCTTCAACCTTTTTCCAAATCTCATTGGGAGTATTGCAGGCAGATAGATGAAACTGCAACTCTGGAGAGATGCACATGCATATGGATCCGTGGGCCTCATCCATACGGTTGAGGTATTTGGATTTCTCTATGGCTGAAGTGGGTTCCACTTCTGTAGCCATGGTAATCCTGTACAACCCTTTATGACGAAGGTATCGAGCCATTTGGTCCTTCCATTCATGATAGTTGTACGGTGTTAGGATCAATGCTTTGGGAAACTCCATTTTTCTGTCAATCTTCGATCTCCAAGCTGTAATACTTGCAAAATAAAGTACTGGTGCGCCTTTTATCTAGCAACCTGTGGGCTATGATACCATGTAAATGTGTTAGAAAACCTGCACAGATGAATCTAGCTAGTAAAGGTTGAACACATAGCTTTGCAGAGCAAAAACACTAAAAGAAAATCGAAAGAAGAAAAGAATAATTCATTCGAAAATATGTTACAATGCTCATGATATAGCATCACTGGGTGAAGATCCCAAGGTAATGCACTATAGTGGTGATCAATGAGAAGACTCAACACCTACAACAAGTTCCGGAGATAACTAGTCAGTTGCGGAGTTAAAGAAGGAGCAAATCAAGGAGTAAATCATGCAAAATGAATCTTGCATGCAATCCCACACTCTAACTAAGAGTCCGCATGTAAGTGTGTAGTAGTTCCAACATGCAAAAGGAATCTTGCATGCAGTCACATGCTCTAACTAAGAGTCTGCATGTAGGTGTGTAGTAGTTCCAACATACAGGACGTCCACAAATCCATAACTAGTATTTTGCTCAACAAGGCTCCGACAAAACTACTTCATTATCCATACTCTTTGATAGGACGAAGTTTCCAATCCCTCTAGTGCAATCCACATAATTTGAATGCACTGCAGCAAACAGGAAATGGCACGTACTTCATGGGGAATTTCGATGGCAAATCAGTCCAGGTACATGACTTCTCAACATAGGTCCAAAACTCTTTCATAGACCAGATCTTGACCATGTTGTCCATGCCACAACTTACAATACGATATGCATCTGAGGATGAAAATTTACACTGAGAACTTCATTGCGATGTCCCCCAGCTCCAACAAATATCAACATGCATATTCCAGTTTGGAAATTCCAGAGTCGTACAGATTCATTATTTCAGATAA
This sequence comes from Pinus tabuliformis, assembly GCA_031772625.1. Lineage (NCBI taxonomy): Eukaryota > Viridiplantae > Streptophyta > Pinopsida > Pinales > Pinaceae > Pinus > Pinus tabuliformis. The sequence continues at coordinate 165,535,344 of CM062815.1, read as the reverse complement.
AATAAGGGAAGGTTTCGGTGCTTGGGTCCTTATTTTATTCACAGAATCTCCATGGCCAATGAAACTCTTATGGACCTTTTCATTTGCACAATCAAGCACTCGAATTATACCATTGTGACCACCTGCAACTAATAATGGTGAACCATTCACATCGCATGCCCAACTTAATGTGTAAAATGATTTATCCTTATCATCGTCAATAAATGCCTACAAAACAGAAATAACACTTCCTTCCAAGCATGGTAATTTGGTCACTAACATTTAGATACACGTCCTTCCGTCAAAACATTCATTAGCATTGATCTCTGCGCATCTATTGTGTTGGATTTTCACGTTGTCACATGAGTTTTATAACCTGTGGCGTGTGTGCCACCTTACGGTGTCCATGTATGCACTTCAAAGGGACTTGGAGTATGAGTATTCGATGAGTCAGTCTTACAAATTTCCGATGTCAAGGATAATGCGATTGCCATGAAAGGTATCTCTCCATAATGTGACTACCATAGAAAGAAAAAGGTAGCGCTCCTTGATATTCGTTTGGTCATATGTTTGTAATATACCACCATTATATCGAATGGTCATCTCGGCTTTGAGTGCCCTTTAAAGATTTTGTTGAAAGATGAATTTTGAAATTGTTGTTTGCCTTTAAATAAACCCAAAAGACAAGCACTACTTGTTCTCTTGTAATAACCATAACTCAACAACGCCCATTACCATTTGGGTTTCATGCTTCACGTTAGAGTGTGTATTTGTTTTATGGCGGCCATCGGGATTTTAATCAAAACAATCCTTTACGTGCGACCTTTGGATGCATTGTGATGATATTCGCATATTCGATCAGTAGAGATGAAACTCAAAGCATGAAACAATTTACTTTAAACACCAACCAAGCCCTGAAGCCAATATTTATATTTAAATAAGTCTTCCTCCCAAGTGATGTCTTTTCACTATTTCGTTTGATATCATTCTTCTAATTGAATATGTTGTCGAGGAAATTCCCTCTAAAAACAAATCTGCAAAGGACAAAACAATAGAATAAGTGATCACTTTAAACACCAAGCCTGAAACCAATATTTATATTTAAATAAGTCTTCCTCCCAAGTGATGTCTTTTCACTATTTCGTTTGATATCATTCCTCTAATTGAATATGTTGTCGAGGAAATTCCCTCTAAAAACAAATCTGCAAAGGACAAAACATAGAATAAGTGATCATTTTATTGGACAGGTTCATAAGTAGGCTAATAAAACAATCCATCAATTTGAGGTGTATATAAGGAATGATATAAATAATCAAAGCAAGGTGTTACGAATCATATTAGTTGTGTGCAAGCTACTTAAACTGAAAAACCAACTTAAAGTTCCGACAATTTAATGGGCCTATTAATTGCACGTAATTATGATATCGTGTGATGACTAAGGTAATGTCACGCTTCTAGAGCGAGTGCTTTGAAGTATTGAATCTTTAATCATGTCAACTTAGGGTTACAAGGACACAAGGGAAAGATAACATTATCACAACCCTAATGCACATGCTGAGACAGGGAAACCAATCACGGACCCAAGGGACAACGATGTTCGATTATTCTTACCATGATGCCCTGTGATGCTGACGAGAATGTTCCCTTACATGCATATGAATTAGGTTAAAACATGAAGAGGAACCTTCATTTTAAAAGTATAGGGTTTCTTCCAAACCCTAATATGGTCAATCCTAAGGAAAGACAAATTGAATTCATGATCATCCACATATAGGGCCTCTACTGATCGCGATGCATATTATGGAAACATAAGCTTCAAAATTATGGGAGACTCTTAATGCATCATTGAAACAACAAACCTTCAAAACCCTAATGATATCGTAAGTTCAGTATCTGAGACAACACATGATGTGTGAATTCAATATGTGAAGCGCGAATGGGTACATCAACAGGGTTTGATAGGAAGGGTCGCAAGGAGAGTAATCAGTTGAAGACCTTATCAAAACCCTAATAGCATGGGATGAGGAGTGGGGGACCCAAAATTTTGGATATGGCCAAATTTTTTGGGTGTTGTTGGAGCGGCTACAACAATTCAGGAACCCCTGGTAGAATCCAACATCTCCGCCAACATCCTTATAATAGTTCGAGTCTGGATAATGATGCAAGGGAATATTGAATAGTCACTATGGGTACCTATTGCATTACCTTGACCTTTACAGATATGCCTTCCTTTTGTGCCTCAACTAGGTCCTGTTAGTAAGTAAACACCTAATTAGAAGTTCATGCATGCCAATAGTTGATGATGATGCAAAGAATGAGGCAAAGGGCTTATTGTATTAAGAAGTTTTAAAATAAGTTTCTAATGCTACTTTGCTGCCAGCAGGCCTGGACAGTACCCCGATGGAGTCACTTAAAGAAATCACAGACATTGCTCCGCTTCGAGTGGGCCTATTCAGTACCCCGACGGAGTTGTTGCATTACCTCTTTGTGTAGGAATCCTTTGTTGATCCTTTACCCTTTATTCAATTTCATTTTCTTTCATGTGCACATTAACATTTATTATTGGGTGATCATTATGTGAGGGAGGATGAGGGATCCCGAATTATTTTATGGGCAAGAGAGGTTATTTCTTGTTTCACAGAAACTAAAAGATACTCTGGTTTTGGTTTGTCCTCCTACCAAGATTTCACATATCATCACTAGTTAACATGTGAACAATGAAAATATGTCATTGAAACACTCAGGACTGTGTTGAGCACAAGGTTCAGGTTATGGGTATAGGTCATTCAAACTGATTAGGGTTCCCCACAAGCAATATGTTCGTATTTTGTTAGGGTCCAACCCTAACCCATTTATTTATATAATAGGGTCGAGTCATAGTTATACTTAGTTAAAGAGTCAACAAAGCCCGCATTAATAATTGTAAGTGGTTGACCCACATTTATGAAAGGGACCACAGTTAGTTGCAAATGGGCCATGGTATTAGATAGATGGTATTGAGAGAACCATGGTAATGACCCATGGTATTGTATGTATGAATCCTATATAAAGGATAGAGACTCCCCATTGAGATATATCAAGTCTTATTTTATAATTGAGCTCTACTCTGCTGGAGGTTGCCCCTCGAAGAGGAAAGTAAACATTGCTTTCATCTCTGAATAATAAAATACTTGTTGTTTTTCTCTTTTTGCTCTGCGTTTTGGGTTGTATTTCTTCGCATATTTGGTCTTCTGGAATTTCTCGCAGGTCAAGAGCAAAACATATTTTCCTTGCTAACAAGTTAGACTCATAGGGGAGATATCCATGATGTAACTTTGATGACTAGTTCTAAGAGAAGCTACCTCTTGGAGAAACCATCATAACCACACACAATCATTAGGGCTAGGGTTTTCATGCTAGGGCAAGGTGACCAGGGAAGATGTTCTAGGATTTCAACATGAATGAAAATGTGAAAGCAATCCTTTTAAGGTTTGAGCATCCGCAAACATGTGTGAGAAGACTAGTCATGGCATCAAAGGATCGAAGGCTCATGCGGTGGCATGCAACATAGAGGAAAACGCAAGGCTAGGTCAATAGCCAATATGGGTTATGCAAGAAGGAAAATGCATAATGGAATGCAGCGGGCAAAATTTATGATGCAAATAAATTCTATGCTAATGCAAGGAAGTAAACATCCAATTGCAATTAAGATACCAATGTAACACATATGTAGAGATTGCAATGCAAAAGATGAATGCATGCCTAATGTCCAAATGTTATGCAGCAACTGATCAACTATGATAAGGAAAACGAAGCTAGGCATATCTAAACCATACAAAAAATGCTAAGAAGCAAACCTTAATAAACAAATTAATAGGAAAAACCTAAAACCTAATTGGTCTAAATGCTAAACCCTAATTTAACTAGAGAGGAGGTCGGGTCATTGAAATCAAACTTCGAATGCAGCCATTACAACTGTTCCTGGTCTGCAAAAACAAATATGTCGATGATTAGAAACTATAAAAAGAATTATGCAAAAACCAAAATGCTCACCTGTAAACATGCAAAAGAGCAAGAAGGTCATGTCTACTTACAAGAAAACATGCTAGAAAAGACCGTTCAAGCCAAAAAGCAATCCAATCCTGGTAAGCATAATGATATACGTGAAATCTATTATCATCCAGCCATGACACACATCCATCATGGTTAACCCTAAATCCAATGTACGTGAGGCAAGATGTTGCCTTCTAGCAGAGAAATCCACCAGATAGGATCCTTCAAGCCAATTAGCAAACCTATCATGATATCGAGGATGATCAAATTGATGACTTTGAAAAGAGGGGTTTTCACCAGGTGTAATTGAGATACGGGAGGATTGAAGCGTGGAAACCGTAATCTCAGAAACCATAGTTTGAATTTGTCCATGGATTTCCCCAAGGGCATGAGGACCTAACATAACCATCAACTGAAGCTGAAGTGCCTCACGGTCCTGAAAAATATCTGAAACTTCGAACGACAAGCCATCAAACATCGATAGTTTCGTAAGATTAAGGGTGAATGCATATGGTCATCATTAGATGTGATAGGACAATTGCAAATGAATATATTATTGATTGGATTCGATGCATGAATACTGATATATTAGCGATTCAACAGATAAGATTCTTTAGATTCCCAAGAATGAAGTGAATCCACCGGAAGAGCCTTAATCAAAGGAGATCTTAGGCATTTGGTACCTTCACATATAGGGGATTGTAAGACATCATTTGCTTGTAAATGTTCACAAACCGTGTCGGCTGGGCAATAGTAAAAAATATTTGAGCTAATGGTCGATGTACCCTCTTTAGCAAAAAAATTAGGGTATAGATGTTGATGCATGTCAGTTGATAGAGGATGGAAAAATGCAATTAGAGAAACATCACTCGAGTCGGAGGATTTTCGAGATGAGCTTGCATCCATCAATATGATGCAAAGAGGAGCATGGTGTGTGGAAACCCTAATTTGACTTGGTTCAGGGGTCTCATCGGGAACGTGAGAAGCTGACATAACCTTAGTGGAAGCTGAAGTGCCTCAACTTCCTGACGAGTGTAGAATTTCCTACATATTCTCTACACATCTACCTTTGATATCTATGTAGAAAATCTGACTTAAAATTAACTCAATAATGCAATATACCAAAGAAAAATACTATAATCTACTTCTACTATCAAACTTGTGGAAGCTTAAAGATCTAGCTGAATCAAAGCTAAACACATATAACCAGAAGAAGAATCAGTCAATGCACATGGAACACAAAAAATACTCAGGGGAAAGCCTTAGCTAAAAACCCCACCATTTGTATTATCATACAAGGTGGAAATACATCAAGATTACACAAATATTTAGCTCTCACAGCTAGCCAGCTCTTAGTACAATCCTCCTGGGTGCTCACAAGCAAACAAGGCTTCTCACAAACCTTCTCCTCTGCCCTCCAAGCCTCCCATTTCCTTGCGTTGTTTCTCCTGGGTGATCCTACTGTTACCAAGTGTAACACTGATCACTCACACTGATCTCACACCCTGTAAAATTGCACAATCATCAAGGAACCTTATTGCTTCTGAATGGATGAGTTTCCTTTATAGGAAGACTCATGCAACTGATAGTAACCTGTCCTTGACATTTAACTCAACTCGGTCTTTCTCTGAATAGACATGCATGAGTTTCTGATGAGAGAATCTTCAGTTATCTAGAGTACACTAGTTGGATGCATGCATGCATTAATTGAATGAACTCACAATTAGTTCCTCAAACAGCTTGGAACTAATTTAACTGGACTTAACTTAGTAAACTGAGCTAATTAATTACAACTCAAATATAACTCAATCTTATCTCCTTAATTAAGGGATAATCTCCTTAATTTAAGGGATAACTGTTGCATGACTTCACAAAGACTTCTAGCTTGAATTTCTCCAACTAATTAATCCAAGATGAATTAATTAATTATTTTTCAAGCAGCTGGTGAGACTAAATTCGAATTTTAATTCAAGAACAAATTAAAATTGGAATATTCTGAATGCTATTTTTAGCATTTCTTGTTTCTATTTTCAACACTCCCTCTCAACAAGAAAGGAATTCAACTCGATCCTAGTCCTGAACCTTTGGAATGTTCTGCATGCAACACTTCTCCCTAGTGTTGTTGCTCCAGCAACTCCAGAAACAAAAAAAATATCCAACCTGAATCAGTGTGATGCATCTGTCATCAAAGTCTCTGACTGCTATTGCCTTTGTTAACTGAAAACTTTGTGCTTCTATTGACTTAGCCTTTCTGCACTATTGTCAATCCTTCTCTGTGCTCTTTAGTATCTGACTTCTCTAGCCTCTGTCACTTTTATCTCTGACTGCATCAATCTCACTGATTCCTCCTGCTACTATGTACTTTGGGCTCATGTAGCAAGGTACAATCCATGAGATAAAACCTCTCAATGGACCCTGCCCAATTTCAGCCTTCTTGAGACTATCACTTCACATCGCCCCACCTTACAACTGGAGGTATGGCTGCATGTGATCCCTCTGCTAACTTGGCTTGAAATTTCCCCCTACTGGAGGTCTCTGCATGAGTGGATGCCTCCACTCGGTCTTCTCTCAACATCTCTAATTGTGGCTCCTCCACAATTGTCTGAGACTTCTTCTGGGACTGCATGTTAAGCGATAATTTACTCTCTCTCTCAACCACCAAGTATCTAACCTTTGCCTTGCTCCTCAAGGCTTTGCATGAATCTTGTACCTCAAGTGCATACAGGTTCTTGGCTAGCACGCCAATTTGTTTCATCTTTCCTGCTGTCACGAAATTTTCTAGAAAAGAGTTGATTTTAAATCAACGATATCTCCCTCATCCAAACTCCGATTCAGTTGATTTTTTTTTTTGAATTTGGGTATTTTTCGCAAGGAATCTAGATATTCTATTTGTTTCTGAAAATTTTGCACAAAAAATTTCAGATCTGCTCTGCAAACTCGCGGCCCAATTTTTTTTTGTTTTCTTCGAATTCTCTTCTTCATATACTGTTCACTGCTCCGATAAACTTTGCTCTGATAAATTGGCTCTGATACCATGTAAAATTTCCTGCAAATTCTCTACAAATATACCTATGAGATCTATGTAGAAAATCTAACTATAGATTAACTCGATAACGTAGTATACCAAAGCAAAATACTATAATCTACTTCTACTATCAAACTTGCGGAAGCTTAAAGATCTAGCTGAATCAAAGTTGAACACATAACCAGAAGAAGAATCAATCAATGCACATGAAACATAGAAAATACTCAAGGGAAAGCTTCAGCTAAAAACCCCACTATCTGTATTATCATACAAGGTGGAAATACATTAAGGTTACACAAAGCTTTAGCACTCACAGCTAGCCAGCTCTCAGTACAATCCTCCTGGATGCTCACAGGCAAACAAGGCTTCTCACAAACCTTCTCCTCTGCCCTCCAAGCCTCCTATTTCCTTGCGCTGTTTCTCCTGGGTGATCCTACTGTTACCAAGTGTAACACTGATCACTCACACCGATTTCACACCCTGTAAAACTGCACAATCCTCAAGGAACCTTATTCCTTATGCATGGATGAGTTCCCTTTATAGGAAAATTCATGCAATTGATAGTAACTTGTCCTTGACATTTAGCTCAACTGGGTATTTCTCTGAATAGACATGCATGAGTTTTTGATGAGAGTATTTAGTTATCTGGAGTACACTAGTTGGATGCATGCATGCATTAACTGACCGAACTCACAATTAGTTCCTCAAACAGTTTGGAACTCATTTAACTGGAATTAACTAAGTAAATTGAGCTAACTAATTACAACTCAAATATAACTCAATCTTATCTCCTTAATTAAGGGATAATCTCCTTAATTTAAGGGATAATTGTTGCATGACTTCACAAAGACTTCTAGCTTGAATTTCTTCAACTAATTAATCCAAGATGAATTTTTTTCAAGCAGTTGGTGAGACTAAATTCGAATTTTAATTCTCAATTTTAATTCAAGAACAAATTAAAATTGGAATATTCTGAATGCTATTTTTAGCATTTCTTGTTGCTATTTTCAACAATGAGTCCCCAAACCTTCAAAAGGTGAATCATCAAATTCCGGTGGCTTCGTAGGATAAACAGATGGGTACAAATGATAACCAAAGGTGTAAGCGAATATGTTTTTGGTGTATAATGATAATCGTTGAAGCCACCAGTTTGATCAAGTTTGGTGTTTGGCACATACGACTCTTCTTGGATTGGAAGTGAAGGTGAAGCAATGAGAGAACCATATTGACTTGGCTGAGATGTAAGGTTTTCTTCTTCACATGTTAAATACTGCGGATGGAAGAGATCAGGAACAAGAGATTCAACATTCTCATAATATGTTTGTGGAAAATCACCCCGATGTACATGACTGCATCAAAAAACAACAGGATAAAGTTTTCAATGATTTTTAGAAATCGTTGGTGTAGTAGGGTCATGAAATAAATCAGGGTATAATGGATGAGCATGGTCAGATGAAAGGGCAACATTCAGACCAGGACTCACATCTTTCACATTAGTGTTAGCTAAAGGGAGAAATGGATTTGCATCCATGTCATGGTGTTACACTAAAAAACGTCACCATGGCTATTTACAGTTAGTATGGCTCTATCAACAGTCATGCTATCCTCTTAGGCAAGTCTTATGCCTCTGCTCTCCATGCCAAACTCCAAAAAGAGAGAAAGTCTTTATAAATGTATTTATCTCTGGGTACGCAGGTTCTCTCAACCTTACCTATGGGTACGCACCCAATGTTCACAAAAGCTGCGTACTTGTACGCTCTGTATGTAAAGGGGCAGGTGCGTCCCCCTGTAAAGGTCAAAATGCGCAAGTTTCATCTTTAAAAAGTTACTTGTGGTCATTTCTAGAGCATTCTAGAAGGTTGTTCGATGTGTATTGAGCGCCTCCAGATGGTTCATGTACCCCTACCAAAGAGGAACTTATCCCATCAATGAGGGAGCTATCCCATCTAAAGAGAGGGGCAGGTGCGTCCCCCTGTAAAGGTCAAAATGCGCAAGTTTCATCTTTAAAAAGTTACTTGTGGTCATTTCTAGAGCATTCTAGAAGGTTGTTCGACGTGTATTGAGCGCCTCCAGATGGTTCATGTACCCCTACCAAAGAGGAACTTATCCCATCAATGAGGGAGCTATCCCATCCAAAGAGGGGATTATCCCATTGATGGTGGACCTGAATAACTTCCTCTTGAGCACTATAAATACAGGCATTGGGCCAGAAGGAGGAGAGGTTAAAAGCTAAACATTTCTAAGGGTAGATGCTGCTGGAATTAGGACTCCCATTTAGAAGCTTGTGAGGAGAGATTGCCATCTTTGCTTGTTCTATTTGGAAGTGGGTGAGCTTTGTCAAAGTAAAGGAGAACTTTTGATGGACCCTGGGAGGGACTTGCACAACACCAAGGCTCAGGTTGTAATTGTTCCTTTTGTTTCCTATTAATGCAAATGAGTCCATTCTTCTCAATAACTTGTTATTTATGAGTTGTTTCATGTACTCCTTGGTCTATGTGTTAAATATGTTTTATTCTATGAGATTATCAAGTGCTATTTAATCGTTTGATTGTTAGTGGATGCAGGTTTCAAAGTGAAGGAGGAGCTCATCCGGATCAGCGGAGCTGGACTGCTACAACAGCGTTGGACTACAGGTAGGATCTAAACACTTGATTTCTTATATAATAAATGCATGTTTAGAGAAGGATTGCTCTTGTTTGTCTTGTTTGTCACTAGAGAGTCTTAGGCTCCTAGGGAGGTTGGTTGTGTCCGCACTATCGACTCTTTCCGCCTGACAAATTGGCGACTCCGCTGGGGACTCCATTGATGTGAAAGTCTTTTCCTTTGTATGCAACTTTGATCTGAGAAAAGTCATTTATTTTCTGGTTTTTGGCTCTGTGACTTTGTTTTTGGGTGGGTTAGCTTAGGGTTAGATTCAATTTAGTTTTTCTTGGTTTTTTCAGTAGGACGCACCCTCTGAGTATTGCACAGTGCGTACTTGTACGCACTGTTGCTGTGTGCACAGAGCGGGCCCGCACCTGGCTTAACAGGCTGCCTGCGTCCCTGCTAAAAAATTAAGAAATTTCCATTTTTTGCATTTTTTCTCTTAGATTTTGCTTTTTCTTAGTTTTTACTGCCCAGATCCATTAGTCTCTTGTCAAAGATCTTCACCTGAACTTGTTTCGATAGCATTGAGTGTTTTAGTGGATTTCATAGAAGTTTAAGCCCTAGGGTTTGATTTTTGAGTAGGTCTTGTAGTGACTTTGGCGGTAGAAGTTGTCAAGCCTTAGATCTCTCTGGTTTTGTCAGCATTCTTAGAAGTCAGACCTGTCATAAAGTCTACCTGTGAGAGAAACTTACCTTTGAGTGGTCTCTTTGGCAAATTTCGAAGTACTTGTTGATTAAGTATTGAATTCCATTTTACAAAAAGAACAAAAAGATTTGAGTTTTGTTTTGACTGGTCTTTTGATTCTGCATTAGCTGGTCCTTGACTTGATTTTGGTCAAGTAAAACAACCTAGAATCATCTTTGTAGGCTTTTGCCTCGTTAGGTTTGCTTAGAGTAAATTTCTTTTGATTTGCTTGTAAGTCAAGTTTTCATAGATTTTATAGCTTTTGAGATTGATTTTCGTTAAAATAGATTTATATGCTTTATTAAATAAGAGAAAATACAAAAACATCTCCTTTGAAAAGTCTTGTTTCAAGTAGCTTTGAAGAGTTTTGAAAGAAAAAGAGTTTTTCGTGCATGTAAGGAGTGGTCATGTTTGTATGCTTGGAAAGATAAAGAGAATTGTTTCTTTGATTGTCTTTACTAAGAAAGTTGTTTTCTATAAAATTTGCATTTCTCAACTCTCTTAGTTAGGAATTTCATTGAAAGAGAAAAGTAGCGTAAATCATCTTAGGTGCATCTTTGTAGTGGTTTGAGTCGAGTCTACACACCATTGGTTTCACTTCCGCTACCTTTTGTCTTTAAGAAAAACCATAAAATTAACGCTTAAAGTAAAATCAACGTAGTAACTTTTAGTTACTAGGGCTATGAAACACCAATTTAGATCAGGCTAGTGTCTTGGAGTAGGAGAGTAATTAACTCTCCAAGACAACAAAACCAAACAAGTAGCTTATCTTGTGATAGAATAAATCCAATTGTCTCATTTGTACTCTGGGAAAGCTCCTCTTAATGGAGAAGCACAAGCTCGTGTCCGAACCAGTGAGGGGATCAATCCCCCCTCGTTGGGAACGTCGCCAGACACGCACGTATTACAAACGGTAAACCTCAGATTAACCATTGTCGAGGAGCCAGGGGTCACTTGTCGGTAAACCTTGGATTATTGTCAAGGAACCGGCAAGGGGATTGAGCTTGATACTCTGCCCTTGCGTGCTGTCGGAGTGTAGACTGTTCCCCCAGGTGCATTTGTTGTGGTTGGTAACCTTAGTGACCATTATCTTTAGGATTCTACCGAGGTGACGGTGGAGGGAAGATCCCACTGTACCTGGAGCAGACGTCGGCTAGACTCACTTGGATTTTCCGGGGGGTTCACTTCACTCGAGACGGTTAAAGTGGAGGAACTTGTGCCGGTCTATTCATTAAGCAGGTTGCCGGGGTAACTGTTCCACCCGCCACTTCTGTACTGAATCCGGCGATGTTGGGTTTCATCTCCAACTAGCGTTTTCGGTCTGGAAGGCTACTGTTTGTGCTTGGTTTGACGCCCTAGATTCTTTAGGCGTGTGATTCAAATTTGTTTGGTTCTTTAGAGACTTTAGGTGGTTTGATTTGAGATTTTACTTTGTTTTCGTGTGTAGTAGTTAAAAGTTTTTAGCTGTGGCGGAATTACCGAGACAGTCCCGTAGACTTCGGGGCCAGTCTCCTGAAGTTGTTTCTGTGGCCGAATTGTTGAGAAGATCCCGTAGACTTAGGGGTGAACCTCCTCGAGACGACCCCAGTAATCTAGAAGGTTTGAAGGTCCTTGTAACTCCTCCTAGTGGTAGTAGAGTAGGTTCACCTGAAGAAGGAGAATCTTCCTTGGTAGTCCATTCAGATTACCAAGGTTTAGAGACAGGTTATAATCCCGAAGCTGTTACAGTTTCTGAGCTTGTTGGTAGTTTTTCGTCTGCTAGTGATACAGGCGAAGAACCTGAAATATCTGAACCTGTTACTCCGACTTCTAGTGTTCCAGATTCACCAAGAGTAGAACGAGTTATCACCGAAAATCTTCCTACTGGTCTGATTGCTATCGAAGAACTTGCTCCAGAGGAAGAAATAGGCGTCTCTAACCTTGAAGATCAACTTACTATTGATCTCAGGGAGCGTGAATCTATCTTTTACAGTCCTCCTAGAAGTACTACTTGGTACCTTTCGTTAACCAATTATTTAGACAACTCAGGGGTAGGTTTTTCTACACCTCGTACTCCCTTTCCACCTGGAGGTATTTATACTCCTGTAAATATGTCTGGTCAGTCGTCCGTGTTTACTCAAACTCCTGAAACTTTCTTACACGGTGGTCCTTCTGTTCCCACCGGGTATCAATCACTTTCTGGTACCTTTGCGGGGGCATCTCCTCAACCCGTTGATCATGGGTTATTAGCTGGAAACAATGGTAATATACCATTGGGTGTAGGAGACATTTACATGATGTCAGGGTCAGTTCCCGTTTCCCAACCTCAAGGTGGCCAATTACCGCCTGGGGGGCAGCCTCAGTTAACGCCTGGGGGGCAACCTCAAGGTACACAAATCGTGTCTGGGGGGCAACCTCAAGGTCAGTATGTACCTATGGTGCAATACATGCCTCAAGGTCAACCCCAGCCTCAATATGTACCCCAGGGTCAACCTCAGTATCAATATTTACCTCAAGGGTATCAACCCCAAGGGTATCAACCTCAAGGGTATCAACCTCAAGGTCAAGGTCAACCCCAGTATCCGTATTTACCTCAAGGTTATCAACCTCAAGGTCAATACTCGAGTCAAGGTTATCAACCACCTCAAGGTCAGTCATATGTTCAAGGTATGGGAACTGCACCTTTCAATTATCAACCCTATCCTCAATCCGGTTATGGATCTCAGTATCCTCAACCTGTTACGGGTCAATACCCCGAAATGTTAGTGTGGGATCCATCACAGGGTCAACAGGTGTTGCAGCCAAGTATACAGTTGGTACCTCAAGCTGGACAACCCGTAGTTTCTGGTCCACCCCAGCAACCACAACCTGTCCAGTCAAATGTTCAAACTTCTGTAACTTCGGCAGTTACTCAGCCGCCAATAGCACCTAGTACTCCATCTCAAACGGCTGCTGCAACTACCGCTACATCTGCCGCACTTACTTCTGGAGTATCGACGGCTCCGGTTTCTACTGTCTCTGTAACCACTCCTCAGACATCTTTACTGTTGTCTGGATCTACGATTCAAACCACGGTTCAGATGCCTACAGGTCAACCTGGTATAAGTACGGTTGTCACTACTCAACCTCAATTTGTTCAACAACCGTACCAGGGACAGTACCAACATGGGCAAGCTGTCCAACAGCCGGTTTACCAGTATCAACCGTATCCTGGGTACACTTATCAACAACCTCAACAACCCCAGTACGGTCCGGTTAATCCTGGTTTTCCAGGAGGATATAATATCCCTAATGCGACTCATGTTCCTAGTTATCCTGGATATCCTCCTCCTGGGACTGGTCTTGTGACCCAGAGTTTTAGAGATCCTAACCGACAGTTACCGTTTATCGCAACTTTGGATTTACCAGACTTGACGCGCCTAACGAACGATCCAATTCAATATCTTCCGTTCTGGCCGCCAATGCCAAATAAGTTGCCCAGTGATATACCCAAGTTCGAAGGTAAGTCTGGAGAGGATCCGTCCAATCATGTGATGACTTACCACCTCTGGTGTGCTTCAAATTCTATCTCGGATGATTCGATCCGCTTACGTCTTTTCCAGCGTACACTCATTGGTCTCGCGGCCAAGTGGTACATTGAGTTACCACGGGCCTCTTTTTACAATTTCAGCCAGTTAGCTACCTCGTTCTTAACTCACTTTCAGTTGCCGGTCAGATACGATAACGGCACGGAGTTATTAACTTCACTAAAACAATCGACGTCCACGTATATTTCTGATCACATTCATGAGTGGAGACGTCGAAGAAGGCTAGTGAAAGTTTTTATTCCGGACCAAATCTTAGCTGAATGGTTTGTTAAATCATTATTACCGAAGATTACTGAAGATGTAGCTAAGGCCGGAGTAGTTACTGAGGAGCAAGTCATTGCTCAGGCACAGTACCTTGACTTAGTTTACACTCAGTCGGGTACGTTACACGAGAAGATTCCAGATCTTCCAAAGTCGAATCAAATCGCTGCTGCTCCTTCGGGATCTCATGCCGCTGATGGTATGATTGGTATCGTGAATACAAAGAGCAAGAAGAAGTCTTCCAAGGCTTCAACTACTCCTATAATCACTTTGCCCGATTCCCCGACAGGAGAGTCTTCTCCTGAACTTTCCGCCGATATTCACGCTGTAGAGTCATCTACGGCCAAATCAAAAAACGGTGGAAAGAAGAAAGGAAAGAAGAAGGCTAAAGCAGACAAGGCTCCGAAGGAGAAAACGGAAAAGTCGGAAACCAATGACGAAAAGCGCAAACCTCGATATCCTTGTCTTATTTGTGAAGAGGATCATTTTACGAGAGATTGCCCTCATCGGGCCGAGGTACTGAAAATAGTCAAAGGTTCTCCCACTCCTGCTGTGTTAAAAGATCCATTTCCAAAGCAGGAGAGTAAGATGATAGGTTCTTCCTCGACTGCCAGTGAAGAACCCATTTTGATGATGTCTCATGTCAGGATTGCGACTCGATCGCAAGATTATGGTAGTAAGAATCCTGTTGATGGTAAGGAAGCAGAATCTTCTCATTCTAACCCATCAACCTCAGCTCCTGGTTCCGATCCACTACAGATCGAAAAACCTAACCCGGACTTAGTAATCAAACCGCCCGCCAAGGGTGTACTTCGAAGGTCTGCTTTCAATCCACATGCGAGAGCAGCCCAGAATTACAACATTGTTGAGGACTTAGCTGTTTCACCCTCAGCAATGTCGGCTTTAGAAGTGCTGCAATCATGCCCAGCACAACGAAAATTACTTTTGTCGGCTATCGGAGCTGTTGATGTTCAGGATCCGAACCTGATAATCTTCGATCTAGAAAATAGTACACCGCGTCTACCCCATCAAATGGCTTTCCAAATTCCAGTGATAGTAAAAAACAGGCCTATTCATCGGACTGTGATTGATGAGGGAGCTTCTACGTGTATTATGTCGATTCAATGTTGGAGATCGCTTGGTTCTCCTTCGTTGAACCAATCCCCGACCATCCTTAAGGCCTTTGATGGCCGTGGGTTCCGTCCGTTTGGTATTCTACAGGAATTGCCTATAGGGGTAGAAGGTAAAATCGTTAGTCTGGATGTGGAGGTGGTTGATGCCCCTCTAGACTACAACCTTCTTTTGGGTCGAAGTTGGTCATATGCTATGACAGCAGTCGTTTCATCGGTCTTCAGAGTAATAAAGTTTCCATATAACGGTAAGATCGTGACCATTGATCAGCTGACATACTTTTCATCCGACCCAGCCTCTTCAGAGAGTATCCAGCATGTCGGTAAGACGACAATCCCTTATAGGGACGTTGGCGTAGGTTTAGTTAAAGATTCCGGTTTACTGGGAACTTTTCCTTTCCCTCCAATCAACGCAGACCCTTCATTTGCATCAATTCATATGATTACATCAGACAACATTATTTATGATGATCCTTGGATTGTCCCATCTGAATCTGAGATAGACTCATTCGGTGATGCTATGCCTTTGAGTCCATATGAAATTGCTTATGAAGCTGTCATGTCTTTTACCGACTCGCGTTCAACCCAAATCGACCAAATGAATGTGGTCAGTGAAGAATCACTTTTCACCTCAACCTTAGAACGGATAGCGTTTCCCGAAGTCGTGTCATCTGACGAGCAACTTCGCGAAATCCTAAGTGTAGACGATCTACCATGGGAAGATCTTCATCACAGATCTTCGTTTTTACCTAAGGATGATGTTCTTGAAAATGATTTTTCATCTATCTTTACCGCTGAATACGTCAAAGACGCTCAGAATCCAACGAAACATTCTGATTCAGAGTTGAATTTAGGGAATATTTCTCGCACTATTCCCATTGATATTTCAGTGAACCCGGAATCGAGGAAAACATTCATATAGGTGCCTCATGTACAGAAGATGAAATCCAAACTTCAAGGCCCTATTCCAAGAATTCCGCGATGTGTTTGCCTGGTCTTACGAGGAAATGCCAGGAATCGACCCTGCCATTGTTGTTCATGAAATAAAGACCTACCCGGACGCTAAACCCGTCCGGCAACGGTTGCGTCAAATTCACCCTCGGAAAGCGGCTGCAATTAAAGCAGAAGTCGAAAAGCTATTGAAAGCAGGTTTCATTTATCCAATCCCGTTAACGGATTGGGTATCGAATATTGTTCCGGTCAACAAGAAACAAGGAACAATAAGAATCTGTATCGACTATAGGGATATAAATCGAGCTTGTCCAAAAGACAACTATCCTACGCCTTATATCGATCAAATTATTGATGATTGTGCCGGAAGTGAAATGTTTTCCTTCATGGATGGTTTTTCGGGCTATAATCAAATCAATATTCTACCTGCCGACCAACCAAAAACGGCATTCATTTGTCCATGGGGGACATTTGCTTATTGCAAATTACCTTTTGGACTTAAGAATGCCGGGGCCACTTTTCAACGGGTGATGTCTTATGCATTTCATGACATCAAGCACATTGTGCAACCGTACCTCGATGATTTGCCTGCTCATTCTTTACATCGAGCTGATCACCTTGTCCACTTACGAGCAATCTTTATGAGGTGTAGGCATTATCGAATTCGGTTGAATCCCCACAAGTGTGTGTTCTGTATAGAGACGGGTCGATTGCTGGGATTTGTTGTTTCAAAAGCCGGCATTCGCGTCGATCCCTCGAAGGTCGAAGCTATCATCAAATTGCCTCCTCCTTCGAGTTTGCGCCAACTCCAAAGTTTGCAAGGGAAAGCGAACTTTTTACGTCGATTCATTCCAAACTACGCCGAGGTCACTAAAGGTTTTACACGGTTGTTGAAACAGAACGCTCAATTCTTTTGGGACGAGATTGCCCAACAATCTTTTGATGCACTTAAACACGCGTTGACCCATGCACCGTTGTTGCATCCTCCCAACTACAACCAGGACTACTTCTTATACCTCGCAGCTTCGCATTCCACCATTGGAATGGTGTTAGTTCAAGAAGATGAATTCGGAGCGGAACATGTGATATATTATCTTAGTAGGACCTTAAACCCCACTGAGCTAAAATATTCGCATGTGGAGAAATTGGCCCTGGCAGCCGTTCAAGCTGTCCAGCGTTTTCGTCACTACATTCTTCTCCGTAAAACTACAGTTATTTCGGATTGCAACCCTATGATTTATATTTTGACAAAACAACTGCTAGGGGGCAAGTACTCTAAATGGATCGTTATCCTGCAAGAGTTCGACTTGGAGTTCGAGAAGTCCAAGTCTAAGAAATCCTTAGTTTTTGCGGAATTGATGTGTGATTTCCCGCATGCTGACACAGAAACTGTGGCAGAAGAGTCCATTGCGGACGAATCTTTGTTTCTTATCAGTACTTTAGATCCGTGGTACGGGGATATAATCATCTATCTCCAAACCCAAACCTTTCGGCCTGAAGCTTCAAAGTCGGAACGTCGAAAAATTCGGTTTCAATCCCAGCAATACAAGATTATTGGAGATACACTTTATCGCCGGGGGGCAGACTTAGTTTTTCGACGTTGTTTAACTCACGAAGAGGCTGAGAGGGTTTTGAATGATTGTCACTCTGGAGCATGTGGCGGTCATATGTCTGGGTATGCCACAGCTCAGAAGGTGTTGCGCGCTGGCTATTTCTGGCCGTCCATGTTTAAAGATTGTATCATTGCAGTCCGGAAGTGCCACAACTGTCAAGTGTTTGATCGCAAGATGCGCGCACCACCTGCTCCTCTCCACCCTATAATTGCCGTTGGTCCATTCGCCAAATGGGGTATCGATTTTATTACTTGTAACCCTCACTCGGCCGGGGGGCATGCGTATATCATCCTCGCGGTTGATTATTTTACTAAATGGGCCGAGGCGATGCCTACATTCGACGCAAGCGGCAAAACAACTGCAGTTTTCGTATTCAATCATATTATAACTAGGTTTGGTGTCCCACAAGCAATCATCACTGACCATGGGAGCCATTTTCGAAACATCATGATGACTGAGCTTACAAGCCAGCTTGGTTTGCGCCACGATAGCTCTACTCCTTATTATCCGCAAGCCAACGGTTTGGTTGAGTCTATCAACAAAGTTCTGGTTATCATGATCCGACGAACCATTGGTATTCATCGGTCGAATTGGCACAACATGTTATTTTCAGCGCTATGGGCATACCGAACCTCAGTGAAAACTTCAACAGGGTTCACTCCTTTCCAGCTAGTTTATGGCTTGGAAGCTGTGTTACCCATTGAATGCGAAATCCCATCACTTCAAATGGCTGTCGAATTACTTCCAGCTACTTCCGAAGAGGAGAAGCGTTTATTATACTTAGCTAAATTAGATGAGACTCGACGTGACGCTGCATTGGCAATCGAGACTCACGCGAAGCGAATGAAAGCTCAGTATGATAGAAATGTGACCCCTCGAAGTTTTTCGGAGGGAGACCTAGTGCTATTATATGATCAAGCTAACGATAAGCTAGGTGCTGGAAAATTCGTTCCTATGTGGCATGGACCCTACATTGTAAAGCGAAAGCTAGCAAAAGGGGCTTATGAGCTGGTAGATTTTGATGGGGACTCTTTGGGTAAACCCAGAAATGGACTTTACCTAAAGAGGTATTATGCTTAAATGGTGGGTATGGAGAATTTTTAGTTAGGTTAGGTTTTCTTTCTAGCTAGTATGTTTGTTAGTTTAGATAGTGTGCTTAGCTTAGAGAGTGTGTTTTTCGTCGTTATTCTGGCTTATCTTGGTTTTACTCTTGATATTGCAGATGTCGACGCCTCTCCAAACATACATTGGATTTGCTGATGGTGCTTGTCGTAGTACACGGAATATCTCTTCCGCAGCTTGGGTTATCTATTCGCCCTCTGACGAGTTAGTTTCTATGCATGGGGTAAGCCTCGGTCAAACGACGAACAACATTGCAGAATACAGTGCAGTGGTTGAATTATTATCCGAATCTATTTCATTTGGAATTCGACGTTTGATAGTGAGGTTAGATTCTGAACTTGTTGTATTACAGCTTAATAGAGTATATGCCATTAGAAATCCTGTGTTATTAAGGTTGTTTTTGAGAGTGCGTCTCTTGGAACGTGAATTTGATTACATTGAATATCAGCATATTCCAAGGTCTTTAAATACATTAGCAGATGCAATTGCTTCTCGAATGTTGGACAGACATTTACAATAATCATGCAAGTAAATTTAAAAACATTTCATCACATATGTTAAACAAGATAAGCCGGTAATAATGATATATATATAGATAGGAGTGTGTCAAAAAATATACATCGTCTTCGATCATAGGTTGAAAAACACCTTATGATCGGCAAAATGATAAGTACAAAAAGTAAAAAATGTCACATGTGTCTACAAAATGACCATCCAATCACTGGTGGTGCTCCCTATACGACACCACTGCACGGGCTACCTTACACAAGAACCTCCTAAACGGTCCAGGGACTGCGACTACATAGCGCTGAAGTCTGATAGGAATATCATCTATGGTAGTCTCAGGTATATCCACCGTCAGACGCTCTAGATCCTGCTCCAACTCAGCTAGTGACTCTGCAGCCGCGTCCTGTGGAGCCGGTACCGGTGCAACTGGATGTCTCCTCTCAAAAGGCCGGAGGTTGGCTGGGCGCTGTGGACCAACATCTGCATTTTGAAAATTTTTACTGTCAGTTTTGAGACGATATATATAAAAAAAACAAAAAAAATAGATAAATTTAAAACTTGTGAAAAATAAAGTACCTCTGTCGTCCCATTGTTCTCCCTGTGGAAGAACCATGTTCGGATCACCTCGAAAATCTACTCCGGCATACGAAAAGTCCTGGATAGCAAAGACCTGGTCCTCTAACCAGTGAAAATAACCAGCAGGGAATCGAACAAATGCCGCGCCCTCGTCAGGATGCCGGGCCATCACCGTAACCCATCGTATCAGCTTTGGCTCCCGAGGACCCAAGATATCAACAATGAGATGCTGAGGGATCAGCATCGGAACTCTCTCTAAGGCAAAGCTCACAACTAGAGGCCCATATCCAAAGGTCTTCAGTTGTCCGTTCTTTGCCCTAGTCAGTTGGCCCTTCATATTGGCCGACACAGCATCACACCAGTTGAAAATGGTGCCATGGAAACAGTCAATCGCCATCCGCATTTGGGACCCGGTGGCAATATGTAAAGCGGCTGCGCCGCAAATTCTGGTAACCGTGAAAGCTATAACCATGAGTTCACGCCGAGAGATGTATTTGATTTCTATGCCTTTCGCATGGTGTTGATTGGGTATGCACCAATCTGCCCGGAGACTAGCAAGGGATTGGCCACCCGGCCTAGTCCCGGCTAGATTGAGTTGCTCGCCCCTATTTGGCAAGCCAGTAAGAAAGTATATGTCAGAGGGCTCTATCTCGAGCTGGTGCCCTCCGATGTAGAAGCATTGCTCATGAATGTTCCATCTCTCAACCAGCCACTCCAAGAATCTCACCTGAGCCCTCATGCCAGGTATGGCCCAGTATTTATATAGTCCGCATGCTTTTAGGGCATCAATGGAAGGTTGGTGACCAATTGCGGCTAAATCAACATCCTCGTGCTCTCTTTCTCTCCAATCCAACATGGTGAGTGCCCTACACACCAAGAAATAAAGGTTAGAATTAATTTGGGAAATTTTAAATGGTTATTTTTGGGGTTTGGGGTTTCAAATTCCGCCCTTCGCGGGGGACGCACCCCGCGTTTAGGACACAGAGCGCCGGGACGCAGCTGGCCTGAAGGTGGGCTGCGTACCCCGACCTTTTTCCTGTGTAGGAAAAGGTCGGGGGACGCAGGTCACCCTTAGGGCACCTGCGTACCCCGCAGAGCGGTTTTTAAAACCTAAAACCCCCCAAAAACCAAAACTAAAACCTGAAACAAAATTTTAATCAGATGAAATTGAAGAGGAGGATGTTGTGAAATACCTGGAAGAGACGGCGTTCGATTCTGATGGTCGGATTCTCCGCAATGACCACGGGAAGTTTCTTGCCAAAAGCCCTTTTTTCAACCTCAACAGTAAAATGGTAAAAATGACATGGTAAAAAGTCTTTTTATAGGTTTTTTGGATGAATGAATGCTAGGTTTGTTTATTTTTCACCATGGAAGGATATTTTTCAATGTATTTTTGCCTATCTTAAACAGGTATGAGTAATGTGTCGTTTTTGTGCAGGACAAAGGGATTTAGAGGGAAAATTGTCATTTTTCACGAACCAAAATGTCAGAGTCATCTTTTAAGCCCTTTTCTGACTCCTAAAATATGAAAAGATTGCCGAGCATTTCTTTTACACTCGTTAAAACGGAATTAAAAGACGGTCCCCTTATAGCCCTTTTCTGACCGTAAAAACAGGAAAAGGTTGCCGGGTTTTTGTCGTTTCAAACTCGATACTGGAAATAAAACGACGTGTCCTTGATCGCTTTTTACTTTTCAGGTCAGTGGCACTAATTATGAAAGTACTCCTTGGTCGCAAGATCAAGCGGTTCCCCCAGGTATTATTTTATACTTTTTCGGGCTTGAGGGACACAAATCTACGAAAAAGTTCAACTTGGAGTCTTCTTAAGTTTTTCAGACTCTCTAAAATTGAAAAACGCCGAGTTTCTCCTATACTGGGCTCATTAAAATTTCACAGTAAAGGACCTGTTCAATTACAAACAGGAACGAACCACTCCTTCCTAGGGTTCGAATCAAAACTAGGTTGGACTCATCCGAAGGATGAGCTTATAATCAAGCATATGTTATCCTCCTCAAGCTTGTTAAAAATAAAGAGGTACTTGCCAGAAATGGTGGGGGAAAAGAGAGAAGAATGAGCCTATTTGTTATCTTTTGTCTCAGAAGAAACTTTATTACCACTCTTGGACACGACACTTTTCATTCACCTGGGTTGGGAAATCCTTTACCTCACAGTTGATCAAACCACTTTGAAAGTCTTCAGCCGGGTTCCGGGGATTAACTTTGAGTCATTCATCACCAAGCCATCTGTCGTGTCGTTATGTGTTCAAGAGTTCTGCAAACAAAACTTTCATCTGCAAAATACTTGTCATCCATTTGATCATCCCTGAGTCAGTCCTTACAGCAACATTTCTTCAACTTGAACAAATGATTTCGTGTTGTGGGCTTGCCTGCAACGGGTCGCTTTCTATCGACATCAGCACATTATCTAGAGAGATGACTTAGAAATCGTCAGTACCTTGAAGTCTGCATGCATCAATGGCAGGTTTCTCGCCTTTGACGACAGTTTACATCATTGACTTTCGATCAAAGGATTCCGCGAAATGTTCGACATCAACTCATTCATTCACATCTCATGGATTGTACTGGGTACTTTGAGAACCATTGACATTACTGGTGGTCTCTCTCACACTTGTTAACAGTTTACATCATCGACTGGTAATCAAGTGGTTTCTACCATGTTCGACATCAACTCATTTATTCGCATGGCTAGAATCGTACCAATTCGGGAAGTAGAAATGAAGACCCTGGATCTAGTTTCCACCATCCAGGCTGCGAGGAGTTTTGTATTCATTATCTAAGTAGACTAATCATAAACAGATGGCTGCGCCCATACTGTGTCTACAAAAGTCTATGATTATGATGTACTACAAGATCATTCCTGTATCAGAGTAGTTAGTCTGTTAGTTAAAGTTTTGATCTGAGTATGGGAATGCCTACCTCAGTGATGATATAATCTTATACATGTATTTTGTGTTGAAAATTGCAGGTTCTGACCAGGCTCTCCACGAGATAATCCTTGAAATGATAAAGCGCTTCACCCTTCCTAGATAATACAAAACCCTGATCTATTACAGGCTTCGCACTTTAGGGGGCAATCTGTTACACTAAAAAACGTCACCATGGCTATTTACAGTTAGTATGGCTCTATCAACAGTCATGCTATCCTCTTAGGCAAGTCTTATGCCTCTGCTCTCCATGTCAAACTCCAAAAAGAGAGAAAGTCTTTATAAATGTATTTATCTCTGGGTACGCATGTTCTCTCAACCTTACCTGCGGGTACGCACCCAATGTTCACAAAAGCTGCGTACTTGTACGCTCTGTATGTAAAGGGGCAGGTGCGTCCCCCTGTAAAGGTCAAAATGCGCAAGTTTCATCTTTAAAAAGTTACTTGTGGTCATTTCTAGAGCATTCTAGAAGGTTGTTCGACGTGTATTGAGCGCCTCCAGATGGTTCATGTACCCCTACCAAAGAGGAACTTATCCCATCAATGAGGGAGCTATCCCATCCAAAGAGGGGATTATCCCATTGATGGTGGACCTGAATAACTTCCTCTTGAGCACTATAAATACAGGCATTGGGCCAGAAGGAGGAGAGGTTAAAAGCTAAACATTTCTAAGGGTAGATGCTGCTGGAATTAGGACTCCCATTTAGAAGCTTGTGAGGAGAGATTGCCATCTTTGCTTGTTCTATTTGGAAGTGGGTGAGCTTTGTCAAAGTAAAGGAGAACTCTTGATGGACCCTAGGAGGGACTTGCACAACACCAAGGCTCAGGTTGTAATTGTTCCTTTTGTTTCCTATTAATGCAAATGAGTCCATTCTTCTCAATAACTTGTTATTTATGAGTTGTTTCATGTACTCCTTGGTCTATGTGTTAAATATGTTTTATTCTATGAGATTATCAAGTGCTATTTAATCGTTTGATTGTTAGTGGATGCAGGTTTCAAAGTGAAGGAGGAGCTCATCTGGATCAGCGGAGCTGGACTGCTACAACAACGTTGGACTACAGGTAGGATCTAAACACTTGATTTCTTATATAATAAATGCATGTTTAGAGAAGGATTGCTCTTGTTTGTCTTGTTTGTCACTAGAGAGTCTTAGGCTCCTAGGGAGGTTGGTTGTGTCCGCACTATCGACTCTTTCCGCCTGACACATGGCCCGTGGATTTGATAGGAAAATCTTTATCTAAGACAAGACCCGAGTCATTGTCGACAAGTGAATGAAATCCAAGAACAGACCTAGGCATATGTTTAACAGGCTTGAGTTGGGTTTCATAATCAGGGACAGAAGTTGCATCAACATAATTTTCAGATTCAAATTCAAAAGGGTGTATGAGAGCTTCAGAGGCAAGACAATTTTATTCATTTCCTTGAAATAAATTTTCATCATCTGAACCATTTACGACCAAAATTTCATTATGTAACAAATCAGGAGGAGGATGAGAACTCTCACAAGCAGTAATTTCCTCCTTAGAGGCTTTAGGTTGTTCTTGAATCAGAGAAGTAAGCAAGACGATATTAGGGATAAGATCTGGGTACCTTGTAACTAGTTGATTATCATGATACTCATAAGAATCGGGTTTTGTTTCAGATTGAAGGTGTTGCAGAGAAATGAGAACCAACCATTGAAAAATTTCACTCATATACACCCAATCGACATCTCTTTCAAGAAATTCAAAACAAAGATGAACAAATATAGCAATGAAATCCTCTAAAGATTCTCCATGTTTCATTCCTAAGCTTATTTATCCTTCTAAACACATCTTAAAAATCGTAAATGTCAAATGCTTGTCGGACCTTACCAATGAGTTGCTCAAACGAATGGATGGAAGCTACTGGCAATGTGTGGCACCATCGCTTGACGCGACCTTCAAGGGTGAGGGAGAAGAGCACACAAGAAAACTCTTCATCGTTGATCTCGTAAGATTCGCAAAACTTAAGGAAATAAAAAATGTGTTTGGTTATGGATGTTCCATCCTCACCATCAAAATTTAACTAAGACAAGTGATAGAGATGCTCATTGGGGATTGAACATTGACAAATGGATAAGTTAGAGAAGCACCCCAGGAGCGAGATTCAGGACAAAGCCATTTACAGATATGAGACTAAACTGCAGGCTCCAAGAGCTCAACTTGTCATTTGGCCCTCCTTCTAGTGCCAATTTGTTGACAGGTTAAAATTTACCACCAAGAATAAGGGGGTTTCCCCATTGTGAAGTCCCAATTATACCTCACACCATTTGGGATAGGAGCCCCATTTGGTATGTGGGCTCGACTTCCACCATGAATGTTTCCACTCTTGGTTATCAAATGGAAAGGTGTCAGAGTGGGGACAAGAATGAAATGCCCAGACAATGAAACAAAATCAGCCCAAGATTGAAAAAGTTGTAGAAAGAGGTACAAGCAAGTCTCAACAACAATAAGAAGAGGTATGCCATGAGAGGGATCAGTAAGCCAAAACCCAATCAGACATACATAAACAATAACATGCCAGAATTTAATTGGTAAGTAGTTCACAATAGATCACCCACATGGAAAGAAATAAGTAAACATAGATTCAAAAGCAAAACATACATGCAACAATTATGAACGAGTCCATTAACATATTGCGTATATGAAAGCGCACATACAAATATAGTGAAAATACCAGACAACTAATAAATGAGTAAGCATAGGAATCAGTGCGAAACATGAAGAACATCTTATTAATGCCACTACAACTTCAAGTACATATATTGCAATTGGTCAAAACCCAACAATGGAACATGCGCTGCTCATACCATTTGCTAATGCAAAACTCTAGCCTCACTGCAACTCCACTCTACTAGCTGCCAAGAGCTGAGTGCCTCTAGCTCTTAAGCATAAATCAACTATCTGATCCTAGCATCAACTCAAGTGTTAAAATTCCTCATACAACGAGGCATGAGGGCACATTTATAGAGATGATGTGACTGTTCACCTACCGTGACCCTTGACCTCCCCTCACGACTCTTGAACTTCCTCACTTCTCTCTCATGCCTATTTTTTGGTACATGTTGAATTGTTCCCAACATAACCGTTGACATCATGATGAGAATATTTTCACACTGATAGAAGAGAGAATGGGAGGACAAAAAAGAAGTCTTGAGAAACCCTAGGTTGGTTCTTGTTGCCAACATTGTTGTGAAACCATGAAAACTTGAATGAATGGTCGAAATTCTTGCCATCATTCCTCGCTTGCATCCATTCATCTTATGTTCTTGTGTTCGTAACATTTCCACCAGGTTTTAGGAGTCTGAAGGGTTCCAGTTTCAATCTCATTGAAACATTGATTATGTAGCCTTTGCGGAAACCCTAGCTCCCTTTTCCAGATCAACATTCTTTCTTTTCTCTGTGATCTTCCATTGAGATTGACATAATGTATAAGAAGTCACACAGATACAGTGAGAAGTATTGGCTTCTTTGCATAGACCATCATTCTTGTCCCTTCTCTCTACTTGGATTTTCTTTCCATCACTTTTGGTCGAGCATCCACATGCATAAAGATCATCTTCTCCCATCTTTCAATCCTGCAAACACACACACATATATATTAGCCAGGAACTAGGATGAATACATCTTAATAAAATGCAAATCCATTACCACAAATAAACATTAAAAGAGTGAGGGTTTATAGCCCTGAGGTGTTGTCCCCATATTGTTATTAGTGTGCCCCATAGAAGCCCACTATTCTTATTGTTGTGCCCTCACATTATTATTGTTACGTCGACTCTAATTATATTGTGACCCCTTAGACTCCGATATATAGAAAGGAGGTCTTGTCATTTGTATCATCCAAGAATTTTTCATTTGTGTTATGTAAAGGAGGTTTCCCCCTTGAAGAGGCTACTTTTGAAGTCATCGATCTATCTCATTCTTCTATTTTGTGAGCTGGTTTCATAACAATTGGTATCAGAGCTTTAGATTCTAGGGTTTCGCTGCTTCAAACAGGTCATCGTGGAATTTTCGCTATAACTTTTTTTCCTACTAAGGTTCAGATGCTGAAATTAAAAACATTTTATCCTAAATCTGATGCACCTCATGACTAAATTTCAAATCTTTTCACGCTATATTTTTAGAGATATGAACTGAGGAAGTTAGGGTTTTTGGAGGCTCCCGAATTCGATCTCAAACATGTCATATTGGGAAAATCATTATAACTTTATCTCAGATCATAGGATTGAAATTTCTTAAATATTTACAGAAAGAGGATGAAATTTAGTTTTATGTGTATCAGTTGCAGGTCCGAAGGTCAAAACAATGACATGTGGCACTTCGTACAAGTTCGCTCTACTGAACGAGTTTATATTTAGGTCATTGTGGGAGATTTGAAATAAATCTTTCTTGGAGAATCCAATATGGATCAGACTTGTGGGGTTGGAAAGAGGACACGAAGGGATATGACAGGACATAATTTCAAACCTTGGAGATCTGAAATTACAGATATACAATAAATTAAATATCAAGCTCCTACAAAGAGAAAAAATGTGTGTAGTCTTTTTAATTTTTTTACATAAGTTTGGTTTGAAAAATTTGTTTGAAGTGATTCAAAGGGCACAATGAAGCATATTTATCATTAATTGATGCCCCGAAGAAAGAAAATGGAAACACCTAGTAAGCAACCTGAAAGCTCTAGCATGACTCATGAAGAAGAGGAAGAAATGCAACATGATATATCAAAATTACGAGACCAAGTGCAACAAATTTCACTCTCACAAAAAGTAACATAAGCTAAGATGGATGGTTTAAAGAAAGGCGTGGAAGCTAAGATGAATGGAATGGAAGTTAAGATGGATGGCATGGAATCTAAGATGGATGGTTTAGAAGTAAACATTGAAGATTTGAAGAAAGACATGGAAGGTTTGAAAGGAGGTTTGACAAAGTTGCTACAAGAAATGCTTCCTAATGGCGAAAAGGTAGTAGAGGAAACTCATGATGAGAAAAAAAGAAATTTTAGTCATGATTTCATAGACTTTAACATTGGATTGAAGGACCACCATATTCCAAAGATCGATATGAAGAAGTTTGATGGCGAGGATCCCGTAAGATAGATATTATAGATAGAGCAATCATAATGTGCAAAACACACAAAAGGTACACATTGCGACTTTATATTTGGAACCCAATTAGTTTGTATGGTATTGTTGGCTTTGCTCTCATAAGAAATTGTCACTTGGGAAATTTTTACGAAAGAAATGATAGAACATTATGAGGATACAAAAAGCAACAACTTTTTTAGCCAATTGATAAATCTCAAACAAAAGGGTTCACTGGTGGAGCACATTGAGGATTTTCAAAAATTGAATATAAGGGTAAAATATATTCTAGAGGAGCATATGATTGATGTGTTCATAGGGACTTTAAAGGATAACATCCAACATGAGGTTCACCTTTGGGAACCTGATTCATTGGAGAAGGCATTCAGGTTGGCAAGAAAAATTGAAAGAAAAATTATGGCAACAAAGA
This sequence comes from Pinus tabuliformis, assembly GCA_031772625.1. NCBI lineage: Eukaryota > Viridiplantae > Streptophyta > Pinopsida > Pinales > Pinaceae > Pinus > Pinus tabuliformis. The sequence goes on along the minus strand of CM062815.1, from coordinate 165,506,774 downwards.
AGCCTACCAATCACAATTATAAAGATGGAAGTGTTGTTGCCCCTATCCTTCCACAACTTACAAGGTTGACATCACAACAATTGGAAGAGAAAGGAGAAAAAGGGCTTTGTTATAGTTGTGATAGTAAATACACTAAATGTCATAAGTGTGGTGAGAAGAAATTATTTTACATAGATTGTGAAGAGGAAGAAGAAATGGATCAAGAAACATCAAAATAAGAGGATACACACAAGAAACAAACCCTAGAGAAAGAAGAAATGAATCCGACCATATCCTGTAAAGCTTTGGCCAGAATTACCACTCTCAAACTATCAAGATAGAAGGACATATCAAGAAGAAAAAGGTAATAGTGTTGATTGATTCGGGCAGTACCCATAATTTTATTCATTGTAAGATAGCGAAGGAATTGAATTGCTTCCTATATCTAGCACCAGAGTGTCAAGTGATGGTTGCAAATGGAGGAACCAAAAATTGCTCTGGAAAGTGTCATAATATCAAGCTATCCATTGGAGAATATGTGTTGAATATTCCAATGCTTTCCATTCTAATGGGTGGTGCTGATGTTGCATTGGGAGTCCAATGGATACAATCTTTGGGTACGATAATTTTTAATTTTCAAGGATTTTTTTTTTTTTTTTTACAATCTTTGGGTACGGTAACTTTTAATTTTCAAATCTTTGGGTACGATAACTTTTAATTTTCAAGAAATTTTTTATTTTTTACTTTATTTTTATTTTTATTTTTTATTTTTTTAATTTTAATTTAATTTAATTTATTATTATTATTATTATTATTTTTATTTTTATTTTTTTTCAGAAGGAAAGGAAGTTGAATTAAGGGGTATCGAAGGTAAACTAGAAAATATAATTAGCTCTAATGGCATGACAAAGCTTCTAAAGAAAGAACAACATGGCGTAATTTCACAATTATGTTCGCTAGAGGTTCCCACATCGAAATCATCGATTTCTCCAGATCTCCAAAAAGTCTTGGAAAATCATTCCAAAGTATTTGAGACTCCCAAATGCATCCCACATATTTGTGATCATTATCATGCTATTCATTTGATTCCAGGAAGTGTTCATCCAAACATCAGCCCTTACAGATATCCCTATGCCCAAAAGAGTGAAATTGAATGTATGGTTGCAGAAATGCTAGAGGCTGGTATAATTCATTCTAGTCAAAGTTCTTTCTCTACTCCAGTAGTACTGGTGCGCAAGAAGGGTGGATCATGGTGCATGTGTTTGGATTATAAGGAGCTCAACAAGCTCACTATTAAAGATAAATTTCCCATTCTTGTCATTAATGAATTATTGGATGAATTGCATGGAGAAATTTACTTCTCCAAGTTGGACCTTCGTTCAAGATATCGCCAAATCAGAATGAAGATTGAAGACATTCTAAAAACAACACTTAGAACTCATGAGGGTCATTATGAATTTTTGGTCATGCCTTTTGGCCTTACTAATGCACCTTCTACATTTCAAGGTTTGATGAATTCAATTTTCAAACCCTTCCTTGGAAGATTTGTGTTAGTATTTTTTGATGATATACTAATCTACAACAAGTCTTGGAAGGATCATGTTCAACATGTTGATAGAGTGCTCAAACTAATGGAGGAGAAATAATTATATGCAAAAACCTCAAAATTTTTCTTTGGAGTACAAGAGGTGGAATATTTGGGTCATATTGTATCTCATGAAGGTGTTAAGGTAGACCCTAGAAAAATTAAAGCCATTAAGGAATGGAAAATTCCCACATCCATAAAGCATCTGCGAGGATTTCTTGGGTTGGCAGGGTATTATCGCAAGTTTGTTGAGAATTATGGGAGAATAGTGTTAGCCTCCTATTGCAATAGGTTTTCATATTTCATGATTGACTATTTAGATGCCAAATATGTCATTCTTTCCATGCTGCAAAGGTTCCATATTTCCTAGAAAACTCAGAAAATTTAAAAAATGTAAAGAGGGTATGCCTTAAAAGAATAATCAAAGGGCAAAAAGAATAAATTGGCCAAAGAGAAAAATAAATGAAATAAACCCCAAACAAAAGGCCAGGAAAGTGTGCTAGCTCAAATGCCACTACTATATTCCATTTTTGAAGAGTTTCATAGTTAAGGGAAGGCCAAACAGCTTAATCTTGGCTTCCCTAGGTTTAAATTGCTTGTTGTAGAGATAGAGAATAAATATCTGTCCAAACTGTTTAATCTTGGCAGATCATTAGATAGGTAGAGAAACAAGGGTGCTCAACTGTTTAATCTGAGCCCCTGGCAGAAATAAGGATAGAGTTAGATAGGAGGATAGCAAAAAGAAAAGTTGAAAAGCTGGGTTTGCTAGTTCAAGTGCACCCAAACCAAAAAGAAGAAAAAATGTTAGGTAAGTAGGCTGGGTAGGCAGTTTTGAGGTTGCAGAATCAAGGATCATGATCATTTTTGTGTTTCAAAGTGCTAATCTACTTCAGATCACAAGTGCAAGGAAATTTTCCCTTGGAGCAGCTCAAGCGAGGCATGACTAACTTCCCCTTCTTCCTTTTTCCCGAGATCTTTCACTAATTTCCCCTAAAAGATGTTAAGATCTGCTTGATATCTTTAAAAATCACCATATTCCATAAACATTTGCCTAAGTAAAGATCTGCTTTACTTAGGAGTGCTCATATTTCTTCTATAAAGTCCTATTTCCCCTTTGTAGCCTAAGATTTCTATCCTTAGCGCTTTCTGATCAAAATTCATATTAACTTCTAACTTATTATGTAAATCCCTCTTCATTTTCCCTCCCCTTATTAAAAATATAGTAAAAATCCCCTTTATATATACATATCCCCTCCTTTGGTTGAAATATAGCCATAAATATTGCCTTGGGAATTACTAAGTTTGCCTAAAACTTAGTAAGAACCCTCTTTTTTCTCATTTAACCATCTTCCAATGCATTTGGACCCCTTCCGATGCATAAAAACCATTATTACTTCATAAAAACCCTCTTTCCATGCATTGGACCCCTTCCGATGCATTAACAACCCTCTTCCGATCATATTAAAACCCTTTCGATGCTTTAAACCCCTTTTAAAGCATAAGAACCCTCCTTCGATTGCATTCCCCCCCCCTCGATGCGATATCGCTAGTGGAGGTGGCAGTCACAAGTATTGGCCCCTTTATATATTCCTTCGATCCATTTCCCCCGATGCGATTATCGCAATCGACGTATCGCAACATTATATGCCCCCATATATATGCCCCTGTTCATTCCTCATGCTCCGATGCGATATCGCTATCGCATCCGAAGCGATATCGCAATCGGGAGGCCTTTCCATCGCATATTCCATATGTTTCCATATATCTCCGCTTTACCGCATATTTCACTTTTACCGCAATTCATTGCCTTTACCGCAAATCCATGCTTTTCCACCATTTTCCCCTTTATCGCAAATCCATCGCAAAATATGCATATATCGCTTATCGCTGTCGCAATTATATAAAGGCCCGCACCCCATGCCCTTCGCCGACGCGATATTGCGATCGCGCGACCACCGTCCAATCACCCCGCCCATCCAACGGCCCATATCTTGTCGCATCGCTCCCATATCACCCATCGCTTATATATAAAGTCTCCACCCCCGATATGCGATCGCCGATGCGATATCGGCGATCGCTATATCACAAGCCATATGCATATATAAGTCCCCGCCCCCAGGTCCCCGCCGATTACGATATTGCGACTTATCCTCAGCTGTCCGATCCGCTCTCCCCAATCCGACGGTAGACGGAAACAACAAAGTGGCGAGGTGTTAGAATCCGATAGAGGGTGGTTTTTTTCGCCGTACGCAGGGACGCGTGCCCTGTTTTCAATGCATCGGGCCTCCTCTGACACTTACCACCCCCGTACAAAAGGCGGTCCGATAAAACCATTTACCACCGTCTGCCTCCACCCCCATGACCCCGCCAATTGCGATATTGCGATTTGATCGCAACCATTGGATCTGCCCCTGCTAGATCCAACGACCCTAATATTTTCTCCGCTACAGTGTCACTCCCGCCTTTGTATTCATCAATTTTCTCGTGTAATATGGTTTATTGCCTTTTATAAGGGAAAGAGGCATTTCTTTATGATTTCCATTCGGCACCTGTGCGCGCTCCTTCTTCAAGGAAAACTGGTCATTCCTCGGCCATTTTTTTATCGCTTCAGCCCAGATTTGCTCTGGACAACGAGCACGGCCTTAGTACAATCATGTTTTCACAAATCCTCCGCCATTTTTGCAGAAATTCTTCCTTTTGGACAGTATTTTAATCGGCTAGCGCCGATAGCCTTCCAAAGCTCGCAGAAAGCGTAGCAGCAGTCAAATCTCGCCATAAAGTGGCAGGCAAGAGCGATTTTACAGTTAAAGTGTATCAGCAGTGGAAAAAAGGCCTCGATTCAGCGAAAAGTGTATCAGAGTAGCGGCAAAGAGTATCAGATAAAGAATATCAGTGGAGGACTTAAAGCCAAAGCAAATGAACATGAAAGAGCCCCCATCAAAGTCAAAGAAGCAGTAAAAGCCCATTAAGGCTCACCAGATTAGAGTTAATGCGCATAAGGCCACCTATGGGCAGCGCTGCAGAAACCAAAGCACAATTATTGCAGAATGAACAACATAGAGCTCAAAGGACACCTCAAAGCCTCATTTTTGATGCAGCTGCCTCCAGCGTAGCTTAGATAGATATTTTTTGCATTTATTTCAGTAGAAGTTAGGTTAATCGCAGTTATTTCTCCAGATCTTTTATCGGATCTGCTTTGTAGATATTTTTCTTATATATACCACCCTGAGCTATGTAATAAGTGTTGGTTGGTTGGTTGGTTGGTTTGGTTGAAAAACTCTTTCTAGACTTGCGTTGTATATTTTGAGAACTTTTATGAACAAAGATTGCTGGAATGCATTGCCTATGAACTGTCTGGTGTGGATTTGATGGCTGAAGAGTAGATTACAGAATTCTAGTGCTTCTACATGGATCAATAAGTCTTTCTTACCTGTTTTCAGTTTCTATGTTTGTAATATCATCTATGTGTCATGATCTAAGTTGCAGGAAGAAAGAATAGTTCAGAGGTTACTTAGTTGTACTCTGTTCTCAATTTCTGTGATTTATCTATGTTTTCCTCTGAATTAGTCCTGAATATGAATACTTATTTGCTCATATTTGCACTAGTTCCTTCATATATGAATGTTGTTTAGGAATCCTTGATTGCTCCTATATAATGTTCACTCACCTTCCCTCTGTTAGGATAATGAGAGCTACTTAGTTGCCTTTCATTCCCTGACCACCATTTCACCCTTATTCCAGCTTGAAATTGTTCCTTGTTTAGCTATCATGCTTTGTAGTCCCTCTTTGCCAAAGAAGACACACCCAGCAGCCCTTAATCCTTGACTCCATGCCCAATGGTCTGAACTTCTCACACTTTACATGCCAACTCTATCTGAAACGTCATCCATCCATCCCACCAAACTCAAACAAAACCCATGTACACCATAACTAGCCTAAAATCATATCAAAACAAAGCTAAATTACAAAGAGAGATCCCTCTCTGATTGCAGGTAGGCTAGGACCTACAATCCAAAGATTGGTTTGTGGTTACCTCGGCCGTATCCCTTAAGGAGCCAAGGGACAACCTGAGTGATAACATCATTGGCGACTCCACTGGGGAATTATTCAGAAAATTCCAAAAAAAAAGTTAGAAGCTGGCTCCCAAGAAGAAATCCTGCTATACAAGGTCAAATCCAGACCCAACCCAGTTGCTGTTGAAAATCCTGACTTAATCTCAAGGAACCTCAGGAAGGTAGAGCGAGGAGAAGATTTTGTTGATTATAGTCCTGAAACAGTTCAGCCAAGCTGTGTTCCAACCCCTATCAAAGTTTTATTTCGTTCAGCCCCCACTTCCCCTAGTTCATCATCCACCTCTCAAAGCACCTTTTCCACTCCTCCATTCACTGCAAATACTACTCCCATTACCACTGTTATTACTGTTGTTCCAGTCGTTCCATTTATCCCTACTGTTCCACTTATACCAGTAAATATGGCTAATAGATATGCACCCTTACAGTTGCCTGCAAATCCAGGGGCTATGCCTCAGGATTATCAAACCAAAATCACATATTTTGATGGTACTGGTTCTAACACTTCCCTTCAACATACCAAGAAAATGCAGGATTATTTTGAGAATTATGAAATAGATGATGATCATGTAAGAATGAAGATTTTTGTCCAAAGTCTCACAGGTGATGTAAGGCCCTGGATTCCATAGCTGACCCAGAGGCCCTTTACCAAACATTTCTTAACAGATGGGAGAAAAAGAAAGATCCACTGCACATATTATCTGAGTATGACACTATCAAAAGAGGCCCTCAAGAAACTGTCTTAGACTATTGTGCTAGGTTCAACAATGTTTACAATGCTATTCCACAAAACCTTAGACCTCCACCTGATCTAGCTTTATACAAATTCCCTGATGGATTTGATTCCGACATGGCATATCAATTGAGGGAAAGAGCCCCTCAAAGCTTAGCAGACATGCAGAATGTAGCTGTTAGTGTGGAGGCAAATCTGATTGCCAAGCGAAATAGAGCAAGAGCCGAGAGAAGAACTACTTTTAAAGAAGAGCCTTCAGCTATTGAACAAAAATTGGATGCAATCAGCAATACCGTGCACAGTATTGGAGATAGAATGGGAACTATTGAAAGAAAAACATCATGGGAAGGACAACAAGGTAATACTATCAGAAACCCAAACTTTAGAAAAAATCAAAACCCAAATGTTGGAAGGGCTAGTCCTGACCATGATATAAGACCTCCTTTTCATGAAAACTATGCTGAAGCATCTACTTCTAGTGAACCAACCGAGGACACTCACATAAACTTGATGGGTTTGAAGAGTGAACAACAAGTTTTCCTAACCCAAGAAGACCAAGATGATCATGATATCAATCAATTTCAAACTAAATCCGGAGAGTCATTTGACTTCAGAGAAGGCTATGATGCAGTAGTATATGAGGATCACAAGCAGTACAAATTGATAACAAGAACCATAGATGTACCTGAACCTATCAAACCAAAGGATGCTAAATAGCCCAAGAATATAAAGGAAAAAGCTGTTTTCACAGAACCCTCTGAAAAAACAGTCCCAAATTCAAAAGAAGTGACCATAGAGGATATATCAGATGTGCAGACCTTTAAAAACCAGCCTTTTGTATCCTCTTCCTCAAAAGAAAATGGAAACAACACTCCTCAAAGCCTTTCCAAAATAGAAATACCTCAAAACAACAGTCAAAGTCAAGAGCAGATCATTGAAGATCCAATTGAAAAGGGAAAATCGGCCAGTCACAATACTAAAACCCAATCAGAAAAACCATTTGATTTAGAGGCAAAAATTGGTAAACTAAAGATATCTATTCCTCTCTCTGAGCTTGCTAAACATGATGTATATAGACAACAAATCAAAAGATCGCTGCAAATGCCAGAGAATAGGGATGATGTTAATGTCTTAGATGATCAGCCTGAGCTGCTTTTCGGTCCTGAAGTCGATGGAAAATCAGCAAATGGAGCTGTTCTACCCTTCTATGTCAGTTTACACATCCATGATAAAGTGTTGCACAATGCAATGTTTGATTCAGGTGCTTCACACAACCTAATGCCCAAAGCTGTAATGGAGAAGCTAAACCTAGATGTCACTAGACCATACAAAGATTTGTTTTCATTCGATTCTAGTCAAGTCAAGTGTTCAGGCTTAATCAAAGATTTATGTGTATCCTTGGTCCAATACCCGAATAAAACAATCCTAATGGACATGGTGGTGGCGGACATTCCACCCAAATATGGCATGCTATTATCAAGATCTTGGGGAGCCAAACTCCAAGGATCTTTGCAATTAGACCTCTCCTATAACACTATTTCAGTCTTTGGGCAACCAAAGAGACTGTATAGAGAAACATTGATGAAATATGTGGTAAGTAGTGAGGAAAAGCCCCAAAACTTTCCTATCTATTCAATCCATTCTAATATGGATTCATTTATCTTGTTTAATGATGATATGTCTCCTCCCACTGATGATAAGCCTTTGGCTTTAGAACAAGAGACATGCATAAGTGAGGAATCGGTTGCCCATACCCAAGAAACTGTCAAAACAATCAATGCAACCAGCACACAAGAAGAACTCGATGAAACAAAAAATTCAAATCTGCCCACTCCGACAATGATTGAAACTTTCAATACTAGTCAAGAGCAAGAAATCCTATGGTATTTGAAGTTTGATGGTTCAGTTAACAAACTAGGAGCAGGGGCAGGAGTATGGATTCACAACAAGCAAAACAACCATGTAGAGGGTCATGCTTATAGATTAAATTTCAGATGTACCAACAATATGGCAGAGTATGAAGCCCTCCTTTTAGGCCTCAAGCTAATCAAATCTCTAGGAGCAACAAAAGTTTCAATTCTAGGAGACTCTGACCTGATTATACAACAAATGAAAGGAAATTTTGTCACTAATGATAATAGGCTGAGAGCTTATAGGAAGGAAGCCACTGAAATACTCAATACCTTCACAGAATCCCAACTTACTAAAATTTCAAGAAGCCATAACTTACATGCGCACAACCTAGCAACTTTTGCTAGCACTTGCAAGTTGCCATTCGAGCCCAATCACCACTTCACTGCCGAAATAAAGCACATGCCTGAAGTCCCAAACAATGTCAAAGATTGGCAAGTCTTTGAAAATGATGCACAGATCAATAATTTCCTCACTTTACAGTAAGAATTTTCAAGCCTAAAGATTGATACAGATGCCACAGATGACCTACAACAGCAAATGAGCCAAAATGAGCAGACTATAACAACTGAAGCAACAAATCAAATGCCGCACCCAACCATTTTTGATGACAAGAAAATAGAAGAGCCGAAACAAATGAATTTGGATGAAATAGCTGAAGCAGAGGCTGAAGTTATTCAACTGAAAGACAATTTCCTGCCCACAGGCCTGACTCCCTTAGAAGACATATTTGATGCAAATGATATCCCCAAAAAGCCAAAAATGCAACCCTTAAATGCTGCTATTGAAGACTGCAATATTGGGACAGCTGAGAAGCCCAAAATGATAAAACTATCCAAGTCTTTGCCTGCTGATCAAAAGCCAAAGTATGTTGACCTGTTTAAAGAGTTCCAAGATGTATTTGCATGGAGTTATGAGGACCTCAAGTCCTATGACACTTCAGTCATTCAACATACTATCCCTTTGAAACCAAATCAAAAGCCTTTAAAACAGAAACTAAGGAGAATCAATCCTGTGCTTCTCCCCTTGATTGAGAAAGAAGTAAAGAGAATGTTTGAAGCTGGAATTATAGCACCAATCAGATTTTCAGAATGGGTATCCAACTTAGTGCCCATAAGAAAGAAAACAGGTGAGATTAGGCTATGTGTTGACTTAAGAAATCTGAACCAAGTCTCCCTTAAAGACCACTACCCATTGCCAAAAATGGACCACATTCTACATAGAGTTGTGGGGTCTTCAAGAATTTCTTTGCTTGATGGCTTCTCAGGATTCAATCAAATATTAGTTCACCCGGATGATCAGGACAAGACAGCCTTTACAACACCATGGGGAACCTTTAAATATGTGAAAATGCCTTTTGGGCTAAAGAATGCAGGTGCTACCTTTCAAAGGGTCATGGACATTGCATTTGCCAAGGAAATCCATGATTTCTTGGTGGTTTACCTTGATGAATTAACCCCTTTCTCAAAATCTGATCAAGAGCACCTTAAACACCTAAGGCAAGTGTTCCTAACTTGTAGGAAATATGGCATTTCCTTAAACCCCAAGAAGTCTCTCTTCGGCCTAGAAGAAGGCAAATTGCTGGGCCATATTATCTCAAAAGATGGAATTAGAATCGATCCGGAAAGGATTCAAGCCATTCTTCAAGTCCCTTATCCGAGAAACATCAAATAACTGCAAGCTTTTTTAGGGAAGATCAATTTCTTGAGAAGATTCATTCCCAATTTGGCCGAGCTGATAAGATTGTTAAACAACATGCTCAAGAAAGATTCCAAAGTAAAATGGTCTTTAGAAGCAAAACGAGCCTTTGAGGGCATCAAGATAGCCTTAATAGAAGCACCAGTCCTCACAAGCCCGAGATTTGATAGAGATTTTATCATTTTTTCCTTTGCTTCTCAACACACCATTGCTGCTGTCCTTTTGCAAAAAGATGACCAAGGAAATGAAAAGCCCATTGCTTTCTTCAATAGAGCCCTTAGAGATGCGCCCTTGAAATATCAAATCATGGAAAAGCAGGCCTATGCCCTCTTTGTTTGCCGATGTAAAGAAATTTGTTGTTTCATGTCATAAGTGCCAGATCTTTGAAGGCAAAAGAAAGCTGCTGCCCTTACCCCTTAAGCCCATTTCAACTGAAAAACCATTCCAACAGTGGGGTTTAGACTTCATTGGTGAAATCCACCCATCCTCTTCTGGCCAGCACAAGTGGATTTTAACTGCTACAGATTACTTTACCAAGTGGATTGAGGCCATCCCATGTAGGCAAGCCAATGACTCCACCATCATCCAATTCCTTGAAACCAACATTCTGTCCAGATTTGGCTGTCCAGAGAAGATCATTACAGACAACGTTGCTGCCTTTAAATCCAAGAAAATGATCAGTTTTTGCCACAAATACCACATTACCTTAGGTCACTCCACAGCCTATTATCCTCAAGGTAATGGCCTAGCTGAATCATCCAATAAAAGCCTCATCAATATCATCAGGAAAGTCTTGGAGGAAAACAAAAAGAATTGGCACAAAAAACTGGTAAATGCCCTATGGGCAGATAGATTGAAAACCAAGAGATCCATTGGAACAAGCCCATATGAGTTAGTCTATGGCATGGAGGCAAGATTCCCTTCATCTTTGGGAATCCCCGTGATCAAGCTGCTACAAGAGATTCAAGCTGAGCCTAATGATATCCAAAGAAGAATCAATCAAACCATCCATCTACAACAAACAATGGAGCAAGTGTATAATAGAGCTCAGATTTTACAAGAGAAGCTGAAGAAAATGTTTGATAAAAGAGCAAAGGCCAAAGATTTCTACATCGGCAACAAGGTGCTAAGATGGGACTCAAGAAGAGAGGACAAAGGAAAGCATGGCAAGTTTGATTTCCTTTGGAAAGGCCCTTTCAAAAAAAAAGGGGGGGGGGGGGGGGAAGTGAGTCATTTCATAATCACCTGATATGGTATGGTTAGGATCAATCCGAACCAGTTGATTCCGCATACAATACAGCTAGAATGCCCACTGGAATTTGGAGATGGTACAGTAGGCATTGCCCTAAATTTGGGATCGGATAATGTTGGAGTTGTATTAATGGGCGATGGCTTGATGGTCAAGAGATCGAATGCTACCTTCGTGGTTCATATTCTCATGCTGGACTGGGTAATGGGGGCTGCTGACTGAAAGCGGGAATGCTTTTTTCATGTCGTACTAGGGGATGCATATTGGGGAATTTGGGTATGTGGGCGTATTATTCATGCTGTGCAAGGCAATAATACATATTTCCTCAAAAGTTTGGATGGCAGCACAGCTGAAGAAGACCCTGTCAATGGTCGAATGCTAAAGCACTATCATGATCCCTTTTGATGTATATAACTCAGCTTTATATTTGTACATTAATATTTGTATTTTCAGCATGTCTATTTACAACAGTCCGATAAGGGAATAACGCAACAAATTTTGAAGGAAGGATCAAAGGAAATGCAGCATTCAGATCTCTGTTTTTGAATTAATTTCAAAGAAGTGCTCAGGCAGATTTGAATATGTTTACAAGCACCCAAAAGGCAAGAAGCAGAGCTGTAATTTTTCTGCAATTCAGCTGAAAAAGGATACTACATATCAGCTTATAAGAATTCAGTCAAAGGCATTAAGAAGAAGGAAGTTTTCAGATTACAGCAACAGTTGAAGACCAAGGCATTCTGACCTGCTGTTCTTGGCTTTTCATCTGGAAAAGCCATCCCCAAGTGGAGCCACTATTAGCCTCCTATTGCAATAGGTTTTCATATTTCATGATTGACTGTTTACATGCCAAATATGTCATTCTTTCCATGCTGCAAAGGTTCCATATTTCCTAGAAAACTCAGAAAATTTAAAAAATGTAAAGAGGGTATGCCCTAAAAGAATAATCAAAGGGCAAAAGGAATAAATTGGCCAAAGAGAAAAATAAATGAAATAAACCCCAAACAAAAGGCCAGGAAAGTGTGCTAGGTCAAATGCCACTAATATATTCCATTTTTGAAGAGTTTCACAGTTAAGGGAAGGCCAAACAACTTAATCTTGGCTTCCCTAGGTTTAAATTGCTTATTGTAGAGATAGAGAATAAATATCTGTCCAAACTGTTTAATCTTGGCAGATCATTAGATAGGTAGAGAAACAAGGGTGCTCAACTGTTTAATCTGAGCCCCTGGCAGAAATAAGGATAGAGTTAGATAGGAGGATAGCAAAAAGAAAAGTTGAAAAGCTGGGTTTGCTAGTTCAAGTGCACCCAAACCAAAAAGAAGAAAAAATGTTAGGTAAGTAGGCTGGGTAGGCAGTTTTGAGGTTGCAAAATCAAGGATCGTGATCAGTTTTGTGTTTCAAAATGCTAATCTACTTCAGATCACAAGTACAAGGCAATTTTCCCTTGGAGCAGCTCAAGCGAGGCATGACTAGCTTCCCCTTCTTCCTTTTTCCCGAGATCTTTCACTAATTTCCCCTAAAAGATGTTAAGATCTGCTTGATATCTTTAAAAATCACCATATTCCATAAACATTTGCCTAAGTAAAGATCTGCTTTACTTAGGAGTGCTCATATTTCTTCTATAAAGTCCTATTTCCCCTTTGTAGCCTAAGATTTCTATCCTTAGCGCTTTCTGATCAAAATTCATATTAACTTCTAACTTATTATGTAAATCACTCTTCATTTCCCCTCCCCTTATTAAAAATATAGTAAAAATCCCCTTTATATATACATATCCCCTCCTTTGGTTGAAATATAACCATAAATATTGCCTTGGGAATTACTAAGTTTGCCTGAAACTTAGTAAGAACCCTCTTTTTTCTCATTAAACCATCTTCCAATGCATTTGGACCCCTTCCGATGCATAAAACCCATTATTACCTCATAAAAACCCTCTTTTCATGCATTGGACCCCCTCCGATGCATTAACAACCCTCTTCCGATCATATTAAAACCCTTCCAATGCTTTAAACCCCTTTTAAAGCATAAGAACCCTCCTTCGATTGCATTCCCCCCCCGACGCGATATCATTAGCGGAGGTGGCAGTCACAAGTATTGGCCCCTTTATATATTCCTTCGATCCATTTCCCCCGATGCGATTATCGCAATCGGCGTATCGCAACATTATATGCCCCCATATATATGCCCCTGTTCATTCCTCATGCTCTGATGCGATATCGCTATCGCATCCGAAGCGATATCACAATCGGGAGGCCTTTCCATCGCATATTCCATATGTTTCCATATATCTCCGCTTTACCGCATATTTCACTTTTACCACAATTCATTGCCTTTACCGCAAATCAATGCTTTTCCACCATTTTCCCCTTTATCGCTAATCCATCGCAAAATATGCATATATTGCTTTTCGCTGTCGCAATTATATAAAGGCCCGCACCCCATGCCCTCTGCCGACGCGATATTGCGATCGCACGACCACCGTCCGATCATCCCGCCCATCCAATTGCTTAGATCTTATCGCATCGCTCCCATATCGCCCATCGCTTATATATAAAGTCTCCACCCCCGATATGCGTTCGCCGATGTGATATCGGCGGTCGCTATATCGCAAGCCATATGCATATATAAGTCCCCGCCCCCAGGTCCCCGCCGATTGCGATATTGCAACTTATCCTCAGCTGTCCGATCCGCTCTCCCCGATCTGACGGTGGACGGAAACAGCAAAGTGGCGAGGTGTTAGTGTCCGATAGAGGGTGGTTTTTTTCGCCGTACACAGGGACGCATGCCCTGTTTTCATTGCATCGGGCCTCCTCTGACACTTACCACCCCCGTACAAAAGGCGGTCCGATAAAACCATTTACCGCCGTCTGCCTCCGCCCCCATGACCCCACCGATTGCGATATTGCGATTTGATCGCAACCGTTGGATCTGCCCCTGCTAGATCCAACGGCCCTAATATTTTCTCTGCTACAGTGTCGCTCCCGCCTGTGTATTCATCAATTTTCCCGTGTAATATGGTTTATTGCCTTTTATAAGGGAAAGATGTATTTCTTTATGATTTCCATTCGACACCTGTGCGCGCTCCTTCTTCAAGGAAAGCTGGTCATTCCTCGGCCATTTTTTGATCGCTTCAGCCCAGATTTGCTCCGGATAATGACCACGGCCTCAGTATAGTCATGTTTTCACAAATCCTCCGCCATTTTTGCAGAAATTCTTCCTTTTGGACAATATTTTAATCGGCCAGCGCCGATAGCCTTCCAAAGCTCGCAGAAAGCGCAACAGCAGTCAAATCTCGCCATAAAGTGGCAGGCAAGAGCGATTTTACAGTTAAAGTGTATCAGCAGTGGAAAAAAGGCCCCGATTCAGCGAAAAGTGTATCAGAGTAGTGGCAAAGAGTATCAGATAAAGAATATCAGTGGAGGACTTAAAGCCAAAGCAAATGAACATTAAAGAGCCCCCAACAAAGTCAAAGAAGCAGTAAAAGCCCATTAAGGCTCACCAGATCAGAGTTAATGCGCATAAGGCCACCTAGGGGTAGCGCTGCAGAAACCAAAGCACAGTTATTGCAGAATGAACAACACAGAGCTCAAAGGACACCTCAAAGCCTCATTTTTGATGCAGCTGCCTCCAGCGCAGCTTAGATAGAATTTTTTGCATTTATTTTAGTAGAAGTTAGGTTAATCACAGTTATTTCTCCAGATCTTTTATCAGATCTGCTTTGTAGATATTTTGCTTATATATACCACCCTGAGCTATGTAATAAGTGTTGGTTGGTTTGGTTGAAAAATCACTCTAGACTTGCGCTGTATATTTTGAGAACTTTTATGAACAAAGATTGCTGAAATGCATTGCCTATGAACTGTTTGGTGTGGATTTGATGGCTGAAGAGTAGATTACAGAATTCTAGTGCTTCTACATGGATCAATAAGTCTTTCTTACCTGTTTTCAGTTTCTATGTTTGTAATATCATCTATGTGTCATGTTCTAAGTTGCAGGAAGAAAGAATAGTTCAGAGGTTACTTAGTTGTACTCTGTTCTCAATTTCTGTGATTTATCTATGTTTTCCTCTGAATTAGTCCTGAATATGAATACTTATTTGCTCATATTTGCACTAGTTCCTTCATATATGAATGTTGTTTAGGAATCCTTGATTGCTCCTATATAATGTTCACTCACCTTCCCTCTGTTAGCATAATGAGAGCTACTTAGTTGCCTTTCATTCCCTGACCACCATTTCACCCTTATTCCAGCTTGAAATTGTTCCTTGTTTAGCTATCATGCTCTGTAGTCCCTCTTTGCCAAGGAAGACACACCCAACAGCCCTTAATCCTTGACTCCATGCCTAATGGTCTGAACTTCTCACACTTTACATGCCAACTCTGTCTGAAACGTCATCCATCCATCCCACCAAACTCAAACAAAACCCATGTACACCATAACTAGCCTAAAAATCATATCAAAACAAAGCTAAATTACAAAGAGAGATCCCTCTCTGATTGCAGGTAGGCTAGGACCTGCAATCCAAAGATTGGTTTGTGGTTACCTCGACCGTATCCCTTAAGGAGCCAAGGGACAACCTGAGTGATAACAAATAGCAACACCTCTAACAACATTATTGAAGAAAGATGCATTTTCTTGGACTCCAGAAGCAACGAAATCCTTTGAACATCTTAAAGAGGCAATGTGCCAAGCACTGGTCTTAGCTATGTCAGACTTCACAAAAACCTTTATTGTGGAATGTGATGCCTCAAGAAATGGAATTGGTGTTATTTTAATGCAAGAAGAAAGACCCATTGCTTTTGAAAGTCGTTCAATCAAAGGAAAGTATTTGCACAAAGCTATTTATGAGAATGAAATGTTGGCAATACTACATGCACTGAAGAAATGGAAACCTTACCTAATGGGAAGACACTTCAAGGTAAAAACATATCATGTTAGTCTTAAATACTTTTTAGAACAAAGATTATCTTCATAAGAGCAGCAAAAATGGGTCACAAAGATGTTGGGTTATGACTTTGAAATCATCTACAAAAAAGGGAAGCAAAATGTTGTTGTAGATGCACTCTCAAGAAAGGATGAGGATGTGGAAGCATTGCTTTGTGCCATTTCTATTATCCAGCTAGATTGGATAAATGAAGCAAGGGATGAATGGAATAATGAAAAAGAAGTGTGGGAACTCATTCAAAAGTTGCAGCAAGATTCCAGTACATATAGTACATTTAGCTGGAAAAATGATTCATTATGGTACAAATATTGCTTATACATCTGTAAGAATTCCCAACTCAAACAAAATATTCTTTTGGAATTGCACACCTGTCCCTTAGGACGATATTAAGGATTTTTAAAAACTTACCACAGGGTTAAGAAGGAATTTTTTTTGGGATGGCCTTAAATATGATATTCAAAAGTTTGTGGCGGAATGTTTGGTTTGCCAACAAAGCAAAGTTGAGACAATTAAGATGCCAGGTCTATTACAACATTTATCCATTCCAAGTCAACGTTGGGAGGAGGTTTCAATGGATTTTATCACAGGTTTACCCAAGTCCGAAGGAAATAGTATCATCATGGTGGTAGTTGATAGACTTACCAAGTATACACACTTTTGTGCATTATCTCATCCATTTAAAGCCAATACAATTGCTACTACATTTTTGGAAACAATTCAAAAGCTAAATCAAAACCCAAAGATTATTGTAAGTGATAGAGATCCCATTTTCACTGGAAATTTTTGGACAAAATTATTTTCTTGTCTAGATACTCAGTTAGCTCATAGCTCATCTTATCATCCTCAATCTGATGGGCAAACTGAGATAGTGGAAAAATGTTTTGAAGGATATCTTCATTGCTTTGTATATGATAAACGGACATAATGGGTCAAATGGTTGCCTCTAGCTGAATGGTGGTATAACACTTCCTTCCATACTACAGCAAAAATGACCCCATTTATCGCACTTTATGGATATAATCCAAATTCCATCAAATAATATTTAAGAGAAAATTCTAAGGTTCAAGCAGTGGAAGATCACATCGAGCATGAACAAAAATTTCTCCAACTCTTAAAGGATAACCTTACTTTGGCGCAGAATAGAATGAAACAACAGGCAGATCAACATCGCAACGAAATAATTTTTGATGTAGGTGATTGGGTATTTCTATGTCTATAACCATGCAAAAAAATGTCCCTCAAGCAAGCTAATAAGGATAATAAATTATCACTAAAGTATTATGGTTCGTACAAGGTGTTGCAAAAGATTGGTACTATGGCATACAAATTGAAACTTCCTGCATCTTCCTGAGTGCACCCAGTTTTCCATGTTTCATGCTTAAAGAAGGTTATAAGTGACAAGCTCCTAGTTCAAACAATATTGTCATAACTTGACGAGGAAGGAAAAATAATATTGGAACTTGAAGCAATCATTGAAACAAGAACTCGATAGCTACAAAATCAATCAATTATATAGTATCTCAATCAAGTGGAAAAATTTACCCACTGAAGATTCCACATGGGAGGATGAGAATTTTATACAAAAGCATCCAAAACTACTCAAGCTTTGAGTACAACACTTTTTTGAAGTAGAGGGGCATGTTAGGTCCCTATAATACTAGTGTATTCCCTTATTGTTATTGTCATTGTAGCCCCTTATCGTTATTCTTGTGCCCATTTTGTCCCCATATTGTTATTAGTGTGCCCCGTAGAAGCCCACTATTGTTATTGTTGTGCTCTTACATTATTATTGTTATGTCGGATCTAATTATATTGTGACCCCTTAGACTCCTATATATAGAAAGGAGGTCTTGTCATGTGTATCATCCAAGAATTGTTCATTTGTGTAATGTAAAGGAGGTTGCCCCCTCGAAGAGGCTAGTTTTGAAGTTGTTGATCTATCTCACTCTTCTATTTTGTGAGCTGGTTGCATAACAATATAATTCAGATTGCTTCTTTTGATGGTGCCAAAACTTGGAGGGGGCTTATGACTTTGCTTGGAGGTCTTATTATGACTTTAATACACATTATTACATAGTGCAACAAGCCCATAAGGGTGTTTAATAAATACATTAACTCTTTGACTTTCTAGAAGCACTTAAATATGTGCTTGACCTAATACATGAGCAAGAAACTCATTGTTATAAATAAAAATAAAAATATTTCTTTTTCTTTACAAGTAAAAATATCAAAATTACATTTATGAAGATCGAACCTAGTTACACTTTCTTCAACATTTATGTATATGAAGATCTCCTTTGAAACATCACAGAGAAGTTGTGGAAAGCACTGGAACGCCTTCTAAAGCATCAAGGAGAAGCTAACTGTGGGAGGCACTGAAAGGAATTCAACAACAACTTCGTTAAACCGGTAAGTGATCCCTTGCATATTACTTGTTTCAATCAATCATAAGCTAAGGAAAGGTAGCAATTATTTTCTTTTTTGTTACTAGATTTTGTTTTATATCTAGGGATATCCACCTTGTCTGCAATAAGGATTAGCTTTCCTAACACATATGATGAAAGCCTCTTGGAAGCCATGATTAATATAACTAGAGGTTCCGGAAGCATTGTTACTTTTCTTGTATCAAGCTCCTTTAAAAATGAAACAAGGTTTCGAAGCAAAGTTCCTTTTCTTGCGTCAAGCTCCTTAAAAAATGAAACAAGATTCCTAAAGAAAAGTTCCTTTTCTTGTGTCAAGCTTATTAAAAAATGGAACAATGTCCCTTAAGCATAGTTCTTTTCCTCTGTCTAGCTCATTAAAAATGAAACATATCGCCTTACAATTCGAATGTTTGATTAGATCTCGTAAATTCACAGTTGAGTCTTTTAATTTATCTAGTAAATGAACCTTCATTCCATCCACATATTAACAACCAATAGTCTACTTAGGTGAATGAAATGAATCTTGGGGGTGTTATCACTTATAAAAAAAACCCAACTGTATAGGTAAAAAACTAAGTTAACCTCTAACCACTTTGGATTGAAAGTTGGCCCTTCAACTCAACTACCTAATGTCACCTTAGTAATTGGTTTATAATCTCATTGGCTAGATTTAATTGAGAAGAACTAAGGTTGGCTGGAATGTAGGAAATTTCACCATTTGGCATGGAGTCTGACCCAATCGGTTTTATGTTGACCACAGATTTAGTGAGTGAATATAAGCAAAATCAATATAGTAACAACTCCTTTAACAAGTTTGGAAATAAGAGAATAGTTGAAAGTACCTAGTGTAATCTTTGGGTGAAAAACAAGTAATACATACTTGAATAAATGAATCTAGAGCACACAAGTATGAATTCCAACTCAACAACCTCGTAGTCAAATATTGAAGAACATATAAACTTAGAAAACAGACAGGGAGTCATAAACAAATGAATTTTTACAAGTGTTCATATAAACTGTTGTATAATAATATCTGATCACACACACAATACACAAGAAGGTTTACTTTCAAAAGATTCCAACCCCTATTACATTATATAGCCTTTCTTATATAATAAAAATAATATCTTAAACTGCTTCTTTCTTTCTGGAAATAATAATAATAATAATAATGAAAAACAAATGATAATTTCAAATAAATCTCCAAGGCTCTCGAATTGTTGGAGTTGTTGGTCTAAATCTAGAACTGGTTCCTTGATATCTAGGGTTTGACTGCCACATATGTTCTCATTCCTTTGGTTGATGGGTATACTTAACTACTACAAGGTATCAACCTGAAGATCTATTGACAATCATGGCAACTGGTTTGCACATGTTGAACTTATTTGCTGATATTGTGCTTGAAATATGGAATGTGATCTTCTGCCTTAAAATACTGAAGGAAATCCCCACTGAATGTCGGAGTTGATCCTTCGCCACAATTGTGCATTTTAATACTAAGGTTCTTCCTAAAGATTTGGATTTATCTACCATCTATTTATTTGATGCCCAAGTCGAATTGATGAGGTGGCTGATCAACAGTTCTCCATGAGTTTTTTTGTTCTTGGCGAATTCCTGAAAAATAAGCTTCAAAGATCCATTCGAATCTCCGAAACTGTTTATGCGAAATATGAGAGAGGTTTTTGTTAATGGTTATGTTCCTAATAAAAATCTCTCTCTTTTGGTTTTCAAAAATTCATTCCCATTTGTTCAGAAACTGTGCCCGAAGTTACTATCTTTTACAGGAAAAAATAGTCTAAAGATCATAGTTTTGTCAAGTGAAAACAAAACATGCTTTGGCACCTTTTCCCTTTGAATTCTGAGTTTGTGTCATTATGTTTTGATTATCCCTGCATGGCTCTTGACCCTGCATAATATAAATTCAACCATCTAGAAATGCTTGAGATTAAACGTGACAGTAAACAAATCATACCTAAAAATGATTAATTACACCATTAGTTTACCATGACAATTACCCTCCGGCGGTGGAAATATTCCAATGTGAAATCTTGAAACGACATGTCACCATTTATTTAGCCAATTCTCGCTTGATCAAGTGCTTGCTCCTTTGTTGATGTGTGAGCTATCAACGCTTTGATTTTGACACACACACACACACACACACAGATACACACACACACACACACACACACACACACACACACACACACACACACACACACACACACACACACACACACACACACACACACACACACACACACACATATATATGTGTGTGTGTGTGTGTGTGTGTGTGTGTGTGTGTGTCAAAATCAAAGCGTTGATAGCTCACACATCAACAAAGGAGCAAGCACTTGATCAAGCGAGCAATTGGTGCTGATAATCCAACTATCAACGCTTTTATTACACAATTTTAAAAATTGGTGTTAATAATACAATTTTCAACACCTTTATTCAATATTTCCAAATCGGTTCTGACAATCTAACTGTCAATGCCATAAAAAATTTTGAATAATAAAAAATTATAATGTTGAACTTAAAACTATCTAGCAAAACTAAGATAACAATTGCCTCTAGTGGGGATGTTGTCCTCCCTGTGAGGTAGAAAAGAACTTGTAGCTTAAGTACCTGATCTATTGGGTTGATCCCAATCTCTGAAACATGCTCATTCTAAGACCTGTGACTATCTCCAACTAAAAGAAAATTGTAACCCAAACCAACTCATTGTGCAACTGAAAACAAACTGCAAACTAAAAATTAAATGTTGAAAACTATCATTCCTGAAATCTGAAAACACACACTTCTAAAAGGGATGCTCAAATAGTTGAGCTTATTGATCACTCCTACTCTAACAGTTGAAAATATTTGTTCAATCAAGTAATGCAAAATTTCTAATGTAACAAATCCTGCAGATGGCTATTTCACTGAAATTGGCTCTCATTCGCTTCAAAAAGAAAGGAAAACTTAAAAATTTACTCAAACTGTAGCTAAAACTGATAAACATAATCCATAAATAATACAAAACTGATATCCATTGATAATTCCAACATGTTTGTCTAAGGATCTTCAAAAACATGAAGGATTTGCTTTTGTTGTTTAATGTCTTCGATCCTTTCACTGGAAACCTCATGGTCATTGTCAGAAATAAAAACAACATTTTTCTTGAAAAAATATTCATTCCTATCAGCTAAAAGACAAGGCTCTGAATGCTCATGAAAAAAATCAAATGGAACAACTATTACTTGTATATTTGGTTCCTGATGTGGTTCAAGCATATCTAAAAATGACCTTTCATGTGCTTTAAGAGGAAGAATATCATTCTGATTTCCAAAAGAATCAAGGAGAATAGTTTCTTGCTCATCATTTCCTTGCAAAAGTAGATGATTATCATCATGAGTTGATTCATTTCCTAAAGTTTCCATGCATTCATTTTTTAAACCTTGATTTTCATAAGCTTCTTCTTGAAGTAAAGATTCAAGGAATGAATGATCTAAAGGAAAAATTGATTGACTTTCTTCATCATTAGGGTCTTGATCTATTTCATTTTCAGCCAAGGAAGAAACTACTATTTGTTGTTGGGATGAACATTCATAAAGAGCCTCCATGATTTCATCATTCATACACTCTTCATCACCAAAATCATTTTCGAGATATTGAATGAAACCTTCACAAAATTCACAACAATCTTCGAACACAGTGAAGGAAGGATCAGATTCTCCATAATACTCAAAAAATTTTGTGTGGAAATCTTTAAGAGAGTATAAGCTACTTGGTTTTAACCCTTCATACAATGATCTTGCTTTCCCTTCTAGGGTAGCCATAAACATCTCATCAAAAAATCCTCATGAATCTTAATCCCAAGAATATGTATATGAAAATGAAATTTTATTAAATGCAAAAAAACATCGTCCCCATTCTGATCTCTGAATTTTAGCAAATATGTCTACCACTATGTGCAAGGAATATAATTTGGAAAACTAGGATTATGGGAGTGATTCATTGGAGCATACCTTCAAGAAACTGAATCCATCTTGAGACGGTGGAGTTGCTAGGAATTTCTTCAGTTTACTAATTCTTTGAATAGTGGAGTCACCATTGAAAACTTTGAACCTCTAGATTCCTTTGAAAATGGAGTCACCATAGCAAAATCTTGTAGCCAAAATTGATGTCCGAATCTCTATTTACCCTCAAAGGTTTGATCTAAACAATAAAATTGTTCGGGGTGAATGTATCTTTCGTTCCCTAGAAACGACGCCAAAATGCTATCAATTAGAAAAAACCCCGATTGTATAGGGAAAAAACTATGGTAACCTATAACCACATTAGATTCAAAGTTGACCCTTCAATCTGGAAAGGGATCTCTCCTTAACTCAAGTACCCAATGTCACCTCAACAGTTGGTTTATAAGCTCATTGGCCATATTTAATGTAGAAGAAATAATGTTGGTTGGACTATAGGATATTTCACCATTGGGCGTGGAGTCTGACCCAATCAGTTTTATGTTAACCACATGTTCAATGAATGAATATACACAAAAGAAAGATAGTACAACTCCTTTGACAAGTTTGGAAATTAGTGAATAAATGAAAGTAACTAGTGTAATCTTTGGGTGAAAAACAAGTAATAAATACTTGAATATGCGAATCTAGAGCACACACACATGAATTCCAACTCAAAAACATCATATTCAAATATTGAAGAACATATAAAAATTAGAAAACATACAGGGATCCATAAACACATGAATTTTTACCATTGGTCACATAAACTGTTGTACAATAATATTTGATCACACATAGTACACAAGAAGTTTTCTTTCAATATATTCCAACCCCTGTTACATTACATATCCTTTCTTAAATAATAAAAATAATATCTCAAATTGTTTCCTTCTTTCTGGAAACAAAAATAATAATAATAATGAAAAACAAATGATAATTTCAAATAAATCTCCAAGGCTGTCAAATTTTTGGAGGTGTTGGTCTAAAGTTGGAACTGGGTTTGACTGCCACATATGTTCTAATTCCTTTTATTGTTGGGCATACTTAACTACTACAAGGTATCAACCTGAAGATTTGTTGAAAATCATGCCAACTAGTTTCCACATGTTGAGCTTGTATGTTGATATTGTGCTTGAAATATGAAATGTGATCTTTTGCCTTAAAATACTGAAGGAAATCCCCATCGAATGTTGGAGTTGATCCTTGACCATAATTTTACATTTGAATACTAAGTTGTTTCCTAAGGATGTGGATCAGATTTCCATATATTATTTGATTCCCAAGTTGAATTGATGAGGTGGCTCATCAACAATTGTCCATGAGCTTCTTTTTTTCCTCGCGAATTCCTGAAAAATAGGCTTCAAAGATCCATTTGATTCTCCAAAACCATGATATTTGTACACTGAGAGAGTTTTTTATTAATGAGTTTGTTCCTGAGAATTTTTTTTCTTCAAAAAAATGTTTCCATTTGTGCGGAAACTGTGCCCCAAGTTACTATCTTTTACAGGAAAAAACAGTATAAAAAACCGAGTTTTGTCAAGTGAAAACAAAACATGCTTTGGAACCTTTTCGCTTTGACTGCTGAGTTTGTGTCATTATGTTTGGATTAACCTTGCACGAATCTTAAACCTACACAATATAACTTCCACCGTCCAGAAACACTTGAGATTAAACATGACATTAAATCAATCATACATAAAAATGATTAATTACACCACTAGTTTACCATGACGATTACCCTCCGGCAATGGAAATATTGCAATGTGAAATCATGAAACGACATGTCACCATTTGTTTAGCTAGCACTCACTTGATCAAGTGCCCGGTCCTTTGCTAATGTGTGATCTGTCAGTGCTTTGATTTTGACATAAAAAAAATAAAATACAATTGGCGCTAA
Source organism: Pinus tabuliformis (assembly GCA_031772625.1). Lineage (NCBI taxonomy): Eukaryota > Viridiplantae > Streptophyta > Pinopsida > Pinales > Pinaceae > Pinus > Pinus tabuliformis. The sequence goes on along the minus strand of CM062815.1, from coordinate 165,482,283 downwards.
TAATCTAGTTGTCAGCGGTTTTATTCCACAATTTTAAAAATCAGTGCTCATAATACAACTGTCATCACCTTTATTCAATATTTCCAAATTGGTGTTGACAATCCAACTGTCAATGCCCTAAAAAATTTTGAATAGTAAAAAATTAAATTTTTGAGCTTAATACTATGAAGCAAAATTGAGATAATAAGGGGCATGTGATTAGAATTGAGTCATTATGTTGAGGGCATGCAACTTATGTCAAGCATAGTTTTCCTTTGTTTCACACTTGTGTAAAAATGAAACCACTCTCAAGCATATTTTTTTCTCTATTTCAAGCTTGTGTACAAATGAAACCATCTTTATTTATTCTCAAGCATAGTTTCCCATGTGTCAAGCTTGTGTAAAAATGAAACCATTCTCATCAATTTTTTTATCAGCATGGTTTTCCTAGACTCAGCCTTGGTTTTCTCATTCCATTGTTACCATCTAATTGGTTGATCATTCGCTTTCACTTGGTTGTTTTACCCCTTCCTGAGGAGCAAATGCGATGAGTGGCCTTATTAGCCAGCCTCTTGACCTTTGCGTGTTTTGAGCATTTCCATCATGATTGGAACTAGTTGCTACCCTTTATACCACTTGTTCCTCCAGGAGGAGTCCTCTTTTAACTCTTTTCAAACTCCCAAAACATAAAATATTATCGAGGACTTTCCTTTTCGAACTCATTGAAATAAATGAAAAGATGTCTACCGAGTATAAGTTTAACACTTTTCTAGACTAGGATAGACTATTTACGAAAAAGGAATAATTTAGTTGAACATGACTAAAAGGTTCTCTAGAGTATTATTTTATGCCTTTTCAGACTAAAGAGACTAAATTTTCGAAAACAAAACTTTGGAGTTTTCTTTTTTACCTTTTTTTCAAACCCTCTAAACATGAAAAAGGAGCTGAGTTACACTTTCGTTGGACTCGTAAAAATGTAAAACAACATTGGACTCATCGAACATGATGGGACCAGGCCACTCCTTCTCAAGGATTTTTAAAAACATTTAGAAGGATTCATCTGAAGGATGAAATTATAGATCAAGCATATATTATCCTCCTCAAGCTTGTCAAAAATAAAGAGGTACTGACCAGAAATTGTTGGGGAAATCGGGAAAACAAGATACTTAACCTATTAATGGCAATGCGTTTCTCTAGATCATGACACTCTTGCACTTAATCTCCATGAATGTTGGGTTGGGTAATCTGCTTGCCTCTTTGGTTAACCATACCATGTTAAAAGCCTCCACATTTGATTTTGGGTCAAGTCGTCAATATGTTCAAGAGAAGTCCTTTAGTTGATATTTGCTACAATACTGAGACTTCATTCATGTCTATCGTTCTTGAACTAGTTCCACATCAACATCATTCTATCTCAAATATTGACACCCGTTTTGTATCATTAATGGGGGATACATCAAGCCCTCCTGTGACAAGTCACTTCCTGTCAACATCAACTCATTATCGAGGAAGTCGAATTAGAAGCTCCCTTTGGTACCTTGGCTCTTGCATGCATCAATGGAAAGTTTCGCTCTCTGCGGTAGGTCCTCATCACTGGCCTTCAACCGAAAGATTATGTGTGGTGTTTGACCACATCTGATGCATTCACATCACATAAATTGTACTATAGTACCTTGAGAGCCATTATAATCATCGATGGTTTCTCTCACGTCTGTTAATGACTTACATCATTGGTTGGTAATCAAGCAGTGTCTACCATGTTCGACTCCAACTCATTTATTGGCATGGTTAGACTTGTATTGTCAAACAATTGAGTGACCGATATAGAAGACCTTGGATCTAGTTCCATCCATTTGTTGGCATTATGATACAAGTGTTGTCCTTGATGGCAACTCACACAGATGACAGATCATAGTGTAGCAGGTTAGTAGCAAAGAATTGATGATCAGACTACAAAGAATGAAGAAAGAAGAGTATATACGCAGGTTCGCTATATACCAAGTAGTGTATACACGCAGGTTCACTATATACAAAGGAGCGTATACATGCGAGATTGCTGATCAAAAGTCGCTTATGCGTATGCACGCAATTTGATGCACGAAAAAGAGCGTACATGTGGGAAAGCTTATTTTTAGGTTCGTGGTATTTAGACCTATGGTTTTGGACCTTGGTATTGCGTCCGAAGTGTTGAACCTAGGTATTGGGTCCCTAGTATTGGTTCTAAATGGTTTTGAACCATGGTATTGAGTAAGGCCTAAGACTATAAAAGGAGAAGAAGATCATTAGGCAAATGCATTCATAAAATCTTGAATATCTGATGATGTATGAGATCTAGTATGCAGGTTATGGGTTCATGATGCTTTGCTTGATCTGAGCTAAGGAGGAATCTTAGCAGTTGATGGAGAACAAGATCTAAGGATAGATCGGGATCAAATGGTTTGCAATGAATCATCTCTGTATGGTTTGATCATGCATGTTCTAGATTTGTATACTGATGCATGCAATGTTCTGATCTGGGTATAACTTAAGATTGAAATAGTTGCAAAACATGAATACACAGGTTGACTTTGATAAAAGCGCGTACATACGCTGGTTAGATACATCTAAGTAGCATATGCAATATGAACTATGATGTTTGAAGTTATAGGTGGTTCTGGTTGTTGATGCAAAGTCTGAGTTCTGGTGACTGTTTACTGGTGTCAGTATTCTGCATATTCAGATTGGTTGATTATGTTTAGCTTCAGTTTTGATGGATGAGATCTATAATGGATCAGGATCATAATGACTTATCTTTATGTGATCTGATGGACTAGATCTGGTTGCTAACATATGTATTATCCTTGTATATGTAATGATCTGGGTATGTCTGAAGTCAGGAAGTGTAGCGAAGTTATCAGTAAGTAATTGTTGACATATACACTGGTTCACTTTGGTGAAGTTGCGTATACACGCTAGTTCGGCTCTTCCAAGTAGCGTATGCATGATTTCTGATGATATAGTTGGTTCTGAATATTGTTGCAGAGTTCTGTGTTCTGCTCTATGTTCTGGTGATTGCAGTTTGTTGACAGGGTTTCAGTGATTCAGTATTGAGTGATTCAGAGATTGATGATGCTAGTGTTGATTGATTTTGTGCTTCAATGATATTGATGGGTCCAGTATGAAAATTGGATGAAACGTGGCCTTTCAGATTATGGTGTTGTGCTTCAGGAGTATCTAGTCTGAAAATTTATGAAACGTGGTACTTGGAGGATGAAAGAGAAGGTTGTAGCCTTCTGTAGGTTGGCACCTACGTACTAGTACATCAGCTAGTACAAGAGCTAAGGGGGTGGTAGCTCCCTTCCAGTAGCAGCTGGAAAACGAGTGAAGGTTGGAGCATTCAGTAGGCTGGCACCTACGTACTAGTACATCGGCTAGTATAAGAGCTAAGGGGGTTGCAGCCCCCTTCCAGGAGAAGCTGGAGAACGAGAGAAGGTTGCAGGTAGAAGCCTGTGTACTGGTATAAGACTGCACCAGTACAGAAATATTGTAAAAAGAAGTTTCTTATTCAAAGAATATAGAGACGACTTGCAACAGGTGGTTTTCACCCACATTGGGTTTCCACCTTACATCATGGTGTTCATGTGTGCTTCTTGTGTGTGATGATTTATTCTATTTTATTGCACCTGTTTACTGTTCATATGGTTAATAAAAGTTCTGATGCACTAACTAAAGATCAACATTTAATGGATTAACTGAATCATAAGTTTACTGGATATACACTAATTTCATTAGACATAGTTGCGTGTACACGCAGGTTCCCTTCACTGAAGTAGCGTATATGAATCTGAGTACTAAAATGACAAAGTGTTTGATTTGATAATACTGATTCACCCCGCCCCCCTCTCAGTATTATTTCCAACAATTGGAATCAGAGAAGGTCATTTGGTTGAAGCTTGATCGCTTGAAGGAAATCCGTAGAACAATGGGAAAGAATCTTAAGAAGAAAGCGCCCAAGAAGAAGAAGACATATCAGAAGAAATATGACAGTGGGAGAATCGATTGGGGAATATGTGGAAGAAGCACTTCAGATTCAGAATCACTTTAGAATGAAGATGAACAAGCAAAAGAACTCTCAGGTATGAATTTGTTATCCTCTGGTGACACATTTATCCATCCATTTGAAGATGATGAAAGTGATAGTGAAACAACTAAATTTTCTCTTATGGGTGAAAATGAAAGATATCTAATAGAGGCAGAATTTAAAAGGCTTATAGACAAAATTAGAGATCAACAAGATCTCTTGCACAAAAGGGAATGTATCTCCAACGAAGAAGTTTCCAAACTAAAAGCTCAATTAGAGGAAGGAAACAAGGTAAGGAATTTATTCAAGGAAAAATGTCAAAAGTTGCAGGATGAAGTGACATCATTAAGAAATGAAGTAAATGAAAGGAGCACAACAATTAAGAAACTCAGAGAAAGATCCAGTTACTATGAAAGTCTTGAAACCACAATCCTCTCGCTAAAAGAAGATCTTGAAGAATCAAATAAGCAGAATAAAGAACTACTCCAAGCTCTTGAAAAACAAGAAAATGAAGTCCTTGAATTAAGACACCAATTGGAAGAAGGAAGAAAAGCTGAAGAAAACATGAAGAAGCAGTATCGTGAAAAGGAAGAGAAACTTCAGGTTGAGGTAAATATTCTAAAAAATAACTTAGAAGAGAAGGATAAGATCTTACGATTTCAATATAGTACTAAGATCTTGGATGATATTCTTAGTAGTCAAAGGTCTCCTGCTATCAAAACTGGTCTTGGTTTTCATGAATCTGTTGAAGGTGAATCTAGTTCACAAAATGCACAATCTGAAATACTCAACAAGGAGATAAGAGGTCAATCCCATCAACAACCAAGGAAAGAAATTCTTCAAAGAAATTGTTTTACTCCTCCGATGAATAATGTTGAATTTTATGTATGTCATAATCTTGGACATGTTGCAACCAGATGCAGAAGTAGAATGGTTCAAGACCATCACACAGAAATATCATCTCGTTCCAAGTACTTTAAGGGATATTGTTTTTCTTGCAATATGTTTGGTCACAAAGCTGTTGATTGCTACAGAAGGAATATGAAAATTATAAGATGTTATGCATGTAACAAGCTGGGACATATAGCAAAGGAATGCAGGAACAAAGTATGGGCACCATACCAAAAGGAGAAAACATCATCACACTTGAAGATATGGAAGAAGAAGGAAGTACAATCAGGAAAATGTGGCACATCATAATGTACAGACATAACAGACTCAGAGGGAACTGAAAGTGTGAAACTTCAGTGTTCTAAATCTCATACGCAAGTTTCATGAAGAAAAGTCGCGTATATACATGAGTTAGACAGAGAACAGTCGCATATATGTCTATTTGAGAAAAGTAGTGGGAAAGGATCAGGAAGAGGGTCTGATATGATTCAGTCCATTATTTGCTATGTTTGATAATGGTTATAATCTGCTGATGATATGTGGAAATTTCTTGATACTTGTAAGATGTTTAGAAGTGTTTTGATCCTAAATTAATGATGATGATGCCTTGATACTTCTTGCTGATATATGCATGATCAGATCTAACAATGAACAGATGGCACAAGTTCAGGGGGAGCATACGCTTTTAATAATGCATTGTTGGCATTATGGTTAGTAGTCCTTGGTAATGATGCTTATATGGCTAAATGATATATCTTGCTATGATATGGTTATGAGCTATCCATGACAAAATCTCATATGATTCTTGGGGTTACATAGTTGATGTTCAGATCAGATTTGTGGTTGATTCTCTGATGATGCATATATGGTGCTTAGATGGTGATCTTCATAAGGATAAGGAGAAGTACAAAGCTTGAATACACATCTTCATTAATTGATGATGAGTCACTCATATGCTGCTGTCGTCATATGCATAAAGATCATACAGTTATGATGCAGGATTCCTATAGTTCTTGGCGCTCATGTGGATGAGGATTGTTGCTGTTGATGATATCAAGAAGTCTTGACAAATGATCTTGAGCTCAAGATACATATTGCTAGATACAAGAATGATTACTCAAAGTTGCATTGTTGGAGACATGATGATGATGAGTTCTTACCTATATGATTATAGGTTGATACTTACATATGTTGATTGATGCAGATGTTCCCAAAGTGATGATACTTGAATCATGCAGATCTTGATGAGACAGATATGGTGTTTTTTCACATATGATATAATGTGAATGATTTTGTATGTCATATGTAGAATTCTATTCAAAAGGATGAGTTGATATCTATATGCAGACATACCTTGTTATAGGTTGATGACTTATACACTAATGGACATATACAGGTTGTTGGTCTAGATGCTGTTGACAGATGCTTATGGAACATATCATACATTGTGTATGATAGTTGCTGATGACTATCATGGTCTTGTTTAGATGTTTGGTCTCTATTATAAATGTCATGTAAAGGTCATATCAGGACTCATGATGTAATAGTTTGTCTCTATCTATTGCAGTCATTTGATGAATCCCTTTTGGTCATATGATGTAATTTGTATCCCCACTATGCATGGGAAAGATGATGTAATATTTCAGTCATGTATAAACAATTGGTATCTGGTATATACCCACTTGGTTGGGTGGATGAGTCAATATTGGTATATCCCCACTTGGTTGGGAGATGGATGTATGTATGAGCCTTTGGTGATAGGAAGGTCATTTATGATAGAGTCATGTTCTTCTTGTAGAACATCTTTTTGCAGACCTTGCTTACAGTCAGGGGGAGCATGAACAACACTCTTTAGCAGAGCAGAGATTTCAGCATGTACTTAGAGGGAGAATGGATAGATTGGTACAAATTGGCATATACAAAGGAGGAGCTCAATCAGAGTTTTCAGCAGGTACTCAGGGGGAGTATGGATAGCAGAATGTATATCAAGGAAGAGAATATCTTGGTCCGCCCTTTGCCCTTGATGTCAAAGGGGGAGAGTGACTTGGTATGGTTGTTTCCATCAAGTCCAAAGGGGGATATTGTTGGCATTATGATGCATGTGTTGTACTTGATGGAAACCCACTTGTAGCAGAACATCTCACTTATACATAACTAGATGAATCTACAGAAGAGAGAACACATGGGATGCAGGGCAACTCAAAGGAATCAGTTCAGATGTAATGTACAATGACAATTCATTAAGTTGACAAGTTAGCTTTGCCATCAAGTCCAAAGGGGGGGATTGTTGGCATTATGATACAAGTGTTGTCCTTGATGGCAACTCACACAGATGACAGATGATAGTGCAGCAGGTTAGTAGCAAAGAATTGATGATCAGACTACAAAGAATGAAGAAAGAAGAGTATATACGCAGGTTCACTATATACCAAGTAGTGTATACACACAGGTTCAATATATACAAAGGAGCGTATACATGCGGGATTGCTGATCAAAAGTTGCGTATGCACGCACTTTCATGCACGGAAAAGCACGTACATGTGGGAAAGCTTATTTTTGGGTCCATGGTATTTAGACCTATGGTTTTGGACCTTGGTATTGCGTTCGAAGTGTTGAACCCAGGTATTGGGTCCCTAGTATTGGTTCTAAATGGTTTTGGACCATGGTATTGAGTAAGGCCTAAGACTATAAAGGGAGAAGAAGATCATTAGGCAAATGCATTCAGAAAATCTTGAATATCTGATGATGTATGAGATCTAGTATGCAGGTTATGGGTTCATGATACTTTGCTTGATCTGAGCTAAGGAGGAATCTTAGCAGTTGATGGAGAACAAGATCTAAGGATAGATCGGGATCAAATGGTTTGCAATGAATCATCTCTATATGGTTTGATCATGCATGTTCTAGATCTGTATATTGATGCATGCAATGTTCTGATCTGGGTATAACTTAAGATTGAAATAGTTGCAAAACATGAATGAATATTTATAGATGTATACACAGGTTGACTTTGATAAAAGCGCGTACATACGCTGGTTAGATACATCTAAGTAGCATATGCAATATGAACTATGATGTTTGAAGTTACAGGTGGTTCTGGTTGTTGATGCAAAGTCTGAGTTCTGGTGACTGTTTACTGGTGTCAGTATTCTGCATATTCAGATTGGTTGATTATGTTTAGCTTCAGTTTTGATGGATGAGATCTATAATGGATCAGGATCATAATGACTTATCTTTATGTGATCTGATGGACTAGATCTGGTTGCTAAAATATGTGTAATCCTTGTATATGTAATGATCTGGGTATGTTTGAAGTCAGGAAGTGCAGCGAAGTTATCAGTAAGTAATTGTTGACATATACGCTAGTTCACTTTGGTGAAGTTGCATATACACGCTAGTTCGGTTCTTCCAAGTAGCGTATGCATGATTTCTGATGATATAGTTGGTTCTGAATATTGCTGCAGAGTACTGTGTTCTGCTTTATGTTCTGGTGATTGCAGTTTGTTGACAGGGTTTCAGTGATTCAGTATTGAGTGTTTCAGAGATTGATGATGCTAGTGTTGATTGATTTTGTGCTTCAATGATATTGATGGGTCCAGTATGAAAATTGGATGAAACGTGGCCTTTCAGATTATGGTGTTGTGCTTCAGGAGTATCCAGTCTGAAAATTTATGAAACGTGGTACCTGGAGGATGAAAGAGAAGGTTGTAGCCTTCTGTAGGTTGGCACCTACGTACTAGTACATCAGCTAGTACAAGAGCTAAGGGGGTGGTAGCTCCCTTCCAGTAGCAACTGGAAAACGAGTGAAGGTTGGAGCATTCAGTAGGCTGGCACCTACGTACTAGTACATCGGCTAGTACAAGAGCTAAGGGGGTTGCAGCTCCCTTCCAGGAGAAGCTGGAGAACGAGAGAAGGTTGCAGGTAGAAGCCTGTGTACTGGTATAAGACTGCACCAGTACAGAAATATTGTAAAAAGAAGTTTCTTATTAAAAGAAGATAGAGACGACTTGCAACAGGTGGTTTTCACCCACATTGGGTTTCCACCTTACATCATGGTGTTCATGTGTGCTTCTTGTGTGTGATGATTTATTCTATTTTATTGCACCTGTTTACTGTTCATATGGTTAATAAAAGTTCTGATGCACTAACTAAAGATCAACATTTAATGGATTAACTGAATCATAAGTTTACTGGATATACGCTAGTTGCATTAGACACAGTTGCGTGTACACGCAAGTTCCCTTCAATGAAGTAGCGTATATGAATCTGAGTACGAAAATGACAAAGTGTTTGATTGATAATATTGATTCACACCCCCCCCCCCCCTCTCCTTATTATTTCCAACACCATTTGGGCTGTGATTTTAGGATTCATACAATATTACAATGTATGATGCCTATGATCATTCATACATTCATCCAAGCATGGGTCCACACTTTTTCATCAGTGGAAAATACTTCTTGATCATTGTACATGTAATATTGGCTTATATGCTGAGCATGGGTATGCCTCCTGTAGCAATGATATCATGACGATAATGTATATTGTAACAAATGATGATCTCGGCCTAATTTGTTCTTGATCCGGACTTGTCACAAGGTAAAGCACTTCAGTATTAGCCATCACTTCTGAATTTTTACTTTAGGGGGCAATCCATTACAGTCCATTTTGTCATGTCAAATGAAAAGGCCTGAAAACTAGATCAATCAACATCCATGAACACTTTTTTATAATCCCTTTGCGAATCCATAAGCATCAATTCTCCAAAGAATATGAGTTTCTGGGACAATCAACTTAAAAAAAATATTTTTAGCCCCAATGCACCTTGGCCTTTATACCATATGTGTTGGTTGCACCTTGCATAATTGAGCATCTACGCCGACCACCACATATTTCTCTACTCTGCAAGTTCGATGATTCTAGAAATTTAGGAAAAATAAAAAATATTTCTGAAACTTCTTCCAAAAGATTGTTTTAACTATTTACCATGGATAGGGATCTCGAATTCCTATCTGATCCTATCTTGGGGACCTTATCTCTTATCCCTTGATATCATCCTTATCTCATATGTGGATCTCAAGCCTAGATTAGTAAATCCTAAACTACCATGTTTACTCTATATATTTATTGCCTCCCATAGAGTCTGGGTTGGATTTTGGAGATTGTTAGTGCCCTCATGTTGCTGCTTTGAGGTTAAAGAATCATCAACCATTTGCATTAGGTTGAGTGTGAAGGTTTTCTTTGTGACAAGGAAGGACAAGTCAAGTGGGGAGACACATCTACAAAGTTGGCTTCTATATGTGGTTGTAAATATCTCCTTTATTTATTAATACAAAAAGTATATTATTTTCCTATACTTGTGTTATTCTTATGCTCTTGTATTTCAATGCCATGTTGACTCATTGAATAGAGATATTGGATTATGCTACGTGGATATTGTAATTCCTTTGCTTGTTTCATTGATTTGTTGCAGGTTCCATTTATGGCGCGCAAAGCTAGGATTGGAGCTTATAAGCAAAGAAGAGAGAAGGACTTGCTACATATTTGAGGTAGGCTCCTTTTCCACATTTCAATCTCTCTAAGGAAAAATTGATTCTTTTTGTCCTCTATTTTTCTAGATCAAACCACTAGATTTATGGAAATCATTTTTATATGCAGAAGTGAAATTCCATATAACTATTTTAGTGGATATAATCAAATTCAACTGGAACCAGAAGATCAATACAAAACAACATTTACATGTCGATGGGGTACATATTCTTACATGGTAATTCCTTTTTGGGTAGTTTTAGGTATCTTTTCTGACTTGATTCATGATTGTGTAGAAGTTTACATGGATGATTTCACTATTTATGGAAACACTTTTGAAGCTGCTCCTGAAAAAATAGAAAAAGTTCTCACTAGATGCAAAGAAGTAAATCTTTTATTGAGTCACAAAAAATGTTTTATGATGTTTAATGATGGAATTGTTTTGGGTCACCATATTTCAAGTGATGGACTCAAGGTGGATGCATCTAAGGTAGAGGTAATCACTAAAATTTCAATTCCTACTTGTCAAAGAAATGTTAGAAATTTTCTTTTTTTTTTATAGGATATTACAGAGGATTCATAGAATACTTCACAAAAATAGCTTCATCACTCTTAAAAATTCTTACAAAATATTGTGATTTTGTTTGGAATTCTGACTACCAGTAGACATTTGAATCATTGAAACATAAAATTATTGAAGCATTAATATTAAGAGGGCTTAACCGGTCTCTCCCTTTTCATACTTTAGTTGATGCTGTAGATATAGCCTTAGGAGTTGTATTGGGACAGAACTACTTGACTCCTTATGCTATTTATTATACAAGAAAAAATTTGACTCTGACAGAGTTAAATTACATAGAAATAGAAAAGGAGTTTTTAACTGTTGTTCATGCTATCAATAAGTTTTGACATTATATTATTGGCTATGAAACTTTCATTCATGTAGATCATTCGCCTATTATATATTTAATGAACAAACAAATTATTAATGGTGATATTACTAGATGGTTGTTATTATTATAGGAATCCAATATTACCATTCTGGATAGGCCAGGAAAGGAAAACTCATTGTAGATTTTTTTCTAGGATGAAAAATGATAATGTTGATACTCGTGAAGGATAATTTTCTTGATGAATATCTCTTTGTAGTGTCTACTAAAACTCTTTAGTTTTCAAATATTACTAACTATTTGGCTACAAGAAAGTTTCCCCCACAATTATCAACAAAAGAAAGATAGAAAGTTATCAAAATCAGTGCACCTTACTCATGGATAGAGAGAGAATCGTATGAACTTGACTTGATCTAATAATTTGGAGATGTTTTTGAGAGGACGAAGTACCAAATATATTAAAATATTTCCATGATGAACCATGTGGAGGACACTTCGCTGATAAAATAACTGCATACAAAGTCCTTCTTTTGGGATATTACTAGCCTTCTCTTTTAAGAGATTCCAAGGAATATGTCAAAAGATGTGATAACTTCCAAAGAATAGGAAATCCCATTCCATCAAATGAGATGCCTTTACAACCTCAGGTACTAATAGAGCCTTTTGAAAAATGGGCTCTAGATTTTTTGGTCCAATCAACCCTCCATCTAAACAAAATAGGTACATTCTTATTTGTACAGATTATGTTACAAAATGGGTAGAAGCTAAGCCACTTCCTTTTGCTACTGAAAATGTTGTAGTTACATTTTTTAAGGATATTTTCACTTGTTTTGGTGTTCCAAGGGAAATTGTGACAAATAAAGGTACTTAATTCATATCCAAGTATGGCAATATTACTAGATGGTTATTATTATTATAGGAATCCAATATTACCATTCTGGATATGCCAAGAAAGGAAAACTCATTGTATATTTCCTTTCTAGGATGCAGAATGATAATGTTGATACTCATGTGAAGGATAATTTTCTTGATGAATATCTCTTTGTTGTGTCTACTAAAACTCCTTAGTTTTCAAATATTACTAACTATTTGGCTACAAGAAAGTTCCCCCACAATTATCAACAAAAAAGATAGAAAGTTATAAAAACTAATGCACCTTACTCATGGATAGAGGGAGAATTGTATTGAACTTGACTTGATCTAATAATTTGGAGATGTGTTTGAGAGGATGAAGTACCAAATATATTAAAATATTTCCACGACGAACCATGTGGAGGACACTTCGCTGATAAAATAATTGCATACAAAGTCCTTCTTTTGGGATATTACTAGCATTCTCTTTTAAGAGATTCCAAGGAATATGTCAAAAGATGTGACAACTTCTAAAGAATAGGAAATCCCATTCCATCCAATGAGATGCCTCTACAACCTCAGGTACTGATAGAGCCTTTTGAAAAATGGGCTCTAGATTTTTTTGGTCCAATCAACCCTCCATCAAAACAAAATAGGTATATTCCTATTTTTACATATTATGTTACAAAATGGGTAGAAGCTAAGCCCCTTCCTTTTGCTACAGAAAATGGTGTAGTTACATTTTTTTAAGGATATTTTCACTTGTTTTGGTGTTCCAAGGGAAATTGTGACAGATCAAGGTACTTAATTCATATCCAAGTTGGTGTAGAATATCATGTAGAAATATCATATCAAACATCAGAATTCTAATCCATATAATCCACAAGCTAATGGGCTAGTGGAATCTACTAACAAGGTACTTGAAGCAATTCTAACCAAAATTGTATAGTTGCATATAAGAGATTGGGAAGAAAGACTTCTGGAGGCACTTTGGGCACACCACATGGAGAAACACTACTGGACATACTCCTTATTAGCTTGTCTATGGGAAGCAAGTCTTGCTTCCCATTGAATTTTGGAGACTTTTAAAACTACAAAAAAGTTGGGGTTTGATCTATCGAAAGCTCAAAAACAAAGATTGGCACAACTAAATGAGCTAGACGAGATCTAGCAAGGTGCCATACAAAGAATAAATATAATCCATAAACAAAGAATCAGGTGGCATGACAAATTCATCAAATTCAAGAAGCTCTAGCCAGGTGACTGGGCTCTTCTTTTTTATTCAAAGTTTAAGGTTTTTCAAGGAAAATTTCAGACACATTGGCTTGGTCCTTATGAAATAGCTACTATTTTTAATAATGGAGAAATTAGAATCAAGACTATTGATGAATAAAATATTACGTTCCTTTTTAATGGGCGTAGGTTAAAATTATGTCATAAACCCTTAACAAGAGAAGAATTTATCAAATATTTGCAAGAGGATTATGATCTGAAGATAGTGAGAAGGGAAGATTCTTATTCCTTATCACTAAAAGAGTTATAATTTATTTCTCTTCTAAAAAAAAGGAGAAAAAAATAATAATAAAATAAATGCATAGGTATGAAAACCAACATTATTGGAATTTCTATGCAGAAAATCTTAGCTGAAAACCAAGTGGTGCTTGGCAGATTATATTTTCATATTTCCCTTTTCTTTCTCTCGTTTTCTTTTATCCTACTTTTTCTTAGAAATATTTTTTTAGGTCTAATAATGTTTTTGAATACCTTGCTTCTCTTTTTAAAGAAAAATCTCCAATAATTCATAACACTCTCAGAAGTCTTCAACATCAATAAAGATCAGCCACATCAGCATCAACAAGGTTTTAAGCAACCAAATAAATAGAGGAAGTAGTTACATAATTTTCAATATTCAGTAGCTCAGTTCAAATTCCATAGCTAGTGATAAACCTACAACATTATTCGACCAGTAAGCATCCAAAAGACATCATGGACCTACAAAAGGAATCAAGTGGTTACATCAAAAGGTATGCACATAGAGTATTAAGTTAATTTTCATTAAAGAGATGATAGATTTATGAGCTTATATAATGGTTTTGATACACCTTTTGAAATGATTACCGCACTTATAACTCTGACCTATTATCCTTGCCATAACTCACTTCATCATTACAAAATCCTTCAATCACATATAAATGATTTAAAAATCTCCTAAATACTAACAGTCCTACAAAAACGGATCAGATTAACTCATGGGAGATTATCAAAAGAATAAAAATTTTATTCAAATTCAATTGCCTATCTATTTCATTCATACCCTACCACCATCAACCCATCTAACCTCTCACCTATTCATCCATTTTCATCCATCTCTTTCTAAAGAGGAAATTCAAGGGCATGAATTCTCTACCACAATGGGTGTTATTGTCAGGTTTGAACCACATGGAATCAATTTCCTCAATGCTTATCTAAGAGTCAGAGACTAGTTGCAGAAGGTAAAATGGCTTCAATTCTTTGAAAAATTTGATGGGTATGAAGTATAGGTCATGAGGGAGTTTTATAGAGCATTTTATGGTGTAGAGGCCAAAATAGGAGATGTAAGGCTTAAAATTTATGTATCATTCATAGCAGAAGTGACGGGACTACCCTGAATTGGTGAAAGTTGGTTTAAGAGTTAGAGACTTAAGGATGAATATTGGAAGGATTTCTTACATAATCCAAGAATAGACACTTCAAATTTTAAGAAAGGGATTCCAGTCACGGTGCTCAAATCCAAATGGAGGAATCTGTTGTTGGTACTCCAAAAGTTTCTCACTTGTGAAGGTAGGTTTGGGACCTTACTCTTTTACCATGCAAGGTTATTAATGCACTTTGTTGAAGGAAAATAATTAAATTTGCCTTATTACTTGATGTGGAGCTTAAAGAAAATGGCCTTTAATATATAGAGGGATTCTAGAAATATTGATAGGGCTTTGTATCACCATGGTTTGGTGAAAATTCTTGTTGAAGCCCACTTGAAGTCTACTAGTGATAATTGGCAAGACTTTCTAGTTAGAAATCACTTCATAGAAATCTCAGAAGAAGAAGAACCACCGAAAACCAAAAAGAGTCGAATAACATCTCATAACCCTAACCCTAAAGCTTCCATAGAATAAAATGAGATTTTGACAGTCAATTAACCAAAACAAATGAAAATTTCACCAGAGGAAACAAAGGATGATACTCCACTTAGTCAATTTTTCGAAAAAGTTAAATAGAAAAATAAGAAGTAAGATGTTAGAAGGAAAAAATTCAGCAAGAAGACACAACAACCAAAGGTAATGGAGAAGACAAAAGAAGAAAATAGGAACTAAGAAGAAATGCAAAGACAAAGTAGAAAAAGGAAGACTACACAGGAGGTAGTAGAGCTAGAGAAAAAGTTAAGGAGAAGCAAGCAAATTTTCAAGCGTTCAAATGAGCCAACACAACAAAACCCTCCAGAGACTATTAATCTTGAGGAAGAAGATGATGTTGACATAGGAGCAATGAAATAGTCCTCATTCTATCAGAGTCCAACAAGAAAAACTCCTGAAATTGATCCAACCCAACAAGAAGTCTATGAATACTTGGAGACTTTGGAACAAAGAGCGCAGAAGAAGGTAAAATCTCCTGAGGAAACTCAATTTCATGAAGAAGTTTCATATGATGATGTTCCTATAGTTAATTATGAGGCCCATACTACTACTTCTCAAGGAGAACAAGATATTTTTCATACTCTCAAATAGTACATTTATCAGTTAGAGGTATTGAACAAACACATGAGAGAAGAAAATGAAATGGTCAAGGCACAAAATGACACTATGTTGTTGAGTATGTGTTACTGGTACATGAAGAAGAAAAAAAGGTTCAAAGCAAACAACAAAGTTATTAGAAATAATATCAAAGGGCTATAAGGAAAACTTCTTATGAGAAAACCCATATGGTCATTTAATGTGTAAAGTAAGGGAGCATAAAACCTGGATGTCTTAATCCAAACTTCAAAATTAGTCCAGTGAAAGTAGATTTATTTAATTTTTAGTTTTTGTGCATGAGGGCATGCAACATCCTCAGTGTTAGCGCTTGAAATTTCACCTCAGGCTGAGAAAGGTAAACTTCAAGGTAACATCAAACCACTTAGCCTCGTAGCTAGCCCTACGGGGCTGGAGAGGGCTCTCTCCGGTCTATCTCGGTGAAATCTTCAATGGATGAGATGAACAATAGGGTAACACTGATTTTAGGCTAGTAAACTGATCAAAAAGGTTGATTTTGGGTTTTTAGGGTTTTTTGGTGGCAAATTGAGGGGATGGCAATTTTGGGTGCAGGGATTGGACACAGTTTCTGCAGGGGGTTCTTTGGGGCGAGGTAGGAGACAATATTGATGCCTTTGATTGAGGTGGATGGTCAGGAATGACAGGTGAGGAGCTAAGGAGAGCAAACAATAACTTTTAATTCTCCTTAAACAGTAGAAAACATTGAAATTAAACAAACTTAAAAGCAGAGCATGATAGTCATGAATTCTCACTTTAACACTTCGTTTGCTTAATGTGCAGAAGGAAAAGAAAGGAAATGATTCACATAACACACTTACAGGTACATAGAGAAACACACCATCAATACATGTAACCACAAGAATCCCAAAAAAGACTGCAAAACCCTGGTCTTCCTTAGCCAAAAATTGCAGAGATACAGTGAATAATACAATGATAGCTTCTCCCTCAAGAGTCCAACCATGAAAATGAGCAAGAAAGTACATAATATAGATCATCTAATCTCTTTCCCTGCCTCCATGGGTCGAGCTCACTATCCTAGGAGCTGTTTCAACCACTTCTAAACTAAGCACTACAAACTAGGCAGTCAAAACAACTTGCCTCTATAAGCTAGGAAACCAATTCATTCATTTAATTTTCACCTTTTTCATGAATGAATCTTCTAGAAGAGGTACATAAGAGTAAAAGTGTCATAAAGTTACATTAATTACATCAAAGAGGATAATAATCCACCCCAAAAAGTCAAACAGGGTCAAACTACGTTTTTCTGAGCTGTACACTGAAATTTGGAGAAATTTGCCTGACGGGTCGCGCGCCTCTGCCTGACGGGTCGCGCACCTTTGGGACCACTTTTGGGGCACTTCCAAGTGTCCAAATTGAGCAAGAGTAGGCTTGTTGGAAAGTTCTGTGCGTCTAATTTACAACCCAACTGGAATTTCTGAATTTGGTGGTCATTTGCCCCCCCAAAATTGCAATCTCCCAAGACTGCTTTCTGTGTCTCAAAATTGTGGCAGAAAGTCATTTTTTGCTCCTTTTTTGACTTTCTGGAGGCCCAAAACTTCATAAAATCTCAAGTCCATTGATGAGCATATGTAACTTCTCATGAAAAAACTGGAAATGCTGAGTTTTTGCAAAAAGGAGTTGCCAGGATGAAGGGTCGTGCGGGGGGTGAGACCCGTTAATGGACAAAACCTGTAAATTGCCTGAAAAAACCAAAATTTACCAAAAATGCTCAAAATTTCTTGGGATTTGTGCTGTGGCTAGGCTATTTAGTGCCTTGATCCTTCAAGGAAACCTCAGCCAAGATATGGAGGGGATCAGACCTTTTCCTTCGTTTTTGTGCTTTGGCCAGCCGTCTTTGGAGCACCTTCATTTTTGCCTTGCATACGTGCATTCGGGCCCAATAGTGGTTTTTCATGTTCTGGAGCAGGCTCAACTTCTGGTGTTAACTCATGGTCATCACTTTGCTCATAGTCGGTTTCGGTTTCTGACATGGTTTCAGGGGCAAAATGGCTGAAATGTACTGCTGTTTTTGCTTTATAAACTGCTGATTAAAATGCTGTTTCAAGAGGACAAGGAGCACAAGGGAAATGTTAGGGAAGGGATGTTTTAAAGGGAAATTGGGAATAATAATGAAATAGGGATTTAGGGGAAAATCATTTCAAAATCATTGCATATACATCATTATACAAATTTATTTACATGGATATTATGAGAGGTAGGGTTAGGGTTTGATTTTTATTTCTTAGGGAAAAGGGGTAGAGTTTAGGTTTCTTTCACAAATTTGGAAAGGAAATTTACATGGAATGACAAGGAATAAGAAATGGGAAATGGGGAGAAAATGATAACAAGGGGATACCTTAAAACAACATATAAACCCAAGCCATTTTTACAACTTTAAACCAAAGCAAAGTGGAGCTTTTCATTTGCAAATGAAGGCCTTTGAGAATGTAATCATGATTTCCTTTAACCATGGCAAGCAAGAATTGTTTAAGATTGAGGGCCTACCTTATGAAGTTTGGCGATTTGTGGCTCCTTGGTGAATTTGCAGGCAGTTTTACAAAGAGGGCGCTGACGGGTTGCGCGCCTCCCCGACGAGTCGCGCCCGTTATAATTTTGCACTGGCGGAGGGCGCTCAACGGGTCGCGCGCCTGTCCAGCTCACAAATTTCGCCCAATCTCTCTTGCAATCACTTGCTCTATGATTTAGATGCATAATGAGGCTCGATGGAGGGAGATTGGGACTTTTATAACCTTATTTGAATTAATTTCATGCCCAAACCCACTTTACAATGTTTTTCCTTGACACTTTATAAACTTGACTTTTTGGTTTCCTTTTGTCCTGAAATTGACTGATTTGATGCTTTTCTTTGATAAATTTGGCAGGGATAGCATCTGAGGGATCTTGACAAGGGAGCCAGGGTTACATGCTGTCCTTTGAATCATTTTGAATTTTTACAATTTTTACAAAATTTTGAGAAATGACCTTGGCTTTAAAAACAGGGTTTTTAAATCCAAGGTGAAAATTAGCTGCACAAGATAGAATCTTTCGAAGAAACACTTTGAAAATCATCCCTCTGGCTTGCTGGGCACTTATTGACCTTCAGAGACATGACCTTGAAGACAAATTTGACCTAAACCCTAGACCTAGAAATTTTGACCTCAAGACAAGACAAGTAACCTTGAAAAAGATTAAGGACTGAAATGACTTTGATCCAGCAATGCCAAGAGGGGGACAAAGACACCAGCTCCTCCATCAGGGTTATGGCATGCCTAACGGGATGCAGAGAATGACACTGATGAAACACCTACTTATGCAAATGCAAAGAGCTTTGATCGCTGATGGAGGGCTACTAGACCGACTCTAACACTCAGCATGGGGGAATGTTGAAGCCTTGAATTGTCCTCAATTTTGATATCTTTTCCCTTATTTTCATCTATTCCATACTTGTTTTTGACGTATTTTACTTGTTATAAGATCATTTGGGTCATCCTCAACTATAACATAAGGTATCAAACATTTGTAGCTCATAATCTAGATTTTCCTTATGAAAATGACTGAAATATTGCTATGGCTACCAAATTGTGCAATTTTTGTAGCTAATGATAATTTTTGCAGCTTAGTCCATGGTTAGATAGGTTCTAGAGAATTTGAAGAAGAAAAAAAGACATGGATAGATGCCAAATGTCAAAGACAAGGACATCCACCTATTAGGCTTACTCAAAATATCATAAAGCTCGAGGATTTGATTGGTCAAAGTACAAGTCAACTCTGGTTTGTTCATGTGCAGGGTTTTGAGGAAAATAGTTTCAACAGTAGGTGAGCATGGATAAGTGTGGTGTCAATTGAATGAGCACCTTATTTCAAATTATTTATGTGTAGAAAAAGATCCTTCTCATGATTTGCTACGTAAAGAGAAAATCATGAGAAATCAATTTCTATTTCAATTCAAACACCTAGTTGTCACTTAGTGAACTCACCTTTCAATGTTTATTTCTTTGGTTGTTAAATATTAGGAACATTATAAATATTGCCTCAATATGGAAGATGAGGACAATCAAGAATTCTAAGTTTGCACTCGTTGAGATTTGAGACTCTGTTTTTAGTTAATGCAATACTTTGTTTCATACTTGAGTTACAAATGCATTGATGACTAGTTTAATTTGAGTTCATACTTATCTTGCGCTCAATAGTAGGCCCCCCTAAAGAACCTTAAGATAACTTAGTTATTTAGTTTCATTCCTTTTCAGATTTTTTTCCATTTGATTTGAAATGTCTCGTGATTTGTTAATGTTTTACTTTTAATTTTAGTTTACTTACTATTGGTTAGTTTGCACAGGTTGAGCACTCACAATCAAAATTAGGTGAACATTAGTAATGTACAAGATTTATAGTCTAGATTTGAATCATTGTTTTCAAGTTCATTTCAATTATGCTTTCTAGTTAGTTTTCTCCATTACATTCCTAGAATAGTTTCATTTCCAGTCAAGAGTAGAATATATTTATCTCAATTCAAGTAGCATATAATTTTGATTTGGTTTACTAGAATTAGTTTTCAATTATGTCAATTAAAATAGTCTTTCAATTCAATTCAGTAGCATAATATTTTCATTCTACAAGATAGAATAGATTTACAATTCTTGTTCTTAGATTAAGTTTTTAGTTCATTGCCTTTTGATTTAAACAAGTCTTATAGAAAGAACATGTGCATATACTTGATGAGGGAAAGTCTTGAGTAGATTAGATTTACAATTTGCATTTGAATTTGATAGATTAGAATTTAATTTCTTGATAAAAAATAAACCTCCTAGCATATATTGTGCACATACAATTCACAAGAACACAAACCCCAAATTTAAAAATTTAATGACAAGTAATTTAACTAACAATTAAATTACCCAACATCGATACTTCATTATTAGCACAAATCTATAGAGACTTCTCATGGTTGTTTGTTTTTGTCATGGGGCATGAACATTATCTTTAACTGGGTAGAAATTATCTCTAATGCAATTTCCTTGCAATTGGCTAATTTCCATAGGACCCAAAGATTTTTCATGATGATGTACTTAGCGATGGCCACTTTTTTCTATAATTCATTCAACAACTTACCCCTTGAGAGCAATATGAACCCAAAAATAAAATTGCTACAATTTTGGTACTCTGTTCTATGGAGACACAAGGCTTCATTTCACTTTTACCTTATCCAGGACAAATTTTTTAGAGTATTCAAACACATGTTAATAGGAAATGAGCCCTAGAGGATATGTTTAGGAGCTCAAGTGTTTCTTAGAGGAGGAGGAATGCATGTGGAAGAGGAAAATCATACGTACATTAGGATTTATGGTTATGAGGAGAGACCATTGTTGCTTCCCATGTTTGTTTTAAACAAGTATTTTGTTGTAGAATTTTGTATTTAGTACAATTCCTAGTCAATTCTAATTAACAGGAAAACGAGGAAGCAATTTATTCATTACCATTTATTGTCGAAGGCATTACAAGAAATAATTCTACACTTCTCACATAATTATCTGAAATGTTAAAGCCTTTCAGTTTAACTGAAATTGAACCCATCCAAGGATTCAATCTTGAGAGCATATTTTAAAAGAAATTTTCAATTGTACGATATGGAACTTTATTCACAAATATTATAGAAGGAGGTGGAGAAAATGAATAAGGACCATCAAAGGAAAAGGAAACCATAGTACTTGATAATGGTGTAATAATTGAATTGAGCACCAACTCTGAAGAAAAGACCAAGAAAAGATGGAGAAACCACCACCTTGTGTCAGCTTGGGAAGGTCCCATAGTGGTAATTCTTCCAAAAGTAAATGTTTGAGTAATAGAGGGTCACAACAAGTAGAAGAAACCACATATATGTATGTGGATAGTGCTACCATCCTAGACAAGGTGGCATCATGTTTTACTAAAACTTAGAAGCTAGTCGAAGAGTCATTTGTTGAAAAGGTAGTGATTTTTGAAGAAAAGGCATTGACCATGCATAACACCCGTTATGTCAAGGCCAGTTGAAAATTACAGTTTGAAAAGGTGCATGCTAAAAACAAGGAAATTACCAAAAAGTGAAATTCAAAAGTTCACGTCTCAAGAGTAGGACTTACTAGGCACCTAAAGCTACACATGACTATAGGGGATGCACTTGCTTACTCTATTACACAACAAGAGGTTGGAAATATGACGTTAAAAAGAAATATAAGTGATATCGAGGAAGCTCTTATTTCCACACCTTTATTTATGTCCCTTTGGTTATTTAAACACTTAAAACTATAGGAGCAATGACACATGGCACACACCAGAAAGTTAAGAAAGAAGAAAAATTGTTAAACAATATCATATCCTATTTCATGGCAACAACTAGTAATAATTGAGGAAGTGCGAGAAATTTATTTACACTTAAGAAAGTTGTCTTAGAGAATTGCTTCATTTTCTAAATATTTGAAGAAATTTTTGGAGCATGATCAACAATTCATTGAAAATTATTTAATGAAATTTATTAAGAAAATCAATACTCTTAGTGATTTCTAGAAGAACCAACAAGGCCTTCGATCAAGGGAGGGAATTAAGCAGCTCAAGGTAGGTTGGAATGCAAGGATTAAAATTCTAGAAGATGTCATTTCTGAATGTTCAAGTATTGACGGCTATAGAAGCAACAATTTCTTCCAGACTATAAAAGTTGTTGATGAATTACAAGGGTGTAAAATGATTTAAGATTCTATGTTAATCCTAAAATACGCTACAAGAAGAGATGAATGTTATCAAAACATTGGGGGTCAATGAATTGGACAACTTGAATAATTTTTTGAAGGATGAAATCAATACATGATTGGTTACATTTGCTAATGGAAATGAAGACAAACTAGCAACTACTATCAGATGCAATGACATAGAGGATAAAATATTTATACTAAGAGTAAAGGAAGACATTACTGTATCACCTATAAAGAAGTATAAGGAATAATGACTTAGAAAATATTTGAACAAAATTGTTAATCCTGAATAACTACCTTGATGATTAAATCAACAGACATTCGAAAGGAAATATATACCTCGACAATAACTACTGCCAAAAAGGGAGAGTATCCATTCCACTTATTTCCCTTCTACAATTTTTTGAGTGTACTTTATCTTTTTTTGAAGAAATTCCTTTTCTTTCTTCCTAGTCTTTGATCATCTTACTTTATGAATTATCTTATATATTTGTAAATATGATCCCTAATTGTAGTTTCTATTTTTCTTCTAGGTAACATCATATTATTTGGTCCATGAGGGACCAATCCCAGTCCCTTAAGGATGCATTCCTTTACTTCTATGTTTAAGTATCAATATTTTGTAAAATACTTTAAGAACTTACTTTATTCAAAACTTAAATTTTGCAAAATTATTCTTTGACCCTCACCTAGTCTACTCACATGTGAACGCGTTGAATGACCATATTTCTATGCTTTGAGTTATTTTAAATATTTGAGTTAATGAAAAGAGGAGTACCTCCCCCATAAAATTGTAGAGGGAACTTGAACAAGGCCCTAAGATGTTGACTCTTTTTCTTGACTGGGAAAGGCATTAACATTTTTAGTGACCTTACTGAGATGTGAATGATTTTGTATCTCATTCTTAGTAAATGACTTGCCTTGATCTAGTTGAGCCTCATCTTCTCAATGGATTGGAAGGTAAAATAAGTGCCTTGAATCAATTATACAACTTGGTCTTGAAGACAACAAAAACTAGAGAAGAATTTGAAAGATCCCAGGAAGATCTTACATAGTAAGAACTTCCATTTCCATGAAAAAAATAAAGGTGAATCCAGTAAAGAAAATACTTGAATTTAGGGGAATCTAAGTTTGAAAAGGGCCCTTTGAGTATAAGAAGTAAAAATATTGTCGAGGAAGTAGGTTGTTTTGCGAGTGAAGGAATATCATTCTTCTTCCCACTTGAAAAGGATAAAACGGAAGACATTGAAGAAATATGAGAAAAAAATTGAGAATAAGGGAATAATGAAAGATAAAGGTAGTGATAATGAAGACATCAGATAAGTCCTTTAGCCCTAGAAGGTGAGCAACATCAACTACCAAATTTACCTCAGGGACTCTCCCCTTTGTTTAATGAGGATGGATTTATGAATCCATAAAAACACATGGACCAATTTATAGCAATATGTGATATGCACAAAATAATACACGAAGATGTCATGGGAAGGGTGTTTCGTTAAACCTTAATTGGACCCACCTATAATTGGTACCATTTCTTACATACAAGATTAATTACTTATTTCGATGATATAGAAACCACTTTCATAGGAATGTATTCCCATCTCATTGCATATTATACTCTTCTGACCTAATTTACCAAGGTTCATTTAGAAAAGAATGAAAAAAATCAAGATTTCAATACCATATTTTTCAAATTCCTACAAAAAATACCTCAAGAATCCCATCCTAATGATTTGATTTTTTGGTGTTTCAATAATTTAATGTCTTCCAATGTCAAATATGCATTAAAATTTGTCCACATTGACACTCTATAGGAAGTTATGAGGAAAATACAAGAGATTAAAGAAGACATGTTTGAAAGCAATGTTGATCCTGAAATTATTTTAGGAAAAGTTCAAAGAGAAATGTCTTCTTTATAAATTTCAAAGCTAAGATGACCATCACTGATTTAGAATGTACAATACACTATATTTGGGAAAGGAGTTTTCAAGGCATACATCCAATTGTACGAAATGTTCCTACATTAGAGAAACCTTCCACCTTAAAAATAGGTTTAGAAGTTACACAACTGAACAGGACCATGAGACAAATGTGTAATGAGATAGTCTGATAAAGAATAGGAGAATAAAAATAACCTCAGAAACAACAAAATGTTCGAGGACCAATATATGGCTTTTTATAAAGACCACAATGAGATCTTAATGTTGACAATACCTTCAAGGGGACCAAGGCCCCCATGATTTCAAAATTTGAGTGTTGTAGCGATAGATGATGGAGTGGATGAAGAAGAACAATTTGTCAAGGTACCAAAAGTAAATAATGAATAAAATATCACCATTATTAAATTATGCAAATGGGAGATGACACAATGTTAGTATATGAAGAAGAATACTAGGGTACAATTGAACAAGATGAAGGGGAAAATATTAATTTCTCAAACAATGACAAGAGCTTAACAGGAAAATTTTATTCAAAAAAATTGCAACAAGAAGGACTGGGTAAACTTTGAATAACGAAAAAAAAAGAGATGACATAGACAAAATGACATATAATGTCATGGATGGTCTAAATAAGTTGCAAATTACATTTCCATTTTCAGAAGTGGTGAATTTTTCTCAACAAAGAAAAAATATCTTCAAAGTGTTAGAAACAATGGAAACCAAAACACTATTGGGGGGTTGGGGGGGGTGAATTAGTAGTGTGACCAAATTTATATACAACTCTTGACAATTTATACTTTTCAATTACTTTAGCAACCACACATGTAATCAACATCATAACTCAATCATGTACAACATAACATCATAACCATTATCATACAAATGTACAACATAACATCATAACCATTATCATACAAATGTACAACATATATATAACACATCATTCTTCTTTTTATTTCTTTGGCAAATACAAGCTTCAACTTGCTATTACAACATTGCCCCCCAAGCTTCCACTTGTATGTTTATCAGTTGCTACTAAAAGAAACTTATATCCCTTCTCGTTTATCAGTTGCCACTGAAAGGGACTATTGCCCCTACTCGTTTATCAGTTTTCAATGAAAGGGACTTCTATTGCTACTCATTTATTAGTTTTCATTGAAATGGGCTGTTGCCCCTAGAATGCAAGCTACCACTTGCTATCCCTGTTGATCCATATTTCATCCATTTTCAAACTTAGATCAATAGGCCACATTCTTTCATAAACAAATAACTTTATTACCTCAACCACTTACCAAAAACACCATAAAACAACTTCAACAATCTCTAATTACCATAAAATATTCTTCAACTATCTCTAATCGCTGATAAAAACCACCAACACACTAGCAACATCAATCCTTAGAAATTTCTGATTTCACCATAAAACATCTTTACTGAGTAGCCAAAACACCATTAAAATAATACCACCAACAACATTCTTCAAATATTAGATATCAAATCAGATCTTTGATTCACCCCTGATACATGTTGGCATTATGCATCTTGTTGCACCAACAACTCTCACACCAACACAACCAACACAATTTCATTATTGCACTTCTTCACCTTGAAAATTCAATTATACTTGTATAGATTTTGGACTGATATTTTTAGAATTCAAACTTTAGTTATCTTATGCTTTGATGCTTTCATGAATCTTTTATTTTTTCCTTTTTCTTGCTTCTGTCAAGTCATTTGAATCTGCTCTCCAAGTCTTCAAATACTCCTCACCTATTTCTGCTTGAAAAACTGAGCTTAACTGCCCAATTTTGCTATTCTAGAATTTTATAAGATTTAACTAGGACTTTATATTTTGGTGAATCCCAAACTTCCACCAAATTTACCTTCAAACATGTCCATGCCACCATTAGAGTTGCCAAATCGTTCATGCATGTTATTTTACATTATTGTAGTGCTCCACTAAATGAAAAAATCAAGTTGTCGACTCATTCATCCATGTGCTCAAATCACTCTAACATAGGCCCAAAACATTTTATTATAACTTTAGAACATTCCTGTCCCAAGCACTTTATTCATAAAAACACTACATAACATTGTCGCTTGGCCCTTTGTGCTTTAGGCTCCTAGGGCTAATGTAACATTGCAAAATGCCTCTACACCCTCTGTCTTCTCACCACAACAAAATTTGGTGTTGGTTCTTTAACCTTTAGCTCTCGGTTTATGTCCTTCTAGGATTACATGCCAATGTGGGTATGCCTCATGAATTTCTCATTGGCCCCTACACTCCTTCATGTATGTTGTCGTGTCCCAATACTCTTTCTTCCTGAAGCCTCTCAACTACACTCATTTAAAGAATTTCGGGGTTCGAGAACCGAGATGAGTTGTCCTAGTGGGTATCACCACTGTGCATTGTGAGCCAATCATTGACCAACCAGGATGAACTATCATTGACAACTACCATGTGTTCCCAATGGTTATTTAGCACACATTATTTTATTTTTTCACTCACTTGAATACTGGGATGATGTCATGCAGATCCCACATGGTGCCATATGAGTGGTGATACATGTCACTCATATTTGGCCCCTTTGACCACCTCAAACCACCAAATTTGCATGCCATGTGTCCAATATATTGATTTCATGTTGACATCATCCTTATCTAGTAAAATACTACCACACAACTCTCAGAGAGGAGAGAGAAAAGGGTTCCCGAGCCTTTATTTTTCAACCAATTTCTTTAATAAAATTTTAAACACAAAACCACCAGATTCAAGATTTTACACTTTTGTGATTGCCATGGTTGCCCAATTTCCTATCTATTGGTCTATGTTGTTGCTTCACTTCGCTACACTAGCCTAACTGCCTTTCCATTGGGCCAATGTTTCCGTTCTGCCATGCTAGTCTGACGCTTAGCCATCTTGGGCCATCACTTTGTTGGAGAATCTAGGAGGGAAGCTATTTAAACAATTATCATTAACCTTGATAAAATCTTGTGAACTTATATTAGCCTCGTATTATTCTTTATTAGATTCTTTTCATCAAACAATTATCAAGAGCATGAATAATAAAACAATAGACACAAAAAGTAGGATTCAAGCTAGGGAAAAACCCCTCCAAGGGGAAAACCCATAAAGAATCTATTCTCTTCTTATAAAATCAATTCAAATGAGAATTCCAAGACCCCAAGACCAAATTCAAGATCTCCTCCACGCACCAATTCAACACTCCAAGAATCACTTCCAAATAGGTCAAATATCAATCAAGTCAATAAGGGCCAATCCTCCTTCAATTTGCTTTGAATATCAGTTTTGGCCCTTAGCTCAGATCTGCAACCATGACTTGCAACTCCCACCCCTACAATAGCTGCAAAAATCATAATTACTTCACACATGTGAGAGAATAAGGCTTAAAAACAAATCTTCTTTCCTTTTCTTGATTTCTTCTTGCTTTCTTCGCTCTTCCTTCCTTCTTGTTCCTTGCTTCAAATCAAACTTGTTTCTTGTGAAGATTGAATGTCTGTTAAATGAGGTCAAAGTTGCTTGTATATATATGTATTTCATGAGGTCGAATAGCCTCTTCTAGGCTGACTTCTCACAGTTAAGGCCAACTTGTGCTTGAAGGCTTATTTTGACTTTCTAGACTCAAAATAATATATTTTACATGTTACAAATTGCCCAATAGGGTCTTATATACATGACAAACACTGTTTTGACTTTTTTTACTCATGACAAATCCTAGAAGCATAAAGAACATGCTTAACCTAGCTAACCAATTAGGGGAAGCATGAAAACCATGCTTGAAAATAATATTTTTCTTTCTTCTTTTGCTTGATACATAAGATATACATAATGGCATGAGTACAATGACAACTATGAAGACCGAAACTAGTTACATTTTCCAACACCCCTTCTTAACTAGGGAGGTATTCATAATTGTATGATTGATACAAGGATTTCCTCAATCTGAATAGTTCACGTAAGAAGAGTCGGATTGGTAAGCCATATTTAAGCATTAACATTGTCAACATAGTAAGGCCTGAACTTGAAAAGCTATATTTATATCAAAGCATAATGTTGGGAGGTTTTATGTTAGACACGACACTACCTCTTAAAGGTACATACCCCATCCGAATGTTCACTAGGTATGTCCGTTTAGGACCATTCTTATCTTGGATTCTGACTCCTCAAATAATATCAGTCCTATTCAACCACTCTTGTCTTGGATACATGTCCAATCCTCAAAGAGTGTTAGACAACAAGAATACTTCCTATCTTGGATTCTATATCCTCAAGGAGTAATAGTCTTAGATGTTTATCCAATCCTCCATTCTCCTTACTAGTGCCTTGATTGGTTATTATGTCCTTGCTTATTCTCAAACATTTAAGGATACTTCTTACTCCCTCTAAATCATAGAGGGGATTCTTTTACTTATTTTCAACTAGGAAGCTTTCTAATGTGTCTTCATCAATACATTAGCTACTAGTCCTTCATGGAGATATTTAAGTAGCTACATGGCTCCTCATTTTCTTGGTATCTTTGAGCTTTCATCTTCATGAATACACTGGAGCCAAATTGTGACAAGATTTGGGCCATCAATCTTTCATTTCACTTTCCTCTATTCATCATCAACAAAATTATTATATTTAGCCAATAAAAGTAGATCTTGATCATAGCTCCCCTTAAACATGAAAGTGATCTCCATCGTTCATATGAACATGGGGTTATCTCTTTGTACTACTACCTGTTAATCCCAAGATGATGTAAACATCTTGACCATACAATCCTTCAAGGATTACCGAAACCATCTTCTCAATCCATGTATTCATTGATTTCAAACCAACAATTGTAGATATACTTGCCTCAACTACCATTTCTCTTTTCTGCAATTTCCTTCCAGGTAGAAAAACATGTATTGTATAGATAATCAAAACCAAGACATCAATATCAAAATTACCTCAATATGTTGGCCTCTTTGGATTATGCTTAATTATGAGATCAACATCCTTTCGCATGGTCTATATTTTACCAAAGACCCTTTTCCATGCTAATCACTTGTAATCAAAGTGCCTAGAAAGCTGGAATTTGTTCTTCCTTAGAGTTGTCATTATTCTCTTTCTTTCTTCTAGAAACCATATTCGATCTTGATCAATATCATCATGTCAAGTCTTAATTTTGTAGAAGAATCTTGATCCAAACTTCAAGAATCAAGTGATCATATGAAATACTTCCAAGCATATTCTTACAACCAACATTTCTTACAAGATTCTTGTAGACATAAATTATACCTTCTAGAGAAGAGTTACTAAGAACATGCATACCTTTTCTTTCATATAACTATCTAGACATCCTTCCTTGAACGAGCTTACTTCTTATATCTATCAAAGATATGTTTATTTTCTTAAGAGGAGAAAGACTTTAATTCTTTCTTTCATGCTACAACTTGACCATTTGCATTCCGTCATCCTTCAAGGGTTTTGTTTGCACACTAGGTGGAGTATACTAGTCATAATGCTTGTTCCAAGAACCTTCCTTGGATGATGGTTCTTGTAGGAGGAATATGGTGATCCTTTTTGCAAGATGACTCCTTCTAATATTATGTTGGAAATTGCTTGGATGATCTATGACATGAAAGATGATCTACATCTACTCATTCTTTGACAATTAGATGACCTTTTCCAAAGCAATTTAATTATGTAGACTCTAGTTCTTCTACCATCATATGCTTCCTTCTATGATGCTATGCTTCACAAAAATCAAGACTTCTTATAAAGAATTCAACTATGCATGCTTACTATAACTTCTACTTTCTAATAAAGGAAAGAAAAATTGCAAATGAACCTTTAATAATAAATATTCTTCCTTCAATAATAAATATCCTTGGGATCTTCTCCTTTTGGCTTCTTCTCAAGTTCTCCCTTTTTTTCCACCTATGAGAGCTTCTCTCCTTTCCTTCCTTTTTTTGTTTTTCTTGTTTGGAAAATTCCTCTTAAAATGTCCATACTCATTGCATCCAAAGCATTGTATCTTGGACATATCTTGTTTTCCTTTGGAACTTCAAAACTTCCCTTTCTTCTTCTTCTTGGACTTTACAACAAAATATTGAGACTCCTCATTTGATTCAGTGTCATCTTTTGCCTTTATCCTAGTTTCTTCCAAGATACATTGAGCCCATATTTCATCAAAAGGAGTAGTATCCTTTCTTTAATAGACACTAGTTGGAAAACTTCTCCAGTCTGGTGGCAAAGCATTTAGTACACAAGCAGTCATCTCTCAATTGGAAATGGCTTATCCAAGCCCTAGCAACTAGTATCTCAACTGTAATATCTTCATCAAGTATGTGTACATATTTTCTTTCTTTGAAATAGTCCTCAAAGATCTGCACTTAGGGCTCCTAAGATCACCTACTTGTTTACTTTCAACAACCTCAAGGTGACCTTCAATTCTATCCAGAATTAAGACCTCTAACCTGCACTCTTCTCCTCTTAAGGACATCCAACTAGGCCTCTTAAATCTTCACATATTAACACACTTATTTGAGATTTTTCAACCCTGACAAGGGAATCTTGCAACACCTTAAGTCTACATCTAAGAATCTGCAAAGTCCCTATTTTCTTGCGCTCTTTCCACTAAAGGATGAAGCCTAGTATAGGAAACCTCCTAAACTATTCGGTTTCCCCAAAATGATGCTTCCTCCCACCTGCAATCACGATATAAGTTCAACATGCATAATAGAGAGAAACTCTTCAAAAAGTACCCACAATTTTTGTTCTAGAACTTGGTCACATGTCCTCCTTAAACTTGTGGAAAACTAAACCATAAATAAAGACCAAATATCGTCCCTTTATTCTACTACTTTTCAACTCGGCTATCTGAGAGTGATTTCAACTATCTTGATGCTTTCAAGGCTTTTCAGGAGTTTTCAAAGATGCCCTAGAATAATGACTTCTAAGATGTCTTCAAACAACTTCAAAGAGTGGATGATGATTCCAAGATTCTTTGATGTTTAATTTTCTTCAAGATGATGGAATGTACTAGACAACCTTCAACAAGATCTTATTCTTCCTTCCTTCAATGAGAGCTTGATCCTTCTTAAGATGAAGAGATATTTAATGAAAGCTTGATGCAGTAATCTTCTTTCTATATAAATAGGTCTTCTTCTTCTTTCCTTGTGTATTTTTTCAAATGATTCTCCTTGCCAATAAATTATTCTTATGTCAACAAGATGATATTCAATATGCCTTCTCTTCTTCACCTTAGCTCTTATACCATGTTGGAGAATCTAGTAGGGTAGTTATTTAAACAATTTTCGTGAACTTTCATAAAATCTTGTGAACTTATATTAGCTTCTTGTTATTCTTTGTTAGATTATTTTCATCAAACAATTATTAAGAGAGTGAACAAGAAAAAAATAGACACAAGAAGCAGGTTCCAAGCCAGGGAAAAACCCTTCCAAGGGGAAAGCCCAAAAAGAATATATTCTCTTCTTATAGAATCAATTCAAATGAGAATTCCAAGACCCCAATACCAAATTCAAGACCTCCTCCAAGCACCAAAGTCATTCCTCCAAGAAGCTCTTCCAAATAGGTCAAAGATCAACCAAGTTAGCAAGAGTCAATCCTACTTCAATTTGCCTCAAATAATAGTTTTGACCCTTAGCTCAGATCTGCAACTCTCAGCCCTGCAATAGCTGTAGAAACCTAATTTCTTCACACGTGTGAGAGAATAAGGCTAAAAAATAGATCTTCCTTCTTTTTCTTTATTTCTTCTTACTTTCTTAACCTTAGCTCTTGCTTCCTTCTTATTCCCTGCTTCAAATCGAACTTACTACTTGTGCAGATCGAATGTGTCTCAAATGAGGTCGAATTTGCTTGTATATATATGTCTTCCATGAGATTGAATAGCCTATTCTAGGATGACTTCTCATGGTTAGGGTTGAATTCTGCTTGGAGGCTTATTTGACTTTCTAGACTCAAAATAATATCTTTTACATGTTACAAATTGCCCAATAGGGTATTATATGCATGACGAAGACTCTCTTGAATTTATTGACTCATGAAAAACCCTATAAGCATGAAGAACATGCTTAACCTAGTTTACCAATCAAGAGAAGCATGAAACCCATGCTTGAAAATAACATTTTTCTTTCTTCTTTTACTTGATACGTAAGATATACATAATGACATGAGTATAATGACAATTATGAAGATCGAAACTAGTTACATTTTCCAAAACACTTTTGCACTTGCCTTTATTCTTCCGATGAAGACCTCCTGGGCTTAATTGTCTCGTAGGGACCTCCTGCAGTTAAACTCTACAAATAAATCCTTTTTCATCATTGTGTGGATTGTCCACCTTCACCTAGGCTTACATCATCTTGGGCATTCCCCCTAGTTCTCACCTTCTGTTCGGGGAATCCCTGTTAGAATGATGTGTTATGGGGGCTCCACTACGGCCAAGAAACATGCTATCCACTAATTTTTTTTCTACCATCCTGTCTCAGGCTTATGTCATCCTAGTTTCTCTTCCTTTGCATGCTTTATGATTCTTCCACAGAAGCCTTCTGTAGCAATGATGTGTTATAAGGGGCTGCACCTCTGTCCAATAAAAACTACTTCCAGTGCTCCTCTATCAAGACATATTTTCCTGGTTCTCGTTTAGAGGTTCTACCAACATCTCCGATATAATGTGCCCAACCACCTATTATGTCAACAACTATGGCCCTTTTTCCAACTTTAACTCTGCACCTTGAATTTTGGGGGTACCTGTCTTTGACTAGCAATAACTTATTATCCAAGAGGCTATTTTGGAACTTCTATCTACTACTAGAAATCTATTCCATAGCTCTATCCAACTGAATGGGTTCCAATTTCATTTGACAAGATCTATTATTATGGAAATGGCTCCAAATTATATGCACCTTAAACAATTATCCCCACCACTATTGTTCACCAATCTGCTTGGAAACATCTGAGCTTTAACTTTGTCATACATGTGTTGATCTTCCTTCTTCTTGCTATCTTCTTTTCTTTTTCCATTTCATTGCCTTTGATTTGGATACAACACCATTGACACCTATGACATCCTCCTTGTGCAAACATCCACCTTATTCCAACAACACCTTTGACAGTGACAACATATTGATACTTGGCATCAATTTCTTGACATCAATGACCACCTCCTTTGACAAAATATGCAACAATATCCCATCATATTATTTCCCTTTGTCATCAATGAAAACATATCCTAACAATCTACCCCTTTGGCATTGATGCCAACACCATGATCAAACAAAACAACATCACCAATAATCAAGCAAATATAACTGTACTTCTCTTCTTTTTCTTATCCTCCTTTGGATGTTTCCCCCCTATGATGCACTTCTCCATTGTGTGCTACTGCTCTGGTTTACTTTTGTTGGTGGAATTCTCCTTTTAATTGATCTCCAATATTTCTCCCTTTTTTGTGTTTGTTTTTGTTTGAGATACATCTCCTCCTTTGACATCAATGGAAAAGATACCAACATGCCTCCTATTAATAATGTCCTCATGTTTTGTTGATCCTGTGGACCTGTCAACTACTTCTTCTTATGCTAAAAACTTCAAGTATCTCTAATTTGATCTAGACAACTTTCTTTCTATCCTGTGGAGAATATTGAGTTGAAAGGATAGGAGTAATTACTCCCAATCTCTACCTCAATTAGTCAAGAGGGATCTCTTTCTAAATCAATACATACTTGTACAAATGAGCCATAATAGAAGTCATGCATGTTGGTCTAAGTCTCAACTAGGCTTACATTCAATCATATTTCCTTTTCCTAGGCACATACACCTGCCCTCTAGTAACAACAACAATCTACCCTATGCATTATTGACACCATCAACTTGTCAACTGATGACCAATAAAGTAAAACACTTAGAAGTTCTTATATGTCAAACATAGACGGACTCTCACCAATGCATGCTTAAACCAACAACTCATACTCTACTTGACATACTTATCATGGAAACAAACTTACTATGTTACATTTTACTCATCATGGACATTAGCATATAAATCAAGATTATTTCACCAAAACTTGGACTGACAATCTCATACTAACAATATGAATACCACACTTTGACAAAAATCTAATGACAATTAATACCAATTGGTAGTACCTTTGAGATCAATGATACCAATTGTTGAGCACTTGAAAATTGAGTGTTCTTCCCCTATGATCATGCTCTTTTCACCAATATTCTTTCTCTCCACAAATCCGATGCTTGATACCAATTACTAATTGGAATTGTCTTAAGTCATCACAATATAGATACAATTAAGCATATTTGCAACTTAAACTTTGATCATTCAGACAACATTACAATACAGAAAACACCATCAACATGTGCCTTTTGTGCTTGTCCTTAAGAAAAAAACAATTGATACCAATTTATGATACCAATTATTAACAGAATAATATGGTACCTAGATATTAACTTGAGTATTCTCCCACATGGCTATTCTCCCTCTTTGGCATTAGGAATCTATAAACATACTTGCATGAGACAAGGACCTTCAGCAGTAAACAGTTCATCATATTTGTTTTGTCATCATTATATATACTCAATCCATCAAGTTGATTTGGCAACAACATCAAATCAACCACAATACTCAGCAACGACAGTCTTATCAACTTTACAAGCTAAAGAAAAAAAATTTCATACTTCCCTTATCCTTCACATGCATTATTTGGCATGTTCCTTTCTGCTCCTTGCATATGTCCTTTCTAGCTTCTCTTGAAGCCAACCTATTCTTTTTAATGAAGACGAACAAGGGATATACTCCCCATGAGTAGACTATCTCCCTTTTTCTTCCACACCTGGGTATACTAAGTTTTTCCTTGATCAACACCATGAGCTGATTGTATGCGTTGATTTCGTATTCTTGCCTAACTAAGTGACTTTCTACCATAGTTTGAGCATACAAACCACTGATCATTCCTCTTGTTAGAACCCACTAAATCCAATCTAAAAATTACTTGTTTCTCTTCTTACTCACTATTTGCGCTTGCTTTCTGCATGTCTTTCATTGGAGAAATTCTTGGGCTATTGTTGCTTCTTTTATTTGATTGAAGTCTTTGTTTGTTGCATCTTATGTAAGAGAGATCAACCATAGGACTTTCAGACTTTTATCTGCTAATACTTTATTGATAATATTTAAAACCAAACATTGGTCCCTATTTCCTCCATGTACCATTCAACTTACCTATATTATTATTATTATAATAACTCTTGCAGAGTTTTTCTTGCTCACTCCCAACATGATCCATACCTCTCTTTGACTTGTTCTAGAAAGTAGGTTTCTTACCAAGTTTGCATGCAACTGCATAGTGCCCAAAATTATTACACCTGTAAGATTGAACATTATTTTGAAAAGGGAATAGGAGTTTCCATCTCACAAAAGCTTCTTCCCATCTAATTTCTTGGATGGATACTCGCTCTCCTGGTGTTTTTGGGCCACTAATAATTTTGAAGTTGAAGGGAAAATGATCTCTATGTATGGCTATTCAAATTGCTATGAGAAACTCATGGTTTTTGTTGAAATAGAATGTTCCACCTATGTTTTTGCACCTTATTCTTCCTCTCTGGACACTTGGTAGAAAGGTGCCTTGCATCACCACAATAAAAGCATATGAGGGGATGCATACCTTTTTCTTTATTTCTTGAAGTTTATTTGTCTCCTTGGTGCTATGTTAACTTCTCTACTACTACATTGTTGTCAGATCTTTATTTAACAAAGGTGGCAGGTCCCTTTAATGCTACTATTGAGTCACTTTCATAAATCGAGCTTGTCTAGTTAAGGGGGGGCTTTGACTACCTCGAATCTTGTCCAAAACATCAAAAATATAAAACCTGGTCAATTGTTCCATTATGTTCTATTATCCACTTCCACCTCTAGATTGATGGATCTAAGATTCTTGATCTCCTCAAGGGCTGATATGATTTTCCTTCTTAAATAAATATTTTCTTGAAGATCTTACAACTCAATAGAGGAGCTACTAGATTCACCACTAGCATCTATTTCACTTACACATTGTTGAAGAATTTGTTTCCTTTCAGAATCTAAGGTTTCTTCTATAGACACATAAGGTGCACCTATTGACTTCTTGAACAATGTCAAGACATGTTATTTCTATCAAGGTAGTTCCTTCTTCACAAATACTAGATGAGCAACTCTCACTTTCACCAATACTTTCAATTGACCAACTTGAAGATAAATGGCTTATTATTATACAATAACAACAAAACAACAACTTACTTGTATATTGCATCTCCTTTGAATCCTTTGATTCTTGATTAATCGGATGGCAATTTTCTGCTCCATTTTCTAGGGAAAGGCTCTTGACATCACATGTATCTTTTATTTCTATCTCATAGGTGGACTTCAACTCATTCTATATCTCTTTGGCAGTCTCACACCATATTAATTATTCAATATATGACTTGGACAACCCTCTCAAGATTTACTCCTTGGCTTATTCATCAAACTCATTATATGTTAATCCGTTCTCCACATATATCCATACATTCAAATCAACAACTTGCAAGTAGATTCTCATTCTTACCTTCCAAGTCATGTAATTTGACCATTTCAAAAATGGAACTCCATCTAAGGTAATCCAATCATGGTTCTCCATGTTCCCTGATCTTCCTTCCATCTGTTAAACTAATCTTAAAGGAACTCAGTTTATTTGATACCAATTGTTAGAAAAATAGAAACCAAGACACTCCTAAGATGGGGGTTGAATCAGTAGCGTGACCAAATTATACAACTCTTGACAATTTATACTTTTCAATCACTTTAGAAACCACTCATGTAATCAACATCATAAATCAATCATGTAAAACATAACATCATAATCATTATCATACACATGTGCAACATATATATAAGACATCAATCTTCTTTTTATTTCTTTGGCAAATATAAGCTTCAACTTGTTATTACAACATTTCCCCACAAGATTCCACTTATAGGTTTATCAGTTTCTTCTGAAAGGAACTTCCATCCTTGCGTGTTTATCAACTACCACTGAAAGGGACTATTACCCCTGATCAGTTATCATTTTTCACTGAAAGGGACTACTACCCCTGCTCATTTATTAGTTTTTACTAAAAGGGACTGGTGCCCCTAGAATGCAAGCTACCACTTGCTAGTCCCGTTGATGCATCTTTCATCCATTTTCAAACTCAGATCAATAAGCCACTTTCATTCATAAAAAAACAACTTTCTCACATCAACCACTTACCACAAACCCCATAAAACATCTTCGACAATCTATGATTACCATAAAATATTCATCAACAAACTCTGATCACTGATAAAAACCACCAACAGACCAGCAACATCAGTCCTTAGAAAATTCCAATTTCATCATAAAACATATTTGTTGAGTAGCCAAAACACCATTCAAATAATGTCACCAAATACATTCTTCACCTCTTAGATATAAAATATATTCTCTTATTCTCTCCTGATACATACTGACATTATGCATCGTGTTGCACGAACAACCTCTCACACCAACACAACCAACATAGTTGCACTGTTTCACTTCTTCACCTTGCAAATTTTATTATGCTTATATACATTTTGCACTGATACTTTTAGGATTCAAACTTTAGTTATCTTGAATTTTGGTGCTTGCATGAATCTTTTATTTTTTCCTTTGTCTTGCTTATGTCAAGTCATATGAATATTCTCTCAAGTCTTAAAATAATCCTCACTTGTTTTTTCTTGAAAAATTGAGCTTAACTGCTCAATTTTGCTATTCTGGAATTTTACAGGATTTAGATAAGACTTTCAATTTTTGAAAATATCAAAACTTAGTGTTTCCACCAAATTTACCTTCAAACATGTCCATGCCACCATCAGAGCTTCCAAACCAATCATGCCTATTGTTTTACATTATTTTAGCTCTCCGCTAAACGACAAAATCAAGATGTCGACTCATTCATCCATGTGCCAAAAGCACTTAAACATAGGCCCAAAACATTTTATTACAACTTCAAAACATTCTCGGCCCAAGTGCTTTATTCATAAAAACATTGCATAACACCTTCGCTTGGCCCTTTGCAGCCCCTAGGGCTAATATAACACTACAAAATGACTTTGTGCCCTCGATTTTCATGTTTCAACAAAACTCGATGTTGGTGCTTTAACCTTTGACTCATGGCTTATTTCCTGTAGATATTTGGTGCTAATGTGGGTCCAATCTACACCTTTCTCATTGGCTCCTTCACTACTTCATGTACATTGACGTGTCTCGATGCATTGTCAACCCAAATTCTCTCAATTTCACTTGTTTAATTACTTCTTGGGTCAAAGAACCGGGATGGGATGCCCCGATGGGTACCAGTGTCATGCACTATAATCCAATCATTGAACAACTAGGGTGAACTATCATTGACAACTTGCATGTGTGTATAATGCTTAGTCAGCTTGGATTATTTTCTTGTTGCGCTTACTTGAAAATATTCTAGGGACTGGGATGATGTCATGCTTACGTCATAGACCCCATGTGGTGCCATCTGAGTGGTGACATGTGTCACTCAGATTTTTCCCCTTCAACCACCTGAAAACACTGAATATGCATGCCACATGCCCCCCTTGCCACGTGTCCAAGGAAGAACTCTTGTGTTTAATTATCCCGTAGGGACCTCCTATAATTAAACTATGCCAATAAAATCCTTTATCGTCATTTTGTGGATTTTCCACCTCTTCCTGGGCTTATGTCATCTTGAGTGCTCCTCTTAGTGTGCACCTTTGAATCCCTCTGAGGAATCCAAATTAGGATGATGTGTTATGGGGGCTCTACAACGACCAATAAAAATGATTTCCACATCTTTTTTGTCTATCATCTTGTCCTAGGCTTACGTCATCCTATATGCTCTTCCTTTGCATGCTTTATGATTCTTCAGGGTAAGCCTTCTGCCAGGATGATGTGTTATAAGGGGCTTCACCTCTAGCCAATAAGAACTACTTTTGTTGCTCCTATATCAGGCCACGTTTTCCCAACACTCCTTTAGAAGTTCCGCCAGTAGCTCTACTATAATGTACTTGACTTCCTATTTTATCAACAACTATGGCCCTTGTTCCAAGTTTAACTCTGCATCTTTGAATTTTGGGGGTACCTGGATTTGACTGGCAATAAATTATGATCCAAAAGACTATTTTGGAACTTATATATACCTATGGAAAGCTATTTTAGAGCTATTTCCAACTGATTAGGCTCCAACTGCATTTGAGGTGATATGTTATTCTAGAAATGGATCCAAAGTCTTTGCAACTTAACCAAATGACTCCACCACTTTTGTTCACCAATATTCTTGGAAACATCTGCGCTTTACCTTTTCCATACATGTGTTGATCGTCCTTATTCTTATAATATTCTCTACTTTTGCCATTTCGTTACCTTTTATCTGGATACAACACCATTGACACCTGTGACATCCTCCTTGTGCCAACATCCTCCTTATTTCAACAACACCTTTGACAGTGACAACATGTTGATACTTAACATCAATGGCTACCTCCTTTGACAACATATGCAAAAATCTACATTCATCTTCTTTTCCTTTTCCATCAATGACTACATATTCTAACACAAATGTCTATATAATAAAGAAAAAATTGACACAAGGGTAGAAGAAACAATCATCAGTAATCAACAACATAACCTACCCCTCCTTTGGAGTCCCGAGGGAAAGTTCCTCCCTTTTACTTATCTTTGGAAACATCAGAGTTTGTATTACATAATTGTTTAGTGAATAGTGGTGCTACAAATAATATTATGCCACTTTACATTATGCGGGCAATTAGCCTCAATTGCACCAACTACTATTAGATAAGAGAAATTATATGTGAAATCGACTCAAGAAAAGTTACAACATACGGTGAGATTAAATATTTTTGTGCATCGATAAGTTCAACACCTCATATCACTATTGTGTTTACGATAATTGTGGTGTACTTTTCCATTGCATAGGGTATTTTTTTGGAAAGAGAATGGATTTTTCCCCTATAGGTCTATGTGATGAATTATGGTAGTTGTATGATGCTCCCAAACAAGGATGGTAGATTAACATGAGTTCCTCGCAAAATGAAGAATCCATTATTCTTCAAGAAGAAGGAGACCGAGACAATAGTCAACTATATTCATGCTGATCATGGGAACTACATTGTACTAATTGATGTAAATACCATAAATATTAGTGATCATTATTCATTTCAAGGCTTTTCGAAAATGTTCTTTGATGATGCTTCTTCAAGTGTTGGATCAGGAGCTAGTGTGTATTTAAAAGTCCTTAAGGAGAATGATTTCCAAATGCCTTTTGTTTACAATTTTATTGTACAAATATTGAAGGTGAATATGAATCATTATTAATGGGTCTATTGGCCGATCAAGGATAATATTGTTGTGGGAGACTTTGAATCAAATTCGTAAAAAGCATAACATTAAGAATAATAAGCTAAGGGCTTATGTTGAACGAGTTTTGGAATCAATTGAAAAATTTAATTCCTTAAACATATTGTTTGTACCAAGTGAGAAAAACCAAAAATTTGATTCCTTGGTAGTGAAGGTCCCTTATTTAGTCTAGGGACAACACACGAATCATTTAATGTCAAAGTCATAATTCATCCATCTATTCTATAAAATGAAGAGTATTAGAAAATATTTGATAATAAGGAACATATTGTTGATTTTATGGTTGAATAAGATAGTGAATATGAATAAACATCAAAAATTTGCAACAAAATATGAGTATGTCTTGAATCCATCTTAAATCAAGATGATCGAATTTAGACTACTTTGTAACAGAAAGGCCATCAGTTTTAAAAAAATGAAGATGCACAGAAACTAAATATTGGAACTTCACAAAAACCAAAGTGGTTAGACATTGGAAGAAATTGTACTTAGCATGGAATTGACCAACATATAAGGTCATTCAAAGATTTCAATGGAGATTTTTGCATGGATGTATCAAGATCTAAAGTAATTTGACATGAGAATCATACAACATGTTATTCCTCTAAAGAAAGGGATCAAGCCAATGAAACAAAAGCCAAGACTAACCAATCCAAAGCCAAAGATACTAGTGAAATTGGAAATTGATAAAATGGACAAACGAGGAACCATTTTTCCAGTAAGACATTATGACTGGGTATTTAATACAATTGTGGTTAGGAAAAAGAACAAAGAGATAAGAATATGTATTGGTTTTTGTGATTGGATGAAATGCAAAATACTTTTTTGGATATAAAGAGACAATTGCCTCAACCCCAATATTGGTTAGTCTGGATTTTGCAATAGATTCAATATTGTACACATTTATGTATGAAGATACTATAACCGCAGTTCTCAGTCAGAGTAAATATTCAAAAGAAGAACATGTGATATCTTTTATGACCATATCATTGCAAGAACATGAACATAAATATTTTTTGATGGAAAAACAAGCCTATGCTTTAATAAAGGCTATTTTATATTTCAATAGTTATATCTTGACATCTCATGTGATAGCTTGTGTACCACACCCATTGGTCAAAATTATGTTATCACAACAACTCTAACAAGGAATATGGGCCAACTGGTTGGTAAAATTACAAGAGTGTGATTTTGAAATAAAATACTCAAAGGTTGTAAAAGGGAAAGGACTATGTGTTAATTTTCCATTGTTTTATGTTGTTACAATCACTTTAGCTCGATTCTTATCTTCAATTAGAAATATTTAAAAAATTATTTAATCTTTCAATGATCAATATAAATTGTATATAGAACAGTGAATGCAATATACAATAGAAGACAATCAAGAGAAATAACAAGAGACACCAAATTTTGTCAAAGACCAGGGAAAAACCCCTTTTCAAATTATTTTTCTTATTAGATTGTCATAAAATGTTCAACAAAGAGAGTACAATGAACCAATTCACCAATCACGAGTCAAGGTCAATCCTTTAACTATCCAACAAAACCAACCAGATAATATCCAAGAGATGAGCACAATAAACAAATATGATCAAAGTCAAAATCTTCAAAATGGATCTAGGTATGTGGTCAACGGTCAATAATATTCTAGGTCACAGTCGCAGGGACCTAGTGTCAATCAGTGTGATTATATCCCTCCAATCGTATGGATCACCCTATCAACCTAGCAGTTGTAGCTGATTTCCTCGATCCAACCTTGCGGCTCCAACTTAATTTCTTCTCCTCGCATGTGTGAGCTTGGACTTTGCAATTTCACACCTGTACAAACCAATCCGAAGAAGAGAGAGATAAAACCTCCAAAAGAAGAAGAAAGAATGTGTGAGTGATGTGTCCAGATGAGGGTGACTTTTCTTATATTTATATGCTTCAAAGGGGTGCCCAATTTCTCTTTAAAGTTGACCTGTAATTTTGTGCACATGTGGGTTTTCACCTTAAAAATACATTTTTCCTTAATCAAATTGAATTCTCCCAAGGGCTAGGAGGGGTCTTTCTTAATGAGGAATTTTTTCCACAGGGAATTTGTCGTTGAGATGCCAAATTAACAATCCCTCTCATTTAGGGAGAAATTACTGACTACAACTTATGTCCCATCTCAAATATCTCGTTATCGATAATTCAAATGTCATCTATGCTCATCTATGTTCATCTTTTCTAAACACTCTCGAATATAAAAGAAGAATAATTTGACATCATAATGGATCTAAAGCTACCACCCTCTATCAATAGGAAATATCTACTTATCACAATGGCAAGGACCACACTCTGTCCTATTAACCTGGGACAATATGAGAGATCTACTCAAGGATCACACTTTATCCTATCGTATAATGACAATAGGAAATATTGACTTGAGGATCACACTCTATCCTATTTTCCACTAATCCTCCATCCATACCATTAAGATTCAATTGGAAGAACACCTACATCTAATAGTTGAGCGAGATCGACTTACCACATAGGTAAGGATACATACCCTTTCTCAAGTCACCTCAACCCATTGACCAGATGGGGAGGTCCAATACCAAAAAGTCAACCTTGTGGGTAGGATTCCAACTAGGTTATACTCTATCAAAGAGACAATAAGCGAGATCAACTTACCACAAGGGTAAGGATATACACCTTATCATATTTTACAGAGGTCCGTCAACCCTAGGATCCCTTACTGATACATTCCTGCCCTAGGATCTCAACAGGGGGGAATAACACACTTAGTGTTCTCGATCAACCAAGACCCTTACTTAGGAGGGTCATATCCATCAGTCCAAGCTTCTCTTTGATGTCTAAGAACTTCCCTTTTAGCAAAGCCTTCATGAGCATATCCACTATTTGCTCATTAGTCAAAATATGTTAGAGCCTCACTGCGCCTCTCTGCACCATGTCTCGTATATAATGATACTTGGTATCAATATTCTTGGAACTATCATGAAATATGGGATTCTCTACCAATCGGATCCCACTCTTGTTGTTGCAGTATATCATGATGGTACCAAGGACCAGCTCAAATAGATCTCCAAAGAGCTTCCTCAACCAAACTGCCTCATAAATAGCCATTCTAGCAGCAATGTACTATGCCTCGTTCATGCTTAAAGCTACATACTTTTGTTTCCTTCTCATCCAAGATATCATGGTGAAACCTAAACTAAAGTAGCACCCTGATGTTATTTTCCTGTCTATATCATTTTTGGCCCAGTCAACATCAGTGTATATGTGAATTTGTATATCTCTGGGAGTGTATATCACAACAAAGTTAATCATACCATGTAAATATCTTAGTACATGTTTGGTAGCAATGCATTGTGCATGAAGGGGCTTAGTGATGAATTGAATCAAAGTTTTCACTGCAAAGCATATATCCGGATGGGCGCTCACAAGGAACATCAACGCTCCAATAAATTTTCGGTACTAAGAATGGTTTTCCAAGTCAGGTCCAACAACATCTTCACATAAATTCTTGAAGTTTATCTCCATCGATGTGTTCAGGGACTTGAATTCTACCATTCCAAATATTTCCAACAACTTCACAACATATTTTCCTTGGGAAAGGAAAATCTCACTAGGTCTTTTCCACACCTCTAATTACATAAAGTAATACAACATACTAAGATCCATCATTTCGAACTTAGATTTTATATCCCTCTTACATTTGAGCATTATATGCTCACTACTTGTCAAGAACAGATTGTCAACATATAAAACCAAAGGCAGAGGAATACCTTGGACCACTTTGAAGTAT
Organism: Pinus tabuliformis; assembly: GCA_031772625.1. NCBI lineage: Eukaryota > Viridiplantae > Streptophyta > Pinopsida > Pinales > Pinaceae > Pinus > Pinus tabuliformis. The sequence continues at coordinate 165,437,372 of CM062815.1, read as the reverse complement.
AGGTTCAGATCAAAACTACTTCTCGTGAATCCAATCTTCACTAGGTAACTATCAATGTGGGCATACTAGGATTTGGGGGCTTGCTTCAAGCCATATAAAGCTTTCTTTAACTTGAAAACATGAGCCTTCATGTCCTTCACTTCAAATCCCTAAGGATGATCATTACATACTTCTTCATGTAGTATGCCACGAAGAAATGAAATCTTCACATCCATCTAGTGAAGGTTCCATCCTTGACTAGAAACAAGGGAAACAATCGATCAAATAGTAGTGTAGTGGGCATTGAGAGAAAATATATCATCATAATATTCTCCCTTTCTGGGAGAAACCTCGAGCTACGAACCTTTCTTTAATATACTTCTCAATGCTTCCATCAACTCCATGCTTGATCTTGAATATCCATTTCAAAGTCACAACATATTTTCCTTTAGGTCTCGAAATGACATCCCACACATCATTCTTTATAATTGATTCATACTCTTTAGGGATGGCATCCTTCCAAACTTGCTCTTTCACAACTTCTTCAAAGGTGGCAGGCTCAACCTAGATGATAGTGATGATAGTGCTCATAGCTACAACAGATCCCTGGTAACGACATGGATTCTTGCTTTCTCTAAATGTCCTTTTAACATAAACATATCTCTCAGCATCTTGAAAAATTCCGGGAGCTCTGAATTGGTTATGGGAGCGAGGGTTTACAGAAAATGGCCGCCGCTACCACAGGTTGCCCTATCATCACTGGAGCTGACAGGTCAAAGATCTTTGTGCAGCGGTTGCAGAACATTCGAATCGGCAAAGAAGGTTATCTGCGATGGGGATTTGGTACCCTCTTCTGGAAAATGAGAGATCTTTCATAGATCTGGAACATGGTGCGATGGATCGAGATTTTGGTGCGCACAGGAGAACTGACGCCGTTCTTCAGATCACATCCCCTTCCCAATCTGCCGCAAACCCAACAGTTCTGGCTCCCTGGGGTTGCAGCGTTGACGAATTCTTGGATAGACGCCCGGATCTCTTTGTATTGGCGTCTCCAAAGGCATACAGTTTCACGCTGGCTCAGATCCAAGGACAAGAAGCTCACAGGGACCATAATCCAGAGGTAAGGATGCGCAAACTTAACCTTAATACATATCGAACCTCGGAGCAGATCAATCGCGGGGGAAATCGACACCGTGGTCTAGATCGAAAGCCGCCTGAAAATGCATGGGTACTGAAAGGGTTTTGCTCCCCCCAACGAGGAATACCTGTCATTCATGGGCCCGGATCGACCCCCCACACCTCGGGAGGGTATATTAATCACCGATCTGCTACTGAACAAATAGATCTGGCGCAAAACAGAGAGAACAACCCTCATCAAGCTCAGATCTGGAGGCATATATGCACAGATGCTCCCTCCCGCATAGGATCTCAGTCCCAGATCGCAGATCTGACATGGGGACACGCTCTTGACACGCCAGATCTGGAAGCATATGCTCCTGAAGTGCCCAAGGAGAATCAAAGCAACCTCTTTATCAGATCCATGGAAGGGAACACAATATGTATCAGGATAGGGAGCTGGGAGGCGATAAAAACACTCAAACAAAGGATACAGGAAAGGACAGGCATACCACCATGCAAACAAATCCTGAACTACACAGGAAAAATACTGCAGGAGGAGCACAAACTAAGCAAATATGGCTTAGGAAAAGACTCAACCATTTACCTCAGCACAAGACTCCGCGGAGGAAGTCCAGGCACGAGCTCAAAAGGACTTGTTTCCTTCAAAGATGCAGTGAAAGGGAAGAAGGAAACACAAGCACATACAGATCAGCAAGTTACAATCCCCGGACCCTACATCATCGAGCAGACAGCACAAAACCTTGAAATAACAACTTCTACACTTGAGGTAAATGAAATACATGAGGATTATTTAACCAAAGCTGTGATAGGCAGGTTCAATGGGTTTTGGCCCAAGCCGGAAGCCCTTCGTCAATGGATATACTCCATATGGACAGTAAACTGTGACATCCATCTATGTTCTAAAGGTTTCTTTATTGTCAAATTTGATACAGTAAATGACAAAGAATATGCATTAAACGAGGGACCATGGTTCTGGGGCAATGCTGGACTGTTTTTGACACCTTGGTTCCCGGAATTCGACCCTAACACTATGGTGGTCTCCAAAATGCCCGTGTGGGTAAAATTATACAACCTACCCCTTCACTTTTGGCATTTCAAAGTATTAGCAGACATTGGCAATGCATTGGGGAAATTTTTAAAAGCAGATAATGAACGCCTCTCCAAGGACATCTACACATTTGCCAGGATCTGTGTGGAGGTGGATCTCAGCCAAGGATTGCCAGACCACATCCTCTTACTACACAATGGAAAGCAATGGGCACAGCCGCTTGATTATGAAAACACAGCCTTTAGATGTCGCATATGCCGTCAAACTGGCCATCTACAAAGTATGTGCCCTCAAAACAAAAAAGACAAGAAAAGAAGACAGCCACCAAGGCCGAAAGGATGGCAGTTTTCAGCCACAGATGGCATAGCAGAAGAAGAAAACACAGAAGATATCAGCATAGCCCAAGAAGCAGAATATACAGGAAATAATACAGAACACAGCCCACAAAATGATGAAAAATAGATGGGGTCTACATTAGTGCAAATCAATCCACAGCAGCAAAGCGAGAAATACAACCCAGAACAAGAAATCGGAGGCAACAAGCGAGCACACTCTTCAGAAAGCTCAGATTCTGAAAAAGAAATTACAAACGAAGCACAGATGGCAATTGTAATAGCCACACCCAACAATGAGGGTTGGCGGAAAGTGGAAAAAAAGAAAGGTAGAAAAGCATAGTTTTAGACTGAAAATCATTTTAGATCCTGAAGCACAGGACAAGTTTTGATAAAGCATATGCTGATTCAACATCTACAACATGTAATTTTACTGAATATGAATAAAATTACGATTTTTCCATGGGAAAAAAATATCTCTTAGCATCTTGTAATGTGTCACAAAGCCACAATGATCTCTTCCTAGCAAGGGGATCACTTGAAGGAGTATCCAAGGGGTATATAGGCACCATGGGATCATCAACAATATCCTTCTGAGATTCTAGCACAGAAGGACCTTCCAGTAGGTCCATGTCATCATCTCTCTTTTCAATAGGAGGAGGTGGAGGAAGGTCCCTGCTTTTCCAAGGGCAACATCTTCATCAAAAATTACATCCCTGCTAAACTTGATCTTCCTTTGGTCAGATATATATTCTAAATAATTTAGAATTTTCACAATAGCCAACAAAAATACTTTTCTTTCTGATGGATTCCATATTCTTCCTCTTGTCCTTCGACACATGGAAATATACAGGGCAACCAAATATCTTGAGATGTCCAATGTTGAGCTTCACACTTGTGAATACTTCTTTGGGAGTCTTGTTGTCCAAAGCTTGATGAGGAATCGTGTTTTGAACATAGACCGATCTATTTGTAGCTTCTCCTCATAGGAACTTCGACAAATTTTGATCATGTATCATAGATCAAGCAGCTTCCACGATGGACATGTTATTTCTTTCAGCCACACCATTCTACTTTGGATTATAAGGTACAATAGTTTCCTTCTTGATGTTGGATCCTTGAATTGTCCTTAATTTTGACATATTTTCCCCCTCTTTTCATCCATTACATACTTATTTTTGATATATTTATAGGTCATAAGGTCATTTGGGTCATCCTTAGCCATAACAAAAGGTATCAAACCATTCTAGCTCATATTCTAGGTTTTCTTAATGAAATTGGCTGAAATATCACTATGGCTACCGAATTGTGTAATGTCCATAGCTCAACACATGGTTAGATATATTCTAGAGATTTTAAGACAAACAAAAGGCATGGATTGATGCCAAATGTTGAATACATGGAGACCCACCTAGTGTGCTTACTCATAAGATCATAAGGTTCGAGGATCTAATTGGTCAAAGTAATGGTCAACTCTATTATGTTCGCGTGCAAGGGTTTCAGGAATTCAGTTTTGACATCAAGAAAGCATGGAAAAGGGTGGCATCAAGCGAGAAAGTATATGCATTTGAATAGCTAATGTGTAGATAAAGATCATTCACATGATTTTCTATGAAAGAGAAAATCATGCGAGATCAATTTCCTAATCAAATTTAGATGCTCTATTGCCAATCCTAGGACTTTAATTTAGAACTTCCTTTAAGTGGTTAATTTATAAATAGTATAAATATAGCCTCGATCATGAAGACAAACATGATTATTAAGAGCTTTAAGTTTGTAATTATTACCATCAAAACTTTGTTCCTCTTATGTTCCTATGCATTAGTAACTAGTTCGCTGAGTTGAGTTAATTGAGCCTTGTGCTCAATAGGAGCAGCCCCTGAAGAGTCGTAAGATAACTTATTTATTTAGTTTTGTTCCTTTTTAATTATTTCCATTTGATTTAACAACTTTTTCTACAACTTGTTAGTGTTTTCTTTTGATTTACATCACTTATTGTTGGTTTGTCTGCACAGGACGAGTGCTCATTTTAAAAAGAAAAAAACAAAAAAATATTTGCTTGATTAGTTTAATGCTTTTCAATTGTTGCTTAATATAATATTTAATACCATGTTTAGATTCACTCTAATCATAGCCAATGCACATTCGTAATCTACAAGAATTGTAGTTTATAATTGAATCATTGCTTTCAAATTCATTTTAATTATGCTTTCTAGGCATATTTATTCATTATGTTCCTAGAGTAGAATTGATTTCAAAAGCATTTTTCCATTCATCAATTCAAGTAACATAGACTTTTGATTTTGTTTACTATAATTAGTTTTTCCATTCTGCCAATTAAATTAGCCTTTCAATTCAGTTCAGTAGTATAATATTTTCATTTTGCAAGATAAAATCGATTAACAATTATTGTTCTTAGATTAAGTTTTAATTCATTGCCTTTTGATTTAAACAATTTTTATGGAAATAACATGTGCGATTACTTGATAAGGGAAGGTCTTGAATAGATAACTTACATTTGAATGTGGTAGGCTAGAATTTAATTTCTTGATTGAAAATAAACCTTCTAGCATATATTGTGCACATACACGTTGCAAGTACATGAACCCTAAGTTTGAAAATTGAATGACACAATTTAAATATGAAGTAAATTACCCAACACTTGATTCCAGCCTGCTTGCAAAAGTCAATGAACTCATTTGACGTATATTATCCAAAATGTTTAGACCTAAAGGCCCCGATCTTCTTTTCTGTTTGATTTTCTATCAACACCTTGAATTCCTTGAACATATCGAAAGCCTCAACCTTGTTCTTCAAGTGTTATATCCATGTCAACTTGGAGCTCCTTAACCTCTTTTGAGGATGATGGCCTTTTTCTTGATCATCCAGAATATCTCTTCTTATTCTATCATCCCTTCTTCTTCTACCATCTCTTCTTATTCAATAATTGAACATGTTGTTGTTGAAGCCTTGATTGTTGTTATAATTGGATCTTGAAATTTTTCTCTTTTCCGGGCTTTCTCGAGTATAATGTTCATGTTTGTGAGAATTGAAGCATTCAGCTCTACTTCCTGTTCTCTTGAATTCCTTTGATTTAAGGGGATGCCTTCTTGAAATTGATGGTCTTCCTCTTCCTTTCCTATTCTTTCCTTGAGAAATGAATGCAGAGGGATCTCCTTATTCATGCTTTTGAATCCTTCCTCTGGAAATCTTCCTAGTCACCTCTTGAGTGCATTTACCAACAAGCTCATCAAATATCATAAGAAAATTATTGTTAGATTAGTAATGAAGGTTTCCCAAATAGGAGGAATACCTTGAAAAGTCACTACTAGTAAGTATTTTTCATATATTTTTTCACTAGAAAATTGCAATTGATCCCTTAGGTAGGATACTCTCATGATATAGGATTGCAAAGATTCCCCCTTGTTGATCTTATTCTCTTTGAGTTGGCTTTTCAAGGAGAGGATTGATTCAAGTTGTTTACCTAATACATCCCAACCAACTTGTCATAAATATCCTTAGACTTATTCAAGCTACCAACATAAACAAGTAAATGATCTTGCAAACCATCAATGAGAATTTGTGTGGCTTTGAGATAAACTTTCTTTTGCTTGGATTTGGTAGCAACGGTAGCATTTTCCGAAGGTACAAGAATCTTTCCTTCCACATATTCCAAGACATCATTTTCATCCAATATCACTGCGAACATGATCTTCCAGGTGGAAAAGTTTGATGAGTCACCCACCTTCTCAAAATCCTTGAAGTAAGAGGTAGACATATTAACAAAATCAAATGGGCTCCTTTAGCTTCTTTCAAGAATGATTGCTCTTGTTTCTTCTCTCCTTGGGCTTGTATTCACCTTAGCTATTATACCATGTTAAATTTCCATTGTTCTATGTTGTTACAATAATTTTAGCTGAATTCTTATCTTCAATTTGCAATATTTCAAAAATGATTTAATCTTCCAATGATCAATAGTAATTGTAGATAGAACAACAAATGCAATGTACAGTAGAAGACAATCAAGAACAATAACAAGAGAGACACCAAATTGTGGGGGAAAACCCTTTCAAATTATTTTTCTTATTATATTTTCATAAAATGTTCAACAAAGAGAGTACAATGATCCAATTCACCAATCAAGAGTCAATTTCAATCCTTTGACTATCCAAAAAAACCAACTAGACAATATCCAAGACATGAACCCAATAGACAAATCTGATCAAAGTTAAAGTCTCCAAAATTGATCCAGGTTTTTAATCAAAGGCCTATAATATTCTACGTCACAACCGCAAGGACCTAGTGCCAATCAGTTTGGTTGTAGCCCTCCAGCCGCAGGGAGCACCCTATCAACCTAGCGGCTATAGCCAAATTTTCCTTGATCGAACCCTACGACTCCAACTTAATTTATTCTCCTCGCACGTGAGAGATCATTCCTTGCAATTTTAGACCTACACAAATCAATCTGAAGAAGAGTGAGGTTTGTTGGGTGATTTAATTATGAGTTAAATCCATGTCATTAATTGTCAACTCGGGGTTCGAAGACTGATGAGGTATACATGTACTATATGTACTAGGTGGTTATTTATCAGAATAGATTACTCTAATGTAATTGAAACTAATTACAAAGTTAATTAAATCAATCCAATCTAATTCCAAACATAAAGAAATTGAAATCACACTTGCATAAAGGAAATCACACTTGCTTGAAAATGAAAATCGCACTTGCATAAATGAAATCACACTTGTAGAATTGAAATCCTACCACACTTGCATAAATGAAATCACACTTGCATAATTGAAATCAAACCACACTTGCATAAATGAAATCACACATGCTGGAAATAAATGAAATAACATAATTACACAATGTTACCAATATGTACAAAGATACGCAAACTATGGTTGATGGTGGCCCTCCATTCCTTAGCAAGCACACCGAAAACCTATTACATCTTGGAGATTAAAGTGGCGGTATGTATTTCATAAAATGAGATACAAAATATTATGAGAATTCTCTATCCTCACTTTACAAATCACATCTTGGATGGAACTTGGAACCTCCAACTAGAAACTAGCAACTAACACTAACAGTAACACCTAACAACTTTGTAACTAATAACTCACAACAACTAACAACCCTTTGTATGAAGGGTGCACTCTTATTTATACAAAAATTGAAGATAACTATTCAATAAATATAGATCCTTAGATCTCTCCTAAATCAACATTTATCTCTTGTGGTTACAACCAATCTCCTAAAAATATAAGATACAAATCCTCTCAAAATTCTCTCATCCATGATTCTTCTCCTTTGAATGTGCATAGTTAATGATCCACATCTTCTACAATTATTCCACAAATCTTCACGAGTTAGAATTTGCAATTCGAATTTGTGGTTGGGTGGCCAAATAGGACCCTTGTAGAATATCCAAGTAGGCCTACAATATCAGAAAAATTATAACACTTTTAGATACATATGAAAACATGTTAATTTCCTAATATTTAATCATAAATTATCTTAAAATACTTAAAATCAATTACTTGGAAAATAATAATGATAAACCCATACAATCATGAAAATGGTTACTTAATGTAAGGTTATGGGGTTATAGAGTTACAAAATGAGGGTAAAATGATGGAAATGTGGGTAAAAGTGGATGACATTTTGGAGGCCCAACATACCCCCCAACTGAAGATGTTTCATGTCCTCATGCAACTATTGCATTGATTCCCTTAATCATAAGTTGATCTTCTTGAAATGTTTTGCTTCTATATGAGCTTTGGCTTTGTATTGATTCTCTTTTAACTTTGCATAATCATATCATTTGATAACTTTATTCTTTTTGCAAAGTGTACTTTGAAAGATATTTGATTGCAACATATATTTTTTTATGGTTGGTTCTTGTGTGACAACCAAAATTTTATGAGTATTGGTTCTTGTGTAACAATACTTTTGTTATTTTTGTTGCATAAAAATACTTGAAAACATTGAGAATTCCTTTTTAAGTCCCATAGTGACTGTCAGCCATTTAATGTGCTCATCAATTGATCATTGCAAAACATATAAACTTTTGGAATCAAAATGCAATAATAGTTGATTGGAAAAATATGCTCGTTAGGATGAAATGAAATGTGACATGTCACATGAAATGTGAATATCCCTTCCCCCCAACTCAAGGTTTTTCAGTTTTTGGAAAATGAGAAAGGGAATATAAATTAGGTGAAGGATTTTCCAAAATCAAAATTTTAGCATTTAAGGAATTATATGATTAAATATTAGAAAATTACATACCTTCACCTACCTAAAAAGTGGACAAGCTATGTATATAGAAGAGTGTGGTTGTTGCTGCTGGATCATGGATTATGAAGTAAAAGAATCTGATATGCTTTTTCTTTCTCTTAGTTGTATGAATAGAGGATGAGATTGGAATCTCTATTGTTATGGCTGTTGGATTCTGAATTAAGTCATGTTGCAAGCTGCTAAAATCATATAGTCTTCATTTGTTCCCACCCAGTGGCATAATTCGTATATATGTGAATAGATTTGTCGATGTTGAACATAGAAAAGAAATTATTGGATGATTAGCCATTAATGAATGCCACTAACCAACACGAGACTACTTACCATTGATGCCAATGAGATTCAAGATGCCTAAGTACATCTTACTAGGTACAAATAGATGTGTCGAAGTCGAGTCACCTAGAAGATCTGACAAACATGGGACATTGATGTTGTTATCACTCAGATTTTCGTAGAAGTTGTTGGGAAGAGGAAATGGGTCCAAGGTAACAACAAACCAAATTTTTGGTACAGAAATCTAGCCAATCTGTACCCAGAGAGGGCTCTCTCTTTAAGTTTTAGCTTTGTTTTAAAAGATATTAGGATAGTTATGAAATTTTGGGGGTTTTGATTGTGTTTGGTGGTGAAATTCAATAGCAGAGGGGTAGGACTGAATAGTTTAGGCCATTGGGATAATGGAGTCAAAGAAGATGGCTCAACTGGATTTGGTTTCTCAACAAGGGATGGTTTCACAGGGCAAGATAGCTAAACAGGGAGCAAATAGAGACTTAAAAAGATGGAATGGACTCAAAAGGGATGAAGGGCAATTAAGAATCCTTCAACATATTTTAAGGGAGGGAACTTGGATGATTACCAATAAAGAGAAATTAAGAATTCTTTACTAAATAATCAAAATGAGTAAAGTAGGAAACAAGAGCAATTAAGAATTCACTGCTTATGCTAGTTTAGAGGAAAACATTAAGAATAATAACTATTGAAAACAGATTACACTTAAGCACTTTCTGAATTATTCTTTTTTGTTTTACTATTGAGATATGGAACACAGTTGATATAATAAACCAGAAAACATTAACACATGAGATATAGAATACTTATTGATTCGGTGTTTGACACATGAATCCTGTGAAAAGTCCTTTGCATTAATTCTTCATCCAGCCAGCCATGCAAGATTTGTCCAACAACACTTTATTCCAAAGTAATCAGTTTTACAACAATGTCTAAAAATCCACACTCAATACTCCAAATGAGAGAGTATTTATACAAAAACATACAAAAAAATATCTCATAACAAAGTGAAATATATTCTAGGATGACTATCAATAAGTTACAAGAAAAATAGAGACAGATGGTCTCGTAGATAGAAGAAAAGGCAAAAATGATGTCTTGTTGTTCCTATTATTGTGAATGTGTTGGAGGCAGGCCCTATGATTGGGCATGCTACTGTCTTCTTTGTATTTCTGTGCTGGCTACCCTGTTTTTAGTGATACTCTTTACCTGCTCTGATACTCTTTGACCTGTTTAATCCTTGTTTATCTTTAGTTACCATCATTGACTCTGGTAAAAATGGAAATTTACCTTTTTACCAAAGGTAAATTACAAAAATTTCTATCATTTCTGCCCACCAGTTTTCATAAGGTATTATGGTTCTTTGAAGTTTTCTAAGGATTTCATCAACCTCGGTATATCTGAAAAAATTAGGCTGAACTTGGAACAAGTGTTTTATCTCGTGCTCCACATAGAATAGGTTCTCAAGATTATCAAAAAGAACTCTGCCTGTAGGTATTGCTTTAGCTGTACTGGAAGATGAGCTGGCCTAGTTATCTGCATATTTATCCAACTTATTAACATAATCTAACTGTGTCATCAACTTTTCATTGATAACTAAAGGATTGGGAAGTCCTTTACTCTGCAATACACCAAATTTCTTCATAAAGTCATCAATTTCTTCCTGCATGTTTAGGCATCTCCTTTCCAAATTCTGCATCAAGGACTTTTTAGTCAAAACTTTCTTAATTTCCAAAATAGTCCCTGTTCTGTCTCTAATGCCTAATTCTTCAAGCTCATATTTATTCTTAGTATTCAAAAAATAAATCAGTCTGGTAGCCTCTTCAGGCATCCTTCCTAAGTCTTCCTTTTTTCTCTTGACTTATTCTAGGGCTAGTTTTATCGATTCCATCTGCTAAAAAATTATTTGGATAGATGGCCAAACATCATTTATTGACTGAGTGATGTTGGCCCAAAGGGTTTTTATAATTTCTGCCAAGGGTTTATCAAATGTGAGATCATTTTCTAATGATTTCACTTTTTGTTCTAATCCTTTGTTTTCCCTCACTTTCTCTGCAAAATTGATTTTTGAAAGATCATACTTTTGCTCCAAGGTAGTAAATTGATCTTTTACCTTTTGCAACTCTGTAACTTGGAGCTTCAATTCCTCCATTGATTTTATTAATTCATCTGGGCTAAGACCCGAAATTCCTGCTTGTGCTGTACCTGTTGTTGTTGTTGTTGTTACTGCCTCTACTGTGACCACTGGAACATTAGGTGCCAGAGCTGTTCCAAGGGTTGAAGGGAATACAGTGGAAACTACTGGAATCACATTGGGAGGCTGAGAGGTCGACTCTCCCTGCTTGTCCTCCAATGATTTCTCTAATTCTTGTTCAGTCTCCTTTAGCTGCTCATTAAGTTTCAGAACTAAATCCATTGTATAACCTCAGCTGTCTATGGGTGCCTTGAAGGTCGTAATTTCAGTTGCTTTCTCAAAGTAGTGATGTCTTCATCCTTATTTTTAATTAAGGCTTCTTCAGCCTTCACATCTTTAGGATCGTGGCCCAACCCAATGATCAATTCTTCTAATGATTTAATCCTGTTGTCTTTAGCCTGTGAAGAGGCTTTCTCCAGTTGTGATTGGGTAGTTGTGTTGTTTAGAGAGTTTTCCAGCCTTTGGGTCATCATGGCCTTGCTTGTTAGTGTAGAATAGACCATCTCCCCCATCTGTTTGTGTTCTCAATCTGGTCCAGGGGATGGATGTATTTTGCTATGACCTCAAAGTTAGTCTTGAGGTATTCAACAGCTGATTGAGGTTGTTGCACCTTGGGCTTGAAAAAACTCATTATCATTTTTCCTTCTTTAATGTCATAGGCTGACATTAACCTGTTCTGGTTTGTGGGAGCCATTTTCAAATATTGATTGTAAACTTGGATCCTTAATGGCTCATTTCTGGCTTTAATTTCTTTGAACTTTTTCTTAATATCTGGATTTGTTTTTTTCTCGAGGCCTAAAGGAAGATACTTCTGCACTCTGTTGTCTTTCCAATTCATGTCTTTGTGAGCCAAAAGGTGTCCCTCCTACAGGGAAAGTCTGATGACTATCAACACCTTCTTTTCTTTGGCTATCAGTATTTTCTTCATAGAATTCTTCTTCTGAAAGAGGATTCAGCCTGTGCCTTTTAGCACTGGGCTGTTCAGAGGGTCCACTGGCAGGGGTAGCTAATTCCCTGTCTCTCTTTTTAGTCCTCTCCTCATTCAGAGGAGTCTGCAAGATGGGTGGTTCTACCACATTGACTTGAGTTGGAGGAATTTGGATGTTGGCCTGCTCTTTGGATGTTTCAGGCTGTTTTGACATTATGGACTGTTCAGTAGCTTGTGTGCTTGTCTCTGTTTCTTTACCCTTGGAGGTCCCTGTGGCTGGTGTATTGGTCTGCTGTGAGTGCCTTTCAGAGGTCCCAGCTACTGAGGCACTTATTCCTGATGCTGATCTCTGAGAACTATCATAATGTACTTGCCCAAAAGAATCTAAGTCAAGAGTCTTTTCAAGATCTCTCATTACATTTTCTATGTTCACCTGTTCACTATCAGTAGTTACTAAGATCCCTTCTCTCCATTCATCCATGTTGGAAAACTGTTCAATTTCTGGTGATGCATATAGGGAGACAACCTATTCTTCATTCTTATATCACAGATAAAGCCATGAGGGTCATATGGGGCCCAACCAATTTTTTTTGTAATCTAAGGTAGTTTTCTAGAATTCCCTCTGGTGCATCCCCTGCTTCTCTACTGTTGCACACGAAAGAGTCTATTTGATGTTTGATCCTGTGTTGTGCTTTCTTTTTGGCTTTGGTGAAATGGATCAAATCCGAATTGCACATCTGCCTATAGTATTCCAATGCAAACAGTGGCATTGGAACATACTTTGGTAACTTGTAGGGGGCAAGCTCACAACCATATATCCTAAATTCTGTGAAGTTCTGGTATAGATACCAGTCTCCCACTTTGTATTGCTTGGAAAGTTGAAGGGTCTTTTTAATGTCACCACTGATCCTGGGAGGGGAAACCCATATCAATAAGGTGGTTTTTGGATGAACAAATAGATCAACGAAATCATTATAGGAGTAAGGGGTTTCAAAGGAATCATGGAAGACTGCAAACTAGAAGATTACAGACCTTGGATTTCCTCTGGTGTCAAGTTTCAGGATAGGGAATGGGAAATTGTCTGATTGATAATAGAGCATAAGATGGTATATAAAGGTGGTTTACTTGAAAACTCTTTCATTTTCCAGTATCATGAATTGGTCATGAATCTTATCATCAATGTAGGATGCATAGTCATATTTGACAGCAGGGGGTTGTCCATGAGTAAAAATTGACAATAGTACTAGGGTTAACTCATCAACGAACTCACTAGTATTGAAGCCCATTATCAAAGATATCATATCGACTATGAGTTTTCCCATATATGTAAAGAAAGTGTGCAGGTAAGGAGGTGGGCCATCAGGCTGATGTTTCGGTGACATGAAAGTTTGACAGAGGAAACTGAGTTCGTCTTGGGACAATTTGGTTGATTTCTCAAGTAAATCTCCCATGGAGAGGGGAATCAGGGCTTGACTGGAATGAAATTGTAACATTTTGTTAATTGACTCGGCAATTATTGGAAAAAGGACTGTTTGGCTCGGGGACATGACTGCTCGGCAATTAGGGTCATAATTGGCATGGCAGTGATGAATTATTTATGGGAAAACATGAACTGTAGGTAGAAAGTACATAGGAAGTTTGGATTCCCACAGTCCTAGGATATCAGAGCCATTCAGGTAGTCATCTCTGCTTTGGCAAAATACTTTCAGGAGATTTCTATCAGTGGTAAGGTCTTTTATCTGGAAGTCCTTATCAGCCAAAGGGAGATAGTCTAAATCTTGGTGGGGAGCATTTAGGGGTGCAACATTCAAAGCCAAAGGGGTTTCCATGTCTGGTTCTTGTGGATTCAGATGGAAACTATGATTTTCTATGTGAAAATAGGCAACACAGAAGCTGTAGGAGACTTTAAGTGACGAAAATATTGACTGAATTACTATGAATTTTGGGATTTTTCATCAATGAACAGTGGAAAAGAAGTATTTATAGGGTTTAGCTGGGATTTTGATAAATACCTCTTTTGGGAAATGAGTAATGAAATGCAGGTACTGGGCGTGGTTGGAGGGTTCTAGTTGGCATTGGTTGTAAGATTTTGGAGCAGGTTGGCAACTGGAAGCTTGAACTGGTTGACCTCGATGTTCTTTTGCATGGGCGCACAGGTTTACAGTATAAAGCAGTGAAAATGACTTGTTTGTTTTATTTACAAAGTCAAAGGTTGGCGGGGTTTTGGATTTTGGGTGGGCGACGTCAGCGACAAAAGATGTGATGTTTTTGTTGTATGCGGAAGGGCGGTAAGTGGTTTCATATCGCACTGCTTTTGGGGAAAGGTAGTAATGGACCTTGAGCTAGCGATTCCATAGAACATTTGATGCGTGGTGGAGGTGTTGGGAGAAAACCGCTTTGTGATCACGCGCTAACGCACGGTCACAAAGGGTTGCGCGATATTGATAATAGCTGTCAGATCTTGAGGGCATGATGAGACGGTTGACTCAAGAAGCGATATGTGGAGTTTTAACAAAGGTGGACCTGATACATTAAGAATTAATTTAATCATATCAAGAGCGCCGGGATTGGCTAGTAAGTTTATTAATTAACCGTGAGGGCTAATTAAACTTGTTTTGTGCGGCAGGGGATTAAGGTTCTTCATGAATTACGGATTAACTCATTAATCCTCTTTTAAATGCGGATTATGGTTGTATTCAATCGGGGGCGAAATATATAATATTTCGGGATTATTTGATATATTAAATAATACAGGAAAGGGAAAATATTGTAAGGGATTTATACAAGATAAGTTAAAAATTAATATGACAACGAAAACGAAAAGCGCTAAGTATAAAACATTTGACATGTGTAGTTAAACTTAGGCTTAGGGTGAAAAAGGGTTTATATGAGAAATATTTGCAATTTTCCTTAGTAAAATAGGATTTTACCTAAGAAAATAATTATGAAGGTGAATGAGTGATCTTATGAATAGTTTTAAGTACTTCAAGCTTTATAAACTATCGGGCCGAGGGTCCGGTCCCTCAAGAAGTCAAAGAAATGCTCTGAGCCCCTCTAATTTAGCAAATGCCTTAGTACTTAGGGGAAATTAGTGAGAATTTAGGGAAAAATGAGGGGGGAAATTAAGTATTTGACCTTGCTTTGCTTGAAATGCTTTCAGTGTAATGTCTGCCTTGTATTTGTGATGAAAGTACAAATTAACACATTTAGAGTCATTATTCATCACAGTAATTCTGCAACATCATCTACCTACCCTACCTACTTTAACCTAACATTTTTTCTTCTTTATTTGGGTGCACTTAGACTGGCAAACTCTTATCACAATTTCTTTTCTTTTACATGTAGATAGCTATCTAAGTCTAACCTTATTACATCCGAGGTCTCAGATTAAATGGTTGAGCTCCTTTTATTCACTCTACCTATCTACTTATCTGCCAAGATTAAACAGTTTGGTCAGATTTTTATTTTCTACTTCTAAAACATGAAATTTAAAATATGAACTAGTCAAGCTTAAACTGTTTGATTGTTCATCAATTGTGGCATAGGTGACAAGTTGCGCACAATTGTTTATTGCACAAGAGTAAAAGTAGTGGCATTTAGACTTGCACACTTTCCTTGGTTTTTCTTTTGGTGGGGTTCATTTTCTTTCTCTTTTTTGACCATCTTATTCTTTTTACCCTTCGATTTTTGTTTTAGGGTATACCCTCTTTACATTTTTTAATTTTTTTTGATTTTTTTCAAATATGGAAAACCTTTGCAACAAGTAAAGGTATGAACATATTACATAGCTCATCAAGTCAATCATGATATATGACACCTATTGGTATAGGAGCATAACACTGGCTCTACTTGGGGATGGATTTTCCTGGTGGAAAGTCAAGAGCAACAGGTCAGATGGCCTCCAAATGATTTTGACTGAACTATGGAACCTTCTTCTACTTGTTGCTTTATTGTATATATGACAGTGGCACTTCTGAAGCTTAGGGCCTTCTCTTCGGGCTTCAACTCCAACAAGTTATTATCCAATCAAATTGTGACAGTACAAAGGATATAGTATGTACATGTTAACAATCAGGATACATTAATAAGTAGGATCAAAGTAATGTTTCAACATCCGACCATTAACTAGTCCTTCTTCTGTTTCTGTGCCATCCAAGTTTTTCAGATAATATGTATTGATTCCTTGTAAGGCATAGATAATATAAGGTCCTTTCCATAGGAAGTCAAACTTCCCATGTTTCCCCTTATCCTCTCTCCTGGAATCCCATCTTAACACTTTGTCTCCAAGGTAGAAGTCATCTGCCTTGGTCCTTTTATCAAATAACTTCTTAAGCTTCTCCAGCAACACTTGGGATCTTTGATACAATTCCTCTTTGGTCTATTGTAGATTGATGATCTGGTTTATCCTTCTTTGAATATCATTAGGTTCCACCTGAGCTTCTTGAAGTAATTTCATTACAGGAACTCCTAATGATGAAGGGAGTACAGCTTCCATGCCATAGAATAACTCATAAGGACTAGTACCAATGGATTTTTTGGTGGCAAGTTTGTCTGCCCATAATGCATTTGTCAGTTTCTTGTGCCAATTTTTCTTGTTCTCCTCCAATAATTTTTTAATGATATTAATGAGGCTCTTGTTGGAAGACTAGCTAGTCCATTCCCTTGAGGGTAATAGGCTGTAGAATGGCTTAAGGTAATGTGGTACTTGTTGCAGAAACTTATCATTTTCTTTGATTTGAAGGCAACAACATTATCAGTTATGATTTTATTAGAACAACCAAATCTAGGCAATATGTTGGTTTCTAAGAATCCTATGATCACTGTGTCATTGGCTTGTCTGGAGGGGATGGCCTCTATCCATTTGGTGAAATAGTCTGTGGCAGTGAGAATCCATTTGTGTTGGCCAGAGGAGGGACGATGGATTTCTCCAATGAAGTCGAGGCCCCATTGTTGGAAGGGTTTTTCAGTGGAAATTGGTTTAAGGGGTAAAGGTAACAATTTTCTCTTGCCTTCAAAAATTTGACATTTATGGCAAGTAGTGACGAATTTCTTTACATCAGCGAACAAGGTTGGCCAATAGAATCCAGCTCTTAGGATCTTGTCTGCAGTTGATTTCCAGTAAATATGTCCACCACAATCTCCTGCATGAAATTCTTGGAGAGCCTTGTCAGCTTCTTCTTTTAATAAACAATTCAATAAAATTCCTTCATGATTTTTCCAAAAAAGAGCATTATCTAAAATACAAAACTTTGAAGCTTTCATTTTTAAAAACCTTTTCTTTGTTCTGGATAACCTTGGAGGAGCCTGTAGGTTTAGTAACACATAAATTACATCAGCATACCAAGGTGAATCTAAGAAGGCCTGGCTGATTTGTGGAGTCGCCATCTCCTGTTTGTTATCCAGTTCATTTATGTCTTGGGCTTGATAATTTTTTTATGTCATGAGTTTGGCCAATCCCTATCCTTTTATTAGCTTTGTAGGTTTTATTTCAATATCATATTCTAATATGGTAGCAATCCATTTACCTCTTTTGCCCTCAATTCCATCCTGGGTTAAGATGTCTTTGACAACAGCATTTGATACATAGGCTATCACATGAGAGTATAATATATAGACTCTGAAGTCCTTAATGGCTTTTACAAGTGAAAAAGCTTGTTTCTCCATGATTTTGTATTTTAATGATGCATCTCTGAGTGCTTTACTAAAAAAGGCTGTGGGTTTCTCACATCCTTGATCATCCTTTTGTAATAAAACAACTGCGATAGTGTGTTCTGATGTGAATGAAAATATTATGAAGTCTCTATCAAATTGTGGACTGGTTAGGACCGGTGTTCTAGTTAAAGCCATTTTGATTGCTTCAAATGCTTGTTTGGCTTCTACTATCCATTTGATACTTGAATCCTTTTTTAACATATCATTAAGAAATCTAATTAGTTCAACTAAATTAGATATGAATCTTCTCAAAAAATTTATTTTTCCTAAGAAAGCTTGAAGTTCTTTGATATTTCTTGGATGAGGTATCTGCAGAATAGTTTCTATTCTGGCAGGATCACTTCGAATGCCATCTTTGGAAATGATATGGCCCAAGAGTTTACCTTCCTCTAGACCAAACAATGACTTCTTTGGATTTAAAGAGATACCATATTTTCTACATATCCTCTTAATACCTACCCCGTGCACACAAACTTTTAGGAATACTTGTCTGAGATGGTCCAAATGTTGCTGATCTCATTTAGAAAAAACAGTTAAATCATCCAGATATATAACAAGAAAATCATGAATTTCTTTTGCAAATGTTATGTCCATTGCTCTTTGGAAGGTTGCTCCTGCATTTTTAAGTCCAAATATCATTTTAATGTACATGAATGTGCCCCATGGTGTTGTAAAAGTAGTTTTTTCCTGGTCGTCAGGATGAACCAGAATCTGATTATATCCTGAGAACCCATCTAAGAGTGAAATTCTAGAAGAACCTACTACCCTTTGTACAATATGATCCATCTTAGGTAAAGGGTAATTATCCTTGAGTGAAACATTATTCACATTTCTTAAATCAACACATAGTCTAATTTCCCCAGTTTTCTTCCTAGTGGGTACTAAATTAGACACCCATTCTGAAAACCTAATAGGGGCAATTATCCCTGCTTCATACATACATTTAATTTCTTTTTCAATCAATGGTAGCAGTACAGGGTTAATTCGTCTGAGTTTTTGTTTGAATGGTTTCTGGTTTTCTTTCAAAGGTATTGTATGCCGAATTATGGAGGTGTCATATGATTTCAAGTCCTCATAGCTCCAGGCAAAGACATCCTGGAATTCTCTCATTAGTTCAACATATTTTAATTTTTGGGTAGGAGACAAAGATTTGGATAGCTTTATCATTTTTGGGTTTTCTTCCGTCCCTAAGTTATATTCTTCAATATCTACTTTCAGTGGTTCCATCTTTGGTTTCTTTGGAATATCATTAGAATCAAAGAGGTCTTCTAGAGGAGTTAATCCTTTAGGTAGATGATTGTCCTTTAAATCAATGACTTCTGATTCTCCTTCAATAATCTCATCAATATCCATTTGTTTAAGGTCCTGCACTTATTTTTTGGTGAACTTGGTGGGATGAAGCATTTGAATTGTTATTTCTTCTGGAATGCCTGTTCTACCTCATTTGTTTGATCAAATTCAATAATTGTATCTACATCTATGTGACTGTTAGAAAATTCTTCGTCTAAAGTCAAGAGATTATTTAACTGGTCATCACTATCAAACACTTGCCAGTTCTTTACATTGTTAGGTATAGCTAGTCTGTGTCTAATCTCAGCTGTAAATTGATGATTAGGTTCGAAAGCTAATTTGCAGGTGCTAGCAAGCATTTCCAGACTGTGGGCTTGCAAGTTGTGTTTTCTTGGGATTTTAGCAAATTGAGTTTCTAGAAAAGTATTAAGAATCTCTATAACTGTTCCTCTGTAGTATCTTAATCTAGGATCGTTAGTTAGATACTTCCCTTTGATATGTTGAATGATTAAATCAGAATCTCCTATGACCGATACTCTAATTGCTCCTAATCTTTTAACAAGTTTAAGACCCAGCAAGAGAGCTTCATACTCTGCCATATTGTTGGTGCACTTAAAGTCTAACCTGTAGGCATCGCCTTCAACATGGTCATTTTCAAGATTGTACACCCAAACTCCTACTCCTGCTCCTAATTTATTAACTGAGCCATCAAATTCTAAATGCCAAAGAATTTCATGTTCATAATTAGTATCAGGAGTGTTAGGAATTGGTTTAACTATGAGATCTGGTTTTTTACTTTCTTCTGGTTTCTTTTGTAAGTCTGATATTTCATTGTTCTAAGAGATTTCTTGGATTTGAACACTAGATTTTTCTTTTTTAAGTTCTTTGGGTTCTACTGCTAAAACTTCTAATTCATTGGAAGGATCAATTTCAACATTGTAAAGAATGAATGAATCCATATCAGAGTGTATTGAGTAGATGGGGAAATTTTGGGGTTTTTCCTAACTACTTACTACATATTTCATTAAAGTTTCTCTGTATAGCTTCTTGGGTTGGCCAAAAACTGAGATAGTAGCATATGACATGTCCAGTTGAAGAGATCCCTGAAGCTTTGCACCCCAGGATCTGGACAATGGCATGCCATATTTTGGTGGAATATCTGCTACCACTATATCCATTAAGATTGTCTTTGCAGGGTATTGAATCAGTGAAACACACAAGTCTTTTATTAATCCTAAACATATCACCTGACTTGAATCAAAAGAAAAGAGGTCTTTGTATGGCTTGGTGATATCTAAGTCTAATTTTTCCATTACAGACTTGGGCATTAGGTTGTGAGATGCCCTAGAATCAAACATGGAATTATGAAGTATTTTTTCATGTATGTTCAAACTTACATAGAAAGGAGGAATTCCTCCATCTAAGGGTTTTCCATTTACTTCAGGGCCAAAAATCAATTCTGGTTGGTCATTAATTTTTTTTATTGAGTCTTCATTTCTAGTGATTTTGAGTGATCTATTGATTTGACTTCAGTAGACATCATGTTTAGCTAATTTAGACAATGGAACAACTATTTTTAGTTTTCCTACTTCAGTCTCCAGATTAAAAGGTTTTTGAGTCTGAGCTCTTATATTTCGAACAATGGGATTCTCTTTGTCTTTTGTATTTTCTGTACTTTTCTCCTTCTCAGGAGTGGGGTTATGAGTTGAAGTTGCTTCCAAATCAACTTTTGGAGGTTCTTCCACATTTCCTTTGGGAGGAGGAGGAGTGGAGGGTTGTCTGTTATTAGGTTGATTGTCGGATACATCTTCAATTATTGGATTAGCAGGATTAGGATCTGATCTAGAAAGAATATGTACAGGTGTAGTATTCGTCTTACCTTTGATGGGCTGTTTTGTAGCTTTCTGTTTGTTGGTTTTAGGGACATCAATTCTTCTGCTCCTCAGATTATATTGCTTGTGGACTTCATAAATGGCTGTATCATATCCCTCCCTAAAGTCAAATGGTTCACTTGACTGAGTTTGGAATTGTTTGAGAATATGAGCCTCTTGATCCTCTTGGGTCAAGAAAATTTGTTGTTCATTATTGAGTCCCATTAAATTTATTTGAGTATCTTCTACTGGTTCATCAGAATTTGAGGCTTCAGCATAATTTTCCTGGAATGGGGGCCTAATGTTTTGGTTAGGACCAGTCTTTCCAGTGTTCTGATTTTGATTTTTCCTGAAATTTGGATTTCTCCCAGTATTGGTTGGTTGACCATCCCAAGGGGCTTTCCTTTCTATTGTTTCTACTCTATCTCCTAGCCTATCCATCCCTTTAATTATAGCATCCAATTTCTGTTCAAAAGCTGAGGGTTCTTCTTTCAATGGTATTCTCCTTTCACTTCTAGCCTTGGCTCGTTTAGATATCAGGTTGGCTTCAACACTGACAGCTATACTTTGCATATCTTCTAAAGTGCGAGAAGCTCTTTCCCTAAGTTGGTAGGCCATGTCAAAATCAAATCCATCAGGGAATTTGATTAATGCTAAATCAGGAGGAGGTCTGAGGTTTTGAGGAATAGCATTGTAAACATTATTGAACCTAGTGCAGTAGTCTTGCACAGTTTCTTGTGTTCCTCTCTTCAGGTTTTCATATTCTGATAAGATTTGGAGAGGATCTTTCTTCTTTTCCCATCTGTTTAAGAATTGCCTATAAAGATTTTCTAGGTTGTTTATACTGTTTGCAGGTAGGGCCCTAAACCAGTTAGACTTTGAACAAATATTCTCATTCTTACATCATCGACATCTATTTCATATATTTCAAAGTAATCAGTCATTCTTTTGGTATGTTGTTGAGCAATATAGGTACCAGAACCATCAAATGGAGTGATTTTACTTTGGTAGTCTTGGGGCATAGCCCCTAAATTGGCTGGTAATACCAAAGGAGTATATCTGTTTGCCATTGTAGCGGGTAGTGATGGAACAACAACTGGAGTTGGGATAACGATAGGTGTTGAAGTGGTAGATGGAGAGGTAGAAGGGGTGGTTTGAGGTTGAGATGTCTGAGGAAATGGTGATGAACTTGGAGAGGCAATAGTGATCACAGAAAGATTGGGTGTTCCTTCAAAGGAAAGATTAGATTGTATGGAGTTCTGCAAATGTCTATCAAGATGTGAATTAACAATTTCAAGCTGTAAGTCTTCAATGAACAATGGATCTGGGAGTAGGTCGATTAATTCTGAATCAGAAGATATCCTAAACAGAGAGTTTTAAAAATGTTCATCAAAGGGTTCGTCTTCAAGATAGATCCACCTAACAAGACACGATCTTGATCTAAAAGGGGGTCTGGAACTTACAGAACTTTCTTGGCTTTCCTGTCTCCTAAGAATTCTGGGGATCAGATTAGGATTTTCAAACACTTGTGGTGGATTGGGATCAGGATTAGCTCTAGTGTAACGAGTCCTTTCTGAAGCCAGATTTTTAGGTGTATTTTTGGTTTTTCTTTAAATGGAATTAACAACACAACTTCAATAGTTTCCTTAAGAGGTTTTAGATATGGAATTTGAACTTTCTTAAAGATTTATTTGACAAGAAGAACTGGTCGAATGTTTGGAAACCAGATGTTCAGTCCATAAACTAGACAGGAGATAGACTGAAGTAGCATTGATTTAATATGCAATTTCAAAGAAAAAGTAGTTCAAAGGCTACTTGGCTAACTTCAGGCTCCATCTGTAGTTTATAAAATAGACAATAGTAACAAACAAACTATTCGTTCCCTCGGGGAGTCGCCACTATGTTATCACTAATATTTTCGTAGAAGTTGTTGGGAAGAGGAAAGGGGTCCGAGGTAGCCACAAACTAACTTTAGGTACATAAATCTAGCCAATCTATACCCAGAGAGGGCTCTCTCTTTAAGTTTTAGCTTTGTCTTGAAAGATATTAGGCTAGTTATGAAAGTTTGGGGGTTTTGATTGTGTTTGGTGGTGAAATTCAGTAGCAGAGGGGTAGGACTGAATAGTTTAGGCCATTGGGCTAATGGAGTCAAAGAAGATGGCTCAACTAGATTTGATTTCTCAACAAGGGATTGTTTCACAGGGCAAGATAGCTAAATAGGGAGCAAATAAAGACTTAAAAAGATGGAATGGACTCAAAAGGGATGAAGGGCAATTAAGAATCCTTCAACATATTTTAAGGGAGGGAACTTGGATGATTACCAATAAAGAGCAATTAAGAATTCTTTACTAAATAATCAAAATGAGTAAACTAGGAAACAGGAGCAATTAAGAATTC
Source organism: Pinus tabuliformis (assembly GCA_031772625.1). Taxonomy (NCBI): domain Eukaryota; kingdom Viridiplantae; phylum Streptophyta; class Pinopsida; order Pinales; family Pinaceae; genus Pinus; species Pinus tabuliformis. Next base: position 165,413,892 of record CM062815.1, on the reverse strand, counting down.
ACTGCTTATGTTAGTTTAGAGGAAAACATTAAGAATAATAACGATTGAAAACAGATTGCACTTAAGCACTTTCTAAATTATTCTTTTTCGTTTTACCATTCAGATATGTAACACAGTTGATATAATAAACCAGAAAAAATTAACACATGAGATATAGAATACTTATTGATCCAGTGTTTGACACATGAATCCTGTGAAAATTCCCTTGCATTAATTCTTCATCGAGCTAGCCATGAAAGATTTGTCCAACAACACTTTATTCCAAAGTAATCAGTTTTACAACAATGTCTAAGAATCCACACTCAATACTCCGAATGAGGGAGTATTTATACAAAAACTTACAAAAAAATACCTCATAACAAAGTGAGATATATTATAGGATGAATATCAATAAGTTACAAGAAAAATAGAGACAGATGGTCTCGTAGATAGAAGAAAAAGAAAAAATGATGTCTTGCTGTTCCTATTATTGTGAATGTGCTGGAGGCAGGCCCTATGATTGGGCATACTACTGTATTTTTTGTATTTCTGAGCTGGCTACCCTGTTTTTACTCATACTCTTTACCTGCTCTAATACTCTTTGACCTATTTAATACTTGTTTATCTTCAGTTACCATCATTGACTATGGTAAAAATTGAAATTTACCTTTTTACCAAAGGTAAATTACAAAATTTCTATCGTTTCTGCCCACTAGTTTTCCTGAGGTATTATGGTTCTTTGAAGTTTTCTAAGGATTTCATCAGCCTCGGTATATCTGAAAGAATTAGGCTGAACTTGGAACAGGTGTTTTATCTCGTGCTCCACATAGAATAGGTTCTCAAGATTATCAAAAAGAACTCTGCCTATAGGTATTGCTTTGACTGTACTGGAAGATGAGTTGGCCTGGTTATCTGCATATTTATCCAACGTATTATCATAATATAACTATGTCATTAGCTTATCATTGATAACTAAAGTTCTGGGAAGTCCTTTACTCTGCAATACACCAAATTTCTTCATAAATTCATCAATTTCGTCCTGCATGTTTAGGCATCTCCTTTCCAAATTCTGCATCAAGGAATTTTTAGTCAAAACTTTCTTAATTTCCAAAATAGTCCATGTTCTGTCTCTAATGCCTAATTCTTCAAGCTCATATTTATTCTTAGTATTCAAAAAATTAATCAGTCTGGTAGCCTCTTCAGGCATCCTTCCTAATTCTTCCTTTGTGCTCTTGACTTCTTCTAGGGCTAGTTTTATCAACTCCATCTGCTAAAAAATTATTTGGATAGATGGCCAAACATCATTTATTGACTGAGTGATGTTGGCCCAAAGGATTTTTCTGATTTATGCCAAGGGTTTATCAAATGTGAGATCCTTTTCTAATGATTTCACTTTTTTTTTCTAATCCTTTGTTTTCACTCACTTTCTCTGCAAAAAATGTTTTTTGAAAGATCACACTTTTGCTCCAAGGTAGTAAATTGCTCTTTTACCTTTTGCAGCTCTGTAACTTGGAGCTTCAATTCCTCCATTGGTTTTATTAATTCGTCTGGGCTAAGACCCGAAATTCCTGCTTGTGTTGTACCTGCTATTTGTGTTGCTGTTACTGCCTCTGCTATGACCACTGGAACATTAGGTGCCAGAGCTGTTCCAAGGGTTGAAGGGACTACAGCGGAAACTACTGGAATCACATTGGGAGGCTGAGAGGTCGACTCTCCCTGCTTGTCCTTCAATGATTTCTCTAATTCTTGTTCAATCTCGTTTAGCTGCTCATTAAGTTTCAGAACTAAATCCATCAACTCTTCTTCAGTTCTTTGTTGTATAACCTCAGCTGTTCGTGGGTGCCGTGAAGGTGGTAATTTCAGTTGCTTTCTCAAAGTAGTGATGTCTTCATCCTTCTTTTTAATTAAGGATTTTGCAGCCTTCACATCTTTAGGATTGTGGCCCAACCCAATGATCAATTCTTCTAATGATTTAAACCTGTTGTCTTTAGCCTGTGAAGAGGCTTTCTCCAGTTGTGATTGGGTAGTTGTATTGTTTAGAGAGTTTTCCAGCCTTTGGGCCATCATGGCCTTGCTTGTTAGTGTAGAATAGACCATCTCCCCGGTCTGTTTGTGTAATTCAATCTGGTCCAGGGAATGGATGTCTTTTGCCATGATCTCGAAGTTAGTCTTGAGGTAATATGCAACTGATTGAGGCTGTTGCACCTTGGGCTTGAAAAAACTCATTATCATTTTTCCTTCTTTGATGTTATAGGCTGACATCAACCTGTTCTGGTTTGTGGGAGCCATTTTCAAATATTGATTGTAAACTTGGATCCTTAATGGCTCATTTCTCACTTTAATTTCTTTAAACTTTTTCTTGATATCTAGATTTTCTTTTCCTGGAGGCCTAAAGGATGATACTTCTGCACTCCGTTGTCTTTCCAATTCATGTCTTTGTGAGCCAGAAGGTGTCCCTCCTACCGGGAAAGTCTGATGACTATCAACACCTTCTTTTCTTTGGCTATCCATATTTTCTTCATAGAATTCTTCTTCTGAAAGAGGATTCAGCCTGTGCCTTTTAGCACCAGGCTGTTCAGAGGGTCCACTGGCAGGGGTAGCTAATTCCCTGTCTCTCTTTTTAGTCCTCTCCTCATTCAGAGGAGTCTGCAAGATGGGTGGTTCTACCACATTGACTTGAGTTGGAGGAATTTGGATGTTAGCCTGCTCTTTGGATGTTTTAGGCTGTTTTGACATTATGGACTGTTCAGTAGCCTGTGTACTTGTCTCTATTTCTTTACCCTTGGAGGTTCTTGTGGTTGGTGTATTAGTCTGCTGTGAGTGCCTTTCAGAGGTCCCAGCTACTGAGGCACTTATTCTTGATGTTGATCTCTGAGAACTATCATAATGTACCTACCCAAAAGAATCTAAGTCAATAGTATTTTCAAGATCTCTCATTACATTTTATATGTTCACCTTTTCACTATCAGTAGCTACTAAGGTCCCTTCTCTCCATTCATCCATGTTGGAAAACTGTTCAATTTCTAGGATTCTATGATGCATATAGGAAGACAACCTGTTATTCATTCTTCTATCATAGATAAAGCCATGAGGGTCATATGGGGCCCAACCAAAACTTTTTTGTAATCTAAGGTAGTTTTCTAGAATTCTCTCTGTTGCATCCCCTGCTTCTCTACTGTTGCAGACGAAAGGGCCTATTTGATGTTTGATCCTGAGCTGTGCTTTCTTTTTGGCTTTGGTAAAATGGATCAAATCTGAATTACACATCTGCCTATAGTATTCCAATGCAAACAATCGCATTGGAACATACTTTGGTAACTTGAAGGGGGCAAGCTCACAACCATATATCCTGAATTCTATGAAGTTCTGGTATAGATACCAGTCTCCCACTTTGTACTGCTTGGAAAGTTGAAGGGTCTTTTTAATGTCACCACTGATCCTGGGAGGGGAAACCCCTGTCAATAAGGTGGTTGCTGGATGAACAAATAGATCAATGAATTCATTATAGGAGTAAGGGGTTTCAAAGGAATCATGGAAGACTGCAGACCAAAAGATTATAGACCTTGGATTTCCTCTGGTGTCAAGTTTCAGGACAGGGAATGGGAAATTGTCTGACTAATAATAGAGCATGAGATGGTATATAAAGGTGGTATACTTGAAAACTCTTTCATTTTCCAGTCTCATGAACTGGTCATGAATCTTATCAGCAATGTAGGAGGCATAGTCATATTTGATAGCAGGGGGTTGTCCATGAGTAAAAATTGACAACAGTACTAGGGTTAACTCTTCAACGTACTCACTAGTATTGAAGCCCATTATCAAAGATATCATATCGATTATGAGTTTTCCCATATCTGTAAAGAAAGTTTGCAGGTAAGGAGGTGGGCCATCAGGCTGATGTTTCAGTGACATGAAAGTTTGACAGAGGCGATTGAGTTCGTCTTGGGACAATTTGGTTGATTTCTCTAGTAAATCTCCCATGGAGAGGGGAGTCAGGGCTTGACTGGAATGAAATTGTAACATTTCGTTAATTGACTTGGCAATTATTGGAAAAAGGGTTGTTTGGCTTGGGGACATGACTGCTCGGCGATTAGGGTCATAATTGACATGGCAATGATGAATTATTTCTGGGAAAACTTGAATTGTAGGTAGAAAGTACATAGGAAGCTTGGATTCCCACAGTCCTAGGATATCAGAGCAATTCAGGTAGTCATCTCTGCTTTGGAAAAATACTTTTAGGCGATTTCTGTCAGTGGTAAGGACTTTTAGCTGGAAGTACTTATCAACCAAAGGGAGATAGTCTAAATCTCGGTGGGGAGCATTTAGGGGTGCAACATTCAGAGCCAAAGGGGTTCCCATGTCTGGTTCTTGTGGATTTAGATGGAAACTGTGATTTTCTATGTGAAAATAGGCAACACAGAAGCTGTAGGAAATTTTAAGTGACGAAAATATTGACTGAATTACTATGAATTTTAGGTTTTTTCATCAAAGAATAGTGGAAAAGAAGTATTTGTAGGGTTTAGCTGGGATTTTGATAAATACCTCTTTTGGGAAATGAGTAATAAAATGTAGGTGCTGGGCGCGGCTGGAGGGTTCTGGTTGGCGTCGGCTGCAAGATTTTGGAGCAGGTTGGCGACTGGAAGCTTGAACTAGTTGACCTCGATGTTCTTTTGCATGGGCACATAGGTTTACAGTATAAAGCAATGAAAATGACTTGTTTGTTTTATTTACAAAGTCAAAGGTTGGAAGGGTTTTGGATTTTCGCCAGGCGGTGTCAGCGACAAAAGATGTGACGTTTTTGTTGTATGCCGAAGGGCGGTAAGTGGTTTCATATCGCACCGCTTTTGGGGAAAGAGGGTAATGGACCTTGAGCCAGCGATTCCATAGAACATTTGACACGTGGCGGAGGTGCTGGGAGAAAACCGCTTTGTGATCGCGTGCTAATGCACAGTCACAAAGGGTCGCGTGATATTGATAATAGTCGTTAGATCTTGAGGACCTGATCAGACGGTTGACACAAGAAGCGATATGCGGAGTTTTAACAAAGGCGGGCCCGATACATTAAGAATTAATTTAATCATATCGGGAGCGGCGGGATTGGCTAGTAAGTTTATTAATTAATCGCGAGGGCTAATTAATCCTGTTTTGTGTGGCGGGGGATTAAGGTTCTTAATGAATTACGGATTAACTCATTAATCCTCTTTTAAATGCGGATTATGGTTGTATTCAACCGAGGGAAGGATATATAATATTTCGGGATTATTTAATATATTAAATAATACGGAAAAGGGAAAATATTGTAAGGGATTTATACAAGATAAGTTAAAAATTAATATGACAACGAAAACGAGAAGTGCTAAGTATAAAACATTTGACATGTGTAGTTAAACTTAGGCTTAGGTTGAAAAAGGGTTTATATGATAAATATTTGCAATTTTCCTATTTTCCTAAGTAAAATAGGATTTTACTTAGGAAAAGAATTATGAAGGTGAATGAGTGATCTTATGAATAGTTTTAAGTACTTCAGGCTTTATAAACTATTGGGCCGAGGGTCCAGTCCCTCTAGAAGTCAGAGAAATGCTCTGAGCCCCTCTAATTTAGCAAATGCCTTAGTAATTAGGGGAATTAGTGAGAATTTAGCGAAAAATGAGGGGGGTAATTAAGTATTTGACCTTGCTTTGTTCGAAATGCTTTCAGTGTAATGTCTGCCTTGTATTTGTGATGAAAGTACAGATTAACACATTTAGAGTCATTATTCATCACATGTAATTCTGCAACATCATCTACCTATCCTACCCACTTTAACCTAACATTTTTTCTTCTTTATTTGTGTGCACTTAGACTGGCAAACCCTTATCACACTTTCTTTTCTTTTACATGTAGATAGCTATCTAAGTCTAACCTTATTACATCCAAGGGCTCAGATTAAACTGTTGAGCTCCTTTTATTCACTCTACCTATCTACTTATCTGCCAAGATTAAACAGTTTGGTCAGATTTTTATTTTCTACTTCTAAAACATGAAATTGAAAATATGAACTAGTCAGGCTTAAACTATTTGACTGTTCATCAATTGTGGCATAGGTGACAAGTTGCACACAATTGTTTATTGCACAAGAGTAAAAGTAGTGGCATTTAGACGTGCACACTTTCCTTGGTCTTTCTTTTGGTGGGGTTCATTTTCTTTCTCTTTTTTGACCATCTTATTCTTTTTACCCTTTGATTTTTCTTTTAGGGTATACCCTCTTTACATTTGTTTTTAATTTTTTTCAAACATGGAAAACCTTTGCAACAAGTAAAGGTATGAACATATTACATAGCTCATCAAGTCAAACATGATAGATGACACCTATTGGTATAGGAGCATAAAAAATGTATTCCCATTGTTTATTGGAAAGAGAAATTGTCATTAAGGCATGCAAGCCTTGAGGTACTTGAAAGATCTCTAGTCTTTATCCCAGATGATGTGTCAGAGTCGATGGGTAAAGACTTGTTAGAAGGGAGGGCTTAATGAATCCTCCATCATCTAACATGAGTATGAAACAATAATTTGAAGGACCATAGATGAAAAATTTGCAGTGAAGCAAGGTTTATTTGACAGGAAGGAAAAAGGAAAATGGGGTGACTCAACTTTGTAATGGAGTTGAATGACTTTATATTTGGGTTAAGGGTGAGCGAAAATAAGGTAAGAAAGTATGAAGATTGCAAAGGGAAAATGAGTTTTTGGTAGTAGGGAGATGGAAATTTGTGGATCGACTATAGGCTTAGAATGAGTAGCAATGGTGTAATGGATTTGATTTGTCATGGAATGATCATGCTCTTATGAAAGAAACATGGTCTTTAAAAAGGTACTCGTGCATGTAGTGATCTTCTTTCATCATCTTGGAACCTACAAAAACTTAGCAATTTCTACAATAAAATGTAAGACTATCGAGAGAGAGATGATTAGTCTCTCTTCATATGATATACACACACAAAAAAAAACTCAAAAATAGTACTAATAAAACAAATTCAAGAAAAATTAAATGCACTTTTACCTATTTAGAAAGTAGTACCTTAGATCACCTGTTATTGTTTTGTTGGTGACTTCTTCATTATGTTTCTAGCTAATTTTGACCTTGAGACCTATTCTCCATACACTTAATGCTTCACCAATAGACCATAAACCAAATTTTCATAAGCTACTAAATTGTGTCAATTCTACAGCTAAAAAAACACTAGATCGTTGCATTGCCTTATCGCTTTACAACTTGCAATTAGACTTAGATGGTGGTTTTTCAATTATCACAGTTAGATTTTTAATATTTTTAGGTTTTTATGAAAGTCTGAGTTCGTAACTTCATTTCTTATTTTTCTCTAGCACTCCATCCTTGTCCATGATCTCATGGATCAAGAAAATTCTCAAAATTCAAAATGCTTAGATCAACTTGAAACCAACGCCAAAGCATAGATCTCATCGCCTTAAATCCAACACAATTCGTTTCACTGAAATCCGACTTCAGATGCTCCTAGAATCATGTTCTGTTCATTTTGGGAAACAACTAAAAAAATGAATTTTGAGTTGCAGGAATGCCTAGTCAGCAGTCCGTACACTGACTGGGTCATGACTAGGCAAGTTTAATTGTTCATTCATTGGCCAATGGATGGCTAACACTTGGTATTGTTTAATTGGTTGACACACGGCTATTTTTTATTAGCTATGATTTTGTGTGGTGGTCCAACGAGGGAGTGCCACGTGGACCAACCATTGGTTTCCACGTGGCCTCCTCGTGGTGGAAAAAAATTTGTTTAGGGTCGAACCACCCTCCATGGGAATCAAAATCACAACCTCCCACCTACCAACAGAGAACCTTTACCAAGCTTCCCACACATTTTTATTGTTAATAAATCATTCCAAATATGTATTTAACTTTTAACGGGCATGCATTTGGGGAAAAGGGTCGGGCTAAGGCCTAGCTCATGGCCCTCCAACACTACGGAACCAAGGGGGGGTGGGGCAATGGCTAGACCTTAGCTCGGCCCACATTCACGGCCCGTGCCAAAAAAAATTAAGGTGCTAACGCGTGAATGAAAGGAGGCTAGCGCCAAGGCACATGGTTGCATAGGGCCATGGATGCAGCGAAGGAATGGGGCCAAATATCCATTGTCCCTCGACCTAGGATCTTAGGCACCCAAGGTGGTCGTATGGTGCCACGTGACCATAATATTCGGAACTGGGGCTTAATGGTGATTTTATCTGTCCTACAAATTTGACTGTGGATCGGGAATGTAGGCCAGGTCTGCGTGTAGTTTTCGCAAGTGGGGCGCACAGGCCGGGTTTAGTTCGAATTGTAGGATTATTAACGGCAAAATTAGGCAAAAACTTGAAACAATGATATTTTACTCAATTTTTGGCCAAATGAGGTGCAAAAAGAGTCAAAACATGGGTTTTTGACAGCGTTGGATTCATTGGAGACATTAGTTTTTTTATTTGATATTTGTAAAAGCTTATTATTATATTTTTGAGTATGAATTTAGATCTCTTATCCATGTTTATTCAATTTTCTTTTCTGATCTTCCAGATCGCAGAAAGCGTAAGAAAAGAGAATACTCATCAATATTGAAATCATTTATTCATTTGGAACCTGAAATTAAAAAGACAAAGTGAAAGTGTTTGATCTCTACCTTCAAATTGTGGCTCTCAAAACTCTATTTGTTCTCCTCCTTCATAAATATTCCTTCTCTTTCTACATCTTCCTGCAAATGAGTAGTGAGTTGGGTGGCTCTTACTACACCACCAATAAATAAAATTTCAAATAAAATGAAATCTAACTTAAAAAAGAAGAAGAAGACATCACCAAACTTGGCTTTTATTCATTAATTATATCCTACTCTACTCTACTGGAAATAGAAAAATTGTTTCAAGTGTATGCATATTTCCAGTATAACCATGTGTGTAACATAAGTAAAAATATATTCATGTTTAGTTTTGAAAAATATACATTAAAACACATCAAATCATGAAAGACTAGTTGTTTTGATAATGCAATCAAGAAGTAAGGAAGAATGGAAGAGCGATGTGACTTGATCCTTGATTGGAACCATCTTTCAATAAGGCCATGATATTCCTGATTCCTTTCTTGGTTTAGATCAAATTGAATATCCTCCTTTTTTATGCATTCCTCAATCTTAGATTCCAGTGGTTTCTCCCCATCAAAAGTATTGCATTATTCTTTAGTATCTTCAACAGATTGACAAGAGGAATCAAAAGAGACTTGAAGATCTTCTTGTGGAGGTGGAGAGATAGACAAGTTTCTGAATGCAGTTAAAATATACTCTTCTTGAGAAGCAGATATCCCAGTTGTTGCTAGGATTCGAGAAAGTTCTTGGAAGGACATTCTTCAAACTCTTAATTGTCTGTGAATTACTCCAACTGGTTGATAATTCCAGTTGTGCACACATATTAGTACCAAGTTTTCAAAAATTATTGGAACTTAATATGTATCCTAAATGATTTTAATATGCTTTTAACCATGCATATAAGAATGAATGCAACTATAATGAGTCGTCTAAACTTTCAAAATAACACCTATGTATACCTCCACGACAACACTGCCAACGTGTTGGGTGATTTAATTATGAGTTAAAACCCTATCACTAATTGTCAACCTGAGGTTCGTACACTGATGAGGTATACATGTACTATATGTACTAGGTGGTTATTTATCAGAATAGATTAATCTAATGTAATTGAAACTAATTACAAGGTTAATTAAATCAATCCAATCTAATTTCGAATGTAAAGAAATTGAAATCACACTTGCATAAAGGAAATCACACTTGCTTGAAAACGAAAATCACACTTGCATAATTGAAATCACACAACACTTGCATAAATGAAATCGCACTTGCAGAATTGAAATCACGCTTGCTGGAAATAAATGAAATAACATAATTACAAAATGCTACTAATATGTACAAAGGTAGGCAAACTGTGGTTGATGGGGGGCCTCCATTCCTCAACAAGCACACTGAACAACTATCACATCTTGGAGATCAAAGTGGCAATACGTATTTCATAAAATGAGTTACAAAATATTACAATAATTCTATTTCCTCACTTTACAAATCACATCTTGGATGGAACTTGGAACCTCCAACTAGCAACTAGCAATTAACACTAACACTAACACCTCACAACTTTACAACTAATAACTCACAACAAATAACAACCCTTCGTATGAAGGGTGCACTCCTATTTATACAAAAATTGAAGATAACTATTCAATAAATATAGATCCTTAGATCTCTCCTAAATCCACATTTATCTCTTGTGGTTACAACCAATCTCCTAAAAATATAAGATACAAATCCTCTCAAAATTCTCTCATCCATGATTCTTCTCCTTTGAATGTGCATAGTTAATGATCCACATATTCTACAATTATTCCACAAATCTTCATGAGTTGGAATTTGAAATTCGAATTTTTGGTTGGGTGGCCAAATAGAACACTTCTAAAATCTCCAAGTAGGCCTACAATATCACAAAACTCATAACACTTTTAGATATATATGAAAACATGTTAATTTCCTAATATTTAATCACAAATTCTCTTAAAATACTTAAAATCAATGACTTGGAAAATAATAATGATAAACCCATACAATCATGAAAATGGTTACTTAATGTAAGTTTATGAGGTTATAAAGTTACAGAATGCGGGTAAAATGATGGAAATGTGGGTAAAAGTTGATGAAATTTTGGAGGCCCAACAAGATCAAACCTCAAAAATAAGAATAATGAATGTGTGAGTGATGTGTCCAAATCAGGATGACTTGTCTTGTATTCATATGCTTCCAAGGGGTGGCCAATTTCTCTTTGAAATTGACCTATGTTTTTGTGCACATGTCGGTTTTCACCTTAAAAATACATTTGTCCTTAACCAAATTAAATTCTTCCAAGGGCTAGGAGGGGTATTTCTTAATGAGGAATGTTGTCCAAAGGAAGGAATTTGTCCCTGAGTTGCCAACTTAACAATCCCTCTCAGCTTGGGAGAAATTATTGACTACAACATATGTACCATATCAAATATATCATTATTGACAAGGCAAATGTCATCATTTCTCATCTCTGCTCATCTTTTCTCGTCTTTGTTGAACACTCTCAAAAGTAAAAGAAGAAGAATTTGACATCATAAGGGAGCTAAAGCTACCACCCTCTATCAATAAGCAAGATCTACTTATTGCAAGGGCAAGGAGCTAGAACTTGGCTTTTCTCCCAACTCCAACATAAGAATGGATTCAAAATTAGAGGAGAGCTTGAGGAAAGGATAACGTAGGAGACCCTAGGAGATCAGACTTTTTGGAGGGCTATCTTTTCAGGAAATTGATGCCCCAGGTACCCCAACTTGGATATACTTGGAAGGAGGTGAAAGAATATGATTTTTAGTGACCACTTGTTGTAGTGGCTACAAAATCCCTCCAAAATTTTTCCTAAGCTTTATTTTGGAGCCTCCCTCCTAAAAATACCAGCGGTTTATCTTACACTAACCCAAGTACTTGTGATTTCATTGAGTTTTATATTTTTCTTTACAACTTGTGTTTTCTTAATTGATTTTCTAACTAACTACAATCTGACCTCTTCACTTGGTTGCAATCTAGTTCTAGGCCTACCTTGGTGATATGCACAATCCTAGAAGGCAACCATCTTTCTCTCAAGAAATGCGTTGTTCAAGCCAATAGTGAGCTTCGGCTTCAAAATTGCATAGACCCAGCTGGAAGCCTCCCTTCAGTTGGGAAACTGCATAGAGCATGAGAAGCAGCCAAAGCCACTCATCCTAGGAATTGGGTAGATGCATTCCCTCAGCAACTACCCAATGCATGTGTCAGTGAGTTGCCCAATTCTCCCTGGAACTGTGCAATTTCTTCATGCATGCGTGGTAGCCTTTCCCGAAAAAGAAAAAAGAAAAAAGTGAAAAAGCATCCCTAAAAAATAGGGATTTATTTTTAGCAGTCGGAGTTACACTTGAGTTATTTTTGAAAATTGTCGCCATGTGTCGCTTTTTCCTAGATTTTTGGCCTTCGCGTCATAAACCCCAAATTGATCAAATATATTTAATGGACGCCACCATAGCTCATTTGCACATTAGATCTTGGAGCTTTGGCATTCCTGAGGACATCTAGGAACCTTAGGCACAATCAATGAAACTTTTACGGGTAAGTCCTATTATTCTTGTCTTTTGCTGCTTTTTTTGTTGCTTTTGTTTCCTTGGCTTGTGAGAGTGTTGTTTTACCTGTTTTATTGAAAGACCATTAGCATTTTGTTTTGTTTTAGCTTGTAGAAGTGTTGTTTTAAGTTTTCCATTTCCTTTCCCAAGTGTCACATGCATAATTGTTACAGGTCTATTTGGGCACATCACTCCTAACGATTAGATCAGTACAAATAGGGCTCATCAAACCCTAATTCAGTTGCTACAAGCCCTAGACAAGTCATCATATTGAATGTTTTCATCCATAAAAATTTCCTAGCTTGAAACCCTATTGAAATGCCTCCTTAAGACACCAGGACACCCTTGGTCAGGGGCAACTGCTCTGCATAGAAGGTAGGCCCATTTAGATCTGCGTTGTAGTGCACTTAGCCCACTTTAACTTGCACTCAGTGAGGATGAGAGAAATTGACATAGGATTCTGGGAATATTCCTTGATTCTAGAGAATTCTAGAAGGATGCCCAGCTCTCATCTCATCATATGAGCTCGATTTTGGATAGGCTATGGATCATTCAACCCTCTATCCTCTCATCCCTTTCTCCATGGAAACTAACTATCCAATTATGGAAACCATTCAATGCCACATTTATGACAAAACCACTCGCATTTCCCTATACATTGACCACTCATCATAGTGATCAGGGTGTTGGAATTTGGATATTGTAGTGAAATACTATTAGTTTGAGACTTGAAATCATTGTCAAGTAATGTTATGCTGCTGGATTGATGTGCTATTGGTGTGATGAGGGTTTGGACTAAGCTAGATGAGTGACATGAGATTGAACCACATTGGGTGTAATTTCTCCTTCTATCAATCAATAAAGTTGTTTGTTCCTTTTCCCATACTTTTTTCCATATCTATGATGAATGCATGTTCAAATGTTGTCAATTCCATTTGTTTACAGTAGATAGATCATATGCTTTGATTGTTGTCGTCTTCTGTTTATGTTTGCATGTACCCATTGAGTGAATTTAGTTTGAGTGGGAGCGACAGGAGAAATTCAAAGGAGATCAAAGGAAGCGAAGGATCACAAGTAGGTTCCTTTATCTTGTCTGTCTATTGTAGGAAAATCTTAAACATCTTTACTTTTGTTGTTCAAAGTGTAACTACCCACTTAGGGAAGATGTAATTATCCATAGGTATAAATACCGTATAACAAATTGGTGACCATACTGGGGAACGACCATTGTTCCTGGTAGTTTACCTTATCATATTACATCCTATAGACTTGACTTGACTTCATTGATCTCTTTTCAGTCATTTTGAAGCTTTTTTGGGCAAAAAATTGCAATGGAATGCCTATTCTAGGAATGTTCTGTTACCAGTGCACCCTTGGTTAGGGGACAATGCACTGCAGAGCACCCTTGTCTTAGAGACAGTGCTTTGTAACGCACTATCTCCAACTCAGGGCTGCGTTGATCGATGTCAAGCCAAAAAAGCCATCCTTTGCTTGATTTTTTCCAAATTTGCTTATGATCTTGTTTGTTGAATGGTCAATGTTTCTCTGTCCCTGAAGTCCAAATTAGTATTTCTTTTCCATGCCCACTCTGGCTTTGTTTGTTCAATGTTTCTTTATGTTTTCTTTATCATCGTCGAATCAATCCCAAAGTTAGTTTACATTGATTAGTCTTTACTTTTTTGAAAAATAATTGTCGTAAAGTCTTCGTTTCATGTGAAAAGCATTGACTGATTTTTGTGCATTTAGTTTCTTTATGTTCATATAAAAATTAAAGGAATGAAAATAAAAACATGCATAATGAATTTATAAGTTTGTGTGTGCTTATAGGAATGGTATAGGGAAATTTGCATTAGATGTGCTCTATTCTCTTTGTTTAGAGATTCTGATTGCTCTATCCCTTTTAGTCACGGTTTTCATTGTTTGAATCATATGTAAAAAATGTTTCTCATCTTAGTTGCATTCTAGGAATCTCAGGAACATCACGCGATGAACTTGAAAGGAAAAATTTTAAACAATATCAACTAAAATTTATCTCAATTAACCTAATGGATCATTGTAACTTAACGCATAACATTTAGAGGTCTAGGCTAGAGATGTGTTCCGGCATCGTTAAACATAGCAACTGTTGCTAATGGTCTGTGGTACATTCTGAGTGTGATACCTCATTCCACGTACGTAAGTATATCGTAGCTTGTCCACGTACTATCTGGTATATCGGGTGATGTTATAGTACAAAAAGTATAAAGGAATGCTCTCACTGTGCGGTTTCGCACTAGACATTGCTAACATGGATTGGGCCTCCATGTACTTTCGGGTATATTTGGGAGGACTACATTAGGTTTCTATCCATCCATAGATAACCGAGTCAGCTGCCTTGTACACTGTGATACACCGAAAACAACATTCGGGGAGATTGCCTGCATGTATGTTAAGTCCTTGGTTTACTAAGGGAGTATATTGCAGTTCACAGTTACTTGGTAATCCTTTTGTCTAGATTATCCCTCTTTTGTTTTGTTATGTTATTTTGATTAAAATAAAATTAATTGGCTACGGATGACATCCTCCTCGTCACTTCCCAGTTGATCTTAACTTGAGACATATGGCAACAACTCCAGAGTCCACCGATCAAGGAATTCCTTTTGATGGGAATCCTGGTCCTTTTCCTCCTTTTGGAAATATTAGTGCTCCTTATATGACTACATTGTCCCTTCCGGGACTTACCATCAGCTTGCTCGTATGCCTGTTCTCGACCTCCTTGGCCCCACAACTAAATATTCCTACAACTGGACAAAATCAACCTCCAATTGTTCCTAAAGTTGACCCTTTACCTTCTTCATTGGTTGTTTCTTCCTCCCCTTCTTCCTCTTCGCTTGGTGAAAGTATTGACACTAGTAACCAGGTGGGTAAGAAGAAGAAGAAAGGGAAGAAGAAGAAGAAGAAGAAAATTCAACAAGGGGGCAACCAAGCAACCATTGCTTCAAATCTAACTTCTGATGAGAAACCATCCGATAAGCCTCACAAACTTCGATATCCTTTCAAACTTTGTATGGGAGACCATCTTCTTCGAAATTGTTTTGGTATTCCTCAGATATTAGAAGAATGGTCTTCTTGTTCACATCATCCTGTGTCATCAACTTCTGGAGATCATGCTGGTGATACACCATCAACTAGTGGTAGTAAAGCTCATGGAAAGAAGGGTAAAGTTAAGTTTCCCTATAGGTTATGCGGAGGAAATCACCCCATTCACCTTTGTCCCTATCTGGATGAAACCGAAAAAGTGTTGGATAACCGTCTTGCTTCTCCGCAACGACTTCCATATAGTTACAGGAGACTCTCCCTTAATCCTTCACTAGTTGATGAAGTGATTGACCCAAATAAAC
The DNA here is from genome assembly GCA_031772625.1 of Pinus tabuliformis. NCBI lineage: Eukaryota > Viridiplantae > Streptophyta > Pinopsida > Pinales > Pinaceae > Pinus > Pinus tabuliformis. The sequence continues at coordinate 165,398,328 of CM062815.1, read as the reverse complement.
TGTCGGTCAAACCCACTCTCTCTGAATGTGAATCCCATGAGTCTATACCTGACCAATCACTGGTCAAGGAAATAGTTGACCCAATTTCACCTTCAGTTAATCGTACCTTTCCGGTAGAGAGTGAGTATGATACCACTCAGGTTCTTTTCGTTTCTACAGATTCCAATGAGCTTGGAGGAAACCCTCCTGTTCCATCAAGATAGGAGGAAAATCCTCCCATCCTCGTAACTCAAGGGGGTAATTCTCCCATTCTTATGGTACCCCCTCCAAGTAGGCTGGTCACTTCCTTTGATTGGAATCGACTGGCAGGATTTCGTCTTCCTTCTTATGTGCCTTTTCAGATCATAGTACAGGTTTATAGTATGATTGTATCTGGCACTATTATAGATGAAGGTGCATCTGTGAGTATCCTTTCCTTGACTGCTTGGCAGGCGCTTGGTTCGCCACCACTTGTGCGTGTTACCCAAAATCTGTTTGCTTTTACAAGAGGAACTAGTCAACCATTAGGGATCCTTCCTCAATTGCCTATTTCTTTGGGAGGAAAAGTTGTTTATCTCAATGTGATGGTAGTCCCAAGCCCTTTAGATTACAATTTTATTCTTGGGCGCGACTAGTTTTATGACATGGGAGCTATTGTTCCAACACTCTTTTGAGTGATGTGTTTCTTGCGTGAAGGCAGAATTGTCATTGTTGACCAGATTTCATTTCTTGGTCCAAATATGGCTTCTAGTCAACCATCTTCCCTAAATGTTCCTTTTGTCCCAAAGGTATCTTCCCCTCCATGGGTCAATTATGTGGCAACCTGTTCCATTCCTACATCAACTGACTATCAATTCTATGATGTTGTGCATTATGTACTAGGGGCATTGGAACCAGATCTCTCTAATGGATTCCTTGCTACATATCCCTTCCAGAGCATTGTTCTCCCATATGATGAGAACCTCTTGGAAGTCATGACCTCTTATGGGTCGTGATCAAGGAATCATGAGCATAGTTCCTTGTCTTGTGTCAAGCTTGTTAAAAAATGAAACAAGGAATATGAGCATAGTTCCTTGTCTTGTGTTAAGCTCGTTAAAAAATGAAACAAGGAATATGAGGATAGTTTTTTTATTGTTTCAACCTCATTAAAAAATGAAACAATTCCCAGAGCATAGTTCCTTGTCTTGTGTCAAGTTTTTAAAAAAATGAAACAAGGAATCTGAGGAGAGTTACTTATCTTGTGTCAAGCTCATTAAAAAACGAAACAAGGTCCCGTGGAGGAAAGTTCCAACTCGAGTCTTTGATTAGATCTTGTAAAACCCCAGTGGATTCTTTCACTTGGTCTCGTAAATGAACCTTCAATCCATCCACTTGATAGCCACGAGTAGTCTACTTAGGTGAATGTAGTAAAGCTTGGGGGGCATGCACCTATTATCGAGTCATCGTGCTGGGGGCATGTAAGCCAATCTCAAGCATAGTTTTTTCATGGTTCAAGCTTGTGAAAAAATGAGCCCAGCTTGTGTAAAATGAAACAGGTATGTTTAATCCGTTTGGTGGTTCTTTGAGCAGGTTTACAGCTGACATAGTGAATTTGATGTGCATGATCGTAAATTGTACTTTTTACCATAGAACATACTTTTATCTCCTTTTGAACTCTGTTAAACATCAAAAAAGGAATCCCTCTGGAGTCCTCTTTAAGCTCTTTCTAGACTCTCGAAATATGAAAAGATTGCCTACCGCTTATCGTTTTCAGCTCATAAACGGATTGGAAATGACATCTGCTCAGTATAAGTTTAACCCTTTCCCGGACTGAGATAGATTAGTTACTAAAAAGGAATACATTGATTGAGCATGGTCAATAGGTTCTCTCTTGTATTATTTACACTTTTTCAGACTTGAGAGACAAATTTATGAAAAATAACTTGTGGAGTTTTCTCTTTTTCCCTTTTCAAACTCTATAAACATGAATATGACCGAGTTCTCATTGTTGTAAACTAGTTAAAGCATCAAATAGCGACAAAATTGAGTTTCACCTTCGCTAGACTCATTAAAAAATCACATAGAGATGGATTCATTCGAAGGGTGGAATTATACTACAAGCATATGTTATCCTCCTCAAGCTTGTTTAAAAAAATAAAGAGGTACTCGTCAACAATGACTGGGGAAAATGGGAAAAGGGATAAATCACTTTATGGTAACAAGTTGCTCTTGAACATGAAACCTTCACTTCATCTCTATGGCTATTTGGGTTGGGTTATCTACTTGATGGTTATCATACCTATGGTCTATCAGACCATCCATCACTTTGGTTTTGGGTCAATGCTGCCAATTCATTCAGTGTCGTCAACTTGTTCAAGAGAAGTCACTCAGTAAACTTCATCCTTTGCAATACTCATAAACTTTCATTTTCATGACCACCATTTCTAAACATTTTGTTGTCAGTCACATTCCGTCTTCAAAACCATTACACTCCTTTCGTGTTGTTGATGGGGGATACATCAAGGCCCTCCTACGACGAGTTTCTTCTTGTCAACATCAGCACATTATCGAGGAAGTTGACTTAGAAACACCCTTCCAGTACCTTAAGGCTTGCATACATCAATGGAAAGTTTCTCACTTCCAGTGACAGGTTGACATCATAAGCCTTCGACCGAAAGACTTTGTATGGTGTTCAACATCAAAACATCTATTCACACCATGTAGAATGTATTATAGTACCTTGAGAATCATTATCATTATCGGTGATTTCTCTCGCATCTGTTAACAACTTACATCGTTGACTGGTAATTAGATGATGTTTTCCCACGTTCGACTTCAGATCACATTTTCACATGGTTAGACTCATACTTGAGCGAACGATTGGACAAGATAGAAGACCCCGGATCTAGTTTCATCCATCTGGGCTACGAATTCAGGAGAGTACTAAATGATCTATACGATGGCTTTACACGGATGGTCATCCTATCATGGGTCTATATCTGTAGACAACTAACGATTTAGGTACATGTAATGAAAAGTCTATATGCTGAGTATGGGTATGCCTTCCCTTAACAATTCATGAAAAATTCAAAGATATCATGATATTATGTATTGTAATTAATGCAGGTCACGTCTGCTTAAAATCCTCCTCATCACATCATAAAGCATATCACTCAGAATTATCATTTCCGACTTCATGCTTCAGGGGGAAGATGTTACAGGTCTATTTTGGCACATCACTATTGACGATCAGATCAGTACAAATAGGGCTCATCAAACCCTAATTCAGTTGCTACATGCCCTAGACAAGTCATCATATTGAATGTTTTCATCCATAAAAGTTTCCTAGCTTGAAACCCTGCTGAAATGCCTCCTTGACACACCAGCGCACCCTTTGTCAGGGGAAACTGCTCTACATAGCAGGCAGGCCCATTCAGACGTACACTACAGTGCACTTAGGCCAACTTTAACCTGCGTTGGGCGAGGATGAGTGAAATTGACATAGGATTCTAGGAATATTCCTTGATTCTAGAGCATTCTAGAAGGATGCCCAGCTCTTATCTCATCCTATGAGCTCGATTTTGGATAGGTTATGGATCATTCAACCCTATATCCTCTCATCCCTTTCTCCATGGAAACTAACTATCCAATTATGGAAAATCATTCAATGCCCCATTTATGATAAAACCACTTGCATTTCCCTATAACTTGACCACTCATCATAGTGGTCAGGGGGCTGGAATTTGGATATTGTAGTGAGATACTATTGGTTTGAGACTTGAAATCATTGTCAAGTAATGTTATGCTGCTGGATTGATGTGCCATTGGTGTGATGAGGGTTTGGACTAAGCTGGATTTGTGACACGAGATCGAACCACATTGGGTGTAACTTTTCCTTCTATCAATCAATAAAGTTGTTTGTTCCTTTTCCCATACTTTTGTCCATATCTATGATGAATGTATGTTCAAATGTTGTCGATTCCATTTGTTTACAGTAGATAGATCATATGCTTTGATTGTTGTCGTCTTCTGTTTATGTTGGCAGGTACCCATTGAGTGAATTCAGTTTGAGCGGGAGCAATAGGAGCAATTCAAAGGAGATCAAAGGAAGCGAAGGATCACAATTAGGTTCCCTTATCTTGTCTTTCAATAGTAGGAAAAGGTTAAACATCTTTACTTCTTTTGTTCTAAGTGTAACTACCCACTTAGGGAAGATGTACTTATACGTAGGTATAAATTCCGTATAAAAAATTGGTGACCATACTATGGAAAAACCATCGTTCTTGCTAGTTTACCCTTATAATATTACATCCCATAGACTTTACTTGACTTCATTGATCTCTTTTCAGTCATTTTGAAGCTTTTTTGGTCAAAAAATTGCACTCGAATGCCTATTCTAGGAATGTTCTGTTACCAGTGCACCCTTGGTCTGGGGACAGTGCACTGTAGAGCACCCTTGGCTTAGAGACAGTGCTCTGCAATGCACTGTCTCCCACTCAGGGGTGTTCTGGTCCCTGTCAAGCCAAAAAACCCATCTTTTGCTTGATTTTTTTCCAAATTTTCTTTTGATCTTGTTTGTTGAATGGTCAATGTTTCTCTGTCCCTGAAGTCCAAATTAGTATTTCTTTTCCATGCCCACTTTGGCTTTGTTTGTTCAATGTTTCTTTATGTTTTCTTTATCATTTTCGAATCAATCCCAAAGTTAGTTTACATTGATTAGTCTTTACTTTTCTGAAAAAGAATTTGTCGTAAAGTCTTCATTTCTTTGAAAAAGAAATTGTCGTAAAGTCTTCGTTTCTTGTGAAAAGCATTGATTGATTGTTTGTGCATTTAGTTTCTTTACATTCATCTAAAAATTAAAGGAATGAAAAGAAAAACATGCATAATGCATTTAGAAGTTTGTGTGTGCTTGTAGGAATGGTATAGGAAAAGTTGCATTAGATGTGCCCTATGCTCTTTGTTTAGAGATTATGATTGCTCTATTCCTTTTAGTTACAGTTTTCATTGTTTGAATCAAATGAAAAGAGTGATTCTCATCCTAGTTGCATTCTAGGAGTTTCAGAAACATCACGTGGTGAACCTGAAAGGAAAACTTTCAAACAAGATCAACTAAAATTTATCTCAATTAACCTAATGGAGCATTGTAACTTAACACATAACACTTAGAGGTCTAGGCTAGAGACATGTTCCAGCGTCGTTAAACATAGCAGTTGTCGCTAATGGTCTATGATACATTCCGAGTGTGATACCTCATTCCACGTACATAAGTATATCATAGCTTGTCCACATACTTTCGGGTATATTGGGTGGTGTTATAGTACGAAAAGTATAAAGGAATGCTCTCATTGTGTGATTTCACATTAGACATCGCTAACATGGATTGGGCCTCCACGTACTTTCGAGTATATTTGGGAGGACTACATTAGGTTGCTATTCATCCATAGGTAACTAAGTTTGCCGCCTTTTATACTGTGATACACCGAAAACAACATTGGGGGAGATTGTTTGCACGTATGTTAAGTCCTTGGTTTACTGAGGCAGTATATTGCAGTTCACAGTTACTTGGTAATCCTTTTGCCTATATTATACCTATTTTGTTTTGTTATGTTATTTTGATTAAAATAAAATTAATTGACTGCGGATAACATCCTCCATGTCACTCCCCAGTTGATCTTAGGTTGATACATATGGCAACAACTCCAGAGGCCAACGATCAAGGAATTCCTTTTGATGGGAATCCTAGTCCTTTTCCTCCTTTTGGAAATATTAGTGATCCTTATATGGCTACATTTTCCCTTCCAAGACTTACCATCGACTTTCTAGTATGGTTGTTCTCAACCTCCTTGGCCCCGCAACTAAATATTCCTACAATTGGACAAAATCAACCGCCAATTGATCCTAAAGTTAACCCTTTACCTTCTTCGTCGGTTGTTTCTTCCTCCACTTCTTCCTCTTCGCTTGGTGAACATACTGACACTAGTAACCAGGTGGATAAGAAGGAGAAGAAAGGGAAGAAGAAGAAGAAGAAAATTCAGCAAGGGGGAAACCAAAAAACCATTGCTTCGAATGAAACTTCTGATGAGAAGCCGTCTTATAAGCCTCACAAACTTCGATATCCTTGTAAACTTTGTATGGGAGACCATATTCTTCGAAATTGTTCTGGGATTCCTCAGATATTACAAGAATGGTCTTCTCGTTCACATCATCCCGTGTCATCAACTTCTGGAGATTATGCTGGTGACGCACCATCAACTAGTGGTAGTAAAGTTGATGGAAAGAAGGGTAAAGTTAAGTTTCCCTGTAGGTTATGTGAAGGGAATCACCCCATTAACCTTTGTCCCTATCTGGATGAAGCCCAAAAAGTGTTGAATAACCGTCCTACTTCTCCACAACAACTTCCATCTGGTTACAGGAGACTCTCCCTTAATCCTTCACTAGTTGATTAAGTGACTGAACCAAGTCAACCGTCAGTCAAACCCACTCTCTCTGAATGTGAATCCCATGAGTCTATACCTGACCAATCATAGGTCGATGAAACAGTTGACCCGATTTCACCTTCAGTTAATCGTAACTTTCCCATAGAAAGTGAGTATGATACCACTCAGGTTCTTTTCGTTTCTTCAGATTCCAATGAGTTTGGAGGCAACCCTCCTGTTCCATAAATATAGGAGGAAAATCCTCAAGTCCTCGTAACTCAAGGGGGTAATTCTCTCGTACTTACGGTACCCCCTCAAAATAGTCTCATCAATTCCTTTGATTGGAATCGACTGGCAGGATGTCGTCTTCCTTCTTATGTACCTTTCCATATCATAGTACAGGTTTATAATATGATTGTATTTGGCACTATTATAGATGAAGGTGCATCTGTGAGTATCCTTTCCTCCACTTCTTGGCAGGCGCTCGTTTTGCCGCCACTTGTGACTGTTGCCCACAATCTGTTGGCTTTTAACAGAGGAACCAATAAACCATTAGGGATCCTTCCTCAGTTGCCTATTATTTTGGGAGGAAACATTGTTGATCTCAATCTGATGGTAGTCCTAGGCCCTTTAGATTACAATTTTCTTCTCGAGCGTGACTATGTTTATGACATGAGAGTTATTGTTTCAACACTCTTTCGAGTGACGTGTTTCCCGCATGAAGGAAGAATTCTCATCGTTGACTAGATTTCATTTCTCGGTCCAAATATGGCTTCCAGTCAACCATCTTCCTTGAATGGTCCTTTTTTCCCAATGGTATCTTCCCCACCATGGGTCAATTATGTGGCAACCCATTCCCTTCCTACATCAACTAACGATCAATTATGTGTTGTGCATTATGTACTTGGGGCATTGGAACCAGATCTCTCTAATGGATTCCTTGCTATGTATCCCTTCCAGAGCATTGTTATCCCATTTGATGAGAACCTCTTGGAAGTCATGACCACTTATGGGTCGTGATCAAGGAATCACAAGCATAGTTCGTTGTCTTTTGTCAAGCTTGTTAAAAAATGAAACAAGGAATATGATCATAGTTCCTTGTCTTGTGTCAAGCTCGTTAAAGAATGAAACAGGGAATATGAGGATAGTTCTTTTACTGTGTCAACCTCATTAAAAAATGAAATAGGTCCTAGAGCATAGTTACTTGTCTTGTGTCAAGCTTGTTAAAAAATGAAACAAGGAATTTGAGCAGAGTTCCTTGTCTTGTGTCAAGCTCATTAAAAAATGAAACAAGGTCCCCTGGAGAAAAGTTCCAACTCAAGTCTTTGATTAGATCTCGTAAAATCCCAGTCGATTCTTTCACTTGATCTCGTAAATGAACCTTCATTCCATCCACCTAATAGCCATGAGTAGTCTACTTAGGTGAATGTAATGAAGCTTGGGGGGCATGCACCTAGAATCAAGTCATCATGCTGGGGGCATGTAAGCCAATCTCAAGCATACTTTTTTCATGGTTCAAGCTTGTGTAAAAATGAGCCCAGCTTGTGTAAAAATGAAAGAGGCATGTTCAATCTGTTTGGTTGTTCTTTGAGCAGGTTTACAACTGACATAGTGAATTTGATGTGCATGATCGTAAATTGTACTTTTGACCACAGAGCATACTTTTATCTCTTTTTCGAACTCTGTTAAACATCGAAAAAGGAACCTCCCTGGAGTCCTCTTTAAGCTCTATTTAGACTTTCGAAATTTGAAAAGATTGCCAAGCGCTTGTCCTTTTCAGCTCGTGAATGGATTGGAAACAACATCTACTCATTATAAGTTTAACCCTTTTCCAGACTGAGATAGATTAGTTACGAAAAAGGAATACGTTGATCGAGCATGGTCAATAGGTTCTCTCTTGTATTATTTTACGCTTTTTCGAACTTGAGAGACAAATTTACGAAAAAGAACTTGTGGAGTTTTCATTTTGTCCCTTTTCAAATTCTCTAAACATGAAAAGGACCGAGTTCTCATTGTCGTAAACTCGTTAAAGCATCAAATAGCGACAAAACCGACTTTCACCTTCGCTAGACTCGTTAAAACATCACATAGCGATGGATTCACCTAAAGGGTGGAATTATACTACAAGAATATGTTATCCTCCTCAAGCTTGTTTAAAAAAATAAAGAGGTACTGGTTAGCAATGACTGAGGAAAATGGGAAAAGGGATAAATCACTTTATGGTAGCAAGTTGCTCTTGAACATGACACATTCACTTCATCTCTATGGCTATTTAGGTTGGGTTATCTGCTTGATGGTTATCATACCTATGGTCTATCACACCATCCATCACTTTGGTTTTGGGTCAATGCCGCCAATTCATTCAGTGTCGCCGGCATGTTCAAGAGAAGTCACTCAGTAAACTTCATCCTTTGCAATACTCATAAACCTTCATTTTCATGACTGCCATTCCTGAACGTTGTGTCGTCAGTCATATTCTGTATTCAAAATCATTACACCCATTTCATGTCGTTGATGGGGGATACATCAAGGCCCTCCTACGACAAGTCGCTTCTTGTCGACATGAGCACATTATCTAGGAAGTTGACTTAGAAACACCCTTCCAATACCTCGAGGCTTGCATACATCAATGGAAAGTTTCTCACTTCTGGTGACAGGTTGACATCACAGGCCTTTGACAGAAAGAATTTGTATGGTTTTCGACATCAAAACATCTATTCACACCATGCAGAATGTACTGTAGTACCTTAAGAATCATTATCATTATCGGTGATTTCTCTCGCATCTGTTAACAACTTACATCATTGGCTAGTAATCAGATGATGTCTTCCCATGTTCGACTTCAGATCACATTTTCACATGGTTAGACTCGTACTTGAGTGAATGATTGGATAAGATAGAAGACCCCGGATTTAGTTTCATCCGTCCGGGCTGCGAATTCAAGAGAGTACTAAATCATCTGTCGGATGGCTTTACACTGGTGGTCATCCTATCATGGGTTTATATTTGTAGATGACTATTTGATTTAGGTACATGTAATGAAAAGTCTATATGATGAGTATGGGTATGCTTTCCCTCAGCAATTCATGAAAAATTCAAAGATATCATGATATTATGTATTGTAATTAATGCAGGTCACCGTCCGCTTTAGATTCTCCTCATCACATCATAAAGAATATCACTCGACATTATCATTTTCGACTTCATGCTTTATGGGGCAGCTGTTACAGGTCTATTTCAGCACATCACTCCTAACGATTAGATCAGTACAAATAGGGCTCATCAAACCCTAATTCAGTTGCTACATGCCCTAGACAAGTCATCATATTGAATGTTTTCATCCATAAAAGTTTCCTAGCTTGAAACCCTACTGAAATGCCTCCTTGAGACACCAACACACCCTTGGTTAGCGGAAACTGCTCTACATGATAGGTATGCCCATTCAGACCTACATTGCAGTGCACTTAGGCCAACTTTAACCTGCGCTGGGCAAGGATGAGAGAAATTGACTTAGGATTCTGGGAATATTCATTGATTCTAGAGCATTCTAGAAGGATGCCCAGCTCTTATTTCATCCTATGAGCTCGATTTTGGATAAGCTTTGGATCATTCAACCCTCTATCCTCTCATCCCTTTCTCCATGGAAACTAACTATCCAATTATGGAAAACCATTCAATGCCCCATTAATGAAAAAACCACTCGCATTTCCCTATAAGTTGACCACTCAACATAGTTATCTGGGGGCTGGAATTTGGATATTGTAGTGAAATACTATTGGTTTGAGACTTGAAATCATTGTCAAGTAATTTTATGCTATTGGATTAATGTGCTATTGGTGTGATGAGGGTTTGGACTAAGCCGGTTGAGTGACACGGGATCGAACCACATTGGGTGTAACTTCTCCTTCTATCAATGAATAAAGTTGGTTTTTCCTTTTCCTATACCTTTGTCCATATCTATGATGAATGTATGTTCAAATGTTGTCGATTCCATTTGTTTACAGTAGATGGATCATATGCTTTGATTGTTGTCGTCTTCTATTTATGTTGGCAAGTACACATTAGTTTGAGTAGGAGCGACGGTAGCAATTCAAAGGAGATCAAAGGAAGTGAAGGATCACAAGTAGCTTCTTTTATCTTGTCTAGTTATAGTAGGAAAAGGTTAAACATCTTTACTTCTGTTGTTCTAAGTGTAACTACCCACTTAGGGAAGATGTACTTATCCGTAGGTATAAATTCCATATAACAAATTGGCAACCATACTAGGGAACGACCATCATTCATGGTAGTTTACCCTTATCATATTACATCCTAGTAGACTTTACTTGACTTCATTGATCTCTTTTCAGTCATTTTGAAGCTTTTTTGGTCAAAAAATTGCACTCAAATGCCTATTCTAGGAATGTTCTGTTACCAGTGCACCCTTGGTTAGGGGACAGTGCACTGTAGAGAACCCTTGGCTTAGAGACAGTGCTCTGCAATGCACTATCTCCCACTCAGGGGTGCATTGATCCCTGTCAAGCCAAAATACCCATCTTTTGCTTGATTTTTTCCAAATTTAATTTTGATCTTGTTTGTTGAATGGTAAATGTTTCTTTGTCCCTAAAGTCCAAATTAGTATTTCTTTTCCATGCCCACTTTGGCTTTGTTTGTTCAATATTTCTTTATGTTTTCTTTATCATTGTCGACTCAATCCCAAAGTTAGTTTACACTGATTAGTCTTTACTTTTCTGAAAAAGAGTTGTCTTAAAGTCTTGATTTCTTTGAAAAAGGAATTGTCGTAAAGTCTTTGTTTCTTGTGAAAATAATTGATTGATTGTTTGTGCAATTAGTTTCTTTATGTTCATCTAAAATTAAAGGAATGAAAAGAAAAACATGCATAATGCATTTAGAAGTTTGTGTGTGCTTGTAGGAATGGTATAGGGAAAGTTTCATTAGATGTGCTCTATGCTCTTTGTTTAGAGATTCTTATTTCTCTATCCCTTTTAGTTACGGTTTTCATTGTTTGAATCAAATGAAAAGAATGCTTCTAATCTTAGTTACATTCTAGGAGTTTCAGAAACATCACGTGGTGAACTTGAAAGGAAAATTTTTAAACAAAATCAACTAAAATTTATCTCAATTAACCTAATGGAGCATTGTAACTTAACGCGTAACATTTAGAGGTCTAGGCTAGAGACATGTTCCAGCGTCGTTAAGCATAGCAGTTGTCTCTAATGGTCTGTGATACATTCTGAGTGTGATACCTCATTCCACGTACGCAAGTATATCGTAGCTTTTCCACGTACTTTCGGGTATATCGGGTGGTGTTATAGTATGAAAAGTATAAAGGAATGCTCTCACTGTGCAGTTTCGCATTAGACAGTGCTAACACAGATTGGGCCTCCATGTACTTTCGAGTATATTTGGGAGGACTAAATTAGGTTCCTAACCATCCATAGGTAACCGAGTCTGTCACCTTGTATACTGTGATACACCGAAAACAACATTCGGGGAGATTGCCTGCACGTATGTTAAGTCCTTGGTTTACTGAGGCAGTGTATTGCAGTTCATAGTTACTTGGTAATCTTTTTGCCTAGATTATACCTCTTTTGTTTTTTTATGTTATTTTGATTAAAATAAAATTAATTGACTGTGGATAACATCCTCCACATCACTCCCTAGTTGATCTTATGTTGAGACATATGGCAACAACTCTAGAGTCCACCGATCAAGGAATTCCTTTTGATGGGAATCCTAGTCCTTTTCCTCCTTTCGGAAATATTAGTGATCCTTATATGGCTACATTTTCCCTTCTAGGACTTACCATCGACTTGCTAGTATGGTTGTTCTCAACCTCCTTGGACCTGAAAATAAATATTCCTACAACTGGACAAAATCAACCTCTAATTGATCCTAAAGTTGACCCTTTACCTTCTTCATCGGTTGTTTCTTCCTCCCCTTCTTCCTCTTTTCCTAGTGAAAGTATTGACACTAGTAACTAGGTGGATAAGAAGAATAAGAAAGGGAATAAGAAGAAGAAGAAGAAAATTCAGCAAGGGGGAAGCCAAGCAACCATTGCTTCAAATGTAACTTCTGATGAGAAACCATTTGATAAGTCTCACAAACTTCGATATCCTTGCAAACTTTGTACGAGATACCATCTTCTTCGAATTTTTTTTGGTATTACTCAGATCTTAGAAGAATGGTCTTCTCGTTCACATCATCCTGAGTCATCAACTTCTGGAGATCATGCTGCTGACACACCATCAACTAGTGGTAGTAAAGTTCATGGAAAGAAGGGTAAAGTTAATTTTTCCTGTAGTTTATGTGAAGGGAATAACCCCATTCACCTTTGTACCTATCTAGATGAAGCCCAAAAAGTGTTGGATAACCATCCTGCTTCTCTGCAATGATTTCCATATGGTTACAGGAGAGTCTCCCTTAATCCTTCACTAGTTGATGAAGTGACTGACCTAAATCAACTGTCATTCAAACCCACTCTCAAACCAAGAAACCATTGCTTCGAATGAAACTTCTGATGAGAAACCATCTGATAAATCTCACAAACTTTGATATTCTTGCAAACTTTGTAGGGGAGACCATATTCTTCGAAATTGTTCTGGTATTCCTTAGATCTTAGAAGAATGGTCTTCTCGTTCACATCATCCTGAGTTATCAACTTCTGGAGATCATGCTGGTGAAACACCATAAACTAGTGGTAGTAATGTTCATGGAAAGAAGGGTAAAGTTAAGTTTTCCTACAGGTTATGCGAAGGGAATAACCCCATTCACCTTTGTCCCTATCTGGATGAAGCCCAAAAAGTGTTGGATAACCGTCCTGCTTCTCTACAATGACTTCCATTTGGTTACAGGAGACTCTCCCTTAATCCTTCACTAGTTGATGAAGTGACTGAACCAAATCAACCGTCAGTCAAACCCACTCTCTCTGAAAGTGAATCCCATGAGTCTATACCTGATCAATAACAAGTCGAGGAAACAGTTGACCCGATTTCACCTTCAGTTAATCGTACCTTTCCCATAAAGAGTGAGTATGATACGACTCAGGTTCTTTTCGTTTCTTTAGATTCCAATGAGCTTGGAGGAAACCATCCTATTCCATCAAGATAGGAGGAAAATCATCCCGTCCTCGTAACTCAAGGGGGTAGTTCTCTCGTACTTACGGTACCCCCTCAAAGTAGTCTGGTCACTTCCTTTGATTGGAATCGACTGGCAGGATGTCGTCTTCCATCTTATGTACCTTTTCAAATCATAGTACATGTTTATAATATGATTGTATTTGGCACTATTATAGATAAAGGTGCATCTATGAGTATCCTTTCCTCCACTACTTGGTAGGCACTCGTTTCGCTGACACTTGTGCCTGTTACCCAAAATCTGTTGGCTTTTAACAGAGGAACTAGTCAACCATTAGGGATCCTTCCTCAGTTGCCTATTACTTTGGGAGGAAACATTGTTTATCTCAATGTAATGGTAGTCCCAGGCCCTTTAGATTACAATTTTCTTCTTGGGCGCAACTATGTTTATGACATGGGAGCTATTTTTTCAACACTCTTTCAAGTGATGTGTTTCTCGCATGAAGGCAGAATTGTCACCGTTGACCAGATTTCATTTCTCGGTCCAAATGTGGCTTCCAGCCAACCATGTTCCCTAAATTATCCTTTTGTATCAATGGTATCTTCCCCGCCACGAGTCAATTATGTGCCAACTCGTTCCATTCCTACATCAATGGACGATCAATTCTATGGTGTGCATTATGTAGTCAGGGCATTGGAACCAGATCTCTGTAATGGATTCCTTGCTACGTATCCCTTCTAGAGCATTGTTCTCCCATTTGATGAGAACATCTTGGAAGTCATGACCTCTTATGAGTCGTGATCAAGGAATCATCAACATAGTTCCTTGTCTTGCGTCAAGCTCGTTAAAAAATGAAACAAGGAATATGAGCATAGTTCCTTGTCTTGTGTCAACCTCGTTAAAAAATGAAACAAGGAATATGAGGATAGTTATTTTACTGTGTCAACCTCATTAAAAAATGAAATAGGTCCCAGAGCATAGTTCCTTGTCTTGTGTCAAGCTCGTTAAAAAATGAAACAAGGAATCTGAGCAGAGTTCCTTGTCTTGTGTCAAGCTCATTAAAAAATGAAACAAGGTCCCCTGGAGCAAAGTTCCAACTCAAGTCTTTGATTAGATCTCGTAAAATCCCAGTCGAGTCTTTCGCTTGATCTCGTAAATGAACCTTTGTTCCATCCACCTATTTACCACGAGTAGTCTACTTAGGTGAATGTAATGAAGCTTGGGGGGCATGCACCTAGAATCAAGTCATCATGCTGGGGGCATGTAAGACAATCTCAAGCATAGCTTTTTCATGGTTCAAGCTTGTGTAAAAATGAGCCCAACTTGTGTAAAAATTAAAGAGGTATGTTTAATCCGTTTGGTGGTTCTTTGAGTAGGTTTACAGCTGACATAGTGAATTTGACGTGCATGATCATAAATTGTAATTTTGACCACAGAGCATACTTTTATCTCCTTTTCGAATCTGTTAAACATCGAAAAAGGAACCCCCCTAGAGTCCTCTTTAAGCTCTTTTCAGACTCTTGAAATATGAAAATATTGTTGAGTGCTTGTCCTTTCCAGCTCGTAAACGGATTGGAAACAACATCTACTCATTATAAGTTTAACCCTTTTCTAGACTGAGATAGATTAGTTACGAAAAAGGAATACATTGATCGAACATGGTAAATAGGTTCTCTCTTGTATTATTTTACGATTTTTTCAGACTTGAGAGACAAATTTACGAAAAACAACTTGTGGATTTTTCTTTTTGTCCCTTTTCAAACTCTCTAAACATGAAAAGGATCGAGTTCACGTTGTCGTAAACTTGTTAAAGCATAAAATAGAGACAAAATTGAGTTTCACCTTCGCTAGACTCCCTAAAACATCACATAGCAATGGATTCACCTAAAGGGTGGAATTATACTACAAGCATATGTTATCCTCCTCAAGCTTGTTTAAAAAAATAAAGAGGTACTCGTCAGCAATGACTGGGGAAAATGGGAAAAGGGATAAATCACTTTATGCTAGCAAGTCACTCTTGAATGTGACACTTTCACTTCATCTCTATGGATATTTGGGTTGGGTTATCTGCTTGATGGTTATCATACCTATCGTCTATCACACCACCCATCACTTTGGTTTTGGGTCAATGCTGCCAATTCATTCAGTGTCGCCGACATGTTCAAGAGAAGTCACTCAGTAAACTTCATCCTTTGCAATACTCATAAACCTTCATTTTCATGACCGCCATTCCTGAACGTTGTGTCAGTCACATTCTGTCTTCAAAATAATTGCACTCGTTTCGTGTCGTTGATGGGGGATACATCAAGGCCCTCCTGCGACGAGTCGCTTCTTGTCGACATCAACACATTATCAAGGAAGTTGAATTAGAAACACCCTTCCAGTACCTTGAGGCTTGTATGCATCAATGGAAAGTTTCTCGCTTCCGGTGACAGGTTGACATCACATGCCTTCGACCAAAAGAATTTGTATGGTGTTTGAAATCAAAACATCTATTCACACCATGCAGAATGTACTATAGTACCTTGAGAATCATTATCATTATCGATGGTTTCTCTCGCGTCTGGTAACAGCTTACAACATTGGCTGGTAATCAGACGATGTCTTCCCATGTTCGACTTCAGATCACATTTTCACATGGTTAGACTCGTACTTGAGCGAACGATTAGACGAGATAGAAGACCATAGATCCAGTTTCATCCATCCAGGCTGCGAATTCAGGAGAGTACTAAATCATCTATATGATGGCTTTACATATATGGTCATCCTATCATGGGTTTATATCTGTAGACGACTATCTAATTTAGGTACATGTAATGAAAATTCTATATGCTGAGTATGGGTATGCCTTCGCTAAGCAATTCATGAAAAATTCAAAGATATCATGATATTATGTATTGTAATTAATGCAGGTCACCATCCGCTTCAGATCCTCCTCATCACATCATAAAGCATATCACTCGACATTATCATTTTCGACTTCATGCTTTAGGGGGAAACTGTTACAGGTTTATTTGGGCACATCACTCCCGATGATCAAATCAATACAAATAGGGCTCATCAAACCATAATTTAGTTGCTACATGCCCTAGACAAGTCATCATATTGAATGCTTTCATCCATAAAAGTTTCCTCGCTTGAAACCTTGCTAAAATGCCTCCTTGAGACACCAACGCACCCTTTGTTAGGGGAAACTGCTCTACATAGTAGGTAGGGCCATTTAGACCTACGCTGTAGTGCACATAGGCCAACTTTAGCCTATAGTGGGCGAGGATGAGCGAAATTGACATAGGATTTTGGGAATATTCCTTGATTCTAGAGAATTCTAGAAGGATGCCCAGCTCTTATCTCATCCTATGAGCTCGATTTTGGATAGGCTATGGATCATTCAACCCTCTATCCTCTCATCCCTTTCTCCATGGCAACTAACTATCCAATTATGGAAAATCATTCAATGCCCCATTTATGACAAAACCACTTGCATTTCCCTATAAATTGACCACTCATCATAGTGATCAGGGGGCTGGACTTTGGATATTGTAGTGAAATACTATTGGTTTGAGACTTGAAATCATTGTCAAGTTATGTTATGTTGCTGGATTGATGTGCTATTGGTGTGATGATGGTTTGGACTAAGCTAGATGAGTGACACGGTGTCGAACCACATTGGGTGTAACTTCTCCTTCTATCAATCAATAAAGTTGTTTGTTCCTTTTCCCATAATTTTGTCCATATATATGATGAATGTATGTTCAAATGTTGTCGATTCCATTTATTTACAGTAGATAGATCATATGCTTTGATTGTTGTCGTCTTCTGTTTACGTTGGAAGGTACCCATTGAGTGAATTTAGTTTGAGCATGAGTGACGGGAGCAATTCAAAGGAGATCAAAGGAAGCGAAGGATCACAAGTAGGTTCCTTTATCTTGTTTGTCTATAGTAGGAAAAGGTTAAACATCTTTACTTCTGTTGTTCTAAGTGTAACTACCCACTTAGGGAAGATGTACTTATCCGTAGGTATAAATTTCGTATAAGAAATTGGCGACCATACTAGGGAACGACCATCATTCCTGGTAGTTTACCCTTATCATATTACATCCTATAGACTTCACTTGACTTCATTGATCTCTTTTCAGTCATTTTGAAGCTTTTTTGGTTGAAAAATTGCCCTCGAATGCCTATTCTAGGAATGTTCTGTTACCAGTGCACTGCAAAGCATCCTTGGCTTAGAGACAGTGCTCTACAATGCACTGTCTCCCACTCAGGGGTGTGTTGATCCCTGTCAAGCCAAAAAACCCATATTTTGCTTGATTTTTTCCAAATTTGCATCTGATCTTGTTTGTTGAATGGTCAATGTTTCTCTGTCCCTGAAGTCCAAATTCTTTTCCATGCCCACTTTGGATTTGTTTTTTCAATGTTTCTTTATATTTTCTTTATCATTGTCGAATCAATCCCAAAGTTAGTTTACATTGATTAGTCTTTACTTTTCTGAAAAAGAATTGTCTTAAAGCCTTCATTTCTTTGAAAAAGAAATTGTCATAATGTCTTCGTTTCTTGTGAAAAGCATCGATTGATTGTTTGTGCATTTAGTTTCTTTATGTTCATCTAAAAATTAAAGGAATGAAAATAAAAACATGCATAATGTATTTAGAAGTTTGTGTGTGCTTGTAGGAATGGTATAGGGAAAGTTGCATTAGATGTGCTCTATGCTCTTTGTTTAGAGATTCTGTTTGCTATATCCATTTTAGTTACAGTTTTCATTGTTTGAATCAAATGAAAAGAATGTTTCTCATATTAGTTGCATTCTAGGAGTTTCAAAAACATCACTCGGTGAACCTGAAAGGCAAGCTTTTAAACAAGATCAACTAAAATTTATCTCAATTAACCTAATGGAGTATTGTAACTTAATGCATAACATTTAGAGGTCTAGGCTAGAGCCGTGTTCCGGCATCGTTAAACATAGCATCTGTTGCTAATGGTTTGTGATACATTCCGAGTGTGATACCTCATTCCACGTACGTAAGTATATCGTAGCTTGTCCACGTACTTTCCGGTATATCGGGCGATGTTATAGTATGCAAATTATAAAGGAATGCTCTCACTGTGTGGTTTCACATTAGACAGTGCTAACACGGATTGGACCTCCATGTACTTTCGAGTATATTTTGGAGGACTACATTAGGTTTCTATCCATCCATAGGTAATCGAGTCGGCCGCCTTGTATACTGTTAAACACCGAAAACAACATTCGGGAGATTGCCTGCATGTATGTTAATTCCTTGGTTTACTGAGGCATTATATTGCAGTTCACAATTACTTGGTAATCATTTTACCTAGATTATCCCTCTTTTGTTTTGTTATGTTATCTTGATTAAAATAAAATTAATTGACCGCGGATAACATCCTCCATGTCACTCTCCAGTTGATCTTAGGTTGAGACATATGGCAACAACTCCAGGCTCCATTGATCAAGTAATTCATTTTGATGGGAATCCTAGTTCTTTTCCTCCTTTCGGAAATATTAGTGCTCCTTATATGGCTACATTGTCCCTTTTGAGACTTACCATCGACATGCCAACATGGTTGTTCTCAACCTCCTTGGCCCTGCAACTAAATATTCCTACAAGTAGACAAAATCAACCTCCAATTGATCCTAAATTTGACCCTTTACCTTCTTTGTTGGTTGTTTCTTCCTCTTCGCCTGGTGAAAGTATTGACACTAATAACTAGGTGGATAAGAAGAAGAAGAAGAAGAAGAAAATTCAGCAAGGGGGCAACCAAGCAACCATTGCTTCGAATGCAACTTCTGATGAGAAACCATTTGATAAGCCTCACAAACTTTGATATCCTTGCAAACTTTGTACGGGAGACCATCTTCTTCGAAATTGTTCTAGTATTCCTCAGATCTTAGAAGAATGGTCTTCTGTTCACATCATCCTGTGTCATCAACTTCTGAAGATCATGCTGGTGACACACCATCAACTAGTGGTAGTAAAGTTCATGGAAGGAAGGGTAAAGTTAAGTTTCCCTGTAGTTTATGCGAAGGGAATCACCCCATTCACCTTTGTCCCTATCTGGATGAAGCCCAAAAGGTGTTGTATAACCATCCTGCTTCTCCAAGCGACTTCCATCTGGTTACAGGAGACTCTCCCTTAATCCTTCACTAGTTGATGAAGTGATTGACCCAAATCAACCGTCAGTCAAACCCACTCTCTCTGAATGTGAATCCCATGAGTCTATACATGACCAATCACAGGTCGAGGAAACAGTTGACCTGATTTCACCTTCAGTTAATCGTACCTTTCCCATAAAGAGTGAGTATGATACCACTCAGGTTTTTTTGTTTCAGATTCCAATGAACTTGGAGGCAAACCTCCTGTTCCATCAAGATAGGAGGAAAATCCTCCTGTCCTCGTAACTAAAGGTGGTAATTCTCTCGTTCTTACGGTACCCCCTCCAAGTAGTCTGGTCACTTATTTTGATTGGAATCGATTGGTGGGATGTTGTCTTCCTTCTTATGTACCTTTTCCAATCGAGGTACAGGTTTATAATATGATTGTGTCTGGCACTATTATGGATGAAGGTGCATCTATGAGTATCCTTTCCTCCACTGCTTGGTAGGCGCTCGATTTTCCTCCACTTGTGCTTATTACCCAAAATCTGTTGGCTTTTAACAGAGGAACCAGTCAACCATTAGAGTCCTTCCTTAGTTGCCTATTACTTTGGGAGGAAAAATTGTTTATCTCAATGTGATGGTAGTCCCAGGCCCTTTAGATTACAATTTTCTTCTTGGGCACAACTATGTTTATAACATGGGATCTATTGTTTCAACACTCTTTCGAGTGATGTGTTTCCCGCATGAAGGCAGAATTGTCACCGTTGACTAGCTTTCATTTCTTGGTCCAAATATGGCTTCCAGTCAACCATTTTCCCTAAATGGTCCTTTTGTCCCAATGGTATCTTCCCTGCCACAGGTCAATTATGTGGCAAACCATTCCATTCCTACATCAACTGATGATCAATTCTGCGATGTTGTGTATTATGTACTGGGGGCATTGGAACCATATCTCTTTAATGAATTCCTTGCTACGTATCCCTTCCAGAGCATTTTTCTCCCATCTAATGAGAACCTCTTGGAAGTGATGACCTCTTATGGGTCATGATCAAGGAATCATGAACATAGTTCCTTGTCTTGTGTCAAGCTCGTTAAAAAATGAAACAAGGAATATGAGCATAGTTCCTTGTCTTGTGTCAAGCTCATTAAAAAATGAAACAAGGAATATGAGGATAGTTCTTTTACTGTGTCAACCTCATTAAAAAATGAAATAGGTCCCATAACATAGTTCCTTTTCTTGTGTCAAGCTTGTTAAAAAATGAAACAAGGAATCTGAGCAGAGTTCCTTGTCTTGTGTCAAGCTCATTAAAAAATGAAACAAGGTCCCTTGGAGCAAATTTCCAACTCGAGTATTTGATTAGATCTCGTAAAATCCCAGTCGAGTCTTTCACTTGATCTCGTAAATGAACCTTCATTCCATCCACCTGATAGCCACGAGTAGTCTACTTAGGTGAATATAATGAAGATTGGGGGGCATGCACCTAGAATCGAGTCAACATGCTGGGGGCATGTAAGCCAATCTCAAGCATAGTTTTTTCATGGTTCAAGCTTGTATAAAAATGAAACCAGTTTGTGTAAAAATGAAACAAGTATGTTTAATCTGTTTGGTGGTTCTTTGAGCAAGTTTACAACTGATATAGTGAATTTGACATGCATGATCGTAAATTCTACTTTTGACCATAGAGCATATTTTTATCTCTTTTTCGAACTCTGTTAAACATTGAAAAAGGAACCCCCCTAGAGTCCTCTTTAAGATCTTTTCGGACTCTCGAAATATGAATAGATTGTCGAGCGCTTGTCCTTTTCAGCTCGTAAATTGATTGGAAATGACATTTAATCACTATAAGTTTAACCCTTTTTCATACTGAGAGATTAATTACGAAAAAGGAATACGTTGATCGAACATGGTCAATAGGTTCTCTCTTGTATTATTTTGCGCTTTTTCAGACTTGAGAGGTGAATTTACAAAAAAGAACTTGTGGAGTTTTCTTTTTGTCCCTTTTCAAACTCTCTAAACATGAAAAGGACCGAGTTCTCATTGTCATAAACTCGTTAAAGCATCAAATAGAAACAAAAACGAGTTTCACCTTCGCTAGACTCGTTAAAACATCACATAGCAATGGATTCACCCAAAGGGTGGAATTATACTACAAGCATATGTTATCCTCCTCATGCTTGTTTAAAAATATAAAGAGGTACTGGTCAGCAATGACTGGGGAAAATGGGAAAAGGGATAAATCACTTTATGGTAGCAAGTCGCTCTTGAACATGACACTTTCACTTCATCTATATGGTTATTTGGGTTGGGTTATCTGCTTGATGGTCATCATACCTATGGTCTATCACACCATCCATCACTTTGGTTTTGGGTCAATGCTGTCAATTCATTTAGTGTCGCCGACATGTTCAAGAGAAGTCACACAATAAACTTCATCCTTTGCAATACTCATAAACCTTCATTTTCATGACTGCCATTCTTGAACATTGTGCCGTTAGTCACATTCTGTATTCAAAATCATTACACTCGTTTCATGTCGTTGATGGGGGATACATCAAGGCCCTCCTGCGATGAGTCACTTCTTGTCGACATCAACACATTATCCAGGAAGTTGACTTAGAAACACCCTTCTAGTACCTTGAGGCTTGCATACATCAAAGGAAAGTTTCTCACTTCTGATGATAAGTTGACATCACAGGCCTTCGACCGAAAGACTTTGTATGGTGTTTGAAATTAAAACATATATTCACACCATGCAGAATGTATTGTAGTACCTTGAGAATCATTATCATTATCGGTGATTTCTCTCGCGTCTGTTAACAACTTACATCATTGGCTGGTAATCAGACGATGTCTTCCCATGTTCAATTTTAGATCACATTTTCACATGGTTAGACTCATACTTAAGGGAATGATTGGACGAGATAGAAGACCCCGAATCTCGTTTCAGCCATCCAGGCTGCGAATTCAGGAGAGTACTAAATCATTTGTACGACGGCGTCACACAAATGGTCATCCTATCATGGGTCTATATCTGTAGATGACTATCGGATTTAGGTACATGTAATGAAAAGTCTATATGCTGAGTATGGCTATTCCTTCCCTCATCAATTCATGAAAAATTCAAATATATCATGATATTATGTATTGTAATTAATGTAGGTCACCGTCCACTTCAGATCCTCCTCATCACATCATAAAGCATATCACTCGACATTATCATTTTCGACTTCATGCTTTAGGGGGCAGCTGTTACATGTCTATTTGGGTACATCACTCCCAACAATCATATCAGTACAAATAGGGCTCATCAAACCCTAATTCAGTTGCTACCTACCCTAGACAAGTTATCGTATTGAATGTTTTCATCCATAAAAGTTTCCTAGCTTGAAACCTTGCTGAAATGATTCCTTGAGACACCAGCGTACCCTTGGTCAGGGGAAACTCCTCTGCATAGCTGGTAGGCCCATTCAGACCTACGCTATAGTGCACTTAGGCCCACTTTAACCTGTGCTGGGCGAGGATGAGTGAAATTGACATAGGATTCTGGGAATATTCCTTGATTCTAGAGCATTCTACAAAGATTCCCAACTCTTATCTCATCCTATGAGCTCGATTTTAGATAGGGTATGGATCATTCAACCCTCTATCCTCTAATCCCTTTCTCCATGGAAACTAACTATCCAATTATGGAAAACCATTCAATGCCCCATTTATGACAAAACCACTTGCATTTCCCTATAAATTGACCACTCATCATAGTGATCAGGGGGTTGGAATTTGGATATTGTAGTGAAATATTGTTGGTTTGAGACTTGAAATCATTTTCAAGTAATGTTATGCTACTGGATTGATGTGATATTGGTGTGATGAGGGTTTGGACTAAGTTGGATGAGTGACACGAGATCGAAACACATTAGGTGTAGCTTCTCCTTCTATCAATCAATAAATTTGTTTGTTCCTTTTCCCATACTTTTGTCCATATCTATGATGAATGTATGTTCAAATGTTGTCAATTCCATTTGTTTAAAGTAGATAGATCATATGCTTTGATTGTTGTCATCTTCTGTTTATGTTGGCAGGTGCCCATTGAGCGAATTTAGTTTGAGCGGAGCGACAGGAGCAATTCAAAGGAGATCAAAGGAAGTGAAGGATCACAAGTAGATTCCTTTATCTTGTTTGTCTATTGTAGGAAAAGGTTAAACATATTTACTTCTGTTGTTCTAAGTGTAACTACCCACTTAGGGAAGATGTACTTATCCGTAGGTATAAATTCTGTATAACAATAACCCAATTTTTGCACTAAATTGTCGTCGTTGCGATGAATCTCTCCATAAACTTCATTATTCTTCTGTTTAACTGATTCTTGCATTTGTTATAATTGCATGCTTTATCATTCACTTAGATCTGCACCAACCATTGCTCACACATGCAGATATGCTCGTTTTCATGTTTCCCTTGGGCAGATCTGACCTTCCTTGGCCCTAATCTAGCTCTTCCTAGCATGCACTATGCATTTTTGGATCTGAAGGCTCTGCCTTGGCTCCAGGAATTGTGCAGAGGTGGCTAGTGACTGATTCCAACTGCACACTACATAGTTCTAGGAGTTAGTCCTGGAGCCTTGGCCACTAGGATTGCACAATGCACAATCCCATCCAGCACAAGCCAGACTGAACTGTGCATTGTACAGTTCCAGTCAGCATCACCTCCTTACTGGCAGCTAGGATTGCACAATGAACAGATCTAGCTGACATTCCCTCTCCTCTGAAACCCAAAATTGTGCAATATTGCCCAACAGTTGCCCAGTCTGTTGCTTGATCTGTCTTGAAGTGATTTCGATTTCAAGCTAACATTTTCATGACATGAGTGTCCTCTCTATCTCCAAGTACAACATTTGTTGAGCAACTTTTCAGCAGTATAGTTAACATGGCTTCCAAGAGAGCTGCATCAAAGGATACTTTCTAGAGAAACACCGGTGATGTAGCTGAACAAGTGTCAATGAACTTGCCAGTTTATGCAGACACACAGTTGTTCATAGAGAAGGACATGAAGATAACATGGCAGGAAATTAAGGATATATTTTCAGGTAGCTTTAAGGAAGATCTAGAATATCGACAGGTCTATGTCAACATCCACAAGTCAGGCCTTTATAAGTTTGCATACAGGTACCCTGCCTTCCCATGTGCGGACATAATTCACTGGATTATCTCACATACTGATCTCGAGATGATGACATTGAGAAGTTCCATTGGAACACAACTTGCTACCTTCATGATGGAAAACTATCATCAAATGTATCACTTACTACAGTTGGTGAACCGTATGGATGCACTTTTCTATACCCCCAACAACAATGTGAACACTAGAGACATCATGAAGCATTGGGTGAAAGAGTCATCAAAGTTCAGGTCGACACCCAATCATGTTTACAAGACTAAGTCACTTAGAAAGGCCTACCAACTCTTGATCATATTTCCATTCCGCTTGTATGGTCAAGTGAGCACAAAGACCTTTGCACAGAATTGGGTGGTTGTGTTGGATGAGTTGGCGAATGAAGGAAGGCTATTCAACTGGTCAGATTTGTTGGCTCTTCAGCTAAAATTGCATGTGACTAATGCCAAAAATCTTCCCAAGGATGAGAAAGTGATATTCTATATTTCACACTCTTTTGGCAAAGCCTATTAAGCTTTGCATGTGATATATCTATTCCTTGATGGAGTCCTTGATATATTGATCAAGTTTTGATTCCTTGAAGATTAATTAGAGCAAAGAAAACATGAGTACTCTTAATTCCCAATTCAATGCCTCTGATGGCGGACACGAGGCAAGGGAGAGGTTGTTATCGTGGTCATAACTCCAAGTTCATTGTCTCTGATGGTGGACGAGGCAAGGGAGGGGGTTGCAGTCGTGGTCATGGAGTTTTCTCTTTTACGTTATATTTAGGGAGTTCAAAGCAATTTGAGTGGAATCATTTTCGTCACTAGGTAAAATGGATTAAGTGTGATAATGGATAAAATGAAGTAATTATTTGTGATCATTTGTTCTTGAACAAATATTAGGCTCCATTTTATCATAGAGAAAAGTACATGCATTAAAAAAAACTCAATATTTGATGTGACATTCATATTGTATGCGACTTATTTTTCATTAAAAACAATTTACTTTTTCATGTGATATTCTTTTTTTGTTAAAATTTCTTCTATTTCTAATCTAAATTACAATTGTAATTTGAAATAAAGCTTCCAGTAACTCTTAATTTACCAATCGTGGATGGACATCGTAAGAAACATTCACAATATAATATGAAGAACAAATGGGTACCTACTTCATATGCATTAATAAATGCTTCTACTACTTAATGTGAATTACAAGTGTAATCTTAGTTGGATCTCCAATATATCTTAAACAATATTTTCATTTTATTTTTAGTAATATTAAATGTTACTATGTCCTACCTCATTTTATGGTTAGTATTGTAATAAAAATATGCATTGTGCTATAGAATTAGTACTAACATGTAATATTGATTTATTTTTTTCAGATCGCTACAGGTAATGACCACAAAGATGATGATACAGACTATGCTTAGATTACATGATATATCAGAGATGATGATGATGAGGATGGTGATGGCATTGGTGATGATTATGTGGATGATATTATCCGGATGGTCATGATGATAATCATGAGGATGATCTTGACTATGATTTTCATGGTGCTAGCTAGCTATGCGTTATTTTTTATATTTAGTTGGGGTGTCTTAATATGGTAATCATACATTTGAATTTTAATTGATTCAAATAATGATGATGATACTATTGGTACCATTTTGTACCTTATGAATATGTTGAAAATTGTTTACATTTTTTTATGAAGAATTATTGTGTATGATGAGATTCCTATTTTTTATGGATGTTGTGAATTTACCTTATAATAAGGATATCTATCAATAATTTTTATTTGGTAAAAATACTTGAATTTTAGTTGATTTGATTAAATATGACAATGATATTATCATTTTTATCTTGTTATTTTATGTATATATTGAAAATTATCAACATTATTTTAATGGAGAATTATTATGTATGATGATATTACAATCTTTTGATGGATGTTATAATTTACCTTAGAATAATGGTGTTCACGAAAGATTTTGATATGATAATCACACATTTGAATCTTAGTTGATTTGATTAAATATGATGAGGATATTATTATTATTATCTTGTTACTTTATATATGTGTTGAAAACTGTCAATGCTTTTTGATGGAGAATCATTATGTATGATAATATTACTATTTTTGGATGTAATGTTGTGAATTTATCTTGGAATAATGATATCTACGATAAGTGTTGATTTGGTAGTCATATATGTATATTGAAAATTGTAAATGATTTTTTGATGGAGAATTGTTATATATGAGGACACTTCTATCTTTTTGATGAATGTTGTCAATTACCCTTAAATTTGTTTACAAATATTAAGTTATCAATTTGAATTGTGATATCTTCTTAAATGTGTTATACATGAAAATACCTCCTCATCATCTTGGAGGAGAATAATATGTTGTTGGTTGAAATATCCCTTTCTCCTAGACTATATAAGACTATAATGCAAGTTATGTACCATGAGGACCATGTTATCCCAGTCTATAACAAGTTTTCCCCTTCATCTAATTTTTGTTACCAAAATTCTCATTCAGTCACGAGGAAAAAATATCAAGTTAACTAGAATGTGACACTCTTGTTCACTTTCAGAAACTCATATGGTGGAATGTGATCTCTTTATCCTCATATTTAGCTTTTTCATAAAAAATAAAAGCATACAAAAGTGGGAAAGAGCGATAAAGCATGGGGAAGCTTTTTCCTGAGCACAAAAGCATCTAAAAAGTGGAAACAACCATTTTTATATGAGGAAACATTATTCACCCAAAATATTTTTCCCAAATTGAACTAATGAGGAATTTGTGAAATCTTCGTAGCCTTTACTTTCCTATATATTGGAGGCTTGGCCATTGAGAAAATGATGGGAATTCTTGTATTGTCAGGCTGCTGAGATCTATCTTGAGAGGGGGAGTTTTGGAGCTAGGAGTTGGGGGAGGTAGTGTTGCAACTGCAGTTGATGGTTGTAACTTTCCTCCAACTCCTCTATTAACATAGATTGATTGTTCTTCCTTCCATATGTTGTTATTCATTCTTTACTTATTCTATTTACCTAGTGAATGTACATGATTTTGGTTTATATTTATTTAATCAATAATATTTATATGTTTCTGATAGTTTCCATTATCAAGATATTATGTTGTGAAGGTTTCTTTGTTCTCTCTCTTATGTGTAGGACCAAGCTTTTGAGCTAGGTAAGAGCGCTTCCCAGCTACACTAAAAACTCCAACAAGACTTGCATGCGAGCACTCACAAGATTTCCTTCTCTTTTTCTTATTCTATACTCTACATCTTGATCTACTAAGAATCCTCAACCTTAGAACAACCTTTCTCTTAATCAGTATGTCCTAGGTTTCCAAGATAAACTAAGAGGGTTTTATGTTCATCTAACCATGCATTAAATCCTACAGCAAAATGATATTTAGAAACTGTAATATATTTCACTATGTAATTGAAATGAGTGAAATGAACCCATAAAGGGGGTCATAAATAGAAATAAAATTAAAACTCTAAACAAGAAGCCAAAAGTGGGTATAACCATGTATGCAAAATTGGAAGTAGAATTGGATGTTAAATTAGCCATCAAAACAAGATGAAAACAATTACACAAAAAGGGTTTTTAAGTAGAATTAAAAGAGGGTGAAACACTAGACACAAAGAAGGGAACAAAACACGGCATACAAAAGGATACCAAATTGGGCACAAACAAGGATTCAAAAATGGACACCAAAATGAGGGTGCAAAATTGGGTGCAAAAATGATGTAAGAATAGAAATAAAACAAGATTCAAAATGGGACTAGAAAAGGGTCAAACCAAGGATGCCAAAAATGGTGCATAACTAAATGAAAATTCAAACTAAAATCTAGGTGCAAAATGAGATGCAAATGTGGACACAAAAATGTGGCAGAAAAAAAGATGCAAATTTGGATGCCAAAAAGGATGCAAAATTAGACACCAAAAATGATGCAAAATTGGACATAAAAAAATGGTGCAAAATTGGACACAAAAGTAGAAAAAATGGTGCAAAATTGGACACAAAAGTAGAAAAAGTGGTGCAAAAATGGGCATAAAAATGGCTCAAATTTGGATGCAACATTGGATGCAAAATGCGGTGAAACAAATGATTCAAAACATGGTGCTAAAACAAGTGAAAAAGTAGACAAAAAAATGGCTCAAAATTGAGCGTAACATCATACACAAAATGGGATGCAAAGGAGGACGCAACACATGGTTCAACATAGGATGCAAATTTAGATGCTCAAAAGGATGAAAAATTGGATGCAAGAAATGGTGTTAAAAATGATGCTAAATTGGATGCAAAATTAGATGAAAAATATGGTGCAAAATAAGATGAAAAAAAGGGAGACAAATAAAACGAAAAAGTGGATGCAAAAAATGGTGCAAAAATGGATGCCAAAATTTGGCACTAAATCAGCTTCAACATATGGTACAAAATTGGATGCAAAAATAAGTGTAAAAGAGGCAGAAAAAATGGCACAAAAATAGATGTAAAAATAAGTACAAAATTAGAAGCAAAAAATGGCATAAGACTAGATGCAAAAACCAGCCCAAAATGGATGCAAAAAAAGGCACTAAATCAGATGCAAAAGATGGTATAAAACTCGATGAAAATTACAACACAAAACTAGAAGGAAAGACTGGCACAAATTAGGAAGCAAAAAATGATGCATAAATAGATGCAAAAATGGCACAAAACTAGAAGCAAAACTTTCTTTAAAACCAAATGCAAATCTTGGTGCAAAATATGATGAAAAATTTGGTGTTAAAAAAAATGCAAAATTTGGTGCAAAAAAGTATGCTTTAAAAATTGTACAATAGAGCCAGATTTAGCGCCAGGCTGCTCATCCCAATTGAGAAAAAATGCACTAAAATCTGGTGCTAAATCTAGTGCAAATTGCCTATTTTATTGTAGTGAATCCTCCCACTTCCTTTGTTGATGCATGACATACATCCTCAACATATCCTTAAGAATCTTATTTGCCATCTCTATCTATCCATCTATCTACAGAAGATAAGTCGTATTGAAAGCTAACTCTATCCCCAAGCCTACAAACAACTCCTTCCTAAACCTGGAAGTGAACTTGGCATATCTGTCTGATATGATCTTCTTGGGAAATCCATGCAACCTCACTATCTCCTTGGGCTATCTCACTAGCTGAATTCGTAGACTTCACTATAATGAAGTGAGCTACCTTACTTAATCTATCAACCACAACCATGATTGAATCATGTTGCTGCAATGTCCTCAAAAAACCTGTAATGGATTCCATGGAAATGACCTCCCATTTCCATTTTGGAATTGGAATAGCTTGTGATAAACCAACTAGATTCTTACACTCATCTTTCACCTGCTAACAATCCAAACATCTAGCAACAAACTCATCCACTTCCTTCTTCAAGTTCGGCCAATGATAGAATTTCTTAACTGTTGTCAAAGTCTTCTAAAATTTTGAGTGACTTGAATACAACTTGGCATGAAACTCCCTGAAGATAATATTCTTAAGCTCACTATTATATGCCACATAAATCTTGTTCTTGACTCTTGCCAAGCCATCTGCCGCGAGGTGATACTCCTCATCTCTATCACCTTCACCTTGCTAGTGCAACCTCTGCTTCAGTTGTCGGTACCTCTCATCATGTTTCCCTACCTGCAAGATTCGCTCTTGTAAATATGTCCCATAAGAGCTCACAGTTGAAATATGCTTCACCTACACTTTCCTACTTAGAGCATTTACAACCTTGTTCTCCTTGCCCTTAATGTACCTGATCAAGAAATCAAACTGACTAGGGATAGCCAACTATCTAGCTTGCCTAGTATTCAGATTAGGTTGGTCAAATAAGTATCTCAGTCCACTATGATTACTCAGCAGAATAAACCTCCTACCAAGAAGATAATGCCTCCACATCTTCAAGGCATGAATGATAGCTGCCAACTCAAGATCACGAGTCACATATTTTTGCTCATGCTCATTCAGGTTTCTTGCCTCATAGCATACCACTTGTCTTTCCTACATCATGACTTCACCAAGACCTTTCCTACAAGCATCTGTATAGACTACAAACTCCTTATCAGGATCTGCAATCTTCAAAACTGGAGCATTTGTAAGTAAATGCTTCAAACTTCTTTCCTTTTCTTTGCAAATATGTGATAGGATAGGCAATCATTGAGAAGTTCTTGATGAACTGTCTGTAATAACCTGCTAGTCCCATGAATGATCTGACCTCATCAACATTCCTAGGATTTGGCCACTACATGATAGCTTTCATATTTTTTGGATCCACTGCTATCCCTTCCCTAGAAACAACATGTCCCAAGTAATGAACCTGATACTGAAATAATTTGCACTTGTTAAGCTTGGCATATAACCGATGCTCTCTCAACAATCTCAACATTGTTGCTATGGTGCTCTGCATGCACCTCCTCATCCTTGGAGTATATCAATATATCATCAATGAACACTATCACAAACTTGTCCATGTAAGGATGCAAGACATTATTTATCAAACACATGAAAGTGGCTGGAGAATTAGTAAGACCAAAGGAACCACCACAAACTCATAATTCCCATACCTCGTACAGAACGCGAGCTTGTAGATGTCTTCTTCTTTGATGTGCACCTGATGATACCCTGATCTCAAATAATTATTTTAAAACATTGTTGCTCCCTTCAACTGATCAAACAAGTCATCAATCCACAACAATGGGTACCTTTTCTTAATCGTCATCTTGTTCAACTTCCTATAATAAATGCACAATCTGAGAGTACCATCCTTCTTCTTTACAAACAACAATGTTGCACCCCAAGGCGACACACTTGGCCTTATGTGTCCCTTATCAAGCATTTCCTTAAGCTGCAACTTCAATTCCACCAACTATGGGGTGTTCATCTTGTAAGGTGGCTTTGATGATGGTGTTGCTCCTGGTACCAACTCAATAGAGAAATCCACTTCCCTATGAGGTGGTAGCTCTGAAATATCTGCAGAAAACACATTTTGAATTTTTTTCAAAAAATGGTACCTCTTTAGGACTTCATCAACCTCAAAATCTTTGTCCTTGTCACTGGTAACATGCACTGCGAACAATACACAAATTTTCCTATAATTGTACTTATCTTTCATGGTTGAAACCATTCTCACTTATGTGGGCTTATTCTTTCCCTACAAAATTCTTTTCTCCCCATCATCATCCAAGTATCAATAGCCTTTTCATAGCAATCTATCTTGGTCCTGTGAGTAAGCAACCAATCCATGTGCAAAAGGATACTATATGATCCCAAATGAATCACATTTAGATGTGTTGATGTAGGCATACCATTCAACTCAAATGCACAAGCTCTCATGCAATGATGAACTCTTTTCTTGGTCCTTGTATCCAACTACACCAGCCAAGACTGTCCATGCACTTTTTTATTCAAGCCACACTTATCCACTAGGTCAGGACTAACATAACTATAATTAGATCCAGGATCAATCAAAATGGAAACAACTCGATCGCGAAGCTTACCTTCCATCAATAATGGATGCTTGATGGTTTTCCTGCCTGTTATCAAGTGTTTCATAGATCATAGGAATTCTCTAACCAACATCACCAACTGTATGTACCTCCTAAGCACTCTATATTTGTGGTCCACCACCCTAGTATAATAGACAATCTTTCTTGCAATGGTCTTTGCCACAAATCCAACACTGCAATGATTCTCTACCACTACCTTTATTTTGATTCTCTCAAGGCTAAGGTCCATGTCCCTTCTCAGTTGCATTAAACTTTTCTTTTAAGGAGCCACATTTTATTTCTCACCTACATCCTGAGGTCTTCCTCGCTTTTGAGGCCATTTTTCTTTAGCCTTCTCATTCCCTTTCCAATCACACTTAGGTTCAGACTTGTGCTTTGATTGCTCATAACAATGCTTCAATTTCCCGCTGACTTCCTCTAGTGATTGAGGCTCATCATACTCAATTTGATCCTTGAATGCTAATGGAATTCCATTGATGAACCTTTGGACCTTTTTCTTCTCATCCTCGAGATAAGGCACATACCTCAACAACTCTATAATTTTTTCATGTACTCTTCGTCTGTCATGGAACCCATCTTCAAATCATATAATTCCTTGGCCTTTCTGCCATAATATCTCTTAGACAAGTACTTCTTTTTGAAGAGTCTTTCAAACTCATGCCAACTCAACTCTTCTACCTTGATGCCTCTAACACGCTTCACACCTTTCCACCAGATATTTTCCTTTCCCTTGAGACTAAATATCGTTATCTTGCCTTTCATATTCTCTGAATAATCATGCAATCTGAAGAACTTCTTCATCCCAAATAGTCATGCTTTTGCATATTCTTATTTCTTCATCTCTCCGTTAAAAATAGTAGGCTTGACTTTCTTGAACGCCTTTGGTAAATATTGCTTCTCACTCCTCCTATAAGGATGAAGGCGCAATGACAATGATGTCTCTTTGAACCAAAACTAGAATAGAATCCAAAATAACTACCTCTCATGTCAGGTGTTTCCAACCTTTTACCACCTCTGACAGTATCATCTTTGTCCAACATGTATCATGATCGAGACCTAATAACATGTGCCCCATTAGTCCTTTCGTCCCATCCATGAATAATCATTGATTGTCCCTTTACCTACAAATTTGATAGGCTCTGAAGGATCATTGCATTAACCTTGGCTTGCTTTTCTTGAGCTTTGGCAAGCCTTTCTTGTGTCTCAATCAGCCTGCTATTATCTGCCTTGCAACTTTTGATTTCTGCCTTCAAAATTCTCAATGTATCTGCTATATTAGGAGAATACTCATCTCCTTGTTGCTCAATTGATCTGTAAGGAGAGTTCACGTGAACTACAATCCACCATTCTTCTTGTCATCTATGATCTTCTTCTTCCTGCAAACATACCATGTTAGATAAATCAAATAGAAACATAATCAAAATCATATCTTAGTGAAGTTTAGGGGAGGTTAACCCATCTGCACAAATCATTCTAGATTAGCATGATACATATACATACATCATGACATTGACACATCAACATCATGCATAATAACACAAGACTGCAATAATAACCACATGCATGATAAACATAACCATCATAATGCATGTAGAACAATATACATTTAGCTCATCAAGTCCAAATGTTTGAACTTGAAGCTATGATACCACCCAGTAACGCCCCCTCCCTCATTTACCCACTTTTACAAGCTTTCCAAGGTAAACATGAGTTGAGTGTCACTATGATATGACCCAACCTCCAATTTCCAGTTATGGAATTGAGGCTGACTAACTCACAACTTACATCCATCCCTTAGGGACTACAGACCACACAAGGCCCTGCAAACCACCCCAAGTGATCAATCCCTGAGTTGGAACTCTTTTTCATTGACTTCACCCCCCAAGTGCATCCTTGACACACTGTGCATGTGGTTATGAGGCTCCAACTGCACCCATAAGCCTACGTGCATGTGATTATGATAAAAAAATTCCATGTTTTGTGCATGCAGTTGCAACATCTATGCCACTTTTTTAGGCATGCCTCTATACCATTACTCAAAATTGTCTGTAAAATTCCAAAGTCATAACTAAGGGGACAACAAGGATAACAATTCAAAACATAAACAAAATATTAACTAGAACATGCCTAGTACATGATAGACATTTCGTCAAACATATGGTAAATGTGAAAGCTACAAGTCATGAATGCATATCTCATCATAAACTGCTAAAATTCATCTAAGAATCACCAAGAAGGTTCAATGTTTTCTCAATCTAGATACAACAATACTTTTTATCCCATGCATTCATCAACCATTCAATAAACTATCAAATTATGAACAAGAGCCATAGCTAGATCACATCATAGAATCATGCTTATAAACAACATATAACCATAATAGAAACCATGAAAAATTATCCATAAAAACCACATAATACAAAGTACATGTTCTCATTAATTACATTAGAACAATAACTCATATTAACTTATGCAAAAGCCAACCAATTCAAGGACTTCCACGTACCACCCAACCATAGATTTGGTTGAACCAAATATTTGTTTCAGTGAATCACCCCCGTGCCATATTCAAGGCATGAATGTGGGATCTCATTAGATTAACCAATTCATAGTCAACTAGGGACTCCAGAGGTTAAATCACCTCCACCCTCAAGCTATCATGATCTCACCTAAATCGGCCTCGAGATCACAAAACCAAACCAAGTTTGGATGCCTCAAAATTTCTTCACCATACCTTGAGGAATTTTCTTGTCTCTGCCCACCTGTTGAGGGCTTCTTGGAGAAAACCATCTCCACCCCCAACCCTTTGGATTTTCTTGAGACCACCTCACTCGATTCCAAAACCTTCCGTAAATCCAAAGCTCAACCAAGAATGAATCCCATCACCCCATGGTTATCCAAGAAATGACAAGGAAAGGTTGAAACCACTGTCAAACTAGGAAAAACTCATGCCAATGACAACAAATGAACCAAATAGACAAATGCATGTACCATGTATTCACATCCCAGCAAGGAAATTACACATGCAACCTGTTACCTACAAGATCTTCCTGCTAAAGTTGTTGATCTAACCTTTTCCTTGTGGTCCCTTGTTTTCCTTTACTTTTCCTTTGCTTTCCTTCTCCAAATCCAAGTGAATGCTAAAATTCTCCAAGAATACTCTAAGTGTGCAAGAGTATGAAAGAGATAGAATGAAAAGAGAGAGCCAAAATTGAACTGGCAAAAGTTGTGAATTATTTCTTTGATGCCTTTTTATCACTGATGTCTCCTTTTTCTTCATTTTCCTATAATTTCCCTTGCACGAAAATTTGTGTCCCTTCACATTCATTTTCTCATATTTTCCTTTATTTCTCATTATTAAATTCCATTTATTGCCTCTTTTCTTTTTCCAATGCCTTTGCCAATTTCCACGGACATTCATAAACCGTAAGTGATACCCACTAAAGTGTTTTCCCAACATTCAGCTTGGAATACATATCTCGTGATATTGGTCTTATTTTTCCATTATTATCCTTTATTACATGAAAATTTAACACGAGTTTGTTACACCTACATCCAAGACTTGAGCGAGATCTACTTACTACATAGGTAAGGATACACCCTATATCAAGTCACCTCAACCCATTCACCAGTTTGGTAGGTCCAATCCCAACAACCCAGCTTTTGGGTAGGATTCCAATTGGGGTATACTATGTCAAAGAGACAATGGGCGAGATCCAATTATCATAAGGGTAAGGATAAATACCCTATCCTATTGTCCATAGATCCCTTAACCCCACGATCCCTTACTGATACATTCCCACCCTAGGAGCTCAACGAGGGGGAAGATCAAGCTCAATGTTCTCAATCAGTCAAGATCCTTACCCAAGAGGGTCACATCCCTCAGTCCAAGCTACTCTCTGAAGACCAAGAACTTCCCTTTCAGAAACGCCTTGGTGAGTATATCAACTATCTGATCATCAATCGAAAATATGATGGAGCCTTACAACTTCTCTCTGCACCATGTCTCATATATAATGATACCTTATCTCAATATGCTTGGACTTATCATGAAATACGAGATTCTTTGCCAATCGGATCCCACTCTTTTTGTCGCAATATATCATGGTGGTATCAAGGACCTGCTCAAACAGATCTCTAAAGAGCTTTCTCAATCAAACTGCCTCACAAATAGCCATGCTAGCAGCAATGTACTATGCATCGATCATGCTTAAATCTACGGAATTTTGTTTCCTGCTCATCCAAGATATCAGGGCGAAACCCAAACTAAAGAAACACCTTGATGTGCTTTTCGTGTCAATAGCATTTTCGTCCCAATGAGCATCATTGTATAAGTAAAGTCGTACATCTCTGGAAGTGTATCTCGGACCAAAGTTAATCATCCCATGCAAATATCTCAGTACGTGTTTAGCAACAATGCAGTGTGCATGAAGGGGCTGAGTCATGAATTGACTCAAAGTGTTCACTACAAAGCATATATTCAGACGCATGTTCACAAGGAACATCAATGCCCCAATCAATTGTTGGTACTCAGAAGGGTTTTCCAAGTCAGGTTCAACAACATATCCACGCAACTTCTTGAAGTTTATCTCCATCGGTGTGGCTAGGGACTTGCATTCTACCATTCCAAATCTTTCCAAAAGCTTCAGGACATATTTTTCTTTAGAAAGGAAAATCTCATTGGGTCTTTACCACACCTCTAGTTACAGAAATTAATGCATCATACCAAGATCCTTCATTTCAAACTTAAAGGCCATCTCCCTCTTACATTCAAGCATCAAAGGCTCACTATCTTTCAAGAATAGATCGTCAACATATAAAACCAAAATTAGAGGCATACCTTGGACCAATTTGAAGTAGAGGTTCACATGAGCATTGCTTCTGGTGAATCCAAGCTTCACCGGGTAACTATCAATGTGGGCACACGAGGCTCTGGGGTCTTGCTTCAAGAAATATAGAGCTTTCTTCAACCTCCAAACATGTGTCTTCTTGTACTTCACTTCAAATCCCTGAGGCTTCTCAACATATACTTCTTCATATAGTATGCCATGAAGAAATGCAGTCATCCATCTGGTGAAGGGTCCATCCTTGACTAGTAGCAAGTGATGAAACACCATCCTTGACTAGTAGCAAGTGATGAAACATTGACTAAACTAAAGGTGAATTAGTTTAGTACATTCATGGTCATTAAAATTATTTTATTTTAATTGATTAAATGAAACATTAAATGAGAAAATTAACACATAATGACCAGTTGATTTAATATGTGAGAAACAAGTATTAAGTAAACCAAAACATCACATGAGCAAATGATAGCAACACATGTGGAAAAGTGGAAACCCATAAAGGGATAAAATCATAGCTTTGTTATTGTTGTGATGAAAAGTCAAGCTCCTACTCACTTATTACATCTGATTTTCTATACACTTACATGAGGGTGCTACCTCATTTTTTATGCAAGCTACAACATGCAAGGAACCTCCAACTCCCATAATTTTTTTGCAGGTTACAACCCACATGAGCCACCTACCTCAAGAGACTTCAACCTATTATTTATCAAGCTTCTACTTGAAAGAATACTACAATCCCCTAATACAAAAAGAAAACACCAATGTGTTGGTTACCTCGTCTAGAAATCTGCATATCTCCATCTATGTTTCTGATTTCTTCTTCTCCTCAAATCTACTTCCCATTTGTTCTATATATGTGAGGTAATAAACGACTCAAATCAAATCATCTTAAATACTCTCTAACTCTCTAAGATCCTCTACCTTCCAAAAACAACATCTCTAACTCCCTAACATCGTCTGCATTCCAAAAACAACATTTTTTATATAGATAGTTTATTAGTTGTTTGTATTCCACATAAGAATATGAAGTGAGCACTCTTGACTCTTTTCCTTCCACTCATTATTTTCCAAACTCTTCATATTTTGAACATAATAACACAAATAAGTGATCAAATATTATTTTAAGCCATCTATAATGATTAATACACCAACATTAACATAATGCCAACATATGCAATAAAAAAACACATTATAACATCATAACACATGTAAAAACATTCACTCTCCCATGTAAGAAATATGCATGCAACATATGAAAGTAATGCATCACTCTCCAAAGCCATATATATGTTCTGCAACATCTTGTATCACTACTTCTTCATGTCATTTCCTGAGTAGCCTTGAGTCTTTCCTTGCTTTCCATGGAGTCTTTCCTTTTACTTACATCACAACAATTTTCTTTCATCTCAACATCTCACTCGTCATATGCATACAACAACATAAGCCAACATCACCAGCTCATCAAAATCCCAAACATCACAAGCTCAAAAAGCCTTTTTTGCAACATACCTTGCATCTCTCTCTTCAACTGATCTATGTTACACACTAAACTCTGCAACATTGTCTATTCTAACTTGCTTTCTCTTGTTATTCCTTTGCTAATAGTCTCTTGCAACATCCTTGCCTTGTTGCTTCTTTGTTTCTCTTTTCTTTGCTGCTTCTTTGTTGCTCCTTTAGTGTTCTTCTTTGCCTTGTTGCTACTCCTTTTTCATTCCTTTGTCTTTTCTTCGCTGCTCCTTTGTGGTTCTTTTTCTTATTTTTCTATTGTTCCTTTGTCATTATGTTCCTAGCTCCTACTCCTTTATTGTTCCTTGTTGTTGCTCCTTTTTTCTTCCTTTGTTGTTCATATCACCTTCACCTTATGTTGCTCATTTTCTATTCCTTTGTTGCTCATTTGTTGTTCCTTGCTAATGCTCCTTTGCTATATTCCTTTGTTGTGCTGCTCCTTTAGTGTTCATTGTTGCTACTAGTTTTCCTTTGTTGGTCTTTTGCCATCAATGACAACAATGCCATCAATCTCCCCTTTTGGCATTGATGGCAAAACACTTCTCTACTTACCTCCCCCTTTGACATCAATGGCAAGAGGGTTGAGGAATGAATAAAAGGTAAGTTATTCTTCATATTGATTATGTTGATCTTCCATATGTAGACATCCGATTTATATTTCAAGCCAATTATGTTGCTCTCATGAGGTTTATGTTGGAAATATCAATTGAAAGAGCACCTCTGTTGATATGAGTGTGTATGACTTACTAATTGCTACATGTAACTTGCAAGATGTCAATGACAATCCTCCAACATGATGAATATTTGGGGATTTCAAGAATAGATATGAAATTGGAATATCATCCTCCTTCAAACTTTGTCACTTATGGAGAAATACCTCCTAAGGCATCACATTCTTCTAGCAATTGTAACTATCATCCCTCTATTTCTTATTTACCAAAGACAAAAGATCAGTTGTGACTCCACCATCTCCAGCTATAGTAAAACCATATCCTACATAAAATGCTACAAAGCTTTCAAAAAGCATTTACATTGTGTAACTAAAATCTTGACATGTGGATGATATGTGTGTTTTCCTTTCCAATTGGCAATAATACAATAGCTGCAAAATAATCTAGACAACCTTTTCAATTTCCTTGACTCTAAAACCAACTTGTGTATTTTTTAGTACAAGATGTGGAAAATAATAAAGCATGACTCTTGGATTCCTCCCCAGACTCATTATCTTTGCAAAGCTAAGGTAAGACTTAAAAAAGTGAATGGCTTTATATTTTGATGGGAGTATGTATTTCATTTCACCGGCACCACTCCACTACAAGGCATGACAACATATGCTTTCTTGAGGTATTTGATTTCTGAAATTATGTTGCCTATATAAGAACTAATAAATTGTAATTTTCACTTCCTTCCAATATTGGCAGGCCTATCCACAGTATGCCCAACACTTGATAGACAGCCTGGCATGGCAAAGCTCTGTACAACTGGGCCCTTCTTTGAGCTACTTTACTGTACCTACTTCAACGCATAGCAATAACAGTGTTTTCTTCATTCTCTACATAACGCTTCTACTTTGAATTCTGCATACTCAATTCTTCACGATCATGGTGCTACATTGGATTGGAGAATGCGTATAGATTGGAAAATGTCTATTCATTGTTGCATTGAATTCTATTTAATGAATTCTTCATCATGTTGCATCATGAATTCTATTTTTAATGACATTCTGTCAATGATCATGTCATGCTACTTATTCCATATCATGTGGCACTTGTCATGAAATTACATATAGATGTGTTACATTTAATAATGTAATATGCATTCCATATGATAATAGCATTATTTCCCTATAAATAAGTTTTATGTGATAAATAAATGTGTTTCATAGGTATAAATGGTTACTTTAATTTGTAGAGTCTTGTTGTTAAGTGCTTCTGGGATTTGGAGGTTACAGGGTCAATTCTCCTAGACCTCTTTGGGGTTAGGCCATCTAGATTTGATTCCATTCAGGGTTCAAGGTTGATCTAGCAGGATTTCATTCCCTTGGGC
This sequence comes from Pinus tabuliformis, assembly GCA_031772625.1. Lineage (NCBI taxonomy): Eukaryota > Viridiplantae > Streptophyta > Pinopsida > Pinales > Pinaceae > Pinus > Pinus tabuliformis. The sequence goes on along the minus strand of CM062815.1, from coordinate 165,357,663 downwards.
CCTGATAGCTTGGCCTCCTCTATTTGATTGTCTTCCAGGTTGATCTGGTTGGTTGATCAGGATTTGATTCCCTTAGGGAGGTTCCCTTGAGGAGTTCAGGGTTGATCTCGCTAGATTTCATTCCAGTAGGCCCTGATAGTCTTGGCTAGATTTCATTCCATTAGGCCCTCATAGTGTGGGCACACTAGTTGATAGGGATTTGATTCCCTTCTTGGCTTGTTGATAGGAATTTGATTCTAAGGTTGATCTGGCTGGTTGATAGGAATTTGATTCCATTAAGAAGGTTGATAGGGGATTTGATTCTGCCCTTCAGGGTTGATCTGCCCAAATTTTCCTATAAGAAAAAAAATTACTACTCTAATTACAATTATATAAAAAAATTACTTTAACTAAATCATATTAGTAAATTAGTAAATAGTCATCACTACATTTGAGCTCTTATTTGAGAGGACATCCTATCAACCAATCTAGTTAATTTTACAATGTTACCAACATTAATAAAATAATATAAACCAAAAAAGCCAACTTTTTATTTACAATATGCTCTCCAATAATATTACTTTGTCCAAATTAGACATAAAACCCTAAAAGCTCCTACATTTATAAATAGGTTGCTCCAGTTATAAAACTCAATTTAAAAGTTGCTCCAATGCTAAATGAAATAACCATGAAAGCATTGCTGGTTGACCAAAAAGGCATTGTTGTCATAAATGTGAATACTGCAAATAAAAGAGGACGCGGTCATAAAGGAGAAAACTACACTATAAAAGAGAACGTGGTCATATATTTGGAGAGCACTCGTTTAAAAAAATATGTTGTTATAAAAAAATGGAGAACGTTGTCATATATTTGTAAAGCACTTGTTTATATATATATATATTTTTATAAAAAAAAGAGGAAGTAGTTATAAAGGAGAAAGTTATCCTATAAAAGAGAATGTTGTTATATATTTGGAAAGTATTCATTCAAAGGAAAAATATATGTGGTATAAAAAGGCAGAAGGTTGCAAATATATGTGAGGAGAGTATTTATAATGAAAAATTTGAGGTGAAATTTTGATTTGCCATATTCATCACTCTGAAAAAATTTGAAGGCACTTAAATTGTGTAGAAATTACTTATCAAATTTATAATTTCAATAAATTTTTATCCTATTTTAGAAAAATTAAACCAGAAAAACCCAAAAAATCACACTATCTCATTAAAATATAGTTTTCCATCCACATTGTAATATCACTCTTAAATAGATACCTAAAAAACTCTCCATCTAACATTAATGAATACTAGTATGAATATTAATGAATGTTGGCATTGATATTAATGAACACTCCTTTCAGTATTCTTTAATACGCACCATTAATAAGCTGCATTCCTTTATATGCATGAATAAAGTATCGTATCAACAATGCATTTCTTAAGTGTTGCATGAATAATGTATTGTATTACTTAAGTGCTGCATGAATAATGAATAACGCATTCCTTAAGTGTTGCATGAATAATGTATCGTATCAATGCTCTCCCCGAGTGCTTGCAATATACCAATAAACATTGCCCAATAATATTAACGTTTGTAATTAATATACATTTAAAGACTGTCCATAATACAGATTTGAACGCTCTCCAGTGTCTTTGTTGCAATGAATAATACATGCTCCAATGAATGAATAATGCACTGCTCCATAATACACATTTAAATGCTTCTCCAATGAATGAATAATACGCTGCAGTGAATAAACGTTGCTGCAATCAATGAATTATGTGCTAAAATGAATAAAGGTCGCTCCAATAATATTTAAAAATTCTCCGTTTGAATAAACCATGTCTAACGTTGTTTATTGTGTGCGGAGGCTGCAATATAATTATATATGGAGGCAGCATATAATATTTAATACAAATATATGTTCAACCTATGGCAGATAATATGTGCCAATGCATCATATATTCATTAAGGAGTCAAATAAATGTATAACCAGCGTATGCCACTGTAAATAATACATTTTTAATATAATAATATATGATGCCTTACTTCTCTGTCATTTTAGCATTTTAATTATTTGCCGTTCTGTCAATAATGCCTGCTACCTCTGCCTTTGTATAGTCTGTCATTGTCATCTCCGTAGCTTCAGTCAACAGTCTCATACTTAATACCATTTTATACCTCGACTTGATAGATTTTGAAATACTTCTTGGAACAATTTGATGCATTTCCTTTTGTTTACAAATACCATGTTTGTGATCATACAATTTTCTTTGACTCTCTCTGGTCTAGTCTCTCCTTCTTGTGAATTAGCTTTTATCTTTGTTTTTCTTTTTTGTGAATTAGCCTTTATCCTTGTTTGCATGATCTTGATACTGTCTTATCTTTGCATAGTGTGTATTTGTTTCTTTATTTTTCTCTTTTAATTGCTTTGCCTTCTTCTGGTTTTCTTTAGAGATCTTACATTGTATTTGATAGAATTTCCTGCCAAAATATTTGATATTCCTGGCCAACTTTGTGCTTAGATATAGCTGAATTGTTTTTTGTTTTTTTTTTTCTTTTTTCCCTAGAAATTCACATAAAGTCATATTTAAGGATATGCTTGATATTTCATGAGGTGGCAGCTTTTCATTTGACTAACATTTGATTACTTCCTAGAGCTTCAAAAGCTTTCTTCATTTGATAACAAAAGCACTTTAACACCTTCTCCCTAGTTTTCTTTTCTTTATTTTGATGATAATGAACCTCTCTCCCTTTTTCTTTTGTAGCTGCTTGCTATGTGATTGATGAGTCTCATTTTCTATAGCATGTATGTCCTTTTCCACAGATATGGAGAATGCCCTCTAAGTATGATGGGATTTCTTCTTCTACAAATGAACTAAACTGCCATTCAATTAAATTTCTGCTATAATGATATTGATTTGATGCTGCATTGTTTTCTTTATATCACCATGGCTCTTTTCATGTGGCCTACATGCCTTTAATGTACTCAATCTTTCCTTTAATTCTTTCCTTTAATTTTGTGTATGTGTTTGTTCAAGTTTGAGCATTTCACTGCATAGATTTCATTTTATGTTTTATTTCATATCCCTTTAAAACAACATTGATTGACATAAAGTTGCATATCTCACATTTAATTGCATGATTTGCATCATGTGAGAAATAACATTGTGTATCATTTCATGTAGAACTTACACAAAATCATAGGCTTGGATTTGGTGATTGGTGCCAACTTCAACCTTTTAACACCAATTTCTTTGCCCTTTAATATTTGTTTCTTAGTTTTTGTAAACTTCCTGTTTTTCTTTTCTTTTTGCTTAGCCTTAGTATTTCCATCTTTCTTTGTGTCACAAAGCACCTCATCTACTACTTTTCCCTTTCACTTCAGTGCTCATGTAATCTAATTTCTAACATCTGTGATACATGTTCTTCATAGGAAAATAAACTGGATGGAATATTCATTCCATAACAATTGTGAGCTGATATTTTGAAAGTCTCAATTAAGGCATTTTCATTTTCATATACATCTTTGTTCTCTTCATTAACAAGGCCATTCTTGACATATATTATATTTTCAATAGAGGAGTTTGCTTCCTCAAATTTTTGATCTTTTTCAAGATATTTTGGGGTTTTTCTTCATGTGAGATGTTGTTTCTCCTCTAACACTGAATGAATTCTTCTTTTTATTTCTTGAGAATCTTCCCCTTAAGCTATGATGACTTTATTTTTCTATTGAAGTTTTAGGTTGCTCATTTTTCTTCCTCTTCCATACCTCAGTTGGTTGTCTTCTGTTGTTGTCTGCATTTCCTTTTGACTCACTGTCTTGTCTACTTGGAGTTGCTTCAGTTTTCTGTCTAGAACTCTTTAGGGTATATAGCAGCTTGCAGAGTTTGGCCATATGGCCAAGATTGATACACAAATAGCATTTTATATGGCCAAGAAATGAAACAAATGGTGTGTTCTTTCTTGAGACATTTCTACTTTTCTTTACATACATTTTTCATTTAATAGCTCTATATTGATACACAAATAACATTTTATATGACCAAGAAATGAAACAAATGGTGTGTGCTTTCTTGAGACATTTCTACTTTTCTTTACATACATTTTTCATTTAATAGCTCTATGACCAAATTCATTACATAGATAATAGTAACCATAGAAATGATTTGTGTACCTAGTGAATGAGTGTATACTATTGTTTCTTGCTTGAAGGAGCCTTCTTATTTGTTGAATCTTTTGTTGATTAAACTATTTTCTTTGTATTACATTCTGGTGCAATATATAACCTTTTTGCAAATGACCATCTCTTCATCTCATTCTTTGGCTCTTGATGTTGCTGCTTATTTTTGTTTTCTTTTTTACAAATCATGTTGTACCTAGCTTCTTATTTTGTAGGTCTTCTTTGGGCTACTTCATCATCCTTTATGGCTTCCTTTTTTGTGTTCTTTATGGATACAATGTCCTCTTCTAAATGCTTACATAACTTGTCACCTTTTCATATAACTCTCTTCTAGCTAAAATAATCTTAGACTCTAATCTTACACACAAAGTGACTTTTCATTATCTCTTCTATTTTCCTTTCCTCTTCAAGTTGTGTCTTTGAATTAACAATTTCCTCCTTGAATTTGTGTTCTCTTTCATCACATAGTTGTAACAGTTTCTTATGGTCTTTGCTTTCATTCCTTAGTCTTTATATTTCAGCTAAGACTAAGTCAAGGTTGAATTTTCTTCAAATAATTTTTATTCATGAGAATCAAATGTATTTATAGTAGTAAAAAAAGTCTCATTTGATTGAATAATTTCCTTTTAACAATATTTTTTCTTCCTTTTCTTTTTTTCTCCTTTTCTACAGTGTTGCTACTAATGTCTCCTTCATGCATGAGTCGTTAATCTATCATGTGTCAAGTTCCTTATTGTGAATATTACTATACATTAAGAATTTTAGTGAGCTTAGAGAGAGTCTTTACCCTGATCATCACATACTAGCTTTTATAAACCAGGTCCATAAGATATCAACTTATCTTTCCATTCATGAAAGTTTGTTGCACTTACCACAGGTAAACTTTGATAGTCCATGACTTAATCAGGTCTACCTTTAAGATGTTAGGTTTACACCAAAGGAATTGATACCAATTGATGAAAACTTGAGTAAAGTGAGAGGGGGGCACTGAATCAGTTTAGTACATTCCTTTTAACTTATCAACTAAAAAAAAATGAGAAGATTAACACATAATTACCAATTTATTTATTATGCAAGCAGCAAGTAATAAGTAAACTAAAACATCACATCAGCACATGATAGCAACATATATGGACACTAAGTGGAAACCCATACAAGGAGAAAACCACAACTTTGTTATTGTTGTGATGAAAGGCAAGCTCCTACTCCCTCTCCTACCTAGACGAGGCTACCTCAATTTTTTTGCTGCAAGATACACCCACAAGAGGCTCATACCTCAATAGGATCCACCATGTTATTTATCAAGCTGCAACTTAAGAGGAGACTACAACCCCCTAATACATAAAGAAAACATCTCCATATTTGTTCCTGCTTCTTCTTCTCCTCAAATATGCTTCCCCTTTGTTATATATGTGCCATGTAATAAACAACTAAAATCAACTCACATACTCTCTAAATCTCTAACATCCTCTCCCTTCCAAAAACATCATATTTTGTAAAGATAGTTTGTTGGTTGTTTGTATTTCACATAAGAATATGAATTGAACAGGCTTACCTCTTTGCCTTCCACTCATTCATTTCCAAACTCTTCATATTTTAAATATAATAACACAAATAAGTGCTCAAATATTATTTTCAACCATCTATAATGATTAAATACACCAACATCAACATAATTCCAACATAAGAAAACAACAAACACATTATAACATTATAACAAATATGTAAAAACATTCACTCTCCCATCTAAGCAATATGCATGCAACATATGAAAGTAATGCATTACTCTCCAAAACCATATATTCATTTTGCGACATCTTGTATCACTACTTCTTCATGTCATTGCCTCAATAGCCTTGAGTCTTGCCTTTGCCTTGCATCACAACAAAAAAAATCATCATAACATCTCACTCATCATATGCATACAACAAAATAAGACAACATCACCACCTCATCAACATCCCAAGCATCACAAGCTCAACAATTTGATTCACATAGATTGTAACATACATTGCATCTCTCTCTTCAATTGATCTATGTTACACACTAACATTTTCTAATCTACCTTACTTGCTCTTGGTATTCCTTTTCCAATAGCCTCTTGTAACATCCTTGCCTTGCTTGTGTGTTTTTCCTTACCTTGCTCCTTCTTTGTTGCTCTTTTAATGTTCTTCTTTGCCTTACTGTTGCTCCAATGTCATTCCCTTATTTCTCCTTTGTCCTTATTTTACTTCTTCTTTTCCTTGTTGCTGTTAGTTTGTCATTCTCTTCCTTGCTGCTACTCCTTTGTTGCTCCTTTGTTGTTCCTTGATGTTGCTCCTTTACCATTCCTTTGTTTTTCATGTCACCTTCACCTTATGTTTCTCCTTTGCTATTATTCCTTTGATGCTCATTTTTTATTCTTTGTTATTTCTCCTTTGATATTCCTTTGTTGTGGTGCTCCTATAGTATTCCTTGTTGTTGCTTCTTTGCATTTGCTAGTTTGCTACTACTCCTTTGTTATTACTTTGTTGTGTTGCTCCTTTAGTGTTCCTTGTTGTTGCTCCTTTGCCTTTGTTGGTTTTTTTTTATTGAATAGTATTGTAGCAGGCAAAGGGAGCAAATATATCATCATAATCTTCTCCCTCTTTCTTTAAGAAACCTTGAGCCATGAACCTTGCTTTATACATCTCAATGATTCCATCAGCTCCATGCTTTATCTTGAAAAGTTATGTAGAAGTCACAATATATTTTCCTTTAAGTCTAGGAACAACATCCCATACATCATTCTTAGTAATCAATTCATACTCTTAGGCCATGGCATCCTTCCAAACATGTTCTTTCAAGGCTTCTTCAAAGGTGGGAGGTTCTGCCTGGATGATAATGTTCATAGCTACAACTTATCCTTATTAATGACATGGCTTCTTACTTTCTATAAAGTGTTAGGTCCCTATAATATTAGTGATTACCCCATTACTATTGTAGTTGTATCCCTTATTAATATTGTTGTGCCCCTATTGTCCCCATATTGTTATCACTGTGCCCCATAGAATCCCTCTATTGTTATTTTTGTGGCTTTATATTATTATTGTTAGGTCAACTGGGTTATATTGTGACTCCTTAGACTCCTATATATAGAAAGGAGGTTTTGTCATTTGAATCATCCAAGAATTGTTCAATTATGTAATGTAAAGGAGGTTGCCCCCTCGAAGAGGCTGCATTATAAGGCGTTGATCTATCTTTTCTATCTTTTTGTGAGCTAGTTTCATAACATTTGGTATCAGAGCTTTGGATTCTAGGGTTTCGCTGCTCCAAATAGTTAATTGTGGCATTTTCACTATAAATTTTTTTTTGCAACTTTTCAGAAGCTAAAAAAAAACCCATTTGAGAAGAAATCGCACTAAACCTCGGGTCCAAATTTCAGAGCTTTTCGCACTATATTTGCGGAGATATGATCTAAGGAAGTTGGTATTTTTGCAGACTCCTGAATTACATTCCAAACAGGTGACCTGGGGAAAATCGTCATAACTTTCTCTCTCAGCATTGGATTGAAATTTCATAAGAAGGTACAGAAAGAGGATGGAACTTAGTTTCTTGAATATATTTTTCAGAGCCAAAGGTCGAAACAATGACTCGCGGCACGTCGTACAAGTTTGCTCTACTGAACTAGTCTATAATCAGGTCATTGTGGGAGATTTGGCATAACTCTTCCTAGGAGAATCCAATTTGGATCAGACTGGTGGCATTGGAAAGAGGATGTAGAGGGCTACTGCAAGTCGCAATTTCAGAACTGGATGATCCGAAATTAAAGAGATACATCAGATTCAATATCCAGCTCCTACAAAGTAAAAAAATGTGTGTAGTTTTTTTTTTAATTTTTGCATAAGATTGGTTTGAAAAATTAGTTTGAAGGAATTCAAAGGGCATAGTAAAGCATTATTATCAGTAATTGATGCCCCGAGGAAAGAAAATGCAAACACTTAGTAAGCAACCTGAAAGCTCTAGCATGACTCATGAAGCAAAGGAAGAAATGCAACATGATATATCAAAATTACGAGACCAAGTGCAACAAGTGTCACTTGCATAAAAAGTAACAGAATCTAAGATGGATGGTTTAAAGAAAGATGTAGAAGATAAGATGGATGGTTTAAAGAAAGACGTAGAAGTTAATATGGATTGTTTAAAGAAAGGTGTAGAAGCTAAGATGAATGACCTGGAAGCTAAGATGGACGATTTGAAGACAGGCATGGAAGATTTGAAGATATATTTGACAAAGTTTCTACAAGAAATTCTTACTAATGGTGAAAGAGTAGTAAAGGAAACACATGATGAGAACAAAAGAAATGTTAATTATGATTTCATAGACTCTAATGTTGGACCGAAAACCCACCATATTCCAAAAATTGATATGAGGAAGTTTGATGGCAAGGATCCCGCAACATGGATATTACAGATGGAGAAATTTTTCAATCTCAATAATGTGAAAAACACACAAAAGGTACGTATTGCAACTTTATATTTGGAACCAAATCAGTTTGTATGGTATCAATGGCTTTGCTCTCGTAAACAAATTATCACTTGGGCAATTTTTACGGAAGAATTGACAGAAAATTATGAGGATACAAAAATAAACATTTTTTTAAGCCAATTGATAAGTCTCAAACAAAAGGGTTCAATAATGGAGCACATTGACGAGTTCCAAAAATTGAACATAAGGGTAAGAAATATTCAAGAGGAGCATAGGATTGATGTGTTCATAGGGACTTTAAAGGATAATATCCAACATGATGTTCGCCTTTGGGAACCTGATTCATTAGAGAAGGCATTCAGGTTAGCAAGAAAAATGGAAAGCAAAATTATGGCAACCAGGAAGCATACCACTCACAACTATAAAGATGGAAGTGTTGTTGCCCCTAGTCTTCCACAATCTATAAGGTTGACACCACAACAATTGGAAGAAAAAAGAGCAAAAGGGCTTTGTTACAATTGTGATAGCAAATACACTAAAGGTCATAAGTGTGCTGAGAAGAAATTATTCTACATAGATTGTGAAGAAGAAGAAGAAAAGGAGCAAGAAAGGTCAAAAGAAGAGGATATACTCCAGGAACAAAGCCTAGATAAAGAAGAAATGATTCGACCATATCTTGTAATGCGTTGGCTAGAATTACCACTCCTCAAACCATCAAGATAGAAGGACAAATCAAGAAGAAAAAGGTAATAGTGTTGATTGATTCAGGGAGTACCCACAATTTTATTCATTGTAAGATAGCAAAAGAATTGAATTGCTTCCTATATCTAGCAGCAGAGTGTCAAGTGATGGTTGCAAATGGAGGAACGATAAATTGCTCTGGAAAGTGCCATAATATCAAGCTATCCATGGGAGAATATGTATTGACTAGCCCAATGCTTTCCATTCCAATGGGAGGTGATGATGTTGTACTAGGAGTCTAATGGCTACAATCCTTGGGTACAATAGCTTTTAATTTTCAAGAACTTTTCATGAAATTTTCTGCAGAAGGAATGGAAGTTGAATTAAGGAGTATTGCAGGGGAACAGTATGACAAAGCTTCTAAAAAAGGAACAAAGAGGTGTAATTGCACAATTATGTTCGCTCGATGCTTCCACATCGGAATCATCTATTTCTCTAGATCTCCAAAAAGTCTTGGACAATCATTCCAAGGTATTTGAGACTCCCAAAGGTCTCCCACCTATTCGTGATCATGATCATGCTATTCATCTGATTCCAAGAAGTGTTCCTCTAAACATCAGGCTGTACAGATATCCCTATGCCCAAAAGAGTGAAATTGAACGTATGGTTACAGAAATGCTAGAGGCTGGTATAATTCAACCTAGTCAAAGCGCTTTCTCTGCTCCAATAGTATTGGTGCACAAGAAGGATGGATCATACCGCATGTGTCCAGATTATTGGGAGCTCAACAAGCTCACTATTAAAGATAAGTTTCCCATTCCAGTCATTGATGAATTAGTGGATGAATTGCATGGATCGATTTACTTCACCAAGTTGGATCTTCGTTCAGGATATCATCAAATCAGAATGAAGATTGAAGACATTCCGAAAACAACATTTAGAACTCATGAGGGTCATTATGAATTTTTGGTCATGCCTTTTGGCCTTACCAATGCACCTTCTACATTTCAAGGTTTGATGAATTCCATTTTCAAACCCTTCCTTAGAAAATTTGTGTTAGTATTTTTTGATGATATACTAATCTACAGCAAGTCTTGGAAGGATCATGTTGAACATGTTGACAGGGTGCTACAACTATTGGAGGAGAAAAAATTATATGCAAAAAGATCCAAATGTTTCTTTGGAGTACAAGAGGTGGAATATATGGGTCATATTCTATCTCATGAAGGAGTTAAGGTAGACCCTAGCAAAATTAAAGCCATTAAGGAATGGAAAATCCTCACATCCATAAAGCATATGTGAGGATTTCTCGAGTTGACAGGGTATTATCGCAAGTTGTTAAGAACTATGGGAGAATAGCAGCACCTCTAACAACATTATTGAAGAAAGATGCATTTTCATGGACTCCAGAAGCAACAAAGGCCTTCGAATATCTTAAAGAGGCAATGTGCCAAGCACCGGTCTTAGCTACATCAGACTTCACAAAAACCTTTATTGTGGAATGTGATGCTTCAGGAAATGGAATTGGTGTTGTTTTAATGCAAGATGAAAGACCCATTGCTTTTGAAAGTCGTCCAATCAAGGGAAATTTTTTACACAAAGCTATTTATGAGAAGGAAATGTTGGCAATACTACATGCACTTAAGAAATGGCGACCCTACCTAATGGGAAGACACTTCAAGGTAAAAACATATCATGATAGCCTTAAATACATTTTAGAACAAATATTATCCTCTGAAGAGCAACAAAAGTGGGTCACAAAGATGTTGGTTTATGACTTTGAAATCATCTACAAAAAAGGGAAGCAAAATGTGGTAGCAAATGCACTCTCAAGAAAGGATGAGGATGTGGAAGAATTGTTGTGCGCCATTTCTATTATCCAACCAGATTGGATAAACAAAGCAAGGGAGGAATGGAAGAATGATGAAGAAGTGTGGGCACTTATTCGAAAGTTACAACACGATTCCAGTACATCTGATACATTTAGCTGGCAAAATGATTCATTATGGTACAAAGATCGCTTATACCTCTATAAGAATTCCCAACTCAAACAAAAGATTCTTATGGAATTGCACACTTCTCCCTTATGAGGGCACTCAGGATTTTTAAAAACTTACCACAGGGTTAAGAAGGAATTTTTTTGGGATGGCCTTAAATTGGATATTCAAAAGTTTGTAGCGGAATGTTTGGTTTGCCAACAAAATAAAGTTGAAATAATTAAGACCCCGGTCTGTTACAACCTTTATCCATTCCAAGCCAAAGTTGGGAGGAGTTTTCAATGGATTTTATCACAGGTTTACCCAAGTCTGAGGGAAAGAGTGTCATCATGGTGGTAGTTGATAGACTTACCAATTATGCACACTTTTTTGCATTATCAAGTCCATTTAAAGGCAATATAGTTTCTACTGCAATTATGGAAACAATTCAAAAGATGCATGGAAACCAAAAGATTATTGTAAGTGATAGAGATCCCATTTTCACTGTGTTAGCACTCAAATCTGCCTCAGACTGAGGAAGGAAAAATTCAAGGCAACATCAAACCAAGCTCAACCTCGTAGCTAGCCCTACGAGGACAGGAGAGGGCTCTCTCTAGTCAATCTTGATAAAATGAACAATAGGGTGCGAGATGACTTAAAATTGGAACTAATTTTAGGCTAGTAAATAGATATGAAATGAGGTTTTTAATAAATGATTGGGTTTTCTGGGCTGCTTGGGGCAAAGACAGCAAGAGCAGAGATTTAATCAAAGTTACAGATTATTCCATAAGGCAAGGTAGGAGTGAAGTTTAACAATTAACTTTGAAATAATATGGGATGAAAAGACTATTTAAAGAGCTGAAAAGGGCATTTAATCAATGAGTCCTTTACAGACAGAAGACGACTACACAAATACTGAAACGCTCTTTCGAGGCAGAGCAAATAAATTGGGTTCTACCTCCTACACTGTAAAGCATTCAGCTGGAAATGATAATGAATGAAACTATGAAACATTACAAAGACATATGAAATAGAAGAAAAACATATGCTAAAATTTCACACCACAAGAATCTTACAAATCAGAGCTGCGCCATTTAATTATTTTCTGACATTCAACTGTACAATAAAACTCTGTATTTCTCCTCCCCCAGCTTTCAGAAAACTCCTTTACAAATCATTTGCAATACAATAAATAAACTCTCATGTTTGAAAACAGATCGATCCAAAATGAGGAGTTGTTTCAACTGAAGTTAAAAATAGAAAAGAGAACAACCTTCTCCTTGAAATTCTCTAATTACTAACTAAAAGACTAAAAACGGGAGCGCAGACCCATTTGTATTACTAACTGAAGTCATAAATAGGCATACGAATCCTATTCTTCTGCTGTGATGAATATCTTCATTTTAAATTAGCCTTTCGATCTCTGACTGCCACGTTACATTTTTCATTTGAATAAAATAGATTTTAATAAAAATAGCCTTTAAACTAAAATCCTGCCAATTCCAGCTCATGATGACAACTGTGCCCGGAGAGGGTTGCATGGTTGCAAGATAATGTTGCAATTGTCAATGGAGGAGGAAAATCTTGCAGTAATCCGTTATCGAGGAACAACTGGAAATCGGTAGTGCACTTTTTCCTAAGGGATTGCCATGAAACTGAAGCTGAGAATGAATATGAGAACTCCATAATCATATCTGGCCTTGATTTTGGGAAGAAACCATGCAAATGTCGCTGCTGCACTTGTTAAAAACACAGCAGTCCCAATTACAATTGTTTCAAAGTTGTGTCCAACATGATCTGCAACGTAGCTTGTCCCTATAGCTAATAGTCCCCCAAACAATGTTGCCAACATTATGTTTAGTCCCTTGGATAATATCGCTTCTGCATACCAAAAATTATATGCTAATAAAGCTTGAATTCTTTTTTGTAGGCAGAAACCTGAAGCCTGGAATATAAACATTGCGAAGTAATTCAGCTAACAGAACCATCTGTTGGGCCTGCAAATTGAAAATGTTCTTTGCTTATGAGGTGAGAAATGATTGCTTTGAAGCATCCTTCTCCTCGGTATCATTTAAACATGTTTCTAATAAAATGTCAGGTGATCGAATCACTCTATTAGAAATAAAGCCATGTTTTTCTTTCTTAAAAGGCCTATGCCCTGTTGACTATATGCGTAGCACTCTTACCCAACGCGTAGCGCACTCCATATGCGTAGCACACTTGTAGATTTCACACAGGCTGGGGAGGCTATATGCGTAGCACACCCTATATGGGTAGCGCGCCCCCTCTGCGCGTAGCGCGCACCTATACAGTCCAGTCCAGAGCTTAAAAAATCACGATTTTTCATTTCATCAATTAATTTTGGAGCTAATATATCACTGTCTCTATCATTGTCAGGAAAAAGTTCACTTCCGCCATAAACCTGAAGAATTTTACTCCTATTAGCCACCAGAGTTATCAATTGATCTTTGTTATCCAAAGAAGCTACTACAAGAACCATTTGAGTCTTTGTTTTTGTCTGATGAACTGTTCCTTCTGTTTATGCCTAAGAAAGTGATTATTATCAATCACCATGTCCTCTTTCCTCGTTCTGAATATATCTCAAACATTGAGATAAAATAACTCCTAATTTCTTTGTCTGCTTGCAGGGATAGGAGCTGATGAGTCCTGGAAAGGTGACCAGGACCTGCATTTGACATTTTTCATGAGGGAAGACTTTAAAATATACTTATTACAAACAACTAATCTAACAATTTCTTCTCCAAAACAGGGTTTTGGAGAAGAATCATCCTTTTGATCATTGAAACTCCTGAAATACTAACTCACTGAAACTTCCTCTAGCTTGCACATGTTATTGAAACATTCTGAGAATGAGCTTTGCAAACATCTAAGTTGCAGTTGGTGAAAGCTGATTGGCATTGGCCTGCATATTACACTGAGACTTTGACAGCCACCTGTCAATTTGACTTTGACAGAGGACTTTGAGAAGACAGAGTCTAACATTGGCTCCAATGGGGATGGCAGCTGCCGCTTCTTGGAGGTGCCAAGAATCTGCAGATCTCTGGGAGAGCAGACAGTGCCTCCATTCATTGGGCAATGGAGTTCATTATTTCAAAAGACTAATGACTGAATTTCGCAACTGAAATTACTGAAAGACTAGACTCTAACAAACTAACTCAAGACCTGAACTTCAAACTTGATGGCAGTATATAACCGCCTGTATTTCTTAAAAAACAATATACCATCAAACTATATCATAATGCTAATGTAACCAATCCAGCAGATGGCTACACCCCAAATTTTTGCTCTTACTCTCCTTGAGCAGGCGGAATGATAAACTTGTAGGCAACTCAAAATATCCATTGAAACCAAAGCTTATGATAATGAACCAGGCAATATTTATCCTTTCTAATGCTTGCAGAAAAATGCTGAAGGGGTCTTGAAAATTTTGAAGCACTGGATTATCTGGAGATCCAGCTGCAAAAATACAAGTATTCACTCTATTATGATCTGAAAGGACATTTGATTTATGAGGGATAGAAATGCACAGAGAGGTATCTTCCATCTGAGTGTTAGTTGTAGGTTCCTTGACCATGAGAAATTCTGGCATATATTCCTCAACTTCATGATCTAGGTCATTCTTAAACAAAAAACAATCTTCAAGATTATCAAACATGACAGCCTTATCATCTTTGTGAAAGAAAAAATTATCCGTTTGCTAGTCTACAAAACTGATTATAAGACAGTCATCTTTTTCAAAAGAGGAAGAAGTTTCACCAACACTTTCCTGACTATGTGTGCACTGCAAATCTACTGTAGCTTGGGCTGTAACAAGACCTCTCAAAAGTAGATCTATCTCATCTTCAGACAAAGGAGACAATGATTTTTGTTTTCTTCTGCTTAAACAATAATTATCTTCATATGACAGGGCATTCAAACTATCATTTATTACTGAGTTATTGAAAGGAGATTTATCACTTACTTGCACAAAGATCTCATTTTGTTTTTCATGAACATCTGAATCCAAAACTTTGTCTGTGATCTTAACAGAAGAGCTCTCCTTTTCAGGATTCAGCACAACTGAATCTGGAACTGAAATAGTTGTCCTGACATTATCACAATCGGCAATTTGCATGTTGTCTTCTTCTAATGGCAGATCTGAAATGACCCTTACTCTTTCATCACTTTCATCCATATGGCCATCTTCAACCTGTTGATCTTGATTCTGCTGCAAAATTTCCTGATCATCTTGATGGGTATCCACTAGGTTCTCTTCGTGTTGCTAAAATGGATTCTCATGCAGAGCCTCCATGATCTCATCATCCATAAAACTATCATCTTCATAATATTTCTCAAGGCTTTCAATAAAAGTAGAATCATGTTTGCAACAGTCATGAACTAAATTTAATGATGGATAAGATGCTTGATATCTTTCAATGAACAAGGCATGAAAATCCTTTAAATAGTACATACAGGCCAGCGGCAAATTTTCATACCAGGATTGGGCTTCACCTTCCAAAGTGGCCAGGAATATCTTCATCATGCAATCTTCAGGTAAATCCACCTTCAACTTGCGAATATGCATGTGAAATCTAACTAGATGTAAAGCAGCATCCTTCTTACCATCATCTTTAAACGTAGGCAGATTCCTTGACCAATCTACCTTGGGCATCTTATTCGGAAAACCTGGAATGTGATCTCGGCTCATGGGAGCATATCTTCTTGTGATTCGATCCATCTTGAAAATCTCACAGATACTGATCTCCCTGCAGTGAAGTCACCATGAAGCATCAATTTCTGGATTTGTTCAGTGAATGAAGTCGCCAGGTGAATGATTTCAGCCTTGCGGTGTCTGATCGTTGTTCACCATCAACCATCAGATCTGAACTTGATACATGTACTGGGGAAATTCGCAAATCAAGGGGCACATTCACAAGGTAAACCGGAGATCAACTGAAGCAGCTTTTATCTACCATGCACTCACAGAGCAAGAGCAGTTTCAAAGGCTACCTGGCATGACTTCAGACTCCGTCTATAGCAAATGACAGTAATAAGCAAATTTCTCCCCAGTATGGTCGCCACTATGTTAGTGCTCGAATCTGCCTCAAGCTGAGGAAGGCAAAACTCAAGGCAACATCAAACCAAGCTCATCCTCGTAGCTAGCCCTACGAGGACAGGAGAGGGCTCTCTCTAGTCAATCTCGATAAAATGAACAATAGGGTGCGAGATGACTTAAAATGGGAACTGATTTTAGGCTAGTAAATAGATATGAAATGAGGTTTTTAATAAATGATTGGGTTTTCTAGGCTGCATGGGGCAAAGACAGCAAGAGCAGAGATTTAATCAAAGGCACAGATTATTCCATAAGGTGAGGTAGGAGTGAAGTTTAACAATTAACTTTGAAATAATATGGGATGAAAAGACTATTTAAAGAGTTGAAAAGGGCATTCAATCAATGAGTCCTTTACAGACAGAAGACAATTACACAAATACTGAAACGCTCTTTCCAGGCAGAGAAAATAAATTGGGTTCTACCTCCCACACTGTAAAGCATGCTGGAAATGATAATGAATGAAACTATGAAACATTACAAAGACATATGAAACAGAAAAAAAAACATATGCTAAACTTTCACACCACAAGAATCTTACAAATCAGAGCTGCGCCATTTAATTATTTTTTGTCATTCAACTGTACAATAAAACTCTGTATTTCTCCTCCCCCAGCTTTCAGAAAACTCCTTTACAAATCATTTGCAATACGATAAATAAACTCTCATGTTTGAAAACAGATCGATCCAAAATGAGGAGCTATTTCAACTGAAGTTAAAAATAGAAAAGAGAACAACCTTCTCCTTGAAATTCTCTAATGACTAACTAAAAGACTAAAAACTGGAGCGCAGACCCATTTGTATTACTAACTAAAGTCATAAATAGGAATACGAATCATATTCTTCTGTTGTGATGAATATCTTCATTTCAAATTAGCCTTTCGATCTCTGACTGCCACGTTACATTTGTCATTTGAATAAAACGAATTTTAATAAAAATAGCCTTTAAACTAAAATCCTGCCAATTCCAGCTCATGATGACAACTGTGTCCTAAGAGGGTTGCATGGTTGCAAGATAATGTTGCAATTGTCAATGGAGGAGGAAAATCTTACAGTAATCCGTTATCGAGGAACAACTGGAAATCGGTAGTGCACTTTTTCCTAAGGGATTGCCATGAAATTGAAGCTGAGAATGAATATGAGAACTCCATAATCATATCTGGCCTTGATTTTGGGAAGAAGCCGTGCAAATGTCGCTGCTGCACTTGTTAAAAACACAACAGTCCCAATTACAATTGTTTCAGAGTTGTGTCCAACATGATCTGCAACGTAGCTTGTCCCTACAGCTAATAGTCCCCCAAACAATGTTGCCAACATTCTGTTTAGTCCCTTGGATAAGATCGCTTCTGCATACCAAAAATTATATGCTAATAAAGCTTGAATTCTTTTTTGTAGGCAGAAACCTGAAGCCTGGAATATAAACATTGCGAAGTAATTCAGCTAACAGAACCATCTGTTGGGCCTGCAAATTGAAAATGTTCTTTGCTTCTGAGGTGAGAAATGATTGCTTTGAAGCATCCTTCTCCTCGGTATCATTTAAACATGTTTCTAATAAAATGTCAGGTGATCGAATCACTCTATTAGAAATAAAGCCATGTTTTTCTTTCTTAAAAGGCCTATGCCCTGTTGACTATATGCGTAGCACTCTTACCCAACACGTAGCACACTCCATATGCATAGTGCACTTGTAGATTTCACACAGGTTGGGGAGGCTATATGCGTAGCGCGCCCTATATGGGTAGCGCACCCCCTCTGCGCGTAGCACGCACCTATACAGTCCAGTCCAGAGCTTAAAAAATCACGATTTTTCATTTCATCAATTAATTTTGGAGCTAATAATATATCACTGTCTCTATCATTGTCAGGAAAAAGTTCACTTCCGCCATAAACCTGAAGAATTTTACTCCTATCAGCCACCAGAGTTATCAACTGATCTTTGTTATCCAAAGAAGCTGCTACAAGAACCATTTGAGTCTTTGTTTCTGTCTGATGAACTGTTCCTTCTGTTTATGCTTAAGAAAGTGATTATTATCAACCACCATGTCCTCTTTCCTCGTTCTGAATATATCTCAAACATTGAGATAAAATAACTCCTGATTTCTTTGTCTGCTTGCAGGGATAGGAGCTGATGAGTCCTGGCAAGGTGACCAGGGCCTGCATTTGACATTTTTCATGAGGGAAGACTTTAAAATATACTTATTACAAACAACTAATCTAACAATTTCTTCTCCAAAACAGGGTTTTGGAGAAGAATCATCCTTTTGATCATTGAAACTCCTGAAATACTAACTCACTGAAACTTCCTCTGGCTTGCACATGTTATTGAAACATTCTGAGAACAAGCTCTGCAAACATCTAAGTTGCGGTTGGTGAAAGATGATTGGCATTGGCCTGCATATTGAACTGAGACTTTGACAGCCACCTGTCAATTTGACTCTGACGGGACTTTGAGAAGACGGAGTCTAACACACTGGAAATTTTTGGACAGAATTATTTTCTTGTCTTGGTACTCAATTAGCTCATAGCTCATCTTATCATTCTCAATCTGATGGGAAAAATGAGATAGTAAACAAATTTTTGGAAGGATATCTTCGTTGCTTTGTATCTGATAAACAGACACAATGGGTCAAATGGTTGCCTCTCGCTGAATGGTGGTATAACACTTCCTTCCATACAGCAACAAAAATGACCCCATTTATGGCACTTTATGGATATTAGCCACCATCCATCATATCATATTTAAGAGAAAATTCTAAGGTTCAAGCAGTGGAACCTCACATCGAACATCAACAACAAGTCCTCCAACTCTTAAAGGATAACCTCGTGTTGCCATAGAATAGAATGAAACAACAGGCATATCAACATTACAGCGAAAGAATTTTTGATGTAAGTGATTGGGTATTCCTACGGCTACAACCATATAAACAAATGTCCCTCAAGCAAGCTAAGAAGGATAATAAATTATCACCAAAGTATTATGTTCCATACAAGGTGTTGCAAAAGATTGGTACTATGGCATACAAATTGGAGCTTCTTGCAGCTTCTCGAGTGCACCCAATTTTCCATGTTTCATGTTTAAAGAAGGTTATAGGCGACAAGTTCCTAGTTCAAACAATATTGCCAGAACTTAACGAGGAAGGAAAAATTATATTGGAACCAGAAGTAGTCATAGAAACAAGAACTCAACAGCTACGAAATCGATCAATTTCGGAGTATCTCATCAAGTGGAAGAACTTATCCGCTGAAGATTCCACGTGGAAGGATGAGAATTTTATACAGAAGCATCCAGAAATACTCAAGCATTGAGGACAACACTTTTTTGAAGGAGAGGGGCATGTTAGGTCCCTATAATACTAGTGATTACCGCATTACTATTGTAGTTGTATCCCTTATTAATATTGTTGTGTCCCTATTGTCCCCATATTGTTATTATTGTGCCCCATAGAATCCCTCTATTGTTATTTTTGTGGCTTTATATTATTATTGTTAGGTTGGCTGGGTTATATTGTAACTCCTTAGACTCGTATATATAGAAAGGAGGTTTTTTCATTTGAATCATCCAAGAATTGTTCATTTATGTAATGTAAAGGAGGTTGCCCCCTCGAAGAGGCTGAATTCTAAGGCGTTGATCTATCATTTCTATCTTTTTGTGAGCTGGTTTCATAACATAAAGGTCCTTTTAGCATAAACACATCTCTCATGAACGGAGCCACATTGGTATCTTCCTGGCAAGGGGGATCACGTGGAAGAGATCACGTGGAGGAGCATCCAAGCCCGGGTCCATAGGCTCCATGGGATAATCAATAATGTCCTTCTCATATTTCAACACAGAAGGACATTTTACTAGGTCAATGCCATCATCTTTTTTTTCAATAGGAGGAGGTGGAGGAAGATCCCTTACTTTTCCAAGGGCATCATCTTCATCGAAATTTACATCCCTGCTAAACTAGATCTTCCTTTGGCCAAATATATATATTCTAAAAGCTTTATAATTTTCACAATATCCAACAAACTTACCTTTCTTTTTTGTGGCTTCTAGCTTGTTCCTCTTGCCCTTAGGCACATGGAAATATATGGGACAACAAATATCCTAAAAGGACTAATGTCAGGCTTCATACCTATGAATATTTCTTGGGGAGTCTTGTTGTCTAAATCTTTATGAGGAACCCTATTTTGAACATAGACTGTTGTATTTGTAGCTTCTCCCTAAAGGAACTTAGGCATATTTTGATCATGTAACATAGCTCAAGAAACTTCCATGATGGACCTATTGTTTTTTCTTTCAGCCACATCATTCTGCTCTGGATTATAAGGTAAGATAGTTTCTAGCCTACTTCCAAAAGTCAAACTCATTTGATGTATACTCTCCACCATTGTCAGACCTAAAGACCTTGATCTTATTTTCTATTTAATTTTCTATTAGTGCCTTGAAGTCCTTGAACATATCAAAAGCCTCATCTGTATGCTTCAATTAGTATCCATGTCTTCATGGAGTTCCTTGACCTCTTTTGAGGACGATGGCCTTTTTCTTGATCATCTAGAATATCTCTTATGATCCATTCTTCTTCTATCATCTCTTCTTCTTCGATCAACTCCTCTTCTTTGATCATTGAACCCATTTTTTTTAAGCCTCCATTGTTGTTATAGTTGGATATTGAATGGTTTCTCTTTTGAGCATAATGACCATGCTTGTGACATTTGAAGCATTCAATTCTACTTCCTCCTCTCTTGGATTCCTTTGATTCAAAGGGAGGCCTTCTTGAACCAAATGGTATTCATCTTCCTTTCCTCTTCTTGTATTGAGAAATGAATGCAGAGGGCTCTCCTTCTTCATGCTTTTGAATCCTTCTTCTAACAATCATACTGGTCTCCTATTAAGTGCATTACCAATGAGATCATCAAATGTCATAAGAACATTATTATTGCTTAGAGTAGTAATGAAGGTTTCCCAAATAGGAGGAAGACCTTGAAGAGTCACCACCACCATCTCTCTGTCAGATATTTGTTCACTAGCATATTGCAATTGATCCCTTAGGTGGGATACTTTCATGATATAGGATTACACAGATCCCCCCTTGTTCATCTTCATCTCTTTGAGTTGATTTTTCAAGGAGAGGATATGATTCAATTTGTTGACCTCATACATCCCAACTAGCTTGTCATAAATATCATTGGACTTCTTCAAGCTACCAACATAAACAATTAAATGATCTTGCAAACCATCAATGAGAATTTTCTTAGCCTTGAGCTCACCTTTCTTGTACTTGGATTTGGTAGCAGTGGTAGCATTTTCCGAAGGTACAAGAGATTTTCATTCCACACATTCCAAGACATCGTTTTCATGCAATATCACATCCAACCTAATCTTCCAAGTAGAAAGGTTTGATGAGTCACCTAGCTTCTCAGAATCCTTGGAGTAAGAGGTATAAATCTTGACCAAATCAAATAGGATTTGTTAGCTTCTTTCCAGAATGATTGCTCTTATCTCTTGTCTCATTAGACTTGTCTTCACCTTAGCTATGATACCATGTTAATTTTCCATTGTTCTATGTTCTTACAATCACTTTACCCAAATTATTATCTTCAATTAGAAAGCTTTTAAAAATGATTTAATCTTCTAATGATCAATAGTAATTGTAGATAGAACATTAAGTGAAATGTACATTAGAAGACAATCAAGAGCAATAACAAGAGAGACACCAAATTTGGTCAAAGACCAGGGAAAACCCCGACAGGGGATAAACCCTTTCAAATTCTTCTTCTTAATAGATTGTCATAAAATGTTCAGCAAATAGAGTACAATGATCCAATTCACCAATCAAGAGTCAAGGGAAACCCTTTGACTATCCAACAAAACCAACGAGACAATATCCAAGAGATGAGTCCAATAGACAAATCTGATCAAAGTCAAAGCCTCCAAAACTGATCCATGCCTACAGTCAATGGTCAACAATATTCTAGGTAACATCCACAAGGACCTAGTTTCAATAAATATGGTTGTAACCCTCCAGCTGCACAAAGCACTCTCTCAACCTAGCAGTTGTAGCTGAATTTTCCTCGATCCAAATGTGTGGCTCAAGGTTAATTTCTTCTCCTCGCACATGTGAGCTCGGACCCTAAAATTTTAGATCTATATAAACCAATCTTAAGAAGAGAGAGATATAACCTCCAAAATAAGAAGAATGAATGTGTGAGTGATGTGTTCAAAAGAGGATGACTTTTATATGTTTCCAAGGGGTGCCCAAATTCTCTTTAAAGTGGACCTGTATTTTTGTGTACATGTGGGTGTTCACCTTAAAAATACATTTTTTCCTTAACCAAATTAAATTCTTCGAAGGGATAGGAGGGGTATTTCTTAATGAGGAATGTTGTCCAAAGGAGGGAATTTTTCCCTGAGCTGCCAAATTAAAACTATGTATATTGATTGAAGGGATTGAATCAATAAATATCGAGTCACATAATGAAAGAGATCAGGATGAATCATTATTGACATCATAGTGGTACACAAATATCATATTTTATATGAAATAAAGATAGTTCTCAAATGGAATGATAGGAAAATAAAGGAGGACACAAAAAATGAAATCAAATTCCTATGTATTAGTGTGTGGGATATTAGTTAGATGAAAACATGACGAAATGTTATTAATGTGTCTTGCTCATAAAACACTCTAAAAATTATCAAGGAAATACATGAAGGTGTATGTGGAGGAAACTTTTCTCTAGAAATAACATCACATAGATTTCTTAGAGATAGATTCTATTGGCCTACACTTTTTAAAGATACTTTGGCCTTCATAAGAAGATGCCTACCTTGTTAAATATTTTTAGTGATAGAGAAAAAAGGTTCCATGCTAATGAAGACTATTGCAGTTGAGAGTCCTTTTTCTCAATGAGGTTTACATGTTATTGGTCCTATAAATCATAAGTCAAGTGTTGAACATATATGTATTTTAACTATAACATATTACTTCCCTAAGTTAACTAAAGGACTAGCATCAAAGCAAGCTAAAATAGTGCATTTCGTATAGTTTCCAAAAGAGAATACTATTGCAATATTTAGTGTTCCATAAAAGTTCATTACAAAAAATGGATCAATAATTTTTGGGTCAAAATTTATATATTTCTTTTAGAAATATGGTTTATTGATGGGACAATCCTCAAATTACTATCCACAAGGAAATGACATAGTTGAATAAGCAAAAGAAGTCTGATACAAAATTTGAAGAATAAAATCACTAAAAATTAGAGGAATTGTCATAAAACGTTGTCGAGTGCCTTATGGGCCAATAAAATCACACCAAAAGGTAGTACTTTTCAATCTTTGTTTCATTTGGAGTGTGGAAAATATACAAGGTTGCCTATACATCCATAAATAGATGCATTGGCTATAACAATCCAACTACAAGATGAAGAAGGAATCACACTTATGAAAATGATGCTTCATCAATTGATTCAAATAAAAGAACAAAGGGAACAAATTTCAAGAATATTCAGAGGAGACAACAAGCAGTGATCAAAAAATTTAACAGAGGATCTATAGATAAAGCTTCCTCCAAAGGTTCACTCATTGTGTTATGAAACAAATCCAAGGACAAATCTTTGATGCATACTAAATTTAATGTTCCATGGATTGGACCTTATCTAATAAATATGATTAGAGGTTACAATTCATATATTTTGAATGGAATGGAGAATGAAGTTTTAATGTTGCCAGTTAATGGGTGGTACATTAAGAATTTATTTTCCTAAATATTTCCAACTCCTCTCTATACCATAGAAGTGTAGAAAATTGTACATATTTTACCTATTTCTTAATTCAACCTTCTTGTTTATTTTCATTGAAGTATTTTTTCTCCATTCCCAATGGATTCAAGGCTTTTTTGGTTCTTAGTAACCCACAAGGGGTCAATATCCTACAATTGGAGTAGATATGTTGATATATTCTCATGTACCACCATCACCTTCACACATTGCCTATCCTTACCCCAAATTTCATACTTATTCATGTTTGTAAAAAGTAGTGTGCATAAAAAAAAATCATGTTCCCGCAATCCGCACACCTCCTTCCTTTCACACATTCCTCACTCCACACACTCTACCCCTGACACTACTCCATACTTGGCCATTTTTTAAAGTGTGTGGAATACTAGCCTATCCATTCTCTAGCAAACTCAATCTAACACACATACTTTTCTTTTGCACAATCCATTCCTCCACACACATAAAGCTTCCACATGAGGCATACTATAATAATCTATCAAAGTGACATATTTGCTTATACTTAGTGAAAATTTGTCATTTTATCCTTTCGATGTTGATTGAAATCACATTTAAGAAATTTTGGTCTTCGAGGTGAAAATGTGTTGATATTGTACTATGTGAAGTACTAGCCAATACACCAATTAAACAAATACCAAGGATTATTAACTTATTGCTATATTTCTTGCATGGTTTGATGAAGGGGTACATGATAAAGTGATGTGTTTGATGGGCCTCAGGATTGCAACAAGAATGTTGCAACTCCTAAAGCTACCAACTTTAATTATGAGCCCGGAGTTTGTACAAACTTAAGAGGTATCGGCACTATATGTGCAACATATAATGTGTCTTTCCTTCACCATCATGATGTAATGGAGTGAATGTAATCAAATCCTAAACTAATTGCAGAAATGGAAATGCTCGAAATGGAAACCTTAACCTATTGCGGGAAAGAAAATACAAGGAAAGAAAACATATTCTAATTGCATAAAGAAAATATCATGAACCAAATATCAATCATTAGATCCATTGATAGTGTTCATTGGACGTGGCAATCAAGAAAATCATTATTTTACTATCCAATTCATAAAGATGTCCATTAGCCCAAATTGTTGAGATGTTTTGCAAGGGTAAAATGGAAAGTCCTAAGTGGTGTTTATTCCCCCTCAACCATTTATTTAGAGCCTAAGGGTTATGATTCAACCCTAAGGGAAAAAAAAAAATCCTTTTGAGCAAATTTGGGCAAGTATATACATGTTGGAAGAGTGTTATAGGAAGCTGCTACAGAAAGTTATAGGTTGCTATAAGAAGTTACAGATTTGCTACAAGAAGATACATTTCATTGAATGACCAAGTAAATCAAATCCAAATTGTATGGGACAAATTTTTTTATTTAATATGATGTCTTAGGTCTCCATTCCAAGTGAAATCACTCAAAAATACTTCTCTTAACACATGCTAACAAATAGCAGAAAATTAGTAGTCTAAAATCTAGAAATTTGAGAACTAGTGAGCTAGTTAATCTATCAAATGCCTAACCTAATCAAGTGAAAATGAAATGGGATAAATTTTGTTGTTAACCTAAATGATTTTATTATCTAAATCAAGTGTAATCAACTCAATTAAAGCTCGTTAGCATGTTCTAAAAAATAGCATAAATTTACTACTATTTGCCACAAGGGACTTCCAGAAATTTAGATTTGGGAATAAGCAAACTGATCCAAGTATCTAAATGATTATTATGACATTCCAAATATGTTACAAGGATGAAATAATGCTCAAGATCCTACATAAGAACTTACTTCAACCATTTAACCGAGTCCTACAACAAAAAATCATCAATACTAAATGCAGAAATAGGAAAAAACAAGAACAAGAGATGCATGTGAATACGAAGTGAAAAGAAGAAAAGTAACTTATACAAAAGGGCTCTAAGGCTCCTGGGATGGCCAAGCCCAAGGAAATTCGTAGTCCTATGAAGGAGACCAAGATTTATATGTTAAAATGGTACCAATCTTCATTATTTCCATCAATATAATTACATCCCTACAAGAAATGACAGTGGAGCTGCAAAAATACAAGTGTTCTCCCCGAGAAGACTAAGAAAAATCAACCCCTAGAGGAAAATTTGAATTGTTACTTATATAAGATGATGAGGAAATATTCTCCTTGAAAGGAGGAAGTTTTCCCCTCCAAAATCCCTCAAATAGTAGATCTGGTTCCCAACACTAAGAATCTGCATTAAATGACAGGGAACACATTCCTAGATTTTCTCAATCATTGGAGCTCCAAAATTTGTGCAATAATTTCATAATATCTTGTTGATTTATTATCCAATATTGATCCTCCTGTAGTAGGGAGAAAGTCCCTAAATTATCTCCTCCTCCAAATCTTCATAATCTACCCAATATTCTCACAATATTCCACAAAAATAAATAATATTAGGCACAAATATGCAATTATCCATAAACCTTCCTAATGAACATATTAAATTTAAAAACATGTTATCTAATGCAAAAAGAGAGGTTTAATGTATTGAAGGATGGTTAGATGGGCCTTCATTTATGTCTAATTTGGGGGCCCATCATACCTCCTTGTTGAAAGTGTTGCTCACCCTCTGAGCAACTTAGTGACCTAATTGTGCCTCATTCCTAGCCTTGGTGGCCTCTCTCTTGTGCATTCCTCAGTCCTTCTTCTTAATAATATTGGTTGTAAGTTCTACAAGAACAAGCAAAGAAATGTAGTTTCTCTTTTCGTGATTGTTTAGCATTCTTACAAGCACAAAAACATAACTTTCCTCTTTGCAAGTGAACTTTGTTGGCTTGTAGATCCAAGTCATTCATATCCTCTCCCTTGAAACCTTCATTCCAATTTCACTCATTTTTCCAAAACTATTTGTGCATAGAATAACCACAGTGTTTCTAGAGACCATCAGCCTACCTTTTTTACCCTTGAAAATTTTTCAGTTTGGAAAGGTCTTCCACATCCTTGTCCAATCTCCTGCTGCCTTTTTCCACCATTTGGACACCTCTGAAACCTTCAAAATGCCCTTAGATGAGATCCTATAACAACATAGAGCACCCTATAGCAGACTTGTAGCACACCACAACATCTATCAAATCTTGACCAAAATTGCACCTCATGCTTAATTTTTTCATCTTACCTTTCTATAACATCTTCTAGGCCTTGGAAAAAAACTAGAAAAAGATTAGTGACCTCTTGGAAAGCCTCTTTTCATCTCTATGGTTTGAATTCTTTTTTAATGGTGAATTCCTTCTTGCCTTTTGTTGCCTTCTTCTTATGTTTTTTGGCCTAGATGATAGCCTAATGGACTTTGGATTTCTCTGTTTTGATTAGGTCTCTCTTAAGCATTGCTATTTTGGTTTTTAGCACAGTTTGTTCCTTTCTTCCTTCTTCCTCCTTGAGTTTTTCTTTTGAATAATTTCCCTCTTCTCCATCTTCTTCTACTTCTTCATTAGCTTCTTCTTCTCCTTCTTCTTGGTTGTGGGGTTTCTATGGTTAGATCCACCCCCCATAGCCTTCAATACAAATTTCCAAAGTTGGCAAGGAAATTGTCTATTTCTACTAGAAGTTTTAGATATTCCTATGTAATGAGGGTTTTATGACAAAGGAAAAAAGAAAAACTTTCTCATATTTCCTGGAGGAAGGTTGATTTCATGCTCACTCAAAAATAATTGCAATTCCCCTTCTTATCAGGCTCAATTCAAAGGAAACATCCATATTTCATTTTTTTGTTTTGTAAACATTTATCAAAAGTTTCCCATAGGTTGTACTACTGAAAAAATGAAAAATTTTGCAAGCTTCTTGTTCACATATGGCAAGGAGAAATATGTATTTACCCTTGCTTTGGGTGTTTTCCTTCAAATCCTAGGGTTTGGGAGTGAAATTCCTCAAAATCAGGGTCTTTTGCAACAACTTTTTCCTTCTTGTAGCATCTATGTTTTTCCTGTAGCACACAGTTTGTCTTTCTTGTAGCAGCCCTGTTTCTCCTGTAGCAGCTATGTTTTCTCCTATAGCAGTATAGAATCCTCTTGCAGTTGGTCAGTCTTGGCTCCCCAGGTGTCTGGATTTCTCTATGAGGCTTGGGCTACTTCCCCTTAGCTTGGAGGGAGGTTATTCCTTCAATCTGCTCCTTATTTCCCTCTAATTATTCCTTTTGCTGACAGGTCGATTTCTTAATTGTGATTAGGGTTGTTGAGGGAGGTTGAGGCTTCTGACCCATCCTTAGCTTATAAAACTTCATCTATTATGCATAGACAACAAATTTATAACCATAACACGCTCAAGAGAAGAGGTAAAGAATATTGCGTGCATCTACCTACCTATGGATTAGATTGTTGGAGGTGATTGCATGTTGTTGTTGAGCCATATACATCATGATATCCTGGTGCATGTCTTCAAAACTTGATTATACCTTGACTGATAGCTTTTCTTGTGTGTGTAGGTGCCTCTCCGATGTTTAGGCAGTTGTTGTTG
Source organism: Pinus tabuliformis (assembly GCA_031772625.1). NCBI lineage: Eukaryota > Viridiplantae > Streptophyta > Pinopsida > Pinales > Pinaceae > Pinus > Pinus tabuliformis. The sequence continues at coordinate 165,329,032 of CM062815.1, read as the reverse complement.
GTGGAATTCCTTCCCAAGGATGATGTGTCCCTTCCTGATTGCACACATGGCTTCATCATGCTTTTGTTGGTGGGAAAAAAGATCTCAGAGATTTCTATTGTGACTACACAGGTTGCTATAAGAGGAGTTTCTTCCTGTAGCAACCTTTTGATCCTTTCTTCTAGTCTTCAATCGACATGGTGGTGTTGAGGGGAGTGATGAAAAGCCATGTAAATAGGGTTGGAGTCATGAGGAGGTAATGTGAAGAATGGAAAAATGGAGAATAATGCTCTCTGTGTGTTTTTTAGGCAGGACAGAGTGAACATTTTGAGCAAGTTTAGGTGAAATGGAGTGGATGAGTGATGAAAGTGGTGTTGGGGGACCTCTCTCAACCTTCCCTAAAAAATCATGACCTTTTGACCCATTTTCCAATCGGATTGCCTCATGTAGCTTCTTCTCGACCATCACGTAGCAATTATGAACTTCCTGTAGCATTTAAGGACAACTTCATGTAGCAAACTTGTTTTATGCATATCTCTCAAACAGTAGACTGGATTGACCTGACATTTGGTGAACATGTTGTCATCATCCAATGCATCTACCCATTAAAAATCTTGGCCAATGGATGTACGAATGTCGAGAAAAAATAAAAATGGTTGTAGGTAATGGAAGTTGATTTATTGAAAAGTATGCACTAGAATTTGCTAAAATTGCTTGGGAATGTTACCATCATACATATGCATCTCCCCATGAAACATTTCGGAAAATGGATGCACATTTCTCGAGAAAATTTAAAAATGGTTGTAGGTAATAGAGGTCAATTTCTCGAAAAGTGTGCACTGGAATTTGTTGAAATTGCTTGGGCATGTTACCATCATCCATATGCATATCGCCCTGAAATAGATCAAAAAATGGATGCAGTGTTTTCAAGATATGACAAAAATATTTTTTTTCTCTATGTATTTTGACTTCCTGTAACAAAACAAAGCCTTCCTATATCATTTTAGGACAACGAGGAAAATGAATGGGAAAAGCTTGGGTATAATGGGTGGATGGTGGAAATATATGAGGGTGATGGATTGGCATGGCCTTGGTCCTTCTGGAGCATCTGAGCAAAGGAGGAGAAAGTCCAAGTTTGACTTCCTTTGACTAGAATTTTGACCAACTTTTTTCTTTTGGTGCCAACTTGTTTTTGTTGCTTGCAGAGGTTGGAGAGCACCTGCATTCATGAGATAGAGATACATGGAGCAATGATTTTTTATTTTTTTCTCTTTTTTTTTCTAGGCCTACTAGTTGCCTCAATGAGGTTTTCAACTAGTAGGTTTTCCTAGGCACCTCAAAGGAGGTTTTCAACTAGGACATTTTCTTTTTTCTCTTTTTTTCTTTTTTTTCAACCCATTGACCGCCTCATGGAGGTTTTCAATCATTGAGCCAATCTCAAGAGCCTCAAATGAGGTTTTCACCTAAGATTTATTTATTTTTTTTTAATCCTACTCTACTTGAAAAAAACAAAAGCTCTTTCAAGTATAGGAATACTTCCAATGGAGCTACGTGCATATAAATATGACATATAGACTAATGTGTAGGCTTGAAATATATGCTTTGATATATACTTGAATTTCAGAGACCAAATGTTTTGACTTTGACAATATCAAGCACAGTTGAAGAAGAGTGTGTTGTTGCAACTTGATGATTGTTTGGAACCATATTTAAATATAGTTGTGATGCCCCTGGTCCACTTGCTGATTTGGATCATATTGGATGTCTCTTGCATGAAATCCAGATCTTAGAATGAAAAGGGTGATCCCGTAGTTCTTGGTCTATGAAGATGTGTTGTTAGGTGCTCTATTTTCCACATCTAGGCTGAACTTCAACCTGTGCCCGAGAGATAGCCATCCATACACTGATAAGGGATGTATGGATTCTAAAGCTGCTCTACAAGGTCGTATCGATTGGTTGAAAGGCTTGAAGGAAAATGTTATTCTCGGGGGGATGATACCTGCCGGTACTGGGCAACATATTCACCACTCAGGGAAACGAAACGGAATAGAGGATCTGGTGGTAAACATGAGGGAACTTTCTCAATCTCTGATTCTGATGTCTACTCTTCATCAAGTGCAGCTCGTGATTCTTTGTTCTTCTCATTTGAACCTTCCTTTTCTGCATGTTGTTCTTCAATGGCATCAACATAATCTCTTTTCTACAGTACTCTCCCTGAGCTAAGATGAATACCATTGAGATCAAGAGGATATGTTAGGAAGTGGTGTACCTTATCATTGTAAGTGGAATGAGCTACTTCCTTGTGTGGGTTTGGAAATGGTGGTACTAGTAGTTGAGTGGGAGTGAATCTTTGAGATGGATGTGGTTGAAGTTGTGGTTGTGGTGGAGGTGGATGGTAGGGATAACATGGAGTTTAGTATGGAGGATATTGAGGAAAATATTGAGGATATTGTGAATTTATCCCATAAGGTCCTTGCCAACATTTTTTCCAAGATTGGTTTTGGGGTTGAGATGGCCAAGGTTGCCAAGGAAAGGGTGTGTTCCAATTACTTTGAGATGAATGTGCATAAGCTTGAAATTGTGAATTAGGCTCTTGCATCATACTAGGTTGAATAGGTTGTCATGGTCTCCTTGGAGCTGCATATCATAGCTTCTTTGGTGATTGACTTGCTCCATTTTCCTCTTGGTAAACATCCTTCAACCTTGGTAATGATGGGGAATATTTAGCAACATGTGATTATGCATGGACAACAAAAATATCAACATATTTTTTTTCCTCATCTTGCTTTCTTAATATTTCTACTTGTTTGCTTAGATTACTAAGAATTTCTGTTTTAAAGTCATCAAACAAATTCCCAGGTTTAGCTTGACTTACCGATCTTGATGTTGACTTACTTACTCTTGTCCTTCCTCTTGATATTTTTTTGCATGTTTCACAAATTTCTTCAAATGATAATTGGTATACATTGCCTTTACTCACGAGATCAAGGAGATCAATCCACTCATCCCTAATTGTTCTAAGTAAGAGGTTTTTTAGTGTGTCAGATCCTAAATGATGTAGTTTTTCCCTCTTAACATTATACATGAACCTGTCTATTAGATCCCCAATGCTCTCATCTTCTTTTTTATTAATTCTAAATATTTCTTCTTTAAGATCATGATCTTTATATTTTTCTAGAAATATCCTTTGCATATCATTCCATGATCTTATTGAATTATTCCCTGAATTCATGAACCATTTAAGAGCTCTATCCTCAATGTTTCCAGAAACAGTCTCAATTTTTGAGTGTTTAATAAGTAACCATAAGATATACAAACAATTTCAAATTCAAAGATAAAGGTTTTTGGATCCTCTGACCTCATAACATGGAAGTTTGAAAGAAAATATGGAGAGATGTTATTCATGTGCACATTAACATAAGTATCTTGAATGGAAAATCCAAGAGGATCTTCCTCCTTGGCATCATCTCTATTCATTTCTCCTACCTTCTCCGCCACTTCTTCTTCTTCTACCTGCAAAAGTGGATGGTGGTGTGGCTCTTACTGCACCACGTGATCAAATGGGGGGGATTGGTGTTGGAGAAGTGTTTTTTGTTTTTATAAAAAAAAAATTGAATTGGAATGCTAATGCAATGCAATATGTCTAACGAATTTTTTTTTTATTTTTTCATAAAGTAAAATAAATGAAACAACTAGGAATGAAAACAATGCATTCTTTTACACCTCCCCAACAACGATGCCAAAAAGTGATGGGCCTTAGTATTGTAACAAGAATGTTACAACTCCCAAAGCTACCAAATTTAATTATCAATATGGGGTTCGTACAAACTTAAGAGGTATTGGCACTATATGTGCAACATACAATGTGTCCTTCCTTTGTTGTCATGATGTAATGGAGTGAATGTAATCAAATCCTAAACTAATTGCAAAAATGGAAACCTTAACCTATTGCAGGAAAGAAAATATAAGGAAAGAAAACCTATTTTAATTGCATAAATAAAATATCATGAACTAAATATAAATCATTACATTTCAAAGAGTTTATATCCATTGGAAGATTTCATTGGATGTGGCAATCAAGAAAATCATTATTGTATTATCCAATTCATAAATATTTCCATTAACCCAAATTGTTGAGATGTTTTGCAGGGGTAAAAGGGCAAGTCCTAAGTGGTGTTTATTCCTCCTCAACCATTGATTTAGAGCCTAAGGGTTATGATTCAACTCTAAGGGACAAAAACCAAGATTTTTGAGAAAATATGGGGAAGTATATACATGCTAGAAGAATGCTATAGGATGATGCTACAGGAAGTTACAGATTTGCTACAGGAAGATATAATTCACCGAATGACCAAGTAAATAAAATCCAAATTGCATGGGACAATTTTTTTATTTAATTTGATGTCTTAGGTCTCCATTCCAAGTGGAATCACTCAAAAATACCTCTGTTAACACATGCTAAAAAATAGCATAAAATTACTAGTCTAAAATCTAGAAATTTGAGAATTAGTGAGCTAGTTAATCTATCAAATGCCTAACCTAATCAACTGCAAATGAAATGGGGTAATTTTTTCATTAACCTAAAAAAAATTATGATATATTGCAAGTGTAATCAACTCAATTGAATCTCAATAGCATGTTCTAAAATATAGCAAAAATTTATTATTATTTGTCACAAGGGACTTCTAGAAATTTAGATTTGGGAATAAGCAAACTAATCCAAGTAGCTAAATGATTACTATGACCTTCCAAATATGTTGCAAGGATGAAATCATGTTTTTTTATCCTTCATAAGAACTTACTTCAACCATTTAACTCAATCCTACAACAAGAAATCATCAATATTAAATGCAGAAATAGGAAAAAACAAGAACAAGAGATGCATGTGAATAAGAAGTGAAAAGAAGAAAAGTAACTTATACAAAAGGGATTTGAGGTTCCTAGGATGGCCAATCCCAAGGAAACTTAAATTCCTATGAAGGAGACCAAGAATTAGAAGGTGAAAATGGTACCAATCTTCATTATTTCCATCAATACAATCACATCCCTGTGAGAAATGAAAGTGGAGCTGCAAAAATACAAGTGTTCTCCCCAAGAAGACTAAGAAAAATCAACCCCTAGAGACAAATTCAAATTTGAATTTATACAACATGATGAGTAAGAATTCTCCTTGAAAGGAGGAAACTTTCCCCTCCAAAATCACTCAAATAGTGGATATGGTTCTCAATGCTAAGAATTTGCATTAAATGACAAGGAACACATTCCTAGATTTTCTCAATCATTGGAGCTCCAAAATTTGTGCAATAATTTCATAATATCTTGTTGATTTATTATCCAATATTGATCCTCCTGTAGTAGGGAGCAAGTCCCTAAATTATCTCCTCCAAATCTTCATAATCTACCCAATATTCTCACAATATTCTACAAAAATAAATAATATTAGGCACAAATATGCAATTATCCATAAACCTTCCTAATGATATATTAAATTAAAAGTATGTTATCTAATGCAAAAATATAGGGTCCTGGATGCGGGTGGCTCCAGCGCGTAGCATGTTAGTGGCTCGTCACATGGGCATGTGTCAGCCCGGACGAGCCACGCAATACAGGTTCGGTGGTTATTTAAGATCGGCGGCGGCAGTCCATCTGCGGGATTTAATTCGGGTCATTTCGGTATTAACTGCTCTTCTTGGTAGCAGGAAAATGGCGCTACAAAGGCCTGGCACCTCTGTCATGCTCCCGCAATCTTGCATAAGGTCTGGGCGTTCGGAGGTTGAGTCGGATTATTCACTCACGTATTCACTGGTTCTGAGGGAGATTACGAAGGGTTACTCCTTCTCTCTAGCCAATTTGGGGATGCAGCGTGAGCGCCAAAGGATGATTAGCAGGCGCGGAAGCTCCAGAGGTCGTGCTTCGTCTCAGAGGCATGCTATTTCCCCCTCTTCCTCAATTGAGGTTTCATCAGACCACCGTCGCTCCAGAGGACGTGCAGTCGGCCGCGGCAGGGCAACGGAGCACAGAGAAATCATGGATTGTGGCCACTCTGTGCATCCCATGGTCAGGTATCGAATTCCCTGCTCTCTGGCAAATTCAACATTCATAGTTTCGGTTTCGGTGGAGCACTGTAGCAATCCAGGAGGTCAAGAGGAAGCTCCGCAGGCAAACCCTCCTCGGATTCCAGGGTTGGTTCCCACAATCGACATGCAAGTTCCCACTATCGACCTGCAGCACCCTGTCAAGGATAGTTCCTCCCCAGACTCTCAGGCAGGCCTCAGCGAACCCGCGCAGAGGAACAATCTTCCCGACCCGGACATCCCCAAGCACTTCAGGGGCAAAGAGGAGGACGACCCGCACACCACAGATGATGAATAACTCGACCTGTTGTTCGTTCCCAGTCGCTGAGAAGGGAAAGTTTTCTCTGTTTGCTCTCACTGTTATCTTGTATGTGTCAGGACTCAGTCCTTATGTGTTTCAGTGTCGGCTATCCATATGTGTTAAGTGTCGGTCTTATGCACTGTCCTGTGTCGTTATGCTTCCAATTTTGTTCCCATGTAATTTTGGACATGTTTATTCCTGAGCATACTGTCAATCTCTTGACAGGAATCACAGAGCTACGGCTCTGTTGTAACACTGATGCTGTAATTTTTGACTTTTTGTAATATAATAGATTAGTCTGATTCAGAAAAAAAAAAAAAAAAAAAAAAAGATAGGGTTAATGTGCTAAAGGATGGTCAGATGGGCCTTCATTTATGTCCAATTTGGAGGCCTGTTAGTATTATTAAATGCTATTGCAAATCACGATTTATATAGCTAAGATCTATGTAGAACCTCATTGATCTTTCATGTATATCTAAGTGAATTGAAAAAAAAAGTAATATGGCAAGTAAAAGAAAGAAAGAGCCAATTTTTGGGGATACAACAAATTCGCTTGTGTGATAGAACAAGAAATTCTATTGGTTGGCCAACTATTAGTGGTATTTGAATTTGAGTCCAAAAGAGAGACAAAATAATAGAATCTGGAATATTGGGTTGGCTAATGATGCATGTGTTCCAAAGATATTTGATTTTAAGGAGATTGTTTATTGGTGCACCCATAGATTCAATCACAAGACCAAAACCATTAAGTTTGATTTATAGAAGAAGAACCTTATTCTATTAACTCCTAAGGTTTTTAGAAATATGCCAATCTTGTCATAGCCAAATAGGCAACTCAAATTTCTTGAATCCTATGCATTCCTTGATTCTCAAGGTGGTGGAATGAATATCCTTTGGGACTTCATTCTCTAGTCTACACACATTCTAGCCAACATTTCTTATGTTGATATTTCATTGTTAGCAAAGCCCTATAGAGACTTTCATGGTTGGTTGTTCACCCACATCAAGGGGTGTGAATTCACTTCTCATGTGCTCAAGTCAATTTTTTATATATTAAATTTATATTCAATTGGGAAAAGGTTATCACTAATGGGATTTCCTTCCAATTAGCTAATTTCCACAAGACACAAATATTATTCATAATGGCCTACCTAGTGATGCCCATTGTTTTTTGTAATTTATTCAAAGGCATACCCCATAAGAGAAATATGAACTCGGAAATATAAATAGTACAATTTTGCTAACTTGTTTTGTGGAGACACAAGGATTTGTTTCACTTTTTCCTTATCCAATACTAGTTTGTCAGAGAATTCAGACGCATGTTAAGAGGAAATGTGCCTCCGAAGATATCTTTAGGATCTCAAGAGTTCCTTAGAGGAAGAGGTTTGCATGTGGAAGAGGAAAAAGATACCCATAATAGGCTTTATGGTTGAGGATAGACCATTATTGCTTCCCATGTTTGTTTTAGACAAGTATATGTGTTCCTCAAGGTATCTTCTTATTATTCTACAAATTTCATGTGCTAAAGATTTCCAGAAAAGGAATTCTAGTGAAAATGCCACGATCACCTATTTGAAACTTAGTTTTTGGATCATTCATAAGCTCTAACTTCCATAGGGTATATTTTCGAATGTATAGAAAATCATAATTTGAAATTTTTAACATATGTTCCTTGCAGTGTCTTCTCAATCTTCTCCATATTTTATTATTTGAAATGGCCTGAAGAAATTTATAGTGAAAATACAAAGATGACTCATTTAAAACAAACTTTAGAACTAATCCCAAACCCTAACTTCCACAACACATATCTCTAAAACTATAGTGAACCAAAATCTTAAATCTTAACCAAATGTGCCCCAAGATCACTTCTCAATATGCTAAAAATTTCAAGATTTGAAACATCCCAGGAAAAAGTTATAGCAAAAATACTAGGATGACATGTTTGAAGCAGCAAAATCATAGGTTCATATGCTCTAATACCAAATGTTATGAACCTTGCACCTTAAAAATGATAAAATAACCAATAATTGCAGTCCACTTTAAGGGAGAAACCTAATTTTATAGTGAATATAATGTATAAGCTAGGATTTGATGATCCTAAGACTAGGTATCCTTAGTGTGTGTGTGTGTGTGTATATCTTTATGTGTGTAAGAGATAAAGGATGCAATTATAATAAAATGGGGCCATGAAAGGTTGTCACTTACATAAAATCATTATAATAAAATGTAATCACTCAATACCTAGGGCTTCATAAGTTGTTTTAGGGTTCACAAGGGGCTTATATAGGGCTTAGCATGGTTGTGCTTTTTCTTCACTCCTCGGATTACATCATGAAATTTTAGACGAAGACTGGAATTGGCGCCTATCAACCCTAGTCTTGCAAAGATGAGCTGTAGATTTTGACCCTATGCAGCAAACAAATTTTATTATTATTATTATTATTATTTTACCCACAAGGGACTTGAAGTTTGAATCTCATGGTTTACACAATACTTCATAACAAGGCAATCATCAATTGTGTTGCCCCCCATGGGCTTATGCAACAACCAATTTTCATGCAAAATGTTTACTCTATTTTACTAGGGCTTCCTTTAGTTTTATGACATGAAGAAGTTTTGAAGGAATTAGGTAATAAAATTGGCATATTTGTATGGATTGACCCTAGTTGGGACAAAAAAATGGATAAGAGATGTGCATGGGTCCAAGTGCAACTAAACTCCTACAAGAGAATCTATTGGAGGAAAATGTTATAGAATTGGTTGGTAGGACATGTAGTCAAAGGATTTCCTATTGGAAGCTTCCCTTTTGTTGTTTTATATGTCACGAGGTAGAACATCTCTAAGAGTCTTCTAGCTTGTCTTTCTTGAACAAGGCAAAAAAAATCAAAAGTTTAAGAAAAAAGGTTGTTGTGATCCAGGTGGATATTGGTGTCCACCCACCAATTCCACTTGGACCCCCACCATTGTTTCTTTCAGCTTTTCAGTTTCCTTAATTGTAGCACAATTTACTATTTTTAGCAGTTTTTCGAGTCCTAAACTTCCGAAGCTATTTTGAGGCCCTAAACGACGTTTTTTGGGAAAACTAGGAGCAACATGGGTCTGTAGATTGATGTTTCTCTTCCCAAAGTTGTAGTTCTCGGATAGATATTTCTAACGAGATATTTTTCACGTCAAACGGAGATCGTATGTCAAATTTATGACCTCGGGAAGTTGATATACCAATTTACCCAAACATGGCCCTCATTTTGGTGTTTCATCTTCTAGGGTTAGGTTTTTGGATGTTTAGGGTTTTCCATTGTTTCTCAACAATAAATAGGCCTTCAAGCCTCATTGTCACACAGTTCATAGGCATGTAGTCGCCACATCTCTTCTCAGAGATAAGCTACCATAGCCCTAACTAGTTTATTTCCATTTCTATTTGTAAGCATATTTCAGTATTTTTACAGTAATGAAATGAAATATTATTCCTACTGCATCTCTATATGTATGGTTATATCTGTAATTTGTTGCATTCCTGTTTAAATCCAGATCATGCTGATTGTAAGTTGAGTTCGAATAAGTCTAAAAATGTGGAGGCTCGGCCAGATGTGGGTATTATAAAAGATAGGTCTACATATTCTTTTGGTGAAGATGCTCAGGTGGAAGATCCATTAGAGGATGTAACAATTATCTCTCCTTTTGATGTTCCAAAAGATGCTTGTGGTAAGGATTCATAAGACTATCCTTCATTTCCTTTGATATCTTCAATTTCTATGGATATTTAATAAAATATTAAAGACAATAGAGGTTTTGTTGGTTTAAATCATGATGTTAGGGAAATATTCATTTCTTATATTCCTCCTTTTTCCTAAAATTCTATTATTTTTATCCCAGTGTCTCCCTATATTACTTTTCCTTTTGCACCAAAAGTTGTCTTTCATCCCCTTTCCTATGGTTTAAAAGGTGAACCTCAAGGGATTCTATGAGACCTACAAATACTTCTCCTTGCTCGAGCCTCTTTGATAGTCTTTCTAGGTCTCCCCAAAGGAAGGGGCATAAGCTTCATTTCAAAGCCAAATCAAAGAAGGGAGTGCCTTCGACGGGGGTATTATCTCTCAACATTGCTTCAACTCCCTCTATTGGTTGAAAATCAATTTTTCAAAAGGTGAGGAGAAGGCTACATTGGATATTTAGAAAGGGAAGCAATTTTCCATTCATAGGGCCTTTGGTGTAAGAAATCCATAAGGTTCCATCATTATCTACCTCTCCTTTATTTCTCAAGGGGTTATTGGTGCCCAAAAACTGTAAGTGCTCAAAAGGTTCTATTGAGGTTTGAAAATAAGCTCTTTTTGTCATTTTGTTATCCTTAGTTTTTCCTACCTTTTCTCTTATAAACGCATCAAAGCTAACATTTCATAAAATTATGTTATCATTTATGCACAAACACCATGCTTGAGCTACAATGGTTACAACTAAAGAATTTAAAGGTAATATTGTTTGTCTCTCTACAGTTTTGTATGTTTCTTTATGAAAACAATTTAAAATGTTATGATTACATAAAATCATATATTTTGTAGCTACTCCTTTATATAGCCAAATCAAAGGAAACCATATCTTCAAGCATGAACCAGCAAAGTAAAAAGCTGAGGGATGTGGCAAAAAGTGAAGAGATGGTTTTCCACCTATGGTTATAATCACAAGACATCCATGTCATCAGCAAGCCTCGGTCAAAAAACCTATTCAACAACTTAAATGGTGGACATGGTAATGGATCATTCAGTGGCAGAGTTCGAGTTCAATGGCAATTTTTTATAGTACGTAGTGGACTAAGATCCTCAAAGTCAAGATGTAAATAGATATTCATGCCTTTGTCATGAATCTCTTAGATCATCAAATCCCTCTTTTATTTCGATGTAATCTAAAAAATTGTTATTTATTCTTGAAGATTAGCAGCAAAGTTTTGAGATATTTTTATTTTTTATATTATAAATAATTATTATCTTGTTTGAGAAGATAGGTAAGATGTATTGGAAACAAATTTAAGCTTAATATAGTTTTTCTGTTATGTACTTATGATGTGCCATTCATGATCATGTTGATACTTGTTTTATCTACTCTGAGTTCTATTTAAGGTGAAAACCAACCAGGAAGGCCCCCCTATGAGGATGCACATTTCCATCATTTTCTTTGTATGGTTAATTATGTTTCATTTCATTTTCGTGAATAGGGTAGAATATATTACAGTTTGATATGTCATTTTTACAATTGTTGGTGTTTAAATTTGCAATGATTGCATCTTGGTTTTCAAGTAGTTTTGTTTTCAATCAGAGTAGTTGATTCTCAATTAGTTATAAAATGATTATTTAATTGAACATGAATACAAAACCTTTTGTTACTTTCTCATGCAAACCCTGAGTACCTTGTGGCATTAGTTTCAATTTTATGATCAATTTCTTGAAATAGATTAGCTCAGTTGAATCACAAGGATAGAAGCCTTGTGTAGCCTACTTGAGAAGATTCTTGTGTTATTTGTGGTACTTGTCTCAACATTCCTTATGTAATTTTTCTTTGCATCTATTACAAAGTTAGAAACTAATTCCTAGCATATATTATTCCTTACACTTCATAATATTACCAACTTGGATTGATGAATTGAAAGTAACAAAATTATAGTGCAATTGAATTGACCGACATTTTTAGCGATGTTGCTAGGAAATTGTACATAGGATTTAGTTTTTAATTTAGGTTGCTTTTAAATTACACAACTTTGGGGGAGGAGAAATGGTAAGAGGATAGGTAAGAACCTATGAATCACCATATTGAGGTTTCTCCAAAACCTTGGTTGTTGCATTTTAATACAACTACTTACATAAGTAAGCATGATAAGTAGAATGCATGTGTAGATAAATATATTTAATAGGTAGATTCATTAGAGGTAGAACCTATTTAACACATTCACCTACCACCCCCACTAGTTCACTTGATGCAGTAAGAACCACATTAACATCCACATCATATATTCCCACTTTTGTAGGTAGAAGAAGGTATCCTGAAGTAGAAATATTTGAAATCAGAGCTAGAGAATAACCATCATCTTCAATAGAAGTTGTTATATTTCTCACTCATTCAATAGGAGAACAATTTGTTGCACAAGTCCTTGAAATACCTACTGAAGAATAAGAAGAAGAAAGCTTCTTTGGAGAACCAATAATTGAAGAACCAAATGAGAAAATCGAATACAAGAACCATATTTTCTTAGTCCTAAAGAATCAATGGTTGAAGGAGAAGGAGAGATAATACCTCCTAATGAACTGGAATGGAACAAGGATGCTTTTGTTGGGTGTGGAGCCTGATTATCTTCCTTATTCAGAGGTATCGCCACATTAGACCCCATTTCGTAATGTGGTGGCAACGCCGCCCGTAAAATGTATGCCGCCAGGGGGGTCCAGGGGGGGCGACGATGATTATTTGGAGGCCCCCCCACCCCCCGCTCAGTGAGGGATCAGGTGTAGCGCCCCCGAAGCTAAAAATAGATGTAAAATTTCCCTGTAAATTTTTTTAATTTCATAGTCAATCTGGGTCATTCATTAGAAGGAGATCTGATAGTAGAAGTGATGTTTAATTTAGGGTTTTTTTCCCTAAAAGGAAACTGTTGAGGGAATAAGTCCCCTAGGGCTTTGGGTCAGAACCCTAGCAGAGCAGGAGTAATCTATAGCAAGAAAGAAGCATTCAACTCAAGCAACATGCTTAAACAAACTAACTATGCGAGGATGAACATACCCAGATGTCCTTCGTTTGGGTAGTTCCAGCCAGGGTTCAAACCCTCTGCAACTCTTGATGATCTTCGAACTTGCAAATCAACCAATTCAAGTACACATAGCAGCATATAGATAAAGCATTGTAGTGAAATCAACTTTATATCATATAAGTAGATGGTTAGTTATACATTGAAATAGTCTTTCATATATAAACCATAACAATAACATCAGATGCATAAACAAAGTCGATATTAGGAACAAGACGGCATTTCTTTTTATTGTAGAAAACTATAATAAAACATGGAAAGAGTTCACCTGAATCTTCCTCTTCCGGCTCCAAGCGGAACCATCCTCCAAGTTCGTCCAATCCCAGTCTTCAACAACCTCCTTCCATAACCAATACCATGATATCTCCACGCATGTGAGAGAATATTAAAACTCAAGGAAACAAGGGTTTCCTGAACTTGGGGAAGTTCTTGAAGCACATGGATTCTTCAGACTTGATCAGGGGATGATCTCAGTATAGTAATTATATCATTTCTCTCCTCCTTAAGGCCTTCCCATTGAAGTATTTTTATACTTCTCCAAAATTTGTTTTTTAGTTGGGAAACAATTGGGAACAGTTGGGCCACGAGAACTAATAGGTAATCAACAAGTAAAACCCGTGATCTCCACCCATAGTTAAGGAAATTTAATTTTTTTTAAGTGTTTTAACACATATATGTGGGTTGGGTATAGACTGACCCGCATGTACACACTTTTAACACAGGGAAAAGTAGCGTACAGGGAGTAAAACATTGTTTTTAAAATATTTGGACCAAGTCTGGAAGGAGGGGTTGCCCTAGGCCATAAAGCAAGCATCACAAATACAAAGGGTGATATTTGGAGCTATAACAGATGCCCCCTAATATATGAGGTCAGAAGGGGTACATGATGGCCAAAATGTATTAAGTATATGGAAAGGAAACCTGTCAAAAACTGAGAAGGACTTCACCAGATTTCAGCCTGCCAAGCCAGCAAAAGAAGATCAGAAAGAAACAATTTTCTGAGGCGGGCATACCCATGCTCAGAGAAAGTAAAGCATGTTTGCATATCAAGTACAAGCGGATCCACTATGTATACAAGTATAAGGAACTGAAAGTACATAACGGATCATCTGATCATGGTCGAACAAGTACATGTCTGAATATCACATATAAAAAGATGATCAATGAAGCTGATCACTGATGTCAAAAACTGATCCCAATAGTACCAAATGAACATGATGAAATAAGATGATACTACATCACAACTCAGATGCCAGCATATAGCATGTCGTTGTGAAGGACTGCAACATATAATGTGGAATGGTGTCAACTAGTAGCAACATGAGCCACTGACAAGTGAACCAAAGAATGTTGATGCAACCTGAGGTCTTCACCGACCATCATGGTACATTTCTACACAATGGGAATAAATGATCTAAAGTCGACCATGTGAGAAATCATTTGATTACCAGTCATTGATGTATACAGTTAACAAACACGAGACTACTCACCAATAATGATAATGAGAGTCAAGGTACCCAGTACAATCTAACAAGTGCGAATAGATGAGCTGAAGTCGAACACCTAGAAGAATCTATCAATCAGGAGACAATGATGGTTTCCCACTGTCGATAGCGAAGGATTTGCCATTGATGACTACAAACCCCAAGGTACTGCCAAATGGACTCTAGACCTTTGCCCTAGAGCAATGAGTCATAGTCGATAGGGAAAGATCCACTAGAAGGAAGGCACTAAGGCATCCTTCATCAATTTGGCACAAGTGTAACCCGTAGGCCAATAATGTGGAAGGAATCGAACGAAAAAAGATGTAGTAACCTTACCAAAGCACGTTTCCGACGTACACAAGATGTAGCTAACACACGATAGAAACCCTCTGAACCAACCAATAATGAAAGCTGACACAAAGGCGAGGAATCCACCAATAGGGTCAAATGGAAACCAAGGCACTACACGAATCCCAATGTGTGATAATGAAAGCTAATGTCGAACATAAGGGAAACCACTCAGTCAAAGACCCATGATATTGATCGATGTTGAGCACAAGGTGACCTATCAATAATGAAAGTAGGGCCAGGGTGTGGCTCTTGGCCTGGCCTCAGAGCAATATGTCATCGTCGATAAGGACAAGACCCGCCAGCAAGAATTCAATGGAGAACTTCTCAAACCGGCATGAGAAAAGGACCAATATAACTGATGTGATGATAGACAAGACACTAACAACCAGGTATGGTTGACTGAAAAATAGGTCAAGAGACACTGCAGAGAGGCCGACTCAGGCTTACTTCCCTTGAACAAAAGCACAACTCATTGATGACCATGTGGTAGCATATGATAACTCTATATAAGTTCGTCATGCAGGAGACATGAACGAACTCTCCATATGATTGGAAGAGGTAACCAATCGGAGGAGAACTGACTCAATAACAAGGTTAAGGCGTACCTAAGTCAAACTAAATCCCGTCCAAATGGAGGAGAGACTTTCTTTTGAGTGCTTTGTTCAAGGGTGACACAACTGACTCTATCTACCAACAATATATGGAAATGTTGTCCCGTTCCCGCTCTTTTTTGGAAAATATATTTTTTTTGTCTTTTTCTTTAAGCTAGAAAAGGAATAAAAGAATATTATAGTACAGTGGAAACAACGAGTGTCAGTGAAACATATGATCTAGTTCCTGGGATGGGAACAATCCTATGCTCAATGCAGGGAGGTGAAGCTGGTCAAGGACACTCAAAAGGATGTTCCTTCCATGGGTCTGAGGGTGTGTCAAGTTGCAGAAGCTAAGGGATTGCAAGTTTGAGTTTTAGAAGACATGGTAAAAAAGTGGCTTAAACACGAGTCCAAGTGAAGTTAGCTCAAGGCCAAAAGGTGAAAATGGTCAAAATGCAATGCAGTAGTACAACTCAACACAAAGGAGTCTCTAGGGTATAAGGCCAGAACGAAGCGAAGAAGCAAAGAGGAATGAGTCTTCAACACACAAGTCATGGTGGGACTAGAGAGGTCTCCTGAGCCTACTCAATAAAACAGCACAGGCAACCAATGTCAATGAGGTGCTAACTACGATGCCCACATAAAGGATGGCTCTACCATCGTGTCATGATTTAAAAATCGGCAAGTGAACATGGTTTACTAACCATAACATGATGGGATCGACCCTATGTCAAGTGTATCGACAAATGGAGGCTAGTATGTAAAATGCATCAGAAAAAATGGTTTCCCTAACCTATATGCCAGTGAGTGAATGATACCTACCATGACGGGTCAGCAGTCATGGAACTGATGTGAAATTTCCGAAGAAGCGTCCAAAATGTCCTGAAAAAACAACCTATTCCCGACAATCCAAGCTCACAAGTTAAAAGATTCATGAGACGAAAAAAATCAAGTTTTGAAAAAATTTGACATTTTCAAAGCTTATAAAATGACTTTTTGACTCACCATTTGTACCATTTGTGTTGAGAGCAAAAGCTATGGAGAAAAAAGAGCAAACTTTCCCCCCAAAGAATTGGACCGTTCAAATTGCATCAAAATCATCAGGTAACCCCCAATTCTAGCTTGCATTAATTTATGATTGTTTTTAGAAATTTTTATTGAGATTTTACCATAGGAATTTATGTTAAAAATTTCAACGCAACATATACGTGGGTTGGATATTATAAACCTACGTACACGCAGGCCCTACACGTGACTATGTATGAAAGGGACCCGTGTATACGTGGTTTGAAATTTAAACACAAAAAACTAACGATTGGAAATCAATTTTCTTTCAGGATGACAATCACTTGGAGAAAGAGGGAGCATACTACCATTGATAATGAAGTTATGAATGATCAGCATGCCTTAGATGCATTGAGGGGATGCAATTTATTGAAATTTTTCAAAATGCCAAATATGAAGGCCAACACCTGCTTGCTTGAGATGTTAATCCACTATTGGAGTATCGAAGATGATGCATTTATGATTGATCAAATGCCTTGGAGGATAGAGGTAGAAGATATTTACTTTATCACTGGTCTCTCCCAGAGAGGATAAGTTGTACATTCGACTGGCTGAACAAAATGTAGTCTTTCAGTGGAAGACTACGTACATATATACTGTCCGGGGCATCCTGAAAAAATTGGAAGCCAGATTCCAATAAAACATGCAGAGATATTTTCCTTGAGGATCTTACTATTAACCATAGCCAGGATAAACGGATCAGCCTCATTGCACCAAGCTTCATGAATATCCATGAGCTTGGCCGTGGAGTGTCTCACTACAGTTTTTGATTGGTGTACACCTCTTCTTACCAACATGAAGAGCCAGTTGTCCTCCATTCAGAAAGGACAGACCAAAAACTTTGGATATGGGACCATTTTGTGCTCCTTCTTCTTTGAGAAGGTTCCAGGGCTACGTCCCAGAGTATCAGTTTCTATCAGTAGCCCCCGAGATCCTCAGATGGGTAGGTGGGCCGACCTGATGAAATGCCTTGGAGGCGGAGACGTGCCGAGGACTGCTTTCGATGATGAGTTCTTCTCCTAGTGGGAACAACAAATCATCGTTGTGGACGACTATCCCTATGCTGGCATGGATTTCAGAGGAGATCCGGACTTGGTGCTGCCACCAAACGTCGCATGGGGAGAGATAGGTAACCATTTTTTAAGTTTTATCAATTTTAAGATTTTTTTTATGTTTTTTTATGTTTTTCAAATATGAAAATGGACTTAAAGATATTTTTGATGGGATTAAAATATTGATATAATGATCATGTTCCAGATGTGGGTTTGGTACGACCAGACCAGTTTTCACGAAAGAGGTGCCAAAGAGGCAGCTGCAAAGACAGAGAGGGTCTTATACGCAGTCCAACGAAGCTTGGTGAGATTGACTCACCGGGTACCGATGGAGGCTGTAGAAGACTTACCTGAGGAGATGCAGTGCCGTGTGGTAGGAGTGCCACGCGACTGGGTTCACCTTTTTCGGCATGTGGCCAAAGTAGTAGTCACCTACTTAGCCGCTCATCCTGAGCCGGGTCATTAGATATATTGGACGTGATTATGGGCTTTTAGTCCCGATTTTGTATATTATTTTTGAAACACTTCATGTACACACAGGCAATTTTATGATATATATATACAGTTCCAAATTTTTGATGTTTGTTTTTATCCTGATGAATGAATGATATGCCAATCTAATGATTGATTAGCGATAGAATCTGCTAACGAATTGTCAGATCATGGAAACAAAACAAATGATCTTTGAAACACCCTCACTCTCAAAAATTGGCGATATAAATAAGGATCTCGAACCCGATAAATGTTATTCAATTGTGACACTGCCAGCTATGAGTCAAGATACACTACCAACGAATCAATTCCATAAGAAATAGCTTCAGATAGTAAATTAATGACAGCAGTATATTCGGCAATATTATTTGACGCGGAACCAATACATACTCCCCTTGACACCATCAACTAACCAGTTGGATAATAAACCACCCAAGTTGCGGAAGCAAGATTCCGAGTGTGCCAACTAGCACCATCGGTGAATCCAAAATAGACCAAGTCATCCATCAACACCTGCCAAAGCAGATAAAAAAAGTGTTGATATAGAATATGTACAAAAATACAAAATATACAAAGAAGCCATTGCTCGACTGTAACCTAAGCAAAGTACTTCTTGAGGTAGAGCCCATTTCGGGGCTCTGCCAATTTGTTCCCTTCAAAATCGACAAATTCATAAGCCCCTTCTCCTAAAACTCATTTCACTACAAAGGGACCATACCACACAGACTTGAATTTGCCTGCCCCCAAGGCGTCTTTATCTTAGTCATAGACCAAGACAAGATAGCCTTCAGAAAAGACTCGAGGATGGATAGCTTTATCGTACCGAGTTTTAACCCTTTTCTTATGAGCCTCATTGATTATGGTGGAATCTCAACGCTGCTCATCAAGATGTTCCAAATGAAGGAGGCGCTCTTTGAGACTAGAAGTATCTGGAAGGAGCTCAACAGCCAGCTTAAGGGATGGAATTTCGTACTCAAGAGGAAAAATAGATTCTAGCCCGTAAACTAATTGAAAAGGTGTAAAACCGGTGGCAGTGTTTACCGAGGTTCGGTAAGCCCAAAGAGCCAGATACAACATGAGATTCCAATTGGAGCGATTTTTGTCAATTGTCCTTTGCAGGATTGTCTTAAGGGACTTATTCACAAATTCGACTTGCCCATTGGCCTGAGGATAATATGGAGATGAATGCTCCTGCCAGAAGCCCAATTTAAGAGCCAATTCGGACATCAGTTGGTTCTATAAATGACTGCCATGATCAGTGACAATCTCTCTGGGGATACCAAAACGAGAAATAATTTGATTGAAGAGGAACAATGTCGTTGTTTCACTATCGTTTTTATAAGTGGGCATGGCCTTAGCCCACTTTGTAAAGTAGTCTACGGCCACTATAATGTACTTGTGATTCGATGTTGAGGGCGGATTACAAGTAGTAAAGTCAATGCCCAACTTTGTAAAATGACCGACAGTGATAACAGGGAAAAGAGGAGTTGGATGTGCATGCATCTTCCGAGTATAGACTTGACAAGGGTGGCAACATTTGACTGCTTCAATACAATCTTTGAAAAGCGAAGGCCAAAAGTAGTTGGCACGCAAGATTTTTTGGGTTGTTGAAAGCCCAGATAGATGACCACCACAAGCTCCACTGTGGCAATCATTAAGCACAAACTCTGCTTCCTCTAAGGTTAAACAACACCTAAGGATTGAATCAAACCCTCGGTGATATAATGTATCACCAATGATGACATAGTTCTTAACCAGGAGACGCAATTTTCGACATTCATCCTTGGAGGAAGTAGGAGGGAACTTCGAAGTCTGGAGATAGATGATGATATCTCCATACCAGGGCTCTTGTGAAGAGATGAGGAATAGATGTTTGTCTGGGAAACCTTCCTCATAAATAGTATCTTCTCCACAAGGTAGCTCGAAAATTAATTCCGCAAAAACCAATGATTTCTTAGACTTGGCCGACAAGAAATCGATATCGAATTCTTGTAAAATAATAATCCATCGATTGTATTTTCCCCCAATCACTCGCCTACTGAGGACAAATTGGAAAGGATTGACTGCCGCTAAGATGAACATTTTGCGTAGTAAAATATAATGGCGGAGCCGCTAGACAGCATGGACAGCTGCCAAGGCTAATTTCTCAACTGGAGAATAGCATAGTTCAGGGCCTACCAAGCCTCGACTCAAGTAGTAAATCACATGCTTTGTGAGAGCATCATCTTCCTGAACCAGAACCATACCTATGGTTGATTCTGTGGCTACAAGATATAAAAGGAAATCTCTACCATAATCCGGTGGACTCAAAAGCAAGGCAGATATTAACGCCTACTTCAGGGCATCAAAAGATTGTTGGGCAAAGTCGTCCCATAAAAATGGAACTCCTTTCCTCAACAAACACATAAATCCTTTAGTTATCTTAGCATAGTTCGCTATAAACCGTCTCAATAAATTTGCCTTCCCCTGAAGACTCTGAAGTTGTTGGATGGAAGATGGGGGAGGCAACTAAACTATTGCCTCCACCTTGAAGGGATCAACTCAAATCCCTTCAATTGACACAATGAACCCTAACAACCGACCAAATGTAACCGCGAAAATGCACTTATTTGGATTCAACTGGATCTTGTAAAATCAATATCTCTCAAAAACCAACCGAAGGTGACTAGGATGATCGATTCTCTTTCAAGAACGAACAGCTAAATCATCCAAGTATGCTTCATGACATGCTTGATGTCGTGGAAAGCATATGACATGGCCCGTTGGAACGTGGCTCCAACATTTTTAAGACCGAAAGGCATCTTTTTGTACGCAAAGGTACCCCAGGGACATATGAAAGTTGTCTTATGCTAGTCTTCTGGACGGATAGATATCTGATTATAACCGGAGAATCCGTCCATGAAGGAGAAAATCTCATTACCCGCACATTCATCAACTATCTGATCAATAAACGGTGTGGGGTAATTATCTTTCAGACAATCTTTGTTCAAATCCCTAAAGTCAATGCACACTCAGATCGGTCCTTATTTTTTATCAAGCTGGACTGGATTAGAAACCCAATCCATTAGAGGAATGGGGTATATGAAACCCGCCTTGTTATGAAACCAGCTCACAAAAAGATAGAAAAGATAGTTGAATGCCTTAGAATTCAGCCTCTTCGAGGGGCAATCTCCTTTACATTACACAAATGAACAATTCTTGGATGCTACAAATGACAAGACCTCCTTTCTATATATAGGAGTCTAGGGAGTCATAATATAATCAGAGCTGACATAACAATAATAATGTAAGGGCACAATAATAACAATAGTGGGCTTCTATGGGGCACAATAGTAACAATATGGGCACTACATGGGTACAACAATATAATAAGGGGGCTGTACTAATAACAATAAGGGGTTACACTAGTATTATAGGGGCCTAACATGCCCCTCTCCTTCAAAAAGTGTTGTCCTCAACGCTTGAGTAGTTCTTTATGCTTCTGTAGAATATTCTTGTCCTCCCATGTGGAATCATCAGCGGGTAAGTTCTTCCACTTGATGAGATACTCTGAAATTGATCGATTTCGTAGCTATCGGGTTCTTGTTTTTGTGACTGCTCCAGGTTCCAATATGATTTTTCCTTCCTCTTCAAGTTCTGGCAATATTGTTTGAATTGGGATCTTCTGCAACTTTTGAATGAGTGGCCACACTTCTTCATCCTTCTTCCATTCATCTCTTGCTTCATTTATCCAATCTGGTTGGATAATAGAAATAGCACAAAATAATGCTTCCACGTCCTCATCCTTTCTTGAGAGTGCATCTGGAGAAAAAATTTCTTCCCTTTTCTATAGATGATGTCAAACTCATAACCCAATATATTTGTGACCCATTTTTTTTGTTCTTCTATAGATAATATTTGTTCTAAGAAGTATTTAAGACTATCATGATCCATTTTTACCTTGAAGTGTCTTCCCATTCGGTAAGGTCACCATTTCTTAAGTGCATGTAGTATTTCCAACATTTCCTTCTCATAAATAGCTTGCTTGAGATGTAGCAGTAAAAATACCCAATCACCTACATCAAAACATTTTTCACTACAATGTTGATCTACCTATTGTTTCATTCAATTTTGCACCAAAGTGGCATTATCCTTTAAAAGTTGGAGAACTTGTTGTTGATGCTCGATGTGATCTTTCACTGCTTGAACCTTTTTCTTCTTGATATGTCCTTCTATCTTGAGAGTTTGAGGAGTGGTAATTTCTTCCAATGCTTTACAAGATATGGTCAGATTCATTTCTTGATGCTCGATGTGATCTTTCTCTTCTTGAACATTTTTCTTCTTGATATTTCCTTCTATCTTAATAATTTGAGGAGTCGTAACTCCGGCCAATGCATTACAAGATATGGTTGGATTCATTTCTTCCTTATCTATGCTTTGTTCCTAGAGTATATCCTCTTCTTTTAACCTTTCTTGTTCCTTTTCTTCCTCCTCTTCATAATATATGTAAAATAATTTCTTCTCAGCACACTTATGACCTTTAGTGCATTTGCTATCACAATTCTAACAAAGCCCTTTTTCTCTTTTCTCTTCCAATTATTGTGGTGTAACCCTTGTAGGTTGTGGAAGGCTAGGAGTAACAACACTTCCATTATTATAGTTGTGAGGGGTAGACTTCCTTGTTGTCGTAATTATACTTTCCACTTTGTAACAAAGCCCTTTTACTCTTTCCAATTGTTGTGGTGTTGCTCTAAAGAAGGTGTTGCTCTTTGTATCCTCATAATGTGCTATCATTTCCTCTGTGAAAATTGACCATGTAACAAGTTGTTTACAAGAACAAAGCCCTTTATACCATAAAAATTGATCCGGTTCTAAATATGAAGATGCAATACATACCTTTTGTAACAGCGGTACACCATGTAGATCAAAATATTGCTCCATCTGAAGTATCCAATTTACCGGATCCTTGCCATCAAACTTCCTCATTTTGCTTTTTCTTGATTTTACGAGCTTGATCTTGAAACGACTGGTACTTTTGGATCTTTAAGTTTTGAAATTGCGACCTTCAGTAGTCCTCTGTGTCCTCTTTCCAATGCCACCAGTCTGATCCAAATTGGATTCTCCAAGGAAGAGTTATGTCAAATCTCCCACAGTGACCTGATTATAGACTAGTTCAGTAGAGCGAACTTGTACGATGTGCCATGTGTCACTGTTTCGACCTTTGGCTCTAAAAAATATACACAAGAAACTACAGTCCATCCTCTTTCTGTACCTTCTTACAAAATTTCAATCTGATGCTCAGAGAGAAAGTTATGACAATTTTCACCATGTCACCTGTTTGGAATGTAATTTAGGAGTCTACAAAAAGACTAACTTCCTCAGATCATATCTCCGCAAATATAGCGCGAAAATCTCTGAAATTCGGAACCGAGGTTCAACGTGATTTCGTCTCAAATGGGTTTCTTTTTTCACTTTTGAAACGTCACAGAAAAAAGTTATAGCGAAAATGCCACGATGGCCTATTTGGAGCAGCGAAACCCTAGAATCCAAAGCTCTGATACCAAATGTTATGAAACCAGCTCACAAAAAGATAGAAAAGATAGTTGAATGCCTTAGAATTCAACCTCTTCAAGGGGGCAACCTCCTTTACATTACACAAATGAACAATTCTTGGATGCTACAAATGACAGGACCTCCTTTCTATATATAGGAGTCTAGGGAGTCATAATATAATCAGAGCCGACATAACAATAATAATGTAAGGGCACAATAATAACAATAGTGGGCTTCTATGGGGCACAATAGTAACAATATGTGGACTACATGGGTACAAAAATATAATAAGGGTGTTGTACTAATAACAATAAGGGGTTACACTAGTATTATAGGGGCCTAACACTCCTTGAGCAGCTTTTCTACTTCAGCGTTAATAGTTGTTGCTTTCCTAGGATTGACCGGCGGAAGCTTCTGACAAATCGTCTTAGCATTTTCATACATCTTGATCTCATGCTAAATGATGGATGGATCAATACCAGGCATTTCTTCATAAGACCAAGCGAATACATCCTTAAACTCTTTGAAGAGGTCGATGTAAATTTGAATCTCTTCAAGGGAACACTCGGCTCTGATGAAGACATTTTCTATCACATTAGGGTTGCTAGAGATGTTTATCAGTACGGTTTTTGAAATGACCAACATATTACCTTCGGCACGGATGTGTGCTGGAGCCAAAGGGTTTGAAACTGTACAAACATCGTAGCAAGCAGATTGGAGAACCTGGATTCGACTTCCTGCAATGGGAGAAGAAAATATGAACGATGGTGTAAATCTTCCCAAGGTCGATCTACACCCTTCATTGCTTCTAATATTTCTTCCTCAAATACTAAAAATGTATCTAAGCAATCCATAGTAGAATTAGAGTCAAGGGTCCAAGCTAGGGCCACATCACCATCTAACTCTTCCTCTAAAAAAGGAGTAGGATGGTCATCTGCAGAGTTAACAATAGACTGGTATCTAAGCTCCGCTGCAGACATAGGGAATTCCATTCCACCGACTTGTCCTTCATCTAATGTGGTCGTAGGCGAAGGCAAGTTCCAAGGGTCTGAAAAATAATGAGTCCACAAGAACTCTTTCCGTGAAGACTCTTTGGAGGACGAAATGGCGTTGATTCTAGCTATAGGAGTGGGAAGATCAAATGTACCCATCAATGAAGAATACATCCCAACTCCTAGATTCTCGATAGGTTGACGAGGGTTATCCACTAATGGAACAGTAGAATCCGAAGTTGCACAAGGATCAACAGGAGAATAATCCAATTGATCAACCTTAACAATTTCCCCTCATGAGGAAAACAAAGGACTTGAAACAAAGTCAAAACTATGGCATCCATTTCATAAATCCAATTCCGTTCTAAGAGGAGATTGTAATCTAGGTTGGCATCAACTATTTCTACTTCAATATTAACAATCTTTCCTCCAAAACATATAGGAAAGGTCGGGATAATCCCGTGTGGCCTATGAGAGTGTCCATCAAATGTTGTCAAGACAGTGGGTGAACGAACAGTTGAAGGCAATCCAATGGCCTTCCAACATGACATAGACATTACGCATGTGGAAGCTCCCTCATTTATAATTGTTCGAAAAATATTAGTTTTCCGGTAAGTAGACTTTATTTGAAAAGCCATATGATGAGGAAGTCTCTTTTTGACATTGAGCATGTCAAAAGTGAGCACTAAAGAATTGTTTGGATCAACTGCCCTGATCGCTAAAAGAAAAGCACTTCGTTGAGCTGGACACGACTGGAGTACCTCTAAAGCAGACATAGTGCATGGACTTTGAGCCAGATCTTCTACAATGGAGTAGTTCTGGGATGCCCTAGCAATCGGGTTAATAGTCGTGCATTTGGCGGAACCTTTCGGTATCCAAGGTATAGACTCGACAAAGGGTCGCTCAATATGAAGTGGATCTGTAGTTCCGGGAACAGATTTATCCTTGGATGTTTCTACTTCACCATAATCCCATGACTGTGTAGCCACATTGACATTAGAACTTGTCATGAAAACATTTGAGGAATTATCCCCCTCCTAGTTGCCCCTTGCAGAGGTACCAGGGTTTGAGTTCGTGCCAAAAAGCAACTATTTCCCTTGGGAGAAAGGATTAGTTAAGACAGTTTGGGAGCTAGAAGACCCTTGCTGCACTAACAAGCGTTGAGCATCTTGAATTTTTGGGCAGAGATGAGTCAAATGGTCTCCACTGCATAACTTGCATGGAAACTTAACTTTCTTCTTAGACTCTTTTCCACCCTCACCAGCACCATTGTCGGATTTGTTCGCATTACCCTTCCCATCTTGGTTCTTCTTTTTACCTCGTCCCTTCTTCTTCCCATCGGAATTTTGATTTCCTTTGGGGTTAGAAGCCTGAACGGCATCTATGGAAGAAGGTTGGGAAGGTGAAGGAGTAGACATGCAGCCTGATTGGAAGAAGCAGTTTGTATAGACAAATACTGCAATTGGCTTAGAAGGTTCACTGCATTTGCATCAATCGATCCAACAATACCGTCAGCATGTGGACTTGGCTTCGGTTTGGCTATATCAACCGTGGATCTAGGAGCATTAGGCAAGATTTTCTAAAGAGTCCCAGACTGAGAATATATCAGTTCTAACTGCTGGGCGTGAAAGATAGCTTGCTCTTCCGAATAAACACCGGACATAGAAACATCCTTGGAGATCTCGGGTTGTAATGATTTTAAAAACAATTCGAGACGGAATTCAGGTGGAATTTCGGCTTTAATGAGCCTCTTTCTCCGTCTCCATTCCTAGATATGATCCGAAATGTGAGTGGCCATGTCTTGATGAAAATTGGCCAGAAGTTCAGTTCCGGCTTCGTAACAGACAGGCAACTGAAAATGGTTTAAGAAAATGCTATCCAAATCAGCAAAAGACGTAAAGGTGCCCCCTGGAAACTCTATATACCACTTAGTCGCATTCCCAGTTAAGGTGCGCTGAAATAGTCTCAATCTAATCGAATCATCAATTAGGGAGTTAGATGAGCACCATAAATGGAACGTGGTTACATGGTCGCCCGGGTCTTCACCACTCTTCCCTTCGAATTTTGGAATGTAATGGAAGTTTGGTTGGGACCAGAGGCTAAGCTAGATTGTATCTGATTGGATTGTTTGTCAACTTAGTCAAGTCTGGCAGATTGAGCGTGGCCAAAAACGGAAGTCGTGGAGAACCTTGGGGATGCCACCCAGATTGGGCGGGGTTCCCAAAAGTCTGAAAAGAATGACCTAGATTTTGAAAGACACCAGTTGCCCGAAGTAACTGGTAGAACCTGTTGAACTAAAAGGTGACTCTTGTGGTCCAGAAAAACTCGAAGTTTGACCAACTGCAGCCAAAAAACCTCCGTAACGGGTAAATTTTCCCCCTAACAAATTATTATAAGGAGCGGATAGCCCCTGGTAAGGGTTCCAAACATTAGCTAAGGGTGGAAAACTTCAAAATGAATTGATTGAGGAATACGACACATTCCCTTGGCCGAAAAACTGATTCCCAGTTCCTATCCCACTAACTGCAGGGTTTGTCCAACTATGAAAAGGATTAGTACCTTGACCTGTGAAAGGAAAAGGCATAGACCCTACTGTCGGATTGGAATGTGGTATATGACCACTTCCAAAATGGAAACCCTAAAAAGAAGCCAATCCACTCATCATGGATGTGGAGGCAGTTAATGGTACACTTAATGGAACTGAAGGAATACCTTGAGAGGGCATTCCAAAAGGGAAGAAACCAAAACTGGATGAATTAGCATGGGAACTTCCACTCGTCGATGGAATGGAAGTAGACCCAAATAAGGATGTGCTAGCAGTAGACCCAAATAAGGATGTAGAGGGGATGTAAATAGTTCCTCCCCCTTGTACTGATATAGGAGTCTGCATACTTGTATCACTCGTGGTGGATGCCATGCTTCCAGCAGTGGTCATCGAAGGGATGTATGTGTGTGGACCTGGGCTTGAAGGCCTGTGTGTTGGAGTTCCGACGTATAACAATACGTCTGGATGATCAGAAGGGAGAGGAGAATTTGGAGTTGCAATTGATTCTAGGAGCTCTTCTACCTCAATATTATCTTCCGACTGGAATAGTACTCGAGAAAGAACTGGTGTGTTCCTCTATAACTCTATGGTAGTACCAGGTCTAACTTGTACTCTAATGCCCCCAAGCGAAGGATCAATCTCCGATGCGCCAACTGCCACTGGTTGAAAACCACTGGCAGAATCACTCCTACGCCTTCTAGGAGAAGGCTCTGGACTTGCAAGTGAAAGCCCACGAAGTCTACGGGACCGTCTAAATGATCAGTCAGCCACTTTGAATTATTTTAATAATATCTACTTAAAGACTCAAGAAAATTGAAAGCTAGGCCGACTAGGAGCATAGAACACACACTAAAAATGTCCCTAAAGAATTTAGCAGTCAAACAACTTCCAAGTATTTCTGCTCTGGGGGATTAGGACTGGACACCAAAATACAAGAAAGTGAATATAAAGGACATTCCGAAAATAGACTAGGGTAATTATGCCCCAGGTCTACTAGCAAAGGTATCAAAGGTAGTTACACTGACCTCTAGACAACAGCCTTTGCTGGTGCAAGCCCCCAAGCTTCACAAGGGTGCCCTCCAGAAGTACCGTTGAACGTGATGCAACGTCAACCTCAGGTGCCACGAGATTCCCCTCCACAACCACCTATGTAGATCCCTAGGATTGGAAACTAAAGACACCAACTCGTATCAGAAGCTCGGTAGAACAGTTGTGAGGTAAGATCCGACAAGTAAGAGAGGGGGTATCTCTCATCCTTATCTTCACAAACCCTCGTGCTTAACTCCCAGTCACAAAGATTTCCAGGTCTCCCTAACGCTATTGGATTTCACTCTTTATTCAGACTTCTATGTTTCACAATTTAGAGTGGCCTTGGAGAGTTTACCCTCCTCTCGCCTAATCCAAGGCCCTAAACAAACCTAAAACTTGTTGGTGCGTACTGATTGACAATATAAAAAGTTCTAGTTTATTTTATTAAGAGCTTTATTTTAATTGGTTGTTATTTTTAAGTCAAAGGGACAATACGGAAGTGAAATTGATGGTGTTCTTAAGATGCAAAAGAAATTAATGAAAAACTAACTTATATGAAATGCACTTGTTTGTTCTTCGATGAAAAGCAACTTCTACTTGGGTTCTAAGAAACTTCTATAAAGAAAAAAAAAATTCCTTTTATTTTCTTGTAGCAGACTTCACACTCACAAAAACTAAAAGACTATTGATGCTTTAAAAATGAAAAACTACCCTAATGCAAAGTGTACATGATAATGCAAAAATTCTAGATTACTCTAAAAATAAATGAAAGCAATTTGTTTATAAGCCAACTTAAGTGTTTGAAAAGAATATGAATCTTGAACACAAAATCTTTCCAAAACAAGGACTAATCAAAAAGATCCCAAATCAATCTCAAAAACCAAAAGAACCAAACTCAAATTCGGCAGAGAAAGCAAAACGATGTTTTTGAAGGACTTTTCTTTTTCAAGAAACAATAAAAACAACTTTTCAAAAGCACTCAAAATGCCACCAAAGACTCAAAGACTGAAATCAAATCACAAGGAAACTTTGCAAGTTATCAATTCAGCACGAAAACTTGAACAAAATAGGTGTTTCAACTTGCACTAAATGATCCAAAAGCAGCAAAAAGAGCTTTGAAAAACTAATCAAGAAATCAGGAAAGACACACTTTCAAATTCATCAACAAGAAACTTTCGAAAAGCAAGAAAAAGTGAATGGCCACAAAATTGATGGGAAGCAAAGCAAGCAAACCATAAAAATGAAGTTTGACACAAATATTGTAAACAATCTTCTATTCCGGAAGACCAGAATAATCAAGAACCTCTATAAGAAGCCTTGTGTGTTCAAACACAAATCATAAAACTCACTATAAAGAAAACCGAGGCCAAAAACTTTTCAAAGCAGGAGAGAATTCGTAACAGTAAGCTCACTGAAAAATTAAATTCTGAAAACAGAAACTGACCACTCAGAAACCACACAAACCAAGAAACAAATCTTCCAAAAAGAAAGATTTGAAAAAATCATGCAAAAAATTGTATACGCGACTATGTCTCTACACAACTGCGTGTACACGTGCTTCTGCCAAAAGAAACTCGCGTATACGCGGTTTCAGTTCACAAAAACAAGCATGTGTATGCTTCTGTAAACAGACAAAGATGCGTATATGAAGTTTTACAAGAAAAATAAAAAATGAAGCCTGATGAGAAAGATCAGACTTGAATTCTAAGTTCCTACAGGAGCAGGTAGTATAGTCACAACAAGAAAACTAAGAACTGAGTCCTGGTTGGCACTAAATAACCCAAACTAGGGATAACAAGATTGTTATCCCCAGTGGAGTCGCCAATTTTGTTGAGGGAATAAGTCCCCTAGGGCTTTGGGTCAGAACCCTAGCAGAGTAGGAGTAATCTACAGCAAGAAACAAGCATTCAACTCAGGCAACATGCTTAAACAAACTAACTATGCGAGGATGAACATACCTGGATGTCCTTCGTTTGGCTAGTTCCAGCCAAGGTTCAAACCCCCTACAACTCCTGATGATCTTTGAACCTACAAACCAACCAATTCGAGTACACATAGCAGCATATAGATAAATCATTGTAGTGAAATCAACTTTATATCATATAAGTGGATTGTTAGTTATACATTGAAATAGTCTTTCATATATAAACCATAACAATAACATCAGATGCATAAACAAATTCGATATCAGGAACAAGACAGTGTTTCTTTTTATTGCAGAAAACTATAAGAAAACATGGAAAGATTTCACCTGAGTCTTCCTCTTCCAGCTCCAAGCGGAACTGTCCTCCAAATCCATCCAGTGCCAGTCTTCAACAACCTCCTTCCATAACCAATACCATGATATCTCCAAGCATGTGAGAGAATATCAAAACTCAAGGAAACAAGGGTTTCCTGAACTTGGGGAAGTGCTTGAAGCACAGGGATTCTTCATACTTAATCAGGGGATAATCTCAGTATAGTAATTTTATCATTTCTCTCCTCCTTAAGGCCTTCCCATTGAATTCTTTTTATACTTCTCCCAAATTAGTTTTTTAGTTGGGAAACAGTTGTGCCACGGGCACTAATAGGTAATCAACAGGTAAAACCCTTGATCTCCGCCCATAGTTAAGAAAATTTAATTTTTTTAAGTGTTTTAACACATATACGCGGGTTGGGTATAGACTGACCCGCGTGTACACACTTTTAACACAGGGAAAAGTAGCGTACAGGGAGTAAAACAATGTTTTTAAAATATTTGGACCAAGTCTGGAAGGAGGGTGGCCCGGGTTGCCCTAGGCCATAAAGCAAGCATCACAAATACAAAGGGTGATATTTGGAGCTATAACATCAACCCCTCGCTATGTATGAGGGAATTGTATTGCATCTATACAGATCTGTATTCTGAGTGAGAAAGAGAGAGGAGATTGTGTGGGACTGAAGAGGGAATTACAGCAGATCTGTTGTAGGTTGTATCTCTTCAGTTTGATGGATAATATAAAAGGAAGGACTGGTTGTTTCTCAGTGGACGTAGCCCAAATTGGGTGAACCACGTATATCTGTGTCTCTCTTGTGTTATGTGTTTTCTGTGTTTATATTTTTGCAATATATTTTATTTATTCCATTGCTTTGTAATATATAATTTTCTAGCATCTTTTAGGAGGTGGAAAGGAGTGTTCTAGAAGACCTCCATCTTGAGTAGGAAGAAGACATCCACCTAGAGGAGGAAGAGGAGGAGATGGAGATGATGATAGTGAAGAAGATGCATATGGTTTTCCTATTAAGATATAGATATTAATGTTAATATGAAGAATATTTCACCATCGATACTTTGAAATTTCCATGGTATGTGAACTTGTAAGGCCTAGCATTATAGTTTTTTCTAAGAAGAATTTTTTTACGTAAAATCTATAAGCATATATCATTCATAGCAGCATAATTCTTTCAATCCAATTAACAGTTAAACCTAGCAATTCGAATATATGTACATACCTAGTTTTCTTGATTGATGTCAATCCCAGGATGATGTCACTCTGTAGGCAAATCTGAATCTTGTGCTTCTTTTATCAAACCAACCAATTCCTCCCTTCCTATATGAGATCAGCCTCTACGACTCCCAGACCTAAAAGACTTTGAGATTGAAGTCTTCTAGCCCCCATGCCCAAAACTCCAAGAGCAGTGCTCAAGTTTCCTAATTTTTCAATTGAGTCTAGAGCCCCCGACTTGTCCCTCAAGTTGGTTCCATAACAATATCTCTTCACCATAACTTTGTTTCCTTCCATCCCCCATCCACGAACAAAAGAACCCCCCTACTTCAGTTTATCCACATTCTCTATATCGGAGAGGTTTCTTCCTTTTGAAAAAACGTCCCCACTGCCTCTGCATAAAATAATCCTTTAAACTCCATTCGTCTATCTAGAATCTGACATTTGTGATGAATGGCCTTCATGGTATTTTGAAACAATTGTCATCCTTTAGGTTTTTAAAAGTATATTTACAACCATAAAATTGGATTTGGTTGATTTGAGTCGGTTCTCAAGTTTTATATTAAATGGGTTTGTTAATTAATGGCTTATTAAATGGGTTTATTAATTAATGGTATGTTAAATGGATTTATTAATTATAATATTAGTTTAGTATATTCATTAAATTTTATTATATAATTCTAGACTTAATACATTCATTGCATTATTAATAGTTAGGTATTGAATTTAATATTACTTCATTTATCTATATTTAGACATTCTTCATAGCTAATTAGTATGTATACTAGTGCAGTGCATGCGATGCGTGCATATGTAGATATCATATGCATGTCTCATATGTATGCTGATAATCATATTTTGCTCATAATTCGAGATGGGTCATTATAGAACTTGGAACCCAAAAACGTTTCTTTTTGAGTTTGAAGTGCTTTGTAGAAGTTATGATTATTTGCAAGATGCTCAAAATTAAATTTATTTCTAGTTATGTTAAAGGATGGAGCTTTAAAATGGTTTATTGGCTTAAGAAAAAAATTTGTAAGATCTTGGGATGAAATGACACAACTTTTTCTAGAAAAATATAAACAATATTGTATTGAACATGATTTTAAGGAAGAAATCTTTAAAATGAGTCAAAAAGAGGATGAAAATTTTGAAGGTTTTGTAGCAAGGTTTTTTTATAATGTCAAGAGAGAAAAACAACAAAATTTAGGATTTGACACTCTGAAAACTCTTTTGCTTCAAGGAATTAGAGATTAATGGATTGATCTCTTGAATTTAATGGATAATGGAGATATATCCCAACTTAATTTTGAAGAAATTTTTCAATTATGCAAGCATGTATGATCCATGTGGCTCCAGAAAATATAAAATAAAAATTCCTTGGATTGCAATGAAAATAGTATCAGATCGAATATCTTATTGCAATCTTTCCAATGGTGCAAACGACACCTCAATCTGAGTTCGTATGAAAAAGTTATGGCCAGTCAAAGTTTTGGTCATGCTAAGAAAAAGGCAAAGTCAAAGTCAACATTTTGCCATGTGGCAGACCATACAAATGACACATGGAAGAAAATTTAGCAGGCCTTGTAGGGCCCATAGAGATAATGTGGCAGCCCAGTCAGCAAACCAGATGGACCCACAAGTAAGTGATGTGGCAGCACCACAAGTCGACACATGGAAAGTAGGTAATAGAAGTGGCATAAGATGTGGATTAATGAGAGCTTGCCACATGGCCCACTCGCATGATGCCACATGGCACCTCAAATTAGGCCCAAGTGGCCTTGGCATGGTGCAACCTTCGTTTTTGTCTTATTCTCATGGTTTGGGAATTCTTTGCAATATGGATATACGTATACCATGTATTATATGGTTTGAACTATAGTAAAACCAAAATTGGGCTTTAAAATCATATTAAAGCAAAGTTAGAAGTCCATGAGTTTTGAATCCAAAACCCCCCAACAAGAAGTAAATTAATATGACTATGCCAACCATTGTGCCAACCACACACTTTATCTTATTCACCCTCACATTTTGTTATAAAATGCCAATCAAATGGTTCAAAGGGAACCATGGAGAATACATGAGAGATGAGGGAACAGGAAAGCCAATGAAGACATGAATCTCAAGAAGATTCTAGGAATATTGTTAGGTCATATGTTAGGGAATATTTCAAAGAATATTCTCTATGAGGAATCTTTAAGATTCCTTGAGGTCATAATTTTGAAGGTGTCAGAAATATGATGAGTTTATACTCATTTGAACCAGTTTTCTAAAAGGAATGTGATGGCATGATTAGTTTCTTCATCTGAGGAGTTGAATTTTAGTCAACCTGCAGAATAGAATCTTTGGAGAATATTTAAGATTCTTAGGGAGCCAAAATTTGACAGATTCAGAAGGGGGTCAATTTTATAGTCAGATTTCACGGTTTTTCACCAGGAATTCAATCATGTAGTCCATTTCTTTAGTAGATGTGTGTATTTTTAGGCCATCTTCGGAAGTGGAGGTATAAGATGCATCCATGCCATGTCTTCTCCTAATTTTGTTGAGATGATGATTTGATGTTGAGATCCTTGTTTTCAATTTTGTTGGAGGACCCTTGTATGCCACTTCATGTGAGAGTTTGATATCTTTTCATGTAGAAGGAGAGATTATATGAGTGAGATTTCTTATAGGAGAACGTCTCATGGAGAGACATGCCACTCTAGTTAAAGGAGTTATGACTTGTGTTGAAAAATAATACATCATGTACTCATCATCATCTTATAGCATTTAATGAAGTGGCCTCCCCACACTTGACTCTAGGCCCGAAGATGTAACCCACACTAGGTGAACTTCATTATCAAGTTGTGTGTGTTCTTTGATTTGATGGTTGCCTTTATGTTTTCTCTTCTTTAAAGTATGCACATGTAGTTTATTCATTCTCTTTCACATGAAATTTTGTTAACATCACAGAAGTAAAAGATCTTGGTTAATTTTGGTAGCTAAGAGAATCCCAATCAAGTTTGGTATCAGAGCAGTCTTCTCACTGATGTGAATTGTGAGTGTGATAATAACCAGATATTGAATGTGCAATGAGAAGGAAAATGGAGTATCACAGAGATCTCTACAAGGACCTCCTTAGGATGGCACACATGGTTGATATAATGTATACAAATTATGAGGAGAAAATGGAAAAAGAAGAATAAGAGAAAGAGAGAGCAGAGGATTATGCTCCATCTCCATCTTCGGGTGAATATTCTTCTTCTTCATCTTCTTCTCATCATTCAAATGAAGAGATCAATGAAATCCTTTAATCAGATAATTTTGAATTAAATATACTTCTACAATAAGTAGAAGCGGAGAAGCTAAGATTGAAACTTCAATTACGAGCCACGAAAGAGACCTTGGAAAATTTGAAGTGAAATGGAGGCTTGGCACAACAATCAACCATATCCACCTAATTTAGAATCAACAACTGAGGTAAACAGTGTTGGTAGTTCTTCAATTTCATTTTCACATGATGATGATGATTTGGGTGCTTTTGAAAAGCACACTACAAATGTTGGTTCAAGACTAATGAAGAAGATGGGATATGAAGACAAGGGCCTAGGAGCTAATGGGAAAGGCATTGTGAATCCCATCCAAGTGGTGGAATTATCACAACATCCAGGATTGGGCTATGTCAAAAAGGAAGAGGCAAGAGAATATTCAGACAACAAGTCTGAGACAATAGAGGATGTCTAGAGTGCATCACAATCTTCCCATGACAATGCACATTGCAGAGGAAGAGTTAAAGCAAGCTCTCATCACCAGGATCGCACCAGAGACAACCAAATAAGGTATAAAAAGTATTAGTATTCTAATTTTCATTTTGAGTACAAAAATATTGTTAATGGTGAGCAAAAAGCATGGCATAGAAAGCCATGTAGTTTTTGTGGCTTGTATAACCATGTTGTTGTCGAGTGTTGGAAGAGGATGGCAACAAGGAAGAGAACAAGACATGTAAAACCTTATCCACATTAGGTAAGGAATAAGTTCAGGTAGGTCTGGAAGAAAAATCATTTTTGCAGCCATTGTAATAAGCATGGACATCAGGGAGCCACATGTTGGTAGTTCCATACAAAGCAGCAACAGAAGGACTAGAAAAAACTTGAAAAAGAACCTATCAATGAAGCAAATCAATGAGAAAGCCAGCTATAGGAAGAGAGCCCATCAACCTGTTTGGGTAAGAGATGGGTAGCATTTTGAAGTAGTTGAGCATGGCCACATTTTTAAATCATATGTTTTGAAATAATTGTAAAAGTGGTGAAGTGTTTTCCATCACTTATCAATGCAACAAGATAGTATTTTTGGCCTTTCTTCGTTGTTGATAGTTGGGTATTGGTTTCTTGTTATGTTTCTAATGTAAACTTGACCAATGAGTGTGTTATAAACTCTTGGAAAGTATGGGGTTTGATTGGGTCATGTTTGGTCTTGTAGAAGAACATGTATTTTGCAGAGATTATACTACATGTTTGCATTAGGTATAGGTGTTGGTCCATCACTTATGTCTCTGAAGTACAAAGGTGAAGGAGAAGGAAATGTGACTTGTTAGGACACTTGTTTTGCAGGTGGGGGAGTACAGCAGATTGTAGATTGTGTTCATGCTTTTGGAGGACCAAAAGCACCTCAGTGGGGAGGAATGATCCAGGTGGCTCCAAGAAATCTCAAAAATAAAATTCCTTGTATTACAAATAAATCAGTGTCAGATCAAAGAACTTGTCACAAGCTTTCCAACAGTGCAAATGACACCTTAATTCGAGTTCATATGCGAAAGTTATGGCCAGTAAACATTTTCGTCAAACTAGGCAAAAGTTAAAGTCAACATTTTTCCACGTGGTAGGACATACAAGTGACACATGGCACCTCAAATTAGGCCCAAGTGGCCTTGGCATGGTGCAACCTTCATTTTTGTCTTATTCTCATGGTTTGGGGAGTCATTACAATATGGACATACATATACCATATATTATATGGTTTGAAAACTATATTAAAACCAAAATTGGGCTTTAAAACCATATTAAAGAAAACTTGGGATTCCATGGGTTTTGAACCCAAAACCCCCCCAATAACAAGTAAGTTAATATGAATATGCCAAACATTGTGTCAATCACACACTTTGTCTTATTCACCCTCACACTTTGTTATAAAATGCCATTCAAATGGTTCAAAGGGAACCATGGAGAATACAAGAGAGATGAGGGCACAGGAAGGCCAATGAAGACATGAATCTCAACAAGATTCTAGGAATATTGTTGGAGCATATGTTAGGGAATACTTTAAAGAATATTCTCTATGAGGAATCTTTACAATTCCTTGAGGTCACAATTTTGAAGGTGTGAGAAATATATCAAGTTTATACTCATTTGAACCAGTTTCCCGCAAGAAAAGTGATTGCATGATCAGTTGCTTCATATGAGTAGTTGAATTTCAGTCAGCTTGTAGAATAGAATCTTTGAGGAATCTTTGAGATTCTCAGGGAGCCCAGATTTAACCAATTCAGAAAGGGGTCACGTTTACAGTCAAATTTCACGGTTTTTCACCAAAAATTCAACCGTGCAATTTGTTTCTTCAACAGAGGTGTGCATTTTTAGGCCATCTTCAGAAGTGGAGGTATAATATGCATTGATGCCATGTCTTCTTTTGATTTTTCTGATATGATGATTTGATGTTGAGATCCTTGTTTTCC
Organism: Pinus tabuliformis; assembly: GCA_031772625.1. Taxonomy (NCBI): domain Eukaryota; kingdom Viridiplantae; phylum Streptophyta; class Pinopsida; order Pinales; family Pinaceae; genus Pinus; species Pinus tabuliformis. Next base: position 165,291,588 of record CM062815.1, on the reverse strand, counting down.
ATTTTGCTGGAGGATCCTTGTATGTTACTTCATGTGAGAGTTTGATATTTTGTCATGTTGAAGGAGAGCATATATGAGTGACATTTCTTATAGTAGAACATCTTGTGGAGATACATGCCACTCTAATTAATGGATCTCTACCTTGTATTGACAAATAATACATCATGTACTCATCATCATCTTGCAACATTTAATTATGCAGCGTCCCCACTCTTGACACCGAGCCCGGAGACGTAACCCACACTTGGTGAACTTTATTATCAAGTTTTGTGTGTTCTTTGATTTGATGGTTGCATTTATGTTTCCTCTTCTTTAAAGTATGCACATGAAGTTTATTCATACTCTTTCACATGCAATTCTACTAACATCACGGAAGTAAAATATCTTGGTTAATTTCAATAGCTAAGAGAATCTAGATCAATGTATCACGAGGAAGAAAAAAATATGGTAAAGGTACTCAAGACCCAGCTATAGCTACAGTAAGTAAATTTGTATCCAGTACAATAAGTAGATTTGAACTCAGTCACGTATTAGAAAATTTTAAAACCGATATTCTTGGAAATTTAAGTGAACAAAATGATATTTTGAGATTTCAAAACAAACAAAAGGAAAGAAATGTTGCATTATCTATATTTTTTCCTTGATGTATAAAACCATCCTTTGAAAGAATCCCCTTTAGATAACATCAAAATAGGTGTTATTTTTGCATAAAAGCATGCAACAAAGGATTTCCCATCTCTGCTTGGAATTAAAGCAGTTTATCACGAGGATAATGGATCAAATGAAGTCTTGGAACAACTTTGTTTTGTAGCACCAAGAATACCTTGGCAAGATCGAAAACCAAGTACTATGCAAGATCATACTCAGTAGTTTCATGTTTATCAACAATATCCACAACATAATTAGAATACACCTTACCTCGACAACCATGGCCACCTAAGCTCAAAATCAAAATTTGGCAACATGTTTGGTGAGGAGCATATGGGGGAAATAATCCTCAATAATATCAACAACATTATCCATCACATCCTTCATATCCTCAATATCAACCCCAATAATCATATCAACCTCCTACACAATTGAATCAACAGCTACAGTTGACTTCTAGCCAACTACTTCAATTACCATCAACACAATCTCCACAAAGACCAGCCCAATTACTTGCATAATTGCTTATGAACCCCAACAATAAAGTATCTCAACTTGTTTACAATGTTGAGCCTCAAAATTTCTAAACCTATGATGATTGCCCATCTCGATCTTAATGTTATATATCTTAGTTTGGGAAGAGTACTTCATAAAGATTGTTCAGTAATCATTGAAGAAGAAATTTCTAAGAAAATATACGATACAATAATAAAATCTCATTTTCCTTCAATAAATCAACCTTCTACATATTCTCAAATTCCTCCTTCTCGAGAAAGGTTAAAGATAGATGAGAATGTAGAAAAATAATTAATAACATCATATTATGATATATTGGATGAACTAAGGAATATTTGTGTTTGAATTCCCTTGTTGCAAGAAATAAAATATATTCCTATATATACTAGAACAATAAAGGAATTGTGTATTAAAAATCAGGAAGAAAAAGGAAGGAAAAACTTAAAGTACACATCTCATTGGAAAGTTAGTAGATATAATTATGGGAAGAACTTATATAGAAAAATATTTAGATCCAGGAAGTCCAATTATAAAAATTCACACTAATAATATTGCAATTTCAAACACACTTATTGATCTAGGGGCAGTTATAAATGTAATGACAAAGAATATAATGGATGAGTTACAACTAAGCAATCTTTTATATTCACCAACTACTTTGCAATTAGCACATAGATCCACTATAAAACCAAAAGTGATATTAGAAGATATTCTTGTATCTTTGGACTCTTGAGATTTTATGATTCTTGCACTTAAAACCAACCTGGAAAGAGATCCATTAATATTTGGAAGGCCCTCGTCAGCCACGATCGATGAATTTATAAGTTTTATATATGATTATATAAAAATTTCTAATGGAAATGCAACAAAAAAGTTTACACTTTATCCTCCTACTAAAACAATTACTGAATTAGAAAGCAACGAATGGATTGATGATGAAAATGACAATGAAATAATACAATCCATTCTAACAATTTCACAAGCAATGTCTTTTAAAGAAGATGTTGAATAAAGTCAAATAATAAATTTTATGAACAATTATGATTTTCCTCACTATCTTGATGAGCACACACAGAATTGTTTTGTGAATATGTTAGATAAATATTTTCAAGGAAATTGTAATATAGAAGACTTTTTGTCATATAATTCCATGTTATCATTGAATTTTATTTATATATTTAGGAGTATTCCTATAGAAATTAATCCAAGGAGAACTCTAAATATTAATTTTAACCTGGAAGAATCTCAAAAAGATCAATTAATAAAGATGCTACTAAAGCATGCATCTACTTTTGCATGGGAATATACAAATATGTGGGGTATCAATCCTAATATATATATATATATATATATATATATATATATATATATATATATATATATATATATATATATATATATATATATAATTCTAAACCAATTAGACAACCTCAGAGAAGGATGAATCCTAATTTGAGGGAAATTGTAAAGGAAGAATTGCAAAAGTTGTTAAATGTAAACTTCATTTATCCAATTTCTGATAGCCAGTGGGTTTCACCATTGGTAATTGTACCAAAGAAAAATGGTAAGTGGCGAGTCTATATAGACTATAGAGTGCTAAATAAGGCTACCTTAAAATATCATTTTCCACTTCCTTTCATTGATCAAGTATTAGATACATTAGCAGGCAAGAAATATTTTTATTTTCTTGATGGTTTTAGTGGCTATAATCAAATACAAATTGCATTGGAAGATCAAGACAAGATAACATTTACATGTCCATGGGGAACATACGCTTACAGTGTATTACCTTTTGGACTATGCAATGCTCCTACTGCATTTCAAAGAGCTGTTTTAGGTATGTTTTTTAACTTGGTTCATGATTGTGTTGATTTTATATGAATGATTCACGACATATGGAAATTCTTTTGAAGAAGCCTTAGACAAATTTGAAAAAGTTCTTATAATTTTCCAAGAAAATAACCTTTCTTTAAGTTATGAGAAATGTTTTTTGATGTTTAAAAAAGGCATTTTTTGGGACATTATATTTAAGTAATGGAATTAAGGTTGATCTGGCAAAGATTGAAGTCATTACCAAACTTTTAGTACCCAGGTCTCAAAGGGATGTAATAAGTTTTCTTGGATATGAAAGCTACTATAGAAGATTTATAGAAAACTTTACAAAAGTGGCTTCACCACTATTTAAATTTCTCACTAAATATAGTGAATTTTATTGGAACTCCTCATTTAACTTTTGATACTTTGAAACAAAATCTTTCTGAAGCACCAATTTTAAGAGGACAAATTGGTCTCTTCCATTCCATATTTCTACAAATGCTTCAAATACAACTTTAGGAGTTGTCCTCAGGCAGAGAGAAACAAAATCCTTATGCTATCCATTATGTAAGTAAAAATTTGACTCTTATAGAGTTAAATCATATAGTTACAAAAAAGGAGTTTCTTGCAGTAGTTCATGCCATAAATAAATTTAGACACTACATAAATCGGTATGAAACTTTTATCCATATCGATCATTCTGCTATCAAATATCTAATGAACAAACCTTTAACTAATGGATGAATTACTAGATGGTTCTTGTTGTTACGAGAATTTAATAATACTATATTGGATAGACCTGGAAAGGAAAACATTGTAGCTAATTTCCTTTCTAAAATCCACAATAAAAGTACATTAATTCTTGTAGATGATAGTTTTCTTGATGAATATTTATTTGCAATTGCTATAAAAACTCCTTGGTATGTATATATTGCTAATTATTTGGCTATAGGGAAGTTTCCTTGATAATTGACTTTAAGAGAAAAATAAAAGATTGTCAGACATAGTGCATCATACTCTAGGATAGATGGAAATTGTTTTAAACATGATCTGATTTAATCATTAAAAGGTGTGTAAGAAGATGAGGTAATGGATATATTAAAAGCATTCCATTATGAACCATGTGAAGTACATTTATTCGATCGAAGAACCGCATATAAAAGGCCTTGTTTCAAGATACTATTTGCCGACCATATTCAAATACACCAAACAATATGTTAAAAGATGTGATAGTTGTCAAAGAATGGGGAAACTAGTTCAAGCTGATGAAATGCCATTGCAACCATAGGTATTTTTTGAAGCAATTGAAAAATGGACTCTAGACTTTATAAGGCCAATAGCTCTAGTATATAGGTAGAAAGATATATTCTTGTTTGTATTGATTATGTAACAAAATGGGTAGAAGCTAAACCTTTAATTATTCCACTAAAAATGTTGTTGTTAAATTTCTTTTTGAGGATGTATTTACTCAATTTGGTGTCCCTAAATAAATTGTTACAGATTAGGGTGCACAATTTACATCCAAACTTGTCAAGAAAATTGTGGAGTAGTACATGATCAAACATCGGAATTCCTCTCCATATCATCTACAAACTAATCGGCAAGTGGAATCAACAAATAAGGTCCTTGAAGCCATTCTGACCAAGACAGTTTGATTATATCGAAAAGATTTGGGTACATAATATTTCAAAATCACTCTGGGTATATCAAACCACATGGAGGAACATTATTGGTCATACACCATATGAACTGTATATGGAAAGAAATATTTTCTTTCCATAAAGTTTCAAATAAAGACTTATAGAACAACATCAATATTGGGAATAGATCTTTCAGAAGCACAAAAATAAAGGCTAGCTCAATGCAATGAGCTGAATGAAATACGACAAGATGTAATCTAGAAAATCAGTGTCATTCAACAACAAAGACAGAGTGGCGTGAAAATTTTATCAAGATGAAGAAGTTCAAACCAGGTGATTAGGCCCTCCTATTTTATTCTAAATTTAAGATTTTAAAGGAAAGCTCCAAATGCATTGGTTAGATCCATATGAAATAGAGATATTCTATAACAATGAATCAGTTCAAATCAAAATTATTGATGAGTAGGGTGCCTATTTTATTGTTAATGGACATAGATTGAAGCTATATCATAAGCCCCTATCAAGAGAGAAATTTATACAAAATATGCTTCAACATTCATAAATGGATTTGAATTGATTCCTACATATCCATCACAACTAGATATTTGAGCCAATGTTTTGAGCCAACAAGTGTGCCTCATCCTTAGGACAAAGATAAGAAGCTTGATCAAGTTTAGCTAGATAAATAGGTGGTAGATGCCATGAAAGGTAAAAAGTCAAAACAAAAACCAACAAGACAAAATATTAAAAAACCCTAAAAAATTTAAAAATATATATATATATATAGATTAACAACTAGTATAGGGGAGATAACCAAATATTAATTGAATAATTAAATAATATTAAAATGGGTGAAACAAGGTCAAATTAATAAATAATATAAGAAATTAAATAGGAAATATTCTTATATTATTCATAATATTAACCATAAAGTCAAAAAGATTATATTACCTTTTTTTTGTAAGGCTAGACATTTGTATTACTTCATGATGGAATTACATAACATATAATATTCAATTATTGGTCGGTCTGATGGGAAACTAGACTAATAACACAGATTCAAAACTCTAAGGTTGTGGAAACCCCTTTTGACTAAGAGATTAGACAAACAAAAAGGAGTGGCATTTTGTGACATAACATGACATAACATATAAGATAGGACATAAGAAAAACAAATCAAGAAAAATAGTCCTAAAATGAGAGTATTGTGCATGACGATCACAATGGTGGATAGCCACTTGTAAGATCTTGCATGTATTTATCTTTAGCATCTGAAAATGTGATGTTGATCAATCGTTGAATGAGAATCACATGACTCTAAGGACCACCGCTCATCTGGCCATTATTTATGTAGTTTGGTGTAATTTCCATGATTTATTTCTTGACTGAGTAATTATTGTGTTGATGTGAGCTCATATTGTGTCACATAATGAAGAATTTAGGATGACATGATCTCCCACAAATCTCTCGCGGAACATTATGCTTGCAATAGAAAATGAGAGGTTGTGGCCTGAATCGGACTTTTAAAATGCTACATGCATCATTAACCTCATAATCAACCGTACATGCCATCCTCTAAATATCAAGAGTGTGAAGTAGTAGTATGCATTAGCAGTCAAATCACCCAAGGGGTACCCATGCTCATTATCATCCATCATGGGGAAATATTATATTACTTATTAAAATATTTATTATTTAATAATAAAGAATCAATATATATTATACAAACTAAATGAATTATAAATACTTATATTTTAATATTAAAATAGTTATATAATAAGTTATTAGTATAAATATTTATATTATAATATTATAATATATATATATATAAACCAACGTCTTAAACGAGTCAAGATGGCAGCGAGCTGGGATAAAGAAGTCCAGGCAGAGCGGGAGGATTTCGGAGACAGACAATTTGAGCGGAGCAGAATAAAAATTGAGGTCGAAAGCTCAGAAGACATGGAGATTAACCAGGACGAGGGTTTCTGGAGTAAGACTTTTGAAAAAGGACAGAGCAGCAAAAATGTCAAACGAGGTAGAACAGACAGAAGAAGGGAAGCTCGTGAGCAAAGAGGTAAAGGCCGACCCTGGCAAGCAAAAAATGGAGAGGAGGGAAACCAGCCTCAGGGAAGGCGAAAAAGGGGAAGGAAATCTATCCGTAGGACGGTTCATGAGGCAGAGCAGGCTTACAATCAAGAAACGAATGAAGACATTCGAAAAATCATTGAAGTCATGGAAAACAGAGTCCTGGAAGAACCGTCGGACCCTGAGATGGAAGAGTGGAAATCCCAGATGCCTGATCCAGGCAATACCAGAGGTAGACTAACCCTATACCGTCGAGCTCTTCACACTTACTGGGTCCTGAAGCACCTTTTGGCCAAGGCAATGGAACAAGTCGCTGCAGAAATGGTGGAGATGGCTCAGGAATCGATGGCAGCAAGAAAGGAGATGGCTAATGTTGAAGGTATAATGCGTCAACAGAATGAACAGATTAAGGAGATACAGGAGATGCTAAAGGAACTGGTAAAAACCAAAGACAACAATGAAATCAAAAGGGGAAGCGCGGAGATTTGAGAGGCTAGTTAACTCTCTCTTTTTGATTTTTGATGCTACTGCTCTGTTTTTGGGAATTTGATTGCATGTCACAACAACTAGTAGTGAAGATAGGTCTTTTAGTAGATCTTAGAAAAAACAGTCTCTGAAAACATTCTGATTACAAAGGTTTAATGTCTTGTAAGTTTTTTCTGACAGTATGTAAAAAGAAAAACAGTATCGAATGCTTGATGAAGAGGAACCAACAGATCTGGTTTCCCATATGGGCAGATTGAGGTTCCTTAGTATGTATTTTTCAGTTTGTTGTAGATAATAGAAATTCCTTAGCTTACAGAAATATATATATATATATATATATATATATATATATATATATTCAATAAATATATATATAAATATATATATATAATGTAATAAAAAAGTAGTAAAATAATATGTAATATAATGAATATATTATCCTAGGAAAGGAAAATAATATATTTTATTACTTATTAATAAAAGATATTATGTTCCTTTCTTAAGATATTATATTTATGACCTATAGGGTTTTTGGAAAGACAGTGATTGGGTGCATTGTTAAGTCAGTGGTTGAATTCTCCACCCTATTTGAGCGTTATTCTTGGACATAGCCATAATGTAGCCTCACTAATACCGATATATATATATATATATATATATAACTTTACTACTTTTTTATTACATTATATAATGAATATACTATATGACTATTATAAGTATGTCTAATTCATTTATTTTATTTTATTTATTCTATATAATATATATTGATTCTAAATTAGAATATGTGTGTGGAGTTTTATTATTAGATAATAATAAATATTTTAATAACTAATGTAATTTTTTTCCTTTTTGGTTAATATTATGAATAGTATAAGAATATTTATTTATTTTAATAATTATTTAATTATCTATCTTATTTATTAATTTGATCTTATTTTACTTTCTTTTAATATTATTTAATTATTATTTTTTTTGGAAATATCTGATAAAATTGGAATGATATAGAGATGATTAGGATGGCCCATGCACAGGAATGACACACACAAATCAAGAAATGGTCCAAATTTTTAGCCCTGAGGGTTATTGGTCGATGTCTCGTTGTTAAAGCACCTTGCCATTGAGAGGTCATAGGGTCAATTCTCCTTGACGCCCTCGGGGTTAGGCTTTGATTAGTTTGACTGGCGAGATGTGATCCCTTCGGGTGGATCTGCGTAGATTTTCCTCAGAATATATATATATATATATATATATATATATATATATATATATATATATATATATATATATATTTCTATGTGTGTGTGTGGTTATCTCCCACTCTATTAGCATTTAATATTTTATTTATTTACTTATTTAGGTTTTTTAATATTTTTCTTGTTGGTTGTTGTTTTGACTTTTGTTCTTTCATGGCATCTCTCACTTATTTATCTAGCTAGACCTTATTAGACTTCTCATATTTGTCTTGATGATGAGCCACACTTGTTGGCTTGAAATGTCGACTTAAATATCTAGTTGTGATGCATTCGGATGAATTAATTCAAAGCTATCTATAGCATAGAAGCCTAAACTCAAAAATTCATAAATGGAGTTGATAAAAAGGAAGAATTATTCTACCCCTCTTGACTCAACTTAATTTTTCTTTATGTACTAAAAAAAGAAATAAAATAAAATAAAAGTATAGCTATGAAAACCATGATGCTCACATAATTTTACAGGAATTTTAGTTGAAAACCAATCTCTGGCAGCTAGAACTCCCAAAAAATATTTATTTATATATTTAGCATGCAAAATTGTATTTCCGTTATTCAATCAGAATCCAAACGACATTAACAGATGGTGGCAACAAATTCATAATGATATCTCAAAGATTCATGGACAAATTTAGTCAGATTCATAATAGTTTTAGTTCATAACAAAATTCTATCAAATTACAAACTTTCTGTAGTTGTGCACACTTTCTGTAGCCACTGAAAATCTTCCAAAAGATGAACTATTTTTGCAAATTTATTCTCAAACAACTTCATCAACTATAAGGGTAATCAAGCAGCAACAAATCAAGTCCATGAAGATCAAAAGTTCCAAAATTGAAGAATCCATCAAGTAATTATGTTTCCTTGCATGACGAAACCAATCCAAGGTGGTCAAAGGTACAATAGATAACATTTTAATTGTTTTTATTTAAAAGACTACAAAGCTTAGAATGAATGGACATATGTTTTTGACCCAAGTTCAAAGGATGCTATGATTTCAAAATACTTCTTTTAATGATAATTCCACCCATGTCATTTGATCTACTATATCTTGATTTGATCACATCATTGATTAAGTTACTTGCAAGTTGCCTTGATAATTTCATCAAGCGGTTAAGGAATTGTTATAATTACATGATATGGATTCAATTTTACATCATTCATAAGATGGAATGAACACTTATCTCAACCATATTCCTCCGTCGTAGTCATTTCGTCTAACATCTATCCCTCTGTGACAGATTCCATCATATTAACTTCGCTTATTTTTTCATGCATCCACCACCCTTGATTATAATAGAGTAAATTGGAGAACTAATACTTCCTGAATATTGAAGGATGGCGTGTGTGGTAAGATTTGGATCGATAGGACCTAATTTCTTATAAGCTTATTCAAAGTGCAAGGAAAGGTTCCGAAAAGTAGGATAGTTGAAGTTCTTGGAAATTTTTGAAGGATATGATGTTGGAATAACAAAGGTGTTTTCCAGATAATTTCATGGAGTAGAAGTTGATTTTGGGGACATATGATTGAATATTACATAGTATTTCTTATTTGAAGCCATTAAATTACTAAGGACTGGACAAAACTAGTTTAAAAATCAAAAGAATAAGGGAGAGACATAGAGGAATTTTTTTATCAACCCTAAGATGACTATAGAAATTGGAAAAAGGGCATACCAATCTCAACATTCAAAGGCAAATGGAGGGGCATTCTCTTTAATCTACGGAAGTTCATCACTTGTGAAGGAAGACACAATTTAATAATGTTCTATCATATTCGTCTCCTAATGCATTTCTAGAAAGGTCATGAAATAAATTTAGATCATTGTCTCCTTAACAATCTTAAGAAAATGGATTCAAAAGTTCAAAAAAATCCCAAGAATATAGAAAGAAATGTGTATCATTTTAGGCTTGTTAAAATTTTGATTGAAGAAGAGCTATGTCAAAAAGGAGATAATTGGGATAGTTTTCTCTTGAGAAATCACTTCAAAGAAGCTCTAGTAGCTTCACAAGAAACAGATGATCCAAGCCAAAAGAAGAAGCACTCTAGGGCTAGTGTTTTAAAACCCAAAACTAAAAACCCTAAGCCTATAGAAAAATCCACAAGTATGCCTATAGTAGAATCCACAAGCAAGTCTATAGATGAGCCAATAAATGAGTTTGAAGGCGAACTTGAAGAAAATCTTGAGCCTGTAGAGAATTTTGAGCCTAAATATTCTTAAGTAAAGGAAGTAACTGTGAACATTTATGAATCTACACATCATAAATCATACTGCAATCATTAGTTTATCATCTCCTACTTGTTCTTTACATTCAACAAGTTATTTAATTATTTAAACAACGATGAAAACACTATTGCAGACTACACATACATACAGATCATGAACTGAAATAAAATGAGACAAATACACAAGGGACACTGTTATTTTTGGACAAACGTCCCCGGAAAAACCCAATGCGGGAAAACCAATGCAGCAGCTCTGAGGGTTTTATTATTAAGCAGTAGTTATGAATACACTCTGGATTCCCTCTCAGCTATCTAGTTACAAAGATAAAAATATATTGGAAGAAGCCTAAGTGAGATTACCTCACTTCACCCGGAAAAATCTCTCTGATCCAGCAACTACACTGATCATCCCTGCTAAAACTGTGTTGCCGCTACACAGCAGCTAGGTGGGCCTGCGTGGAGCACACTAGACACTGTTTCAGCATTGTGTTGCCTCCTCTGCCTCCTAAAGCTCTGACGTCAGCCTTTCCATCTGATTATGCTGCTCCCCATGCTAAATTTATATTTCAGCTGGAGGGTGGCTCTTCCCTTTCGCTGGAAATGTGTGGGCCCTTCCTGACCTAGCATCAGCCTCACAAGGTCTGCGATTCCTCCTCTATAATCTCTATGCCTCTCTCTATTGTGTATTCGAGGTCCTCGAGAAGATCCTCCGACCTAAACTATCCCTACCCCTCTGCTGCAACAGATCACTTGTTTGATTTTCTTAGCAAACCTCACCCCAGAAAAATTGAACTCTTTGATCTCTCAAGTGTATCTCCAACTGACCCTCAAAACTCCTCTTATACTTTTCATGTTTATGAATCAACGGTTGATATTAAGTCCCTAATCAACAGCTAAGATTAAAACAAACTTGATCCTTGCCACTTAGAAGTTTCTCACCCATATTCTTATTAATATCCATTAATATTTTTATTTTCCTAAGTTTAGACTTAGGAACCCATTAAAAATATTACTTATTTTAATAAGCCATCATCCGAGTGGAATTTCTCCAAATGATTTCTAGGTTCTGGAGATCTCATGTGTTCTAGCCCCTCCACAAAATTTCGGAGCTAGAGCACATCTGTTGCTACCCAAAATCAACAGTAACTGCAGAGAGGTTTTCAAGTTTGAAACCACAAAAAGTTAAGGAAAAATGATAGCAAAAGTGGGGGGGGAAGAAAAATCAAAAGAAGAAAACCTTTGCACCAAAATGAAAGGACAATCCAATGACAAATTAACTAATATACAAGGAAGTTGTAAAACGAAAAATCTCATAGAAGAAGGGTTCAAAGATTGTAAACCCTAATTCTAATGACATACCCAGGAGAATTACTTGAAAATGTTGATCATTCAATAATCGACATCAAAAATTGTGATGGAGAGGGAAATAAGTCATCAAGGAAAACAAATAAGAAACCAAGGGTTTCTAGTTTGAATACATCAACAACATTTCCACAACAAATGGATAGTAACCCTAGAATTGATATTTCTACACCTTTTTCATCCACAACACTACCACAAGAAAAGGAGACCAATCCAAGAATTAATATTGTTAAAGATATTCCATGACAAAGGCAGACCAAACAAGAAATTGATATTTCTCAACAAAAGGTATAGGATATATTAATTTTCTTGAAAAAAAATCTCAGCAAGAACAAGTACAATAGTCCTTTCGCTATTCCCTTGTTTTTATTCCATCAACATATCCTCTTCAAAGTTCAGTGCCATCCCCTATAGATAATGCACCATTTGATAATTTTAAGGAAATGGATACATTTGAGAAGTGAAACAAAAAATGAAAGAGTTGGAGGCCTTAGAAATACACATCAAGGGTTAAAATGAAGTCTTGAAGACACAAAATAAGAAGATGTTGAAAAGGATGCAACGCTATTATAAGAAGAATTTCAAGCGTGAGAAGGCCAATGAGAAGATGCATTCCAAAATGAAAAATTTGAATGCAAGAATATTATTGAGGAAGTCAAGATGGTCAACAACTAAGAGGAAGAAAGGATTTCTAAGCAGTAACTTGGATATTCTCATCCAATTTATTTAGTCCATACAATGACAGGGAAGAAATTATAAAAAAAATGTAATTTTATTAATGCATGAGGACCTGCAAAATCCTCAGCATGGGGGAATGTTAAGGTTCAAAAATAACTTGTTTTTGTCCCTTTTGTATGCTTAGTTTTGCCTACATTTTCTCTTATAAGTCCATCATAGTTATCGTTTCATAAACTTATGTTATCATTTATGCACAAACACCATGATTAAGCTATAATGGTTACAACTGAAGAATTTAAAGGTAATCTTGCCTATATTTCTATAGTTTTGTATATTTCTTTATGAAAACAGTTTAGAATCTTATGATTGTAGAAACTCACATATTGTGTAGTTGCTCCTTCTTTTTGTTGTCAAATCATAGGTTACTATATCTCTACACGTCATCGAGCAAAATTATAGACCAAGGGACATGGAAAAAAGTAAAGAGATGGTTTTCCGCCTATGGTCGCAATTAGAAGACATCCACATCATCAACAGGGTTCGGTAAAAAAACCTAGTCAAAAACTTAGGTGGTGGTAGAGTAACAATTCAGGTGTTCACAAAGTTTGAGTTTAATGGAAATCATTTACATTGTGCATTGGATTAAGATCCCACAAAGTCGAGAGGTAAAGAGAGATACATGTTCTCGTCATGAATCTCTCATATCATCAAATCCCTCTTTTATTTCCATGCGATCTAGAAAACTATTATTTATTCTTGAAGATTAGTAAGAAATTGTTGAGGCAATTTTATTTTTGATATTATAAATACTTATGCTAATGTTGGAGAAGACAAGTTGAAGTTATTGGAAATAGTTTTAATTTTAATATAGTTGGCATGTTTTGTACTTGTGATGCACCATTTGTGATCCTATTTATACTTGCTTTATTTGCTCGGAGTTCTATTTAAGCAACGTGAGAACCAACTAGGAAGGGCCCCCTATGAGCATTCACATTACCATCAGTTTCTTTGTATGGTTAATTTATGTTTCATTTTATTTTTGTGAATAGGGTAGAATATATTACAGTTTGATATGTCATTTTTACAGTTGTTGGTCTTTAAATTTGCAACAATTACATCTTTGTTTTCAATTAGTTATGTTTTCAATCAGAATAGTTGCTTCTCTCATCTGGTATTCCTCTAATACCAACATTATCCAAGATCTTTTCTTCAGTTGATGTTAGTAGAATTGCATCAAAGAGCATGTAAAAACCATGTATGCAAACAATTAAAGAATAAGCAACATAAAGGAGACCATAAAGATCATGCACACAAAAGTTTGGTAATGGAGTTTGTCCAGTGTGGACTACATCTTCGGGCCATGCTTCAATAGTGGGTGGGTCGCTTCATTCATCTCAGCAAAAATGAAAATGAGTATATGGAAAGATACATTATTCTAACTCCAATCCTGGGAGTGACTTGAAGTTCCACTACTCAAAACATAACAATCACAACACTAGCAGGTTTGTCTCATCCTCCTAAGACTTTTGAGTTTAAACATGACCTGCTTCTAAAAGGTGCATTGTTGTCTCAAATTTCATGCCCAACAATTAATGAAACATAAGGTCTTCTAACATGAGCCCTAATATTCGTTTCTCATATCCCAAATCTGACTGCACTAGTAAAATCCTTGTGAAATTCTAATTAAAATGAGTATAAACTCAACTATATTTTTCCACTGTCATCTTTGGACCCCCTAGAGAATCTTCAAGATTCCACAACAACATCTAAGGGAATATTTTCTGAATATATTATGGAGTATTTTCTTAGAATATACTTTTCAAAAAATGTGCATGCACCTACTTCCACCCTCCTAATTCTTGTACTTCAAGTTCCGTCGACCCAGTTCCACCTCTGCGGCCCTCTATTTGTTGTCTATTTGAATGCATTATAGTGGTTTAAATAATTGATTGAGGGAAAAATTAACAAAGTGTGACATTGATGCAATGGTTGGCATGCCTAAATTAAGGCATGGGTGGTTGTGGGAGGTCCTAGGGTCAAAACTCATTGGCCTCCCTTACAAACCATATATATAATATTCGTTACAAACCATATATATGGTATTAACCATTTGAAACATACATGACTCCCAAATTTGTGAATAAAATAATTTTTTTGTGCACGTGCCCCAAAGCCATATGGCCTATTTGGAGGTGCCACGTGGCATGCTCCCATTGGTAAAAAACTGCCCAATCAACCTGCCACCTATGTGCCCAATCAGCGGCTTCCACTTGTCAGGTCAACATTTTGCCACATCAGTTGTGAGGTTATTGCCATTCATGGCACATGGCATTCTCCGGATGGTGCCATGTGGCGTGCTCTAGTGGTGCCATGTGGAACTTTCTATTGGTCCATTTGGCAGTCCAAAAATTCCAAAAATAGGTGACACGTGTCACACCCTTTGGGCTTCCACATCACCCTACTAATGTCAGTAGTATGGATTGCGGATGTCATCATTTGACTTTGACTTTCCCCCAATTTGACTGAAACTTTGACTGAGCATAACTCTCGCATATGAGGTCCGATTGAGGTTTAATATGCATCATTGAATTCCTTGTGATGATCTCTTCGATATGGTTATGGTTTCACTCCCATTCATGGACATTAATTTTTGGCCCATTAGGGATCCACCTGGATCATTCCTCCCTACTTAAGGACTTTTGGTCTTCCAAAAGTATAAATAGTTACTTCAATCTGATCAGCATAACAAATGTCTTCAACATACCACCTTTCCTTTCCTTCATCTTTGTACTTTGAAACTAGGAATGATGAATCTGACACTTATATCCATATGAAAATATGTAGCTTCCAATACATGTCCAACTTGCAAGATTCCAAAAAGGACCATACTTGTCAAGATTTTATAGAACACTCATGTTCAATGTTTTCAATAGAACCCATACCCTTTGATATTCAACTAAAGGCCAAAATATCACTATGCTGCAAATTCAAATGATGTTATAGGCTACCCATCTCTTACCGAACCAGGCTAATGGGCTTTCTTCTTGTCGTCGGATTCCTTGTTGAACTACTCCATTGGTCGGTTCATTCACAGATGGTTTCATATGCTCCATGTCCTTCTCTGGGCATAAGTCTGGATGGAGCTTCCAACATGTCACTTTCTGATGTCCACTCTTGTTTTAATGGTTCTTCCTCCTCCAGACTTTCTTGAACTTCTTCCCTGAATGGTTGTCTTTAGTGTGAGCCTAGCAAGGAGATATTTCCTTATTTCTTCCTTTGAAATGCTCATTATCATTGGAATGTCATGATGTACTCTCAACATCTTACACTAATTTAGACTCTCTTGCCTTTGTGGCTTTGGAGTTTATTTCAAATACACCAAAACAATCATCATAATGAGAACATGAAACTAAAGAGTCACTACCTCAGTTGTTGATTCTGTAGTGGGTGAGGATGGTATCGCTAAGCCTCCATTACGTTGCAACTTTACCAAGGCCTTTTCTACGTCTTGTAACTAAAGTTATAGTATATTCTCATGGTCCTCTACTACTTGTAGCAGTCTCCTCAATTCAAAATTATCTGCTTGAATGCTCTGGTGATGATAATTTTGAATGATGAGAAGAAATTGAAGAAGAAGAACATTCATTGGAAGATGGAGATGGAGATTTAGGATTGTCTCCTCCATTTCCCTGACTTACAAAATCATGGTCCTCTACTTTATATTTCTTCTTCTTTTCCTTCTTTACTATTCTCTTCTCATAATCTGCAAAAAAATTATCTACTTTTTTTTTCCATCCAGTAGAAATCCTTGTAGAGAACTTTGTTATTCTCCATTTTCCTTCTTCTCGTTGCACGTCCAATCTATGATTATCTTTCACACTCGCAATTCACATTAGCAAGAAGATAGTTTTGATACCAAACTTGATCTGGTATTCCTCTAATACCATCATTATCCAAGATCTTTTCTTCGGTTGATGTTAGGAGAGTTGCATGAAAGAGCATGTAAAATCCATGTATGCAAACACTTGAAGAAGAAGTGCCATGAAGGAGACCATAAAGATAATGTGTACAAAATTTTGATAATGGAGTTCATCTAGTGTGGACTATCTCTATGGGCCTTGCTTCAATAGTGGGGAGGCTGCTTCATTCATCTCAGCAAAAATGAAAATGAGTACATCGAAAAATACATCATTATACCTCCAATTATGGGAGTGACTTGAAGTTCCACTACTCAAAACACCTCAATCACAGCACCAGCAAGTCCGTTTTGTCCTCCTCATACTTTTGACGGTGAACATTACCTACTTTTGAAATGTGCATTTTTGTCTTCAATTTCATACTCAACAATTAATGAAACATGAGGGCTTCTACCATAATCCCTGAGATCTGTTGCTTAGATCCCAAATCTGACTATACCAGTGAAATCCTTGCGAAATTATGAGTATACACTCAATTATATTCTGTCATCGTCATCTCTGGACCCCTTAGAGAATATTTAATATTTCATAACAACATCTAAGAGAATATTCCATGGAATATTTTGGGAATATTCCCTTAAAATATACTTTTCGAAAAATGTGTTTGTGCCTGGTTCCACCATCTTGGTTCTTGTACTCCAGGTTTTGTCGACCCAACTCCACCTCTATGGCCCTCCATTCGTTGTCCCGTCGAATGCATTACAACAGTTTAAATAATTGGTTGAGGGAAAAATTAACAAACTTTGATGTTGATGTAATGGTTTACATGCCTAAATTAAGGTGTTGGTAGTTGTGGGAAGTCTTGGGATCAAAACCCATGGGTTCCTTTTCGCTTAAAATCCTTGTTACAAACCATATATATAATATTCGTTACAAACCATATATATGGTATTAACCATATGAGACATACGTGACTCCCAAATTTGCGAATAAAACAAATTGTTGGTGCACGTGTCCCAAGGGCACATGGCCTATTTGGAGGTGCCACGTGGCACCATGTGATTGGACCATGTGGCATGCTCCCATTGATCCAAAGTTACCCAGTCAACCTACCACTTGTGCACCCAATCAGCGTTCCTTTTCCACGTTTCAAGTCATCATGCTAACATGTCAATGGTACGGCGACTGCCACTTCATACCACGTAGCGCTGTCTAGATGGTGCCACATGGCGTGCTCGAGTGGTGCCTTGTGGCATTTTTATACTAGTCTGTTTGGTAGTAAAAAATTTCCAAAATTATGTGACACTTGTCATACCCTCGAGTTGCCATATCACCCTGCTGACATCAACAATACGGACTATTGATGTCTTCATTTGACTTTGACTTTTGCCTAGTTTGATTGAAACTTTGACTGAGCATAACTTTTGCATATGATATCAGATTGAGGTGTCGTTTGCATTGTTGAATTCCTTGTGACAATCTCTTTGATCTGGTCCTAGTTTTACTATGATCCGAGGACTTCGATTTTTGGGCCATTAGGGATCCACCTAGATCATTCTCAATTATTTATGAATTGAATATTTAATTGAACATGAATACAGAGCCTTATGTTACTTGCTTGTGTAGAACCCTAAGTGCCCTATGGAAATTTCTTCAATTTTATGATCAATTTCTTAAAATATAATATATCAGTTGAATCACAAGGATAAAAGCCCTATGTAACCTACTTGAGCAGAACCTTGTGTTATATGTGGTACTTGTCTAAACATTCCTTCTGTCAATTTTTTTACATCGATTACAAAGTTAGAAACTAATTCCTAACACATATCGTTCCTTACACTTCAAAATCTTACCAACCTGGATTGATGAATTAAACGTAATAGAATTCTAATACAATTGAATAGACCAACAAGTTCATCAAAGACCATAATCCACATATCGTTTTAATTCAAGAAAAAATCTCTGAAGGGTCTTAAGCATGGGATGCATTTAAACCTTGTCTTAAGGGATGGTCCTTTTGTATTCTAAATGTTAAAGGTAAGTCAAGATCTCTACTTATGGCTTTGATTCATGCACTCCAAGCAAATTCTACAACTACCATGAGTTCGGCCATCTTTGTAGTTCTTGATATTAAGGAGTTAGACATTCTTCTGAAAGTCATAAATCGTTATGTTCCTTACGTAGATAGAAGACCCTTTTAGGAAGCTTTGGCCAAATTTACTACTTTCAATAATTATCTTATTTTTCTTGGTGGAGATTTAAATTTAACTCGTTCTTTATGAGAGATCCATCGGTCTCATCTAAAGCAGGACCCGTTGGGAATATTTTTCAATCATTTTCTTGAAACTCATAATTTTATGGATGTGGAGCCTTTGAACATTGTTCCTACATGTCAAAATTATATAAAGAATAGGGAATTTATTTCAAAAAGGTTTGATATATTCCTTGTTTCTAAATCTTTGAAGGGGAATTCTTTCCTTCTTAAATCTTGGGTTGCTTTAGGAAGCATTTCAGACCATCTTCTTGTAATATTTGAAATAGCTATAGAATATGAGGAGCTACAACCACTCATATTTTTTATCATATATGGTTAGAAGAAGATCACAAGAAGTTGATATAGGAAGATTGAGAACCTTTAAGCTCTAATAATCCTTCTTCTTTCATGTAGTAATTTGCAAATAATATCATTAGAGTTAAGGCTAAAGCTAATATATGGATTCTATCATATAAGGGGAAAATTTGGGCCAAGTTGAAAGAAACTAAAAGGAATGTAAACAATCTTTTTTAGGAAAATCAACCTAGTATATTCTCAAAAGAAGAATTGTCCATTTTGAGAGACCTTGAAACAGTTAGGTACGACTTGATTGCTAAGGATGAATTTGAATAGAGACTCCAAAAACAAGCCTTACATATTCAATAAAGAGACAATAATAATAAAAATTCACCATTATGCTAATTACATAAAAAACTTCAACACCATATAGTATTCAGAGGGGGAGATGGCTATATTATTTGAGGAAAACATTGAAGCAAAGGCTCTTCATGTCAGTTCCTTGCTCAAAGAGCCAAAGGGGTTCCCCATCCAAGAGATATTTAAGATCCTTTGTCTGATTCCTCAATCTATCAATGGTGAAATGAATGCTAGTTTGGAAGCGAAATTCATAGAGGAAAAAGCAAGGAGCACTCCCTTCTTGCTAAAAAGAGGAAGAGCTTGGGCCCGAATAGATTAAAAATGGAATTTTATGTGGGTTTCTATGATCTTATCAAAGATGATCTTCTTAAATTCGTGAGGGAATCTTAGCAATTTAGAAAGATGCTTCATGCCTTTAACTCTACTTCATAGCTCCTGTTCCCAAAAAGTAGGATGTGTCTTCCTTTGTTGATTATCCCTTGATTTATTGTTG
Organism: Pinus tabuliformis; assembly: GCA_031772625.1. Lineage (NCBI taxonomy): Eukaryota > Viridiplantae > Streptophyta > Pinopsida > Pinales > Pinaceae > Pinus > Pinus tabuliformis. The sequence continues at coordinate 165,271,560 of CM062815.1, read as the reverse complement.
TAATGAGATATATAAAAAAAATAGGTGATCGCACTTAGGCACAAATCTATTTTAAGTAATATAATGTTAGAAGAACAATTTGGTTTTATTCACTATTGTCAAATCAATTATGCATTGTTCTTGCCCAGGAAACTCTTCTGGTTCAATAAAACTATCTAAGCTTCAATTAGTGATTCTCAAAATCAACCTTTCTAAGGCTTATGACATATTTAATTTGTCTTTCTTGTGCCTGATCCTTATCCAAATGCGAATGAACATTAACACAGTTAACTAAATCATGAGTTATGTGCAGTCAGTATCATTTGTAGTATTAATAAATGGTTCTCCATCAGAGTTATTTCCAACATCTTGTGGTCTTCGACAAGTTTTCCCATTATCACCATTTTTGTTTGTATTTGCGGTATAAGGTTTAGGATATATTATGGAAAATACAAGAGATAAAGAGGATATTATGTGAGTAAAGGTTTCTTCATTAGAGCATATATCCCATCTCTTATATATGGATGACATATTACTTTTCAATGTCAAGTCTCTTTATGAACCTCAAGCCCTCAATAGTAACCTTTATATATATAAGAAAGTGATAAGTATAGGGATTAACATTTCAAACTTGTGCTTGATGTAGTGTAATCTTTCAAAGGATATTTTTCCCCTACTACCAGACCTGTTACATTTTCCTCGTAGATTTATTAATGGTGGATTAAAGTAATTTGGATTTTTCCTCAAACCAAACTTCTACAAATTTGTATATTGAATGTGACTTTTCAAAATGGTAGAGGCTTATATCCTTATGTGGGTGAAAAAGATAATATCACATGGTGCACACCTTGTTTTGGTTAAATATGTAGGTTTTAACCCCGTACAAAAATTATCTGCATACGAATTCTAAAACAGAAAATAAACAATGGCAAGAGCATAACACATAAAACAAATATACAAAGAGATTATCCCCTAGATCCCAAAATCGGGACTACCAGATTGATTGTTCATTATGTTCCTTTCAATGTTACAATACATATATATAAATGCCGAAGCATCCATAAATCCCAAGCCATTAACCCTGGATTAGAACATAATCGTAGTTCCCTTGACCAAATCTACAAAATACCATGGACCACAAACCATCACGCCCAAAACCATGTGTGAAATCCATGCACAAAACCATAGGTAGGTCCACCCACCTAATATAAGGTACAAAAAAAATTTACCGGGGAAATGAGAGGGGGGCTACTGCCCCCCTCTAACCCCCTAGTTTAACTACTGGGGCTAGTTGTGGAAAGAATATAACACAACCCAAAATTCTCCCACTTGTTGTTTTCTTTCAACAGGGGGCACAAGCAAGCTTAGTTATTGATCTAGCCCTGCAACGCCCATTGTTTCTCTACACCAAGAGAACTTCTCAGTGCACACAGACTTTGTCAATGCTTCTGCAGTATTATTTAAAGTGTCCACCTTTACCAGCAACACCTTTTTGTCTTCTACCATATCCCTCACAAAGTGATACTAAACATCAATGTGCTTTGTCTTTGAATGATAATCAGGGTTCTTTGCCAAGAAAATTACAATTTGGTTGTCACAGTCTATCCTTATAGCTCGTTGTACTAACCCCATACTTGAACACAATCTCTGCAACCAAACTACTTCCTTGCTTGCATGAGTGGCTGCCATGTATTATGCCTTTGTAGTTGACAGTGCCACTACAGATTACTCATCCAACTGATTGCACCTCCAAATAGGTTAAACACATACCCACTTGTATCTCTTCTCTAATCCAGATCTCCAGCCTAGTCTACATCACTAAATCCATGGATGTCCAAACCTCTGTCCAATCCTGGTCTTCCTTGGTAGCACAAACCATAATCACTAGTGCCACACAAATACCTAAAAACCCACTTCACTGTTGTCTAATGCTCCTTCCCTGGTTTTGACATAAACCTTCTCAATACTCCCACTGCATGTGTAATGTCTGGTCTAGTACAGACCATCGCATACATCAGGCTACCACCTACACTTGTATGTGGAACACGGGACATGTCCTCTTCCTCTTCTTATGTCTTGGGACACTGTTCAGCAGATAACTTTACACCTATAGGAATAGGAACCTTCACCAGTTTACTATCATGCATATCAAACGTCTGCATTATTGTCTCGACATACTTTCTCTAGTTTAACCAGAGCTTCCTCTTTGCCCGATCTCCTTTAATTTCCATGCCCAAAATATAATTTGCCGCACCAATATATTTCATGTCGAATTTGGAGGACAATTGGGTCTTCAAATCCTGGATAATTTCTTTGTCATTTCCAACCAGCAACATATCATCCACATACAAGACCACATAAATAACACAGTCACTAATTAATTTAAAATATGCACAGTGATCTACTTTGCTTCTTGTGAAGCCAAGTCCCCATATAAATGTATCAAGTTTCTGATACCACATCCTTGGCAACTATTTTAACCCATACAGAGACTTTTTTAACTTGCATACCAGTTCTTTCTTACCCTTCACTGAAAATCCTTCAGGTTGCTTCATGTAGATCTCTTCTTCCTTATCCCCATGAAGAAATTTTGTCTTCACATCCATCTATTCTACCTCAAAATCAAAAGAAGTAGCAACAGATAAAAGTAATATAATAGAAGCTACCTTGGAAATAGGAGAAAAAATATCACCAAAATCAATTCCCGACACCTGGGAATAACCTTTTTCTACCAACCGAGCTTTTTATTTCTCCACCTTTCCTTCTGCATTCATCTTCTTCTTGAACACCCATTTGCTACCAATGGGTTTCCTTCCAGCTGGAAACTCCACCAAATCCCAAGCCTCATTTTTGCGAAAAGATGTCATTTCATTAGCCATGGCCTCTTTCCAGAGTTTGACATCCTCTGAATCTATTGCTTCCTTCACAGTTCTAGGATCATCATTAGTAATAGATAAAGAAGATCGACTATACCTTTCTGGTTGCCTTCTTTCTCGAACTAATCTTCTCACAATCAGAGTTTGTGATTCTTCCTCTTATGATTCCTCTTCTGTTGTAGAGTCTAGTTCTTCCTCCTTTAGCTCAAACTCTATCTTCTCAGGTTCCTTTGGTAGGGCTTCATGTTTAATAACATCTTTCACCTCTCTAAACACCACATCTTGGTTGTACATGACCTTCCTTGTTACTAGGTTCCAAAGCTTATAACCTTTTAAACAATCTATATACCCAATAAAGATGCACTTTTCATATTTACTATCCAACTTTGTTCTTTTCTCATTTGGAAAATGTACATATGTATCACATCCAAATACCCTTAGATGTGAAAGAGAGGGTTTCTTACCAATCCATACCTCTTGTGGATTATCCTCCAACATTGATGAAGGTGATCTATTGATCAGGTAACATGCAGTCTCCACTGCCTCTGCCCAGAATTCTTGTCTTAACTCGGCACCACTGAGCATGCTTCTTGCCCTTTCCATCATCGTCTTGTTCATTCTTTCTACAACTCCATTTTGCTCAGGTTTATATGGAGTAGTCTTCTACCATGCTATACCACACTTCTTACAGAACTCTTCAAATTCCTTCTTGCAAAACTCTCCAATGTTATCTGTCCTCAGCACCTTTATCTTATTCTTTATTTGGTTTTCCACCAGAGCCTTAAATTCTTTAAACATGTCAAAGACTTTAGATTTATTCTTGAGGAAATATATCCATGTATTCCTTGAGAATTCATCTATAAATGATACATAGTACATAGACTTACCCAGTGATGGAACCGACACAGGTCCAAACACATCATTGTGCACAAGCTCTAATATATGTTTCGCCCTCTTACCACCAAAGGGGAAACTCACCTCATTCAGCTTCCCATATACACAATTTTCACAGAAATCAAAATCCAAAGAGTTATTAGACATACCTTCTACCATACCTTTACCATGAAGTATTCGAAGGCCCTTCTCTCCAATATGTCCAAGCCTTTGATTCCATAGCATGGTATTTTCTCCAAAGGCCACTAGATTTTCTGCTCCACTTTCAGGAACCACATAACTATTGCACCCATCAATAAAAGTGCTACCTTACAGCTTGTACAGAGTTCCAATCTGAACTTCCCACATCAATAACAATGCTCCCTGAACCATCTCGCAGGTATCTTTCTCGAACACTGTTTTTACATCTCCATCATCCAGCGTACTTACAAAAATCAGATTTCTGGCTAATCCACGAATATGCAGAACACCCGGAAGTGTTCTAATTCTTCCACCTTGCAACTTCAACTTGACTTTTCCACGACCAATGATTCTAGCCTTCCTGTCATCCCCCAAGAAGACATCACCACCATGATATTTCTCATACTCACAGAACCACTCTCTATGGGGAGTGAAGTGAAAGGATGCACATGAGTCAATCAACCACGCCTCGTGATCTACATGTTTACTTGAAGAAGAAGCCAAGTACATATCCCCACCTTCATCTAATGTGGTTTTCGCCTCTGCAGAAGGAGCATCATCAGAGCCCTTTCCTTTCTCATGAGTTTTAGATTTACAGTCCCTTTTGTAGTGCCCTTCCTTTCCGCATTTCCAGCACACCTTTACAGGTTTTCTTAAAGATTTAGATCTCCCTCTAGATTTAGGTCTCCCACTCAAGGACTTATTTTTGTTTCTTTCTTGGGACTGCCCTCGTACAGACAAGGCATCACCATTCTGGCTCTCCATATTTTCCCGTTTCATCTCCTGCACCAGCGAGGATGAGACTATCTCATCAAACTACAAAGTAGTTTCATTGCTACCTATTACAACAACCATACTATCCCACGAATCTAGTAGAGAACACAAAAAATTGATGCACTTAGCTTCATCTGAAATTTTAATATCAACAGATAATAATTGGCTTACCATAGTATTAAATGTGTTCAAATTCTCTATCACCGAGTCTCCATCTTTCATCCTCAGGTTATACAGTTTTTTTTTTTCCGTTGGAACAATTTATTCACCAAAGACTTAGATTGGTACAAAGTCCCTAACTTGTCCCACAAAGCCTTCGACGTAGCTTCCCCTAATACATTTAGCAATACTAAATTTGAGACACATAATTGTATTGTCCTTTTTTCCTTCTTATCCAACTTCTTCCAGTCTTCATCGAACATTGACGTTGGTTCAGTACCTAGATATACTGCGATCCACTGATCTTTATCCACCAACAGGTCTTACATATTGATTTTCCACAACTAAAAACTCTAACCATTAAATTTCTCGATCTCTGTCTTTCCATTGCTCGCCATCTTCTTTCACCACAAGAACCGATCCCACAAATCTCCCACTGAACAAGGTCTAGCATAGGCACGAGAAAAACTCCTTAGCAACAAAGGCATCCCCTTGAAGCCAAAATAGCTCGAATACGAAATGTAAGTTTCAATCCCGTACAAGATTGCAAATTGGACCTGGCTCATCACTAAGGTGGAGAAGAGAATAAATAGTTGGTGCCACAGATTCCTCCCTTGTGTAGGCCGACTTACTCTAATTAAATCTGTCCTCGAAGCCACCCCGGTATACTGGATGTCGCTTGCCTGGATACCAAGAGGGATTCTGCATAGAATTCAACAAATCTGCTGTAAATTTCTTTGGAATTGTAGAAAGGAGGGCAAGCCTTTTGCCTGGGTCAAATGGTCCAAGATCGCTACACCTAAGAAGTGGGGTGGCTGGGGTCTAAAACTTCTTCCAGCTTTTGCTCAAGCATTGGCATCCAAACAGAGTTGGCTTTTACTCAAACAAAATAGTCTTTGGGTAGAGGTAGTACTACATAAATACATCTGGCCATTGACTATCATTGACTGGATTAGAAGTACAACTTGGAACAGGAAGGGCATCTCGGTGATTTGGAGAGCTATCCTTAATTCTATTTCAACCATCAAGGATGGCTTACTATGGAAAATTGGCAATGGTAACTCTGTTCGTATTAGCATCGATCCTTGGACAGGCAGCGGCAACTCCCATCTTCTACCTGTTGGACTGATACAACACCTAAACAACAGAGGCATTAAATTTCTGGGATAGATTGGAGATCACCAGAATACTACTTTCCACACACAAGCCTGGCTGACTGATCCGCTATGGCTTATTCCAAATGAATGGACTAGAACTTGGCAAGACTATCTTCAGGCACTTACCGAATCACACATAAGATTATGGAATGTGGAGGATGAACTTATTTGGGCACACTCGAAGGCTGGGCAATACACTCCGAAACAAGGATATGACATAATTATAGCAGACAAAAAACCGGAGATTACAAGAAGCTGGTGGATTACCTTATGGAAATTAAAAGCCCCTCCTCATACCAGACTGTTGATGTGGAACATATTAGAAGACAAGATACCCACCGGATCCTATCTAAAAAGAAGAGCCTTCATGGGACCTACCCGGTGTGTACTCTGCCTCCAAGAAGAAGAAATGACTCAGCATCTATTTCTTACTTGCACTACTACCAGGAGCATTTGGTCCCAAGTCCTACTGTCTCTTAACATGAATTCACACTGGCAGGGAGATGATATTACATCGGCTTGGGAAAACTGGTGGAGTACCTCGGTAGTGGCTAAAGCAAGGAACCTTCCACTCCTCATCTCTTGGTGCATTTGGCTCAAGAGAAATAGAAAAATCTTTGATGATGAATTGATAAAATGGAATCTTCTCCCCCCATATATTTGCGCTGCATATGAGGAACTTCCAAATGAGGACAGCCAAAAAATACCTAGAATAATTCGACAGGAACAGATCAATAGAGCAATCCCGTGGGCCTTTTATGATGGTGCTGCCCAACAGCATGGATGTGGGGGTGGCATTTTCCTCTACCTTCAGAAGTACACTTTTTCCAGATCAGTATGGGACTGGGACTGGGCACAAACAATCATGCTAAACTGATATCTCTCCGCCATCTGCTATATATTGCTATACTGAAACAATGCCGAAATATACAAATATTTGGAGATTCAAAGATTGTGACTGATTGGTTTAATAATACAGTTACTTGCTCTCCTTACACTTTGAGAACTATTATGGAAGAAATTGTTTTTTTGTTAACATTCTTTGATCAGATTTATGTTTCTCACATCTACAGGGAAAGAAATGAAACTGTTGATCAACTATCGAAAGAAGCGACGCATCGTCCTCTAGGAGAGTGGATGATCATCGAACATACTCCAGCAAGGATCTATCAGTATTTTCATCATCCATACATGGACGAGGGACTACAGGGGGGCAACAACCCCTAATTTTACATAGCTTTTGACTCTGAACTTTTACTGAATTTTGTTTCTGTACATAAAAGAATAGTGAATATGGTCGGTCAACCCCTGCATGGGTGATTTTGGTTTTACACAGAATTTTATTTTGCAACAGAACAGCACACCCTTTCGGTCTCCTATGTACATAATTATGTTTCTGGTATGTGGTCAAAAAGCCACGCTTACAGCATATGCCTTCGGGCATCTACAGCATGTAATTTCTCTTTATGAAATTATGATTTTATTTTATGGAAAAAAGTTTTAATCCCGTACAGAAATTACCTGCATACGAATTCTAAAAACAAAAAATAAACAATGGCAAGATCATAACACATAAAACAAATATACACAGATATTTTCCCCTGGATCCCAAAACCAGGACTATCAGATTGATTTTTCATTATGTTCCTTTCAATGTTACAATACATATATATACATGCTGAAGCATCCATAAACCCCAATCCATTAACCCTGGATTAGAACATAACCGTAGTTCCCTTAACCAGATCTAAAAAATACCATGGACCAAAAACCATCACGCCCAAAACCATGTGCGAAATTTATGCACAAAGCCATATTTAGGTCCGCCCACCTAATATAGGGTCCAAAAACAAAAATCTTGGGGCGTTGCCCCCAACCCCGTAGAGGGGGGTACCACCCCCCTCAAACCCCCCGATAGGGGGGGCTGCCCCCCTCCTCCGCCCCCCCTCTAACCACTGGGGCTAGTCGTGGAAAGAATAAAACAAAACCCAGCAAAATATGTCCTAAAAATTATTCTAGTTTTACATACATATATTGCAAATGTACCCAAGGGTATTCTTACCAAAATAAACAAGTCAAGTTTTAGATTTCTCTAGTTTGAAAATTGGCTCTTTCAGGACCGTCTTATTCAAAATAGATTTGCTAAAAAGTTTGGGAGGATGGGTTCTCCCAATCTTTGGCAGCAAAGAGTTTATGGAGGTTCAATGATATTTTTTCACTATGGGGCATAGTAGTGTGTTCTAAATATTTGAATGGCCTTTTGATAGAGGACCAATATCAAGCTTCTAGGAAGTCCTCTAAAAATGGATCTATAGTTTGGGAGGCTTTGGTCATTTCTTTTTATATAATTGGTCCTTGGATGCATGGAAGGTGGGGAATGAAATAAAAGTTAGAATTGATGAAGATCGATGGCTGGGAGATGGCAACGCCTTCCATATCTAACATAGTATAGTTAAGTCTCTTGATGGATAGGATATATTTTCTTTGGATGATGCTAAAACCCAACACTCTTGAGAATTGGCAAGAGGGATTGGAAATTTGAATGGACTCTTGGTATTTCAAGACCTGATGTAGTTGAATGGCACAAATTTATGTGATTCTCTGCTCCAACTTTAGAAAATTACAAAGGAAGAAGATGACTCACTTTGTTGGTCTAAAAATCCTAGTACTCGAAATTTTAAAACAAAACTTTGATACAATGCTTTGTGTAGGGATGTCTTTCGGAGTCATCACATTCATGTTTTATTGTATCGACGTTTCGAACCAACCTCTGTGGTTCATCATCGGGATCAGATGTGTGAAAAAGTTAGATAATGATGGGGCAATAAATAGAGGAAAGGTTGGGTTGGTAATATAAGAAGCCGACAAGTTTGATAATGTTAAGAAATAAATTTATTTTAATTAATTAAATATATTTTTTTATGATATTTTATGTTTATATTTCTTTATTTCTTTATATATTTATTTATTTAATTTTTCTTTAGATTTAATTATAATTATTCAAATATAATGTAACATTATAATATTATCAGAACGAAGAGGAGTATGAACATGCTCGGAGTGGAGATGGCAAGGGTTTGGGAGCAGAGTTTTTGCACAGAACCAGGACCAGACGCGGGTTAGGGTTCCAACAGTGGATACAGTACACAGGCATAGGTATAGGAGAGAAAGCGACTGGAGGACTGGCAGCTAGAGGTCAAAGTTGCTTTAGTCGACAGCTGGGGGGTCTTTGAACAGTGTTCATAGTTTTTCTCCATTTTCCTTGAGACAACAAAAGACAAGGGTTTTTGAGCTGGCACCAAATCCATTTTCCGGCGACCTCTCCCAAGCGGTCACAGTAACCATGGTTAACCCTAATGAACTGTTGGACCTTGACCCGGAAATGGAAGATATTCTATCTGTTTGGGGAAAAGACCCGTCTGCGAGGAACATTGAACGTTATTTCGGTGGTTATCAGTCTTCAAGGTCAGGAACCCCTCTGCAGAAATCATCGGAGAACAAACCTTCCTCTCTCCAGCCACACAAGGTCAGTGAAGGAAATGTATTCAAGCATCAGGAACTGGCTTTCTCACAGCAGTCGAGCAGAATTGTTGAGGAGGTGTGGCATGCAAGCTATTCCCAGAGTTACGGCAGTAAAGAAAAACCCTACCCAGCTGGGCATTTCCTTTCAGGAGGTATAGAAGACATAGTAAATATAGGGCTTCTTTCTGGGCAAGGAAGTGCAAGGGGACCTGGAAGGGTTTTAGCGATCTCCAGGGTATCATTCACAAAAGACCAGGGTCGCCCCAAAGGTATAGGATACCATTCGGCAGAAGGATTCGAAGCCCCTCCCGATTGTCAAACGGTTGGAACTGAAGGAAATGTGGGTGCTCAGGTTAGTAATCAAACCCCTGTCGACCCCCTCCCTGATTTCACAATTTTTTCGAAACATCCTTGCTCGGAGTTCGAAACCCCTCCGAATCCGGATCAGGAAGACCCAGCTTGGAACAATTCTATTAAGGAGACTAGGGAGGTAGCCGCTAGGAGTAAGAGAAAAGGGGAGAAGAGGAAAACCCAGAGGCCTATTGGTTCTCAGGATTTGGAAGGAAACCTGATTTTGGGTATGGACGTAACAATTGAGGAATCTTTGGAGGTGGCAGAATGTACCCTAGTTGGCAGGGCGAGAGGAAAGAAATTTACTCCAGATTTTATCCAAGCTTGGGGAGAACATCATTTTCTGTATGACAAAATCAAAGGGTTTGAAGCCTCAAACCTTGAAAAGGGATGGTTCATGTTTCGTTTTGAAAACAAAGAGGCAGAAGATTGGGTTCTTGAAAGGAACTGGGCTATAGGAAATATCCCTATACTGCTAAAGAAATGGAATCCCCTTTTTGATGCTATTTATGAGAAAACGGATGTCTATCCGGTTTGGGTCAGAGCTCCTGGGCTGCCCTCTTTTCTATGGGTCGAATCAGTCTTCAAAGCTATAGGGAACAGGTTGGGCACCTTCTTGGAAGCTGATATGTCCTTCCTTGAAACCAGGAACAAAGTGATGGCTCGGGTCCTAGTGAGCCTAAACCCCGGCAGAGGACTTGCTCAAAAGATAAACCTGCAGTACAAAGATTATGTTTTCGAGCAGATACTGGATTATGAATTTCTGCCTTTCAGGTGCCATAGATGCCATGTATATGGCCACTTAGCCAAGGAATTTCCTTTGGGAAGGAGAAGAAGGTGTTTTCGGAGGACATCATCTCACTGGGAGAAGGACTACAGTCAATCACTCTTCAATCAGGAGAAGGAGGGTTTCGTGGATCAGAATGCTGAAGGAATGGAGACAGAGGCCTTTCCGGAAGGGCAAGCTCAGGAAGTGCCTCAGCACAGTGAACAGATCAAGGACCTAGAGCCGGAACCATCTAAAGCCAAAGAGATGTTCGCAGGGGAAACGGCAGCTTCTCAAAATCCTTCTAACAACGAAAATATAAAGGGTATGTGTTTAGACCCTCCTCCTTCACCCATTCTTTTTTCAGATCCAAATATAGATAGACAGCCGTTAAAATATCCTTCCTTTTCCATGCATAAAAATGAAAATAACTCCGAATCTATGATGGGAACTGATATAGAACCAATATCGGCTGCAATGCCCTCCCTAGACCTGAATTGTGAAGATGCCCTGTCTCCACATGCCTCCTTGAATCCTCATACTCCTTGTCCATACAATCTTAGATCCCATGGTTGTAAGCCCGGTCCTTCAGGTTCAATAGGAGGTCTAGGTCTTCTTCCCTCTAAAGGCCAATTAAAAAACAAAAGAGAAGAAAATCTGATCTAGCTAAGGCTAAAATAAAAGCAAAATTTGATGTAGCTGATGGGAAACAACAATCCATCCCTGGGGTTCTTAGAGCAGTGCAGACCCTCGAAAATGTAATAAAATGATTCTATCTTCATGGAATTGCAGGGGTTTGGCCAGTAAACCCAAAAGACTGGCCCTTAGAGAATGGATTCAAAATTCTAAATCAGAGATTCTTTTTCTGCAAGAGACATTAGGGAGTGGAGCTGAAGTAGAAGTGAATCTAAATGCTCTCCTTCCAGGCTGGAAATTCTCAGCAGTGGATTCAATAGGCCACTCAGGGGTTTGGCAATAGGATATAAGGAGGGGAGAATAAAGGTGCTAAATCAATGGGGGATGAAGCAAGTAATGGGTATGGAAATCCTCTTCCCTGATTTTGCATTGCCTATTACCATCCTCAATGTATACGAGCCCTGTCAAGGAAGGGAGCTCTTCTGGAATGATCTGATGTCCAAATCTCTGACGAAGGCTAATCATCTGGTGTTGGGAGGAGACTTAAATTTTCTGTTGGGAGAGCAGAGGCTTGGGGTCCTCCGGCAAGGGAAGACCCTTTGACGGACTTTTTCTTAAATCTCCTTATGGTCAACAACCTCATAGATGTCAATCCGATTAAACTTAAGCCGACCTGGAGGAATCGGAGAGCAGGGGAGGCTAGAGTGGCGAAAAGATTGGATCGTTTTCTCATCTCTGAAGATTTAGCTTCAAAGGTTCCTATCCTCGGGCAATGGGTTGAAGAAATGGGATTCTCTGATCATTTCTCGGTTAGTATTGACCTCTCTTTTCCGCCTCCAAAGCCTCCTGCCCCTTTTAAGTTCAACTCTTCATGGCTACAAGATTCCTCTTTCATCAATCTTTTCAAAGGAACATGGATCCACCCGGACAATAATTCAAGAGAGGATAAAATTTTCCTGTTTATGGAAAATCTCAAGAGACTGAAGAAAGCGACAATTCTCTGGGCAAAAGATAGGAAGGCAAAGCAGAATGAGGAGCAGATCAGGATAAGAGAAGAACTGAAAAAACTGGAAAGCATAGAGGAGGATGGTTATGCTACCCAGGCTTCAAAGGAAAGGATTCTCCACCTGGAAAAGCTTCAGAACCAAATTCTTTTGGCAAAGGAAGAGGAATGGAGGCTCAAGAGTAGAGCGATTTGGCTAAAAGCTGGAGATGAGAACACCAGTTTCTTTCACAACTATGCAAAAGGAAGGAAATCAGCAAACACCATTTGGAGTCTTAAAAACGAAGAAGGGAGGGAGTTTCGAACTTTCACTTCTCTTTCAGGTCTTGGACAGAGACATTTCCAGAGCCTTTTTACTGATCCGGGTGAGGCTACCATTGCTGAGGTAATTAAGACAGCTCAATGTTTCCCAAGATTTGTTGAGGAAGCAGAAGCAGAGGAGATGTCAAGTCCAGTAACTAAGGAGGAAGTAGAGGCAGTGATGAAATCTATGGCCAAGGAAAAGAGTCATGGGCCGGACGGATGGACTATAGAGCTTTTCCTTCATTTCTTTGACTTGATTGGTGCAGAGATAACTGAAGTAGTAGAAGAATCTAGAAAGAAAGGAGAATTATATAGTCCTTTCAATGCTACCTTCCTAGCTCTCATTTCGAAGAAGGAAGTCCCTGAGAATTTTGAGGACTTTAGGCCAATTTCCTTATGCAACTGCATTTACAAGATCATTGCTAAGGTGATAGCAAACAGAATCAAACCAATTCTATCGAGCCACATCTCATTGGAGCAGTTTGGGTTTTTAAATGGAAGACAAATTCATGAGGCCATCGGAGTAGCTCAAGAAGTTTTACACAGTGTCAGACAAAAGAATGAGAAGGGTGTTGTAATAAAAATTGATCTATCCAAAGCTTATGACCGGATCAACTGGATTTATATTCGGCTGCTTCTAACCCACTTGGGGTTCAAACATGATTTCATCAGTTGGATTATGGGGTGTATCTCTAATGTCAGTTATGCAGTTTTAATCAACGGAGCAGCATCACCCTTCTTCAGAGGACAGAGAGGTTTAAGGCAAGGATGCCCTTTATCTCCACTGCTGTTTCTCTTAGCGGCAGAGGGTTTAAGCAGGCTGATCCAAAAAGCGAGAAGGGAAGGGAAGGTAAGAGGTATAGAGGTAGCAACTAATCTTTTCATCTCTCATCTTCTTTTTGTTGATGACATATTGATTTTTTCAAACGGAGCTCCTAATGAACTCAAGGAATTAAAATCCATCCTAGATTTGTTTCTGAAAGCAACTGGTATGCAGACAAATCCTAGGAAATCTCAGTTGTCAGTGGCAGGTATGGACAGACAGGAGAAGAATTTTCTACAAGTTATGTTTCCTTTTCAATATAGCTCCATGGACTCCCCATTCAAATACTTGGGGTTTTGGCTAAAACCAAATGCATATAAAAAAGCAGACTGGAATTGGTTGATAGCCAAGATAGAATCTAGAATCTCTCACTGGAGTTTCAAATGGCTCTCCAGAGCTGGGAGACTGACCCTTATTAAATCTGTGCTTTTGGCCATTCCAGTCTATTGGGCAGCATTAACTTGGGTGCCTAAAGGAGTCCTGGAGAAAATAAGAAGAATATGCTGCAGATTCTTGTGGGAAGGCTCAAAAGAGAACTCGGTGCTTCCTTGGGTGGCCTGGGACAAACTGGCAAGGCCAAAGGAATGGGGAGGTTGGGGGATAAAAAGGCTTCCTGATTTCAGTCTCTCTCTAGCAGCAAAATCAGGGTGGCGATTAATTTCGATGGAAAATTTATGGACTAAAGTAGTCAAAAGGAAATACATAGATCCTACTCCTTTGGAAGATTGGATAAGGATCTTAGTTAAGAACAAGAAGAATGTCTCAGTCATTTGGAAAGCAACGGTGGAAGCATTCAAAGTGATTGAACAAGGCCTGGCGTAGAGGATAGGGAATGGCAAGAATCTGAAGATAGGTTTGGACCCCTGGGTAGGTTGTAATGAAAATTTTGCATTATGCCCAGGGCTTATCAGACATTTAACAAGTAAGGGAATCTTCACCCTAAATCAGGTGGAGAAGGTAGGTCACTCTAATATGTGGGGACATGCTTGGAAAGATGGGGAAGAACTAGGAATAAATATCAGATGGAGGAACGAATGGCACACTTATATCCAAGATTCAAATGAACCAATGTCAGGTTAAAAAATGAACCTGATGCGCTGATATGGGCTCATGGAGAATCTGGAGAATATTCTCCTAAGGGTGGATACAAATTTATAATGTCAAGGAAAGGATGGGGTGATCCAGCATGGTGGTCAAAGTACATCTGGAAGTTAAAGTGTCCAGCCAAGGCCAGACTTTTCTTCTGGTGTCTGTTAAAACGAAAAATTCCAACCTGGGATATCCTTCAGTCAAGGTACATGTTCGGTCCAGGGAGGTGTCCTGTATGCAAGTCAGATGAGGAAACAATCAACCACCTTTTTATCCATTGTACTGAATCAAAAAAGATATGGGGGGAGATAAGGAGATTGCTAAATATTCAGGTAGAATGGGGGATTGGATCCTTGGAAGAAGTCTGGGGAAATTGGTGGCAAAAATACCCAGATGGGAACATGAGAAACCTTCCCCTCATTTTCTGTTGGGGGGTCTGGATAGCTAGGAACAGATGCCTCTTTCAAGAGAAGGTAACGTCGGTAAATGTCATTGCAATTCATGTTGCCTCTATCTACTCGTCTATCCCAGTTTCAAAATCAAAAAATCATCTAGTCCATCCCAAGCCTGTAATCATCAAAGAAGGGATCCCGTGGGGTTTTTTTGATGGAGCATCTCAAAATAATAGGGCAGGTGCAGGAATGGTTATTCACCTAAATGCAAATCACTCTTTAAAAGCCTCCGTAGGTCTAGGGACAGGATCCAACAATTTCTCCGAGTTGTCAGCTCTGAGATTTCTCCTCTGTTGGCTTCTTCAAAGAAACATCTTCTCAATTCAGATATTTGGAGATTCCTTGAACATCATAAATTGGGTCAATGGGAAAAGTTCATGCAAAAATCAAATTTTGAAGCTTTTGTTGGATGAACTGCATAATCTAAAATCATCTTTTAACAACCTATCTATATGTCATATTTACAGGGACAGCAATTCTACAACGGACCAGCTTTCTAAGGAAGGTTTGCAGCAGGTTATGGGAACCTGGAAAGTTGTAGAAGACCGGCAGGGACAGATCTTTTCTTCCGATCAGCCACCTTTTGAACTTCCTCAATGACTGCATATTTTTGTTGCTACTCATGTTATGGTTTTTCTGACGTTGTTTACTCACTGGCTCTACATCAGTTTTCAAAAATTTCTCAAACATAATCTGTACATTTTTCTTGTTTGCTTTTTTTTCTTACGGACTCTATGCACATACAGATTTTGTATTGGGTTGTTTTTCCTCTTTTGAGGAGACCCTAAAAACTCTTTTGGTTTTATCTTGATGCCTCTTATTGAGAGGATGGTCCTACAGTCAAAATCTGAACTTGATATCAGATGCAAAAGATATGAATATACAGCTAGATTTTATGAGGTCAGTCAGTCAAAACAGCAGAAAGTTTTTCGTCCCTTAACTGATTGCAAGGAATTCATCAGAACCATCAGAAATGCTTATAGCATATGCAATGTATATTTTTATTTCCTTAATAAAAAGTACGCTTTTTCTTCGGAAAAAACATTATAATATTATCATGTTATTAACTAAAAGTTTTATTATTAGTTATTTTTTATAACGTTAATTAATACCTAATGTTATTATTCTCATATGATATAATGTGACATTATAATATTATAATGTTTCAAATGATATGATGTTATTTGTCCACAAAAGTTTCTGTATTAATTAATTTTGTTGACATTAGGATTATTAATGTTAAATTTACTATGTATTAACATTAATGTTTTAAATATTGCAAAATAATTAAAACATGTAATATAATAATGAAACTAATTAGGTCTTCTAAATATTACTAATTGAATTTTTATTAATTAATAATTTTTAAGATATATTGCTAAGGATTTTCCTAAATTTTAATGCTAACTAAGGTTTAAATAAAATTATTTGAATTTAATCTTACTAAAGTTCTTTTAGGGATACAAGGAAGGGTTCTTGATTAATGTTATTTATTCAAATATTAATAAAAGTATATTAGGGATAGGTGAACCATAAGGAGTACCAAGAGATAATGGGGTCGGGAGTACCTAGGAGACGGTAGAAACCCCAGTTAGTGTAGGAATCCAATTATCACTTATTTTCCAATCGGCATCATGGTTGAGGTTATCACTACACAAAATGCAGATCGCAGAAGCCTCAAATCTATAATTTTCAACCTATACGGAAGGGAGAAATCACAAGAAGTTCGTGCATTGGAACGATCTAGGGTACAAATTGCAATGAAGAAGTCAAACCTCACCTTTCTCAAACATTGTAGAGACACCTCCATTATTCCTCCATTTGCCTGCATCAAACACAACCTCAAAAACTACAAGAATAATCACATTTTCACCAAAGCCATCCAATCACTCCTTCACTCGGAGATCAGTAAATTGCGTTCAGAACTGAACCTATTAAACAAGAAGGCTTATGATCTACACCTTAGTCTATCTAACCATATTGAACCAATGCTGTGGTCCAGAATAGACTCATGCGCAGCTCTGAAATCTCTTAAAACTGAGGAACAGAAGAACATCAAACAAACCCTAAAATTTGAAAAATTGGAAAAGAAAGTCAACATTCATCCCAACTCCTAGACAGCACCCAACAAATCCAAAATTAAAGCTACACAAATATCCTTCCTTAATTCACTTATATCAAAAGAAAATAATCTGAAGTCAACACCACATCGTAGTGAAGCACAATTCTAACGTTGTTCCTGAAAAGAATAATTTGGCTGCAGCGTATGGGAAATCCGTGGATCAAAACACTAATCTTAAATCCCACAGAAACATTTTCAAAACTATATTGACTAACGCAGGTTCTCACATTACTGGGATGGAGCATTCTACGTCCTAGAGATCAAGGTCACATACGTTGGCCAGCACGTTGATGGAAAAGTGTGATGAGACCTCTGGAAAAAGCGTTGAACCCATGGTGATAGCTTCCACTGAATTAGAAATCGAAATCGATACGGGCAGTGCGTTGATGGAAAAGTGCGATGAGACCTCTGGCAAAAGCGTTGAACCCACGATGACAGCTTCCACTGAATCAGAAATTGAAATCAATATAGAAACACTGTGTTTGGAATCCGCATATCATATAGCTAACAACAAAATCATTCCCGAATCCATATGGACTAACGCAGGTCCACGTACAAACATAGCATGTGCTGGAATAGAGCACTCTGCGTCTTTCGACAGCGGGACTAATGGTCCACCATAGAACAGCAAAATACAATCAGCAATTTTAGAGAACAGCGATGTTATGAAGAATGGATTTCCATAGAGTGCGATAAGACCAATAACACAGGTGTTAGGCTCATATCCACGGAAATAGAAATCGGTGAGATGGAAACATTAAATAATGAGCATGAAACAACGATCCATTTGGTGTTTGACAGCAGGAACAATAAATACGATAAGGCCCCCAATGAAGACACTAATCTCACAATGGATGATAGGACAGCATCCATAACTCAAGAAATCGAAAGAAACAGTGAGACAGTGACATCAGATGTTGGGAAAGTAAGCATCATAAATCTTTCCAATACCCAGATTGACCAAGTCACTTTAGGTCTACTTGAAAGAGGCCTAAATTTTGCTATTTCCCCTCGCACCATCCCCAAAGAAGACATTTTATGCAACATTGAGTATGGGATTAAGGATTTACCAAACAATATTAAAGAGATTATTAGATAGGATTGTTCCATCATCCTCAGAAAAGCTAAACCACCCAGAAGCAATATCTCCAAACAAGAATACCTTGCTCTCAAGACCTTAAACCAAAACCCTAACATTGTGGTCTTGAAAGCTGACAAAGGTGGTGTGACTATTATAATGAACACAAAAGATTACAATGAGAAGATGCTAGACCACCTAACCAATAGTGGATGTTACATTAAACTAGAAAAGAATCCCATAAGGAAGATCTCCAAAAATGTCAATAACTTAATAAAAATGAGCAAGGAACACAATATCAAGAATCTTATTGAAACCAATCCCTACACCCCTAGGATTTATGGAGCCCCTAAAATTCACAAGGAAGGTATCCCCATTAGACCCATAGTCAATACCATTGGAGGTCCTACTTACCATCTCGCGAAACATCTAGCTAAGAAGCTTAAACCTATGGTAGGGAACACTAGCTCCTTTGTCAAGGACTCCAATCACTTCATTAATGAGATCAAACACATAAAACTAGACCATAATGACATCTTGGTGAGTTTTGATGTAAAAGCTCTCTATACCAATATACCCATAGATGAAGCCATGGAAGTAGTCCACAAAATCATTGATCCTGACACAGCTAAATTAGTAGAAATTTGTCTGAAATCCACCTTTTTCAGCTTTAGGGATGATATATACGAACAGACTTGTGGTGTGGCCATGGGATCACCTCTATCCCCCATTATTGCCAATTTGTTCATGGAACATTTTGAAGCCAAAGCCATTGAGTCTTCCCCTTTAAAACCTAAGCTTTGGAAAAGATTTGTTGATGACACTTACGTCATTTGGCCTCATGGAAAAGAAAAATTAGACAAATTCCTAGAGCACCTTAACAGTCAATCAAATTCTATCAAGTTTACAATGGAAGTGGAAGAGAATGGTAGTCTTCCCTTTCTTGACATCCTAATCAAGAGAAACCAAGATGGCTCAATATCTCACCAGGTCTATTGCAAGAAAACCCACACAGAACACTACATGCATGCCAACTCTCACCATCATCCTACTCAGAAACTCGGGGTGCTCAACACTCTAGCTACCAGGGCAGTACGTATTTCAGATCATGATCATTTTGATCAAGAAAAGAACCACCTCTTGGATGTTTTTGAAAAGAATGGATATAGAAGACACCAAGGAATCAAAGCTTTCAAAAAAGCGGAGAATCCTAAAAACAAACAACGAATGGATGATTGTATATGCAAGGTTCACCTTCCCTACATTCTAGGCACCACTGATAAGATTTCACACATTTCAGAAAAGAATAATATAAAAACCACTTTCAAACCCTTGAACATGATCAACAGATGCCTGAAACTGATAAAATATCCTATTGATCCTAAACACCACAAAGGGATTTATTTGGTTCCGTGTTTGTGTGGCAAAGCCTACATTGGTGAAACCGGTCGTTCTATATTGACTAGGATTCAAGAACATGCCGCTAACATCAAGAATAACTGTTCCAAAACCTCAGCTTTGGCTAAGCACTCTAGTAAAACCAATCATCACATTTTCATAGAAAACTCCTGTGTTGTGGCCAAAATCGATCATTGTCACCATAGAAAATTTAGATAAGCTATCGAAATAGGAAAACACCCCAATAACCTCAACCGTGATGATAGTTGGAAAATAAGTGATAATTGGATTCCTACACTAACTGGGGTTTCTACCGTCTCCTAGGTACTCCCAGCCCCATTATCTCTTGGTCCTCCTTATGGTTCACCTATCCCTAATATCATTTTATTAATATTTGAATAAATAACATTAATCAAGAACCCTTCCTTGTACTCTTTCAATCCCTAAAAGAACTTTTGGTAAGATTAAATTCAAATAATTTTATTTAAACCTCAGTTAGCATTAAAATTTAGGAAAATCCTTAGCAATATATCTTAAAAATTATTAATTAATAAAAAATCAATTAATAATATTCAGAAGACCTAATTAGTTTCATTATTATACTACATGTTTTAATTATTTTTCATTATTTAAAACATTAATGTTAATACATACATGGTAATTTAAAATTAATAATGCTAATGCCATCAAAATTAATTAATACAAAAACTTGTGTGGACAAATAACATCATATCATTTGAAACATTATAATATTATGATGTCACATTATATCATATTAGAATAATAACATTAGGTATTAATTAATGTTTTCAAAAATAACTAATACTAAAATGTTTAGTTAATAACATGATAGTATTATAATGTTACATTATATTTGAATAATTATAATTAAATCTAAATAAAAATAAATAAATAAAGAAAAAAAACATACAATATCATTATATATATATATATATATATATATATATATATATATATATATATATATATATATATATATAATAAATAAAGAAATATAAACATACAATATCATTATATATATATATGTATATAAAATTAAACTAAATTTATTTCTTAACATTATCAAACTTGTCGGCTCTTTACATTACCAACCCAACCTTTATTCTATTTATTGCCCCGTCATTATCTGACTTTTTCACACATCCGATCCTCATGATGAACCACAGAGGTTGGTTCGAAACATCGATACAATAAAACATGAATGTGATGACTCCGGAAGACATCACTACACAAAATGTAGATCACAGAAGCCTTAAATATATAGCAATGTTTTGTGTTAGACACCTAATCCTTGGAGATTGGGTGAACAAATTGTAAATATTTAAAGAAAATAAAATGAACAGCTAGAATAGAAATCAACCTTGGAATATGAATCCCAAAGGTCACACCTATTCATGTTATATAATGTTGCTTACATTAACGTAAATAAATCAATTTAGGAGTTACCTTCCTAACTTAACATAGTATCAGAGCTTGGCTATATGTCCCTCATTGCAACTCATTTTCTCTATATTCTCTATAAACCCCTTACTCTTCTACATTCTCTTTATCTGCAAACCGTGGCTTAGACCTATCCACTCTACCATCACATAAATCTATTTGTTACCCTTCGTCTTGAGTGCATTGTCCGTGTCGCTTCCTCTGCTCAACACTCAATCATGGTTTTGTTGTGTCCATTTTACTAGGAACCATAATTCCCTTGTCCCTCATCACCTGTAAACCTAACATTCTACTCATAGCTCTAGAGGTTTAGCATTGTCTATGGGAACTCTTAGTATATCTCTATATAGGTTCTCTAGAATGTAACAAAGATCTCCATTGTTATGTTCTTGTCCATAATTCTGAGAAAAAACAACACTTGTATCACGTCAATCGCTTGCATGACTCATCCTTCATGGAAACCAAAAATCACACATGCTCTACATTAATTTTTCAAGATTGCAATTTGTTCTTCTGATCTTTTGTCTGTCATATTTTTAGAAATCCTTTTTGTGGCCTTCGATATATGTTGCAAACAAGCCAAGACCAACTTTAAATAGAATATTTGGGATATCCTCATGTGGATGAGAGCCTCTATACCATGGGAACTTGATAACCCCTTTCCTATGGAATTTCATTCCTGGTGAGTAGTTCAATCTATTTTCACTTTCATCTAAATCCTCTTTGGTTGTTGAGGGAGGTGGTTATGATATAAAATGCTACGTAATTAGTGGCCATGAATAAGATTTAATGAAAAACTACATTGTTTTCTATCACATTCTAATTTTTAGAGGGTTACAACAAATAGAGGTGACTGTTTATGCATATATAATTCTAAAGAGGTCTTTCAAACCTTCATAAAAGCATTGAACAAGGTTACATAAAACTTGTTCTTTGTATATCCTTCGTATATGAATCTCGGTCCTCCATGAGTTGAGTAATCTGATGTTGCTACTCATGAGCTTGAATAAGATCAGACTGCTTCTGGTTTTTCAAGGTCATCCACTCCTCCAACTGTAGTGAGGAAGTCCTGAGAAACTAAAACAACTCGGTGGAAAACCAGTGTTGATTATCTTCCATATAGATAGTACCTGCAGGTGAAACCTTTGACTGCAAGGGCTAACAACTTGAAATTTACTTATCTAAGTGACCCTACATGGAAGGTTTTGGAATCTATTTTTTCTTCTTCTATATGGACTTCCTGACTCGCTCATAAACATCAGAAGGGAGTAAAGGGATGATGTTGATTGACTGGTCGCATAAATGTAATACATGTTTGCAATTTTTTGGCTCTTTGATAAATGTAGATAATGTATCTGGAAATGAAATTGTGTTAGATAGAAGAGAATTGATGATATCTTGTGAAGCTTGAATTGTGTGTTCACCTATGGAATGAGTAGAGGGTGCATCAAAATCAGTATACGGGGGTTCATTATCCTATCAAGAAGACACTGTTTGAGGTTGACTTGTAGAGGGGAGGGTGGAGGGTTACACTTCCTCCACAATCAATATAGGTACAATAGGCACCACAAGTTCATAATCATTGACCTGAATCATCTTAGAAAGGTCTATGCCAGCCAATTTTTCTAAAGTAAGGAGAGAATCAATGGTATATTCAAGTTGTGTCATAGTCGGAGTTGCTAAAGACGCTTCAAGAAGAATAGGGGGCCAAAACGAGTTGGTTTACATAAGAAAAACATCAAGGATTGAGGTACTTGTGGCTGGTGTGGTTGTGGTAGGGGTGGAAGTGGTACGAGGAGTTGGAATAATGCGAGAACAAAGTTTCTTGATGATGGGTTGATAATATTCTAGGTTAGAGGTAGGAGAGGATAGTAAATTTTGGTGTCTGTAGGATGAAGATGACCTATTTTTTGGTGGATTTCATTGAGTGATGCCATTGAGAGCATAGTAAATTATGTTAGGTTGTTGAATTTGTTGGACTCCAAGCCAATTAATAACCTCCTTATGGAAAACATATTCTAACAGGTGGTATGGTAGCAACCAGGTATGGAATTTTTCCTTTTTGGCATCCTTAGGAAGTACATAGAAATGGTTATGGTCAATTTCAAAGTAAATCTGGTAAGCATGTTGGTCAAGTAAGGACTGAGGAACTTGCATGATTTGGGTGGACTTGATCAGCGAATTGTACCACCCACCAAAGGCATTTTCATTAAAGGAAATATTAACAGAGTCATTACAAGCTTTCCATGGATCATAAGTTAGGGCTAGGAATTTACATTATATAGGGGCATGGAGAACATGGCCCACAAGAGGTTTCCACTTGAGCATGGCAATAACAACAATCAAACGGTTGTAAATAAAATAACCCCCCTTCTAGTAATCTTCCTCACGGGCATGAAATAATTCCTCAAGAAAATACTTACACCAATTAAGTCTGATGCCCTGTAAATAGAACTCAACCACAAAAATGGTATCCAAAGCACATTCTCCTTTCGCGTAGTGCCAAGTGATCTTCCCAGTGATCAAATGGCATGCAAAATTTAACTAGAGAATTATTGATCGGTCCAATAGCAGATTCTCGTCCCTTATGCTTAGTGTCATATTTCTTATATAAGTTTGTAGTGCCCATATTCTTGTTTTGCTTGGCACCTCCCTGGAACGTGGTAGAGATGCCCTGGCCCTCCATGGGTAGTCTTGTTAGCTTATGAATTTCATGCACATGAATGGGATACTCCTTGTCTAGCCAAAGGGAACCATTATGAATGTGGTTGATAAGGAAATATGTGCATCGATAAAACTCTTATTAGTGTCGAACACTGGTAGGTCACACAACAAAGGTAGGGTGGACTCATACAACAACTTCAATGTAAGATTTATCTGAGGAGAAATATTGTTGGACATTATAGGAATGAAACCCATATTCACTCCAAGTTTCAGAGTCGAGAATAGAGCACCATTAGTGAAATTGTTATCGGCAAGCATAACTTTCTCATATTTACCATACAGGTTGTCTAAGGGGTAGACACGAGGGTCAGACAATTCAAATTGAAGGGAAACTTTGAGAGAACAACCCATATTTGAAAACCTGTGGTAATGAACTTGACTGTTATGAAACCAGCTCAAGAAAAGATAGAAAAGATAGATCAACGCCTTAGAATTTAGCCTCTTCGAGGGGGGAAACCTCCTTTACATTACATAAATGAACAATTCTTGGATGATACAAATGAAAAGACCTCCTTTCTATATATAGGAGTCGAAGGGGTCATAACATAATCAGAGCCGACATAACAATAATAATGTAAGGGTAAAATAATAACAATAGTGGGCTTCTATGGGGCACAATAGTAACAATATGGGCACTACATGGGTACATCAATATAATAAGTGGGTTGTCCTAATAAAAATAAGGGGTTACACTAGTAGTATAAGGGCCTAACATGCCCCTCTCCTTCAAAAAAGTGTTGTCCTCAATGCCTGAGTAGTTATGGATGCTTCTGTATAAAATTCTCATCCTCCCATGTGGAATCTTCAGCAGATAAGTTCTTCCACTTGATAAGATACTCTGAAATTGATCGATTTCGTAGCTGTCGAGTTCTTGTTTCTGTGACTGCTTCTGATTCCAATATAATTTTTCCTTCCTCGTCAAGTTCTAGCAATATTGTTTGAACTAGGAGCTTATCGCCTATAACCTTCTTTAAACATGAAACATGGAAAACTGGGTGCAATCGAGAAGCTGCAGGAAGCTCCAAGTTGTATACCATAGTACCAATCTTTTGCAACACCTTGTACGGACCATAATACTTTGGTGATAATTTATTATCCTTCTTAGCTTGCTTGAGGGACATTTGCTTATATGGTTGTAGCCGTAGGAATACCCAATCACCTACATCAAAATTTCTTTCACTGCGATGTTGATCTGCCTGTTGTTTCATTCTATTGTGTGCCAACACGAGGTTATCCTTTAAGAGTTGGAGGACTTGTTGTTGATGTTCGATGTGATGTTCCACTGCTTGAACCTTAGAATTTTCTCTTAAATATGATGTGATGGATGGTGGCTGATACCCATAAAGTGCCATAAATGGGGTCATTTTTGTTGCCGTACGGAAGGAATTTTTATCACCATTCAGCCATAGGCAACCATTTGACCCATTGTGTCTGTTTATCAGATACAAAGCAACGAAGATATCCTTCCAAACATTTGTTTACTATCTCAGTTTTCCCATCAAATTGAGGATGATAAGATGAGCTATGAGCTAACTGAGTACCAAGACAAGAAAATAATTTTGTCCAAAAATTTCCAATGAAAATGGGATCTCTGTCACTTACAATAATCTTTGGGTTTCCATGTAGCTTTTGAATTGTTTCCATAAATGCACTAGAAACTATACTAGCTTTAAATGGATGTGATAATGCACAAAAGTGTGCATACTTGGTAAGTCTGTCAACTACCACCATGATGACACTCTTTCCCTCAAACTTGGGTAAACCTGTGATAAAATCCATTGAAACTTCCTCCCAACGTTGGCTTGGAATGGATAAAGGTTGTAATAGACCCGGTGTCTTAATTGTTTCAACTTTATTTTGTTGGCAAACCAAACATTCCGCCACAAA
This sequence comes from Pinus tabuliformis, assembly GCA_031772625.1. Lineage (NCBI taxonomy): Eukaryota > Viridiplantae > Streptophyta > Pinopsida > Pinales > Pinaceae > Pinus > Pinus tabuliformis. The sequence goes on along the minus strand of CM062815.1, from coordinate 165,245,926 downwards.
CTTTTGAATATCTAATTTAAGGCCATCCCAAAAAGATTCCTTCTTAACCCTGTGGAAAGTTTTTAAAAATCCCGAGTGCCCTCCTAAGGGAGAAGTGTGCAATTCCATAAGAATCTTTTGTTTTAGCTGGGAATTCTTACAGAGGTATAAGCGATCTTTGTACCATAACGAATCATTTTTCCAGCTAAATGTATTCGACGTACTGGAATCTTGTTGTAACTTTCGAATAAGTGCCCACACTTCTTCGTCATTCTTCCATTCCTCCCTTGCTTCGTTTATCCAATCTGGTTGGATAATAGAAATGGCGCACAACAATGCTTCCACATCCCCATCCTTTCTTGAGAGTGCATCTGCCACCACATTTTTCTTCCCTTTTTTGTAGATGATTTCAAAGTCATAACCCAACATCTTTGTGACCCACTTTTGTTGCTCTTCAGAGGATAATCTTTGTTCTAAAAAGTATTTAAGGCTATCATGATCCGTTTTTACCTTGAAGTGTCTTCCCATTAGGTAGGGTCGCCATTTCTTAAGTGCATGGAGTATTGCCAACATTTCCTTCTCATAAATAGCTTTGTGTAAAAACTTTCCCTTGATTGGACGACTTTCAAAAGCAATGGGTCTTTCATCTTGCATTAAAACAGCACCAATTCCATTTCCTGAAGCATCACATTCTACAATAAAGGTTTTTGTGAAGTCCAATGTAGCTAAGACAGGTGCTTGGCACATTGCCTCTTTAAGATGTTCGAAGGCCTTTGTTGCTTCTGGAGTCCATGAAAATGCATCTTTCTTCAATAGTGTTGTTAGAGGTGCTGCTATTCTCCCATAATTCTTAACAAACTTGCGATAATACCCCGTCAACCCGAGAAATCCTCACAGATGCTTTATGGATGTGGGGATTTTCCATTCCTTAATGGCTTTAATTTTGCTAGGGTCTACCTTAACTCCTTCATGAGATACAATATGACCCAGATATTCCACTTCTTGTACTCCAAAGAAACATTTAGATCTTTTTGCATATACTTGTTTCTCCTCTAATAGTTGTAGCACCCTGTCAACATGTTCAACATGATCCTTCCAAGACTTGCTATAGATTAGTATATCATCAAAAAATACTAACACAAATTTTCTAAGGAATGGTTTGAAAATTAAATTCATCAAACCTTGAAATGTTGAGGGTGCATTGGTAAGGCCAAAAGGCATGACCAAAAATTCATAATGACCCTCATGAGTTCTAAATGTTGTTTTCGGAATGTCTTCAGCCTTCATTCTGATTTGATGATATCCTGAATGAAGATCCAACTTGGTGAAGTAAATTGATCCATCCAATTCATCCAGTAACTCATCAATGATACCAAATGTTATGAAACCAGCTCAAGAAAAGATATAAAAGATAGATCAACGCCTTATAATTTAGCCTCTTCGAGGGGGCAACCTCCTTTACATTACATAAATGAACAATTCTTGGATGATACAAATGAAAAGACCTCCTTTCTATATATAGGAGTCTAAGGGGTCATAACATAATCAGAGCCGACATAACAATAATAATGTAAGGGCACAATAATAACAATAGTGGGCTTCTATGGGGCACAATAGTAACAATATGGGCACTACATGGGTACATCAATATAATAAGTGGGTTGTACTAATAACAATAAGGGGTTAAACTAGTAGTATAAGGGCCTAACATTGACACACATGGGGACACTGGAGGCAATGGGAAATAAAAGACACAAAGATAGATGCCAAGGTGGAAACTCAAGGGAGACACAAAATAAAATGAATGAACATTGTGAAATGCTCAATACTTATAGACCCATATATCAAATCCCGGTAGTGAATTTTCCCATTTGGCCAGTGAATGAAGTAGGTGAGGAAGGATAGACAAAATCAAATTTGATTCGGGAAATTAATTACAACAAAGATTCGCATCCCAAGGAAAGATGTCATTGATCGAAAAGGGTGACAAGATAGGCTCAAGTGGGGAATATTAGGGCTGATAAAACCAAAAAGAAGTAACTAACTCAAGGTTGTGACTATTAAAATAGGGATAACTCGATAAAAAGGGCTAAACAATGAAAAGAAAACTATTGACAACTATGTGACACATCAAATCCACCTCCCTGACCACAATTAATTGCAGTATAACACAATAATAAAACATGACACAAATGATACAACTAAAGTAAGTAAGTTGTTGGGTATGTGTTATATTGTTTCCACTATTATATGCGGACCCAAAGATGGTGGGCGGACCTACCCATGGTTTTGTGCATGGGTTTTGCACATGATTTTGGGCATGATGGTTTTCTACCCATGGTATTATGTAGATCCAGTGAAGGGAACTATGGTTATGTTCTAATCTACGGTTAACGGATTAGGGTTTATGAATGCTTTAGCATGTATATATGTATTGTAACTTTGAAAGGAACATAATGAGAAATTAATTTGGTAGCCCCGATTTTGGGATCCAGGGGAAAAATCTATGTATATTTGTTTTCTATTCTTGCCATTGTTTATTTTTTGTTTTAAGAATTCGTTTGCAGGTAATTCTTGTACAGGGTTAAATCCTACATGAGAAAAATCAAAAAGACTAAATAACTATATCCTAAAACCTAATATATGCTCCCAGACAGAGAGCATTGAATAATAAGAGAGTTAGGGACCATAGTAAGGATTAAGGTGAGTACCCTTCACCAATCCAGGCCGAAGTGTACCATCAATTTGTGCAAGTTTGACAGCTCCTCAATCTCTAATCTCCACAATTATAAACGGTCCCAAGCAATGCATCTAAAGTTTCCTGGGGTGCTTGAGATACTTTTTGTCATAAATAAGAACCTGGTCTCCAATAGAAAAATATTTTCTTTGGATATGGCGGTCGTGCCAAGCCTTCTGCCTTTTCTTCTCCACGGTTTGATGAAAATATTCCAATTTTTTGTATTCATCTAATTCCCATAGTTCCTGAAGTTTTTCCGCAATAGATTCAACATTAGTCATATTAGTAGCTTAGGTGATGTATAGGTTAGGAATGATAAATTCAACAGAAATGACAACTTCTTTCCCATAAACTATTTGGAATGGAGTGTACTTATGCAACCATTTATAACTATTCATATATGCCCAAAGTGTAGTAGGAACTCTTTCATCCCAATCATCTTGAGTAGCGGAACATACCTTGATAAGGCTTTTCTCCAATATTTTGTTGAATGCTTCTACAGTTCCATTAGCTTGAGTATGATAAGGACTACTCTTATTATGTTGAATAAATAACTCTTGGGTTAATGTGGAAATTATTGGGTTCCTAATTTGTCATTATTATTATCACTTCTTAACATCCATTTCTACTATTCTTTTATTACATTATTTACCATAATTTATTATATAATTCTATTTCATAATTATTTATGTTATTGTGGATAAGTAATATTTGTTCTCCTTTATTTTTAATAAATTGATGATTATTATGTGTGATATCGCTAATAATGGTTTATAGATGAATTTGTTATAACATCACTCACAATTTTAGCCTCCAAGATCTTTTGTAGATTGCAAATCTAATCTTCAACACATAATCAAATATTCCAACTTAGAATTTCGTTGGAATAGAACGTGACAGTTTTGCATTGGATATTTCAGACAAACAAAGAAGAATCTTAAAAATCTGAGACATGGGTTTTGTGTAGAACGGAACAAATCAGTTTTTCATTGAGCAATTTTTAGAAATTTGGCCTGGATTGGGAGAAAATCAAGGTTCTTCAAAGGATATATTCACAGTTTTTTGTTGTGGACGTTTTGCAAATTGCCCCAATTGCAATGACCAAATTCGAAATGTTCCGGCTATGGAAAGATCTCTCAGATATCATCTTTATTATTGATATTTTGTAATCAATCTTGTTGTAAATTTCCCTTTATTGTTTGTGTATTTAAAAGACACAAATCAAGGAGAACGTATGTAGGGGAGAAGATCAGATATTTAAGGTTTTGCTTTGAGAATGTAACATCGGACTTCTGTATTTTCCTTTTTATTAATGAAATATTGATCTTCTTATTATTATCTAGCCTTCGATTCTTTCTACCACAGCCCTGATCAAGGAGTTGGGCCCGCTCTCCTCATCAGGTGCTACTAAAGTAATGTGTGCTTAGTTTCTTTTTAATTAATGTATTTCTTCTTTTCGTTGTAATGATTTGATGTGAATGTTGTGAATCAGCTTGTTGTTATAGATTAATTATTTATGTCATTTCCATTGTTGTTACAGATTAGTTATTGTTGTCATTTCCATTTGCTGCTACAGTTTATTTATTATTTCAGATTGCATGTTTAATTAATTAATTGAACTCCTAATCAATTGCTGGATTATGAATTTTCCCTTGCATATATAGTGCATGATACCCTTGCAATAATAAACGACCCCAGATTGACATATTAATGTGGTAAAGGGTTGAATCATAACATTCACACTTGGGCACCAACATTTTGGCGTCATTGTTGGGGAGGCTATCAAGGTGCAAGAACATAACCAGCATTGATCTTGGAATCAATCTCTCATCCTGGGGAGAGAAAGGGTTTTCCACTCTGCTCCAGGTCCTGAGCGTAGTTATTTTTTATTTTGTTTTGTTTCCTATTGTTTTTCTTCTTCTTTTTTCTCACTCTTTCTGATTTTATAGGGGGGCACTCTCTCATCCTGTGGAGGGAAAGAATCTTTCACCCTACTCTAGGTCCTGGTCTTAGATTTTCCTGCAGTTTTGTGTATTTTGATTTTGAAAGACCCACTCTCTCGTCCTAGGGAGGGAAAGAGTTTTCTCACCCTGCTCCAGGTCCTGAGCTTTAGTTTTTTTCGTTGGTTTATTGTTTCCTTTTTTTGAATCATCCTCTCGTCCTGGGGAGGGAAGAATCTTTTTTCACCCTACTCCAGGTCCTGAGCCATGTGACTTTTAAATGTTTTAGTTGCATGAACAGAGATCCAAACAAAAGGGGCAAAGGAAGGCCCTCAAAACTCACGGGTGGAAGTCAAGGAAGAAAGCATCAACATAATTTGGAACCTAGTCAAAGAACTTCATGATATGACAACTATGGGAAATCAAGACTATATTGAAGATTCGTTTCACTCTATTGTTTGCTTGAAACGTCACTCCCTACTTCAACAATTCTTGGCACCATCCTTAATGGGGAAGTTGGTCTTTCATACCCTAGTATTTATTAACATGCATTTCTCAAATTCGGATATGCACACGCTTGAGGCCTTATTTCGAAAATGGTTCCATTGGAAGTACTCTTATACATAAGTATACTTTATTTTTCAAGGTAGAGTAGGTTAGTGTATAAAATAGAATAAATAAGTACATAAATAAATAAATTTCTTTATATGTAGAAAGGGTTGTATTTGCTGCAACTTGTTGAGTATATCAATATCAGTGGTAAATATTTGAATTTATTTGTGTATGTAGACATATTATATTGAAAATCATATTTCTACAAACACTCATCATCATTTCGAAAAAAAAAATTGCTTGATTATCATATATTATGGCGTGCAGGCTTGATAAAACCATTGAAATCACAATCGGTACAGTCATGTTTTGAGGGACCAAATGGGAATATTTTCAAAACCTGTTTCTATCCTAAGTAGCCCTTTATTTCTACTTTTTAATCCAATTTTAATCATTCAATTTGGATTTGAAACGAAAACGTTATGACCAAAACATTGACAGTATGTCTAGTACGCAGCTCAAGAACAAAGTTGGGACAGTCCGTTTTTGGAGGCCTAAATGACTAGATTTTTGAAACCTATTTCTATGGTATATTACCCTATTAATCTAGTTTAAAAATGAATTTGAATCACTTGATTTCGATATTATATGAGAAATTTATGACCAATATATTGATTGCCTATCGTAAATCAGCACCTTTAAAACTCTGTTTTTCTGACTATTCCTTAGCACATTTGACCCATCAATTCTTAATTCTTTCAAAAAAAAATTCTATTGGATATATTTACATAAATATACTTTAATCTCCAATTTGAAATAGTTCAATCTGTCATCAAACGAAAAAGTTATGCTTAAAATATCCACTGTTGGTCTAAGTTGGTAAATCGAAAATGACTATTATGCAAGTTGTTTTAAGTAAATTTGACATATCATATCATGGAATTTTTAAAATATGTTTCAATTGAAGCTATCCATATGAATTCACTTTCATTTGGCTTTGGAATCACTCAAATCGGACGAAAAACAAAGAATTTATGATTAAAATACTGCTGGTTAGTATGGTTGGTCACCGCTCTCCCGTAGGTAATAAATTAACTCTACTTTGTTATTTGTTTCCCATGGATTTGTTTTACAGAGTAACTACTTGTTATTTTTTTTCATATTTATTGGATTTAGAGAGCCCGATCACCTCTCTTCTTCCATAATTACATGTTTTATTCCAGGTAGACTCTCGTTTTTTGGAAGTCCCACAAGAATAAAGGAGGTCAATTTGTTTTTGAACAAATGATTCTTGAAGGCAATGATAATGAAATAATATATTTTCATCCAAGAATCTATTAAGAAATATAATATCATATAATTTTGAGTCTTTCTAGGTGCCATGAAAAAAAATTGATCATAAGAGTTTGTTACAAAATTATTCCGTTATTTCTCACCAACAACATGAAGACTTTTTCATTACCTAATGGATTCATAACAGGAGAAATGGAGAATTGATTTCCATTTGAAGATCCAAGTCATTTCCGCCAAAACATATTTCCATTCATTTATCATTTACAGATTGTTGTTTCTAGAAACAGATTGATATTCCCTTAGGAAAAAACATTGTTGCGGTCAAAATCATAGTCGTTGCAACTTAAGTTATTTATTTATTTATTGTTTTTCAATAAAATTGTTGTTTCTTTTCTGATTCCCCTTATGTTTTTATGTTTCAGGTGTTCAAAGTCACAAATTTTGTTCCTTCATCAAAATAAAAGGAAGTTCTCAAGTTTCATGATGTTGCTCCATATTTATCCATTTGTTGTCGAGTCTTATCAGTATATGGTTTCCTCAAACTCCTTGGGTGTTGTTACTCCGCCGCTGCTGCTACTCTCGAAAATTTTCTTAAGTGTCGGTTGGTGTTACTCCTTGGATGTCGTTACTCCATAGATGTTGTTACTCCCGAAAATATATTAAGTATCGGATGTTGTTACTCCTGGGGTGTTGTTACTTTGTCGCTCATGTTACCCTTGAAAATTTTCTAAGTGTCGAATGTTGTTACTCCTTGGATGTTGTTACTTTGTCAATGTTGTTACTCCCGAAAATTTTCTAAGTATCGCATGTTGTTACTCTTGGGATGTTGTTACTCCACCGTTGTTGTTACTCTCGAAAATTTTCTAAGTGTTGGATGCTGTTACTCTGTCGATGTTGTTACTCCCAAAAATTTTCTAAGTATGAGATGTTGTTACTCTTGGGGTGTTATTACTGCACCGTTGTTGTTACTCTCGAAAATTTTCTAAGTGTCGGATGTTGTTACTCCTTGGATGTTGTTACTTTGTGGATGTTGTTGCTCCCGAAAATTTTCTAAGTATCGGATGTCGTTACTCCTTGGGTGTTGCTACTCCGCTGCTATTGTTACCCTCGAAAATTTTCTAAGTGTCAGATGTTGTTACTCTGTCAATGCTTCTACTCTGTGGTGAAATTTTTTTTCTAAGTATTCAATGATGTTACTCCTCCGATGCTGCTACTCCTCTGGTGTTGCTACTTCATAGTGAAAATTTTTCTAAGTACCCGATGTTGTTACTCGTTCGGTGATGTTGCTCCTCCGATGTTGTTACTCCTCTGATGATGCTACTCCATGGTGAGATATTTTCTAAGAACCTAGTGTTGTTACTCCACCCATGTTGATACTCCACCAAGGTAGGTCTCCAGGTACGTCCCTAATCGACTCTGTGTATTTTATTCATGTTTCACTTATGACATGACCAACCATGACCGAGGACGGTCATGCCTCAGTTTGGGGGAGAGGGGGATGTGTTGCATTTAATGGAAAATGTATCGTATTTAATAGCAATGATGTCATGTCAACATTGTTATTAAAATCTCAGGTCAACTCATACATCTCATGATTATTACCACCATAATCCATAACAATCTGTAACCCCCATTTATCCACTCATATTGGAACTTGAATCATGCACAACAACATTAACTTGGTGAATGGGGAAATACTTTTAAGTGTCTAGGTCCTCTTTGACATAATGATTGGGTAGCCAATTTATCTTTGTTTATCTATAAACATAATCTTCTAGTTAAGGAATAATTATGTAAAGATGATTTCATCATGCCAACTTTCAACTTTCCTAATTTTTTGAGTCCCTAATCTTCTAAAATTTATGATGATGACCACAAAATTGTACATAAATATTTCTGTCACTATCTAATGAACTATTACTCAACCCCAATATTAACAAAGAAAAATATATTTATCAACAGCCATTTGAAGGTTATTAGTTTTTGAGAAGCAAAAATTACCCAAGTTGAAAATAGTTACTACAAAACTTTTTACGCCATCCCTAGCTCTTAAGGAGCTGGCCTACCACCCCATCTATTAAGTAATATTTTGTTGATTAACAATAACCATAATTGAATTTTAAACATAAATAGTCAACTGAGGATAGGAGGTCTCATCACGAGCTGACCTACCATGATCATAGGTCCTAATAGAGTGACATTACCACTACTGGTCACCAAGCCAAAGTAATGGCCTTCAGTCATAAAACTGAAGGGCAAGGGATCTCATCACAAGCCGACTTGTTCACTTTTGTTAGCTCCCATGAATGGCATTGTTATTAACTGGTTACCAAGCTAGAACAATGATCTTCAGTAGACATCTAAGTAAATTGAAATTCTTTTGTAACTATGTACTTATTTCTAATAGATGGGACACTGACATCTCAGTGGGTTAAAAAGGCATCCCTGTCAATGCCATGGATGCCTACTGGAAGAAGTGGCCATGCTTATGGTATAGAAGTTAATTCAATACAATGGTCTACTTGGTTACCTTATTTTCTCAAAACTAACTACCGATAAAGCCATTGTTGCATATATAATGTTTGCTAGAACTCATGGTTCATGGGGTAATGTTTAATCAGTTCTTAGATAATGGTGGTTATGATTTATATTTATTATTGAGTTATAAATATTTACTTTACATGTTAGAGATGAAACTTTTAGGATATTTGATATTTGACATTTTGTATCATCTAATTTATCATTCCTTTATTCTACAAGTTTCATATCTTTAACCAAAGATAGTTTCTTTACCCAATCAATCTCTATTTAATCCTAGCTTAACAAAACTACTATTATTTTGGGGTAGGATAAAGTGGCATAATTCTGATTTTGAATCCTGATGAATTATTGATTGAGGATACTCATGAGATGTGTTATAGAAATCTTGATAACAGGGAAACTAATGAGTTTGGGAGAAGGAAATCTTGCTACACTTTCTTATTACTTTCTTTCAGCTTGCATGGCTTCCACCTTCCACATCACTTTCAACATCAACTCAGCATACATTAACTTCAACAAATATCAATCCATACATGTCATTCCACAATTTTTTTGGGGTAAAAATTGAGGTAAAATAGCATAAGTTTTAATTTATTAAAATTTTAGGAGAATGTCATGAAAAAAACCACTGAACATTATTCATTCATATTTTTCAACCACTATTTCCCCTTCTTGGTTAATACAAAGGCATTGGGTTGCATGAGGACATGTAGCATGTTCAGTTTGGGGGAGATGTTGGGTTCTTAATTTTTCATTATTATTATCACTTCTTAACATCCATTTCTACTATTCTTTTATCACATTATTTACCATAATTTATTATATAATTCCATTTCATAATTATTTATGCTCTTGTGGATAAGTAATATTTGTTCTCCTTTATTTTTAATAAATTGATGATTATTATGTGTGATATTGCTAATAATGGTTTATAGATGAATTTGTTATAACATCACTCACGATTTTAGCCTCCAAGATCTCTTGCAGATTGCAAATTTGATCTTCAACACATAATCAAATATTCCAACTCAGAATTTCGCTGGAATAGAACATGACAGTTTTGCATTGGACATTTTGGGAAAACAAAGAAGAATCTTAAAAATCTGAGACATGGGTTTTGTGCAGAACAGACCCAGTTAGTTTCCCACAAAGCAGTTATTAGAAATTCGGAATTGATTGGGAGAAAAGAAAGGTTCTTCAATGGATATATTCACAGATTTTATGTTGTGGCCATTTTGCAAATTGCCCAATTGCAATGACCAAATTTGACTTGTTCCAGCTATGGAAAGATCTCTCAGATCTCATCTTGCTTATTGATATTTTGTAATCAATCTTGTTGTAAATTTCCCTTTGCTATTTGTATATTTAAAAGACACAAATCAGGGAGAACGTATGTAAGGGAGCAAATCAGATATTGAAGATTTTGCTTTGAGAATGTAACATCAGACTTCTGTATTTCCTTTTTATTAATAAAATATTGATCTTTTGATTATTATCCAGCCTACGATTCTTTCTACCACAGTCCTGATCAGTGATTTGGGCCCACTCTCCTGATGAGGTGTTGTTGAAGTAATGTGTGTTTAGTTTCTTTTTAATTAATGTATTTCCTCTTTTAATTGTAATGGTTTGATGTGAATGTTGTGAATCAACGTGTTGTTACAGATTAATTATTTCTGTTATTTCCATTGTTGTTACAAATTAGTTATTACTGTCATTTCCATTTGCTGCTACAGTTTATTTATTATTTCAGATTACATGTTTAATTAATTAATTGAACTCCTGATCAATTGTTGGATTATGAATTTGCCCCTGCATATATAGTGCATGATACCCTTGCAATAATAAACGACCCCGGATTGACATATTAATGTGGTAAAGGGTTGAATCATAGCATTCACTGTTATGAAACCAGCTCACAAAAAGATAGAAAAGAGAGATCCACGCCTTACAATTCAGCCTCTTCGAGGGGGCAACCTCCTTTACATTACATAAATGAACAATTCTTCGATGATACAAATGACAAAACCTCCTTTCTATATATAGGAGTCTATGGAGTCACAATATAATCCAGCTGACCTAACAATAATAATATAAAGCCACAAAAATAACAATAGAGGGATTCTAGGGGCACATTAATAACAATATGGGGGTAATTGGGGCATAACAATATAAATAAGGGGTATAACTACAATAGTAATAGGGTAATCACTAGTATTATAGGGACCCAACATGCCCCTCTCCTTCAAAAAATGTTGTCCTCAACGCTTGAGTAGTTCTGGATACTTCTGCATAAAATTCTCATCCTCCCATGTGGAATCTTCAGCGGATAAGTTCTTCCACTTGATAAGGTACTCTGAAATTGATCGATTTCGTAGCTGCCGAGTTCTTGTTTCTATAACTGCTTCCGGTTCCAATATAATTTTTCCTTCCTCGTCAAGTTCTGGCAATATTGTTTGAACTGGGATCTTGTCGCCTATGACCTTCTTTAAGCATGAAACATGGAAAATTGGGTGCAATCGAGAAGCTGCAGGAAGCTCCAATTTGTATGCCATAGTACCAATCTTTTGCAACACCTTGTTCGGACCATAATACTTTGGTGATAATTTATTATCCTTCTTAGCTTGCTTGAGGGACATTTGCTTATATGGTTGTAGCCGTAGGAATACCCAATCACCTACATCAAAACTTCTTTCACTGCGATGTTGATATGCCTGTTGTTTCATTCTATTCTGTGCCAACACGAGGTTATCCTTTAAGAGTTGGAGGACTTGTTGTTGATGTTCGATGTGATGTTCCACTGCCTGAACCTTAGAATTTTCTCTTAAATATGATGTGATGGATGGTGGTTGATACCCATAAAGTGCCATAAATGGGGTCATTTTTGTTGTTGTATGAAAGGAAGTGTTATACCACCATTCAGCCAAAGGCAACCATTTGACCCATTGTGTATGTTTATCAGATACAAAGCAACGAAGATATCCTTCCAAACATTTGTTTACTATCTCAGTTTGCCCATCAGATTGAGGATGATAAGATGAGCTATGAGCTAACTGAGTACCAAGACAGGAAAATAATTGTGTCCAAAAATTTCCAGTGAAAATGGGATCTCTGTCACTTACAATAATCTTTGGGTTTCCATGTAGCTTTTGAATTGTTTCCATAAATGCAGTAGAAACTGTACTGGCTTTAAATGGATGTGATAATGCACAAAAGTGTGCATACTTGGTAAGTCTGTCAACTACCACCATGATGACACTCTTTCCCTCAGACTTGGGTAAACTTGTGATAAAATCCATTGATACCTCCTCCCAACGTTGGCTTGGAATGGATAAAGGTTGTAATAGACCCGGTGTCTTAATTGTTTCAACTTTATTTTGTTGGCAAACCAAACATTCTGCCACAAAATTTTGAATATCTGATTTAAGGCCATCCCAAAAAAATTCCTTCTTAACCCTGTGGTAAGTTTTTAAAAATCCTGAGTGCCCTCCTAAGGGAGAAGTGTGCAATTCCATAAGAATCTTTTGTTTTAGCTGGGAATTCTTACAGAGGTATAAGCGATCTTTGTACCATAACGAATCATTTTTCCAGCTAAATGTATCAGACGTACTGGAATCTTGTTGTAGCTTTCGAATAAGTGCCCACACTTCTTCGTCATTCTTCCATTCCTCCCTTGCTTCATTTATCCAATCTGGTTGGATGATAGAAATAGCGCACAACAATGCTTCCACATCCTCATCCTTCCTTGAGAGTGCATCTGCCACCACATTTTGCTTCCCTTTTTTGTAGATGATTTCAAAGTCATAACCCAACATCTTTGTGACCCACTTTTGTTGCTCTTCAGAGGATAATCTTTGTTCTAAAAAGTATTTAAGGCTATCATGATCCGTTTTTACCTTGAAGTGTCTTCCCATTAGGTAGGGTCGCCATTTCTTAAGTGCATGGAGTATTGCCAACATTTCCTTCTCATAAATAGCTTTGCTTAAAAACTTTCCCTTGATTGGACGACTTTCAAAAGCAATGGGTCTTTCATCTTGCATTAGAACAACACCAATTCCATTTCCTGAAGCATCACATTCCACAATAAAGGTTTTTGTGAAGTCTGGTGTAGCTAAGACCGGTGCTTGGCACATTGCCTCTTTAAGATGTTCAAAGGCCTTTGTTGCTTCCAGAGTCCATGAAAATGCATCTTTCTTCAATAATGTTGTTAGAGGTGCTGCTATTCTCCCATAATTCTTAACAAACTTGCGATAATACCCTGTCAACCCAAGAAATCCGCGCAAATGCTTTATGGATGTGGGGATTTTCCATTCCTTAATGGCTTTAATTTTGCTAGGGTCTACCTTAACTCCTTCATGAGATACAATATGACCCAAATATTCCACCTCCTGGACTCCAAAGAAACATTTGGATCTTTTGGCATATAATTGTTTCTCTTCCAATAGTTGTAGCACCCTGTCAACATGTTCAACATGATCCTTCCAAGACTTGTTGTAGATAAGTATATCATCAAAAAATACTAACACAAATTTTCTAAGGAATGGTTTGAAAATTGAATTCATCAAACCTTGAAATGTTGAAGGTGCATTGGTAAGGCCAAAAGGCATGACCAAAAATTCATAATGACCCTCATGAGTTCTAAATGCCGTTTTCGGAATGTCTTCAATCTTCATTCTGATTTGATGATATCCTGAACGAAGATCCAACTTGGTGAAGTAAATTGATCCATGCAATTCATCCAGTAATTCATCAATGACAGGAATGGGGAACTTATCTTTAATAGTGAGCTTGTTGAGCTCCCTATAATCTGGACACATGTGCCATGATCCATCCTTCTTGTGCACCAATACTACTGGAGCAGAGAAAGAACTTTGACTCGGTTGAATTATACCAGCCTCTAGCATTTCTGCAACCATACGTTCAATTTCACTTTTTTGGACATAGGGATATCTGTACAGCCTGATGTTTGGAGGAACACTTCCTGGAATCAGATGAATAGCATGATCATGATCACGCATAGGTGGGAGACCTTTGGGAGTCTCAAATACCTTGGAATGATTGTCCAGGACTTTTTGGAGATCTGGAGAAATAGATGATTCTAATGTGGAAACATCTAGCGAACATAATTGTGCAATTACACCGCTTTGCTCCTTTTTTAGAAGCTTTGTCATACCATTAGAGCTGATTATCTTTCCTGGTTTCCCTGCAATACCCCTTAATTCAACTTCCTTTCCTTCCACAGAAAATTTGATGAAAAGTTCTTGAAAATTAAAAGCTATTGTACCCAAGGATTGTAGCCATTGGACTCCTAGTACAACATCAGCACCTCCCATTGGAATGGAAAGCATTGGGCTAGTCAATACATATTCTCCCATGGATAGCTTGATATTATGGCACTTTCCAGAGCAATTTATTGTTCCTCCATTTGCAATCATCACTTGACACTCTGGTGCTGGATATAGGAAGCAATTCAATTCTTTTGCTACCTTACAATGAATAAAATTGTGGGTGCTTCCTGAATCAATCAACACTATCACCTTTTTCTTCTTGATTTGTCCTTCTATCTTGATGGTTTGAGGAGTGGTAATTCCCGCCAATGCATTACAAGATATGGTCGGATTTATTTGTTCTTCATCTAGGCTTTGTTCCTAGAACATATCCTGTTCTTTTGACCTTTCTTGCTCCTTTTCTTCTTCCTCTTCACAATCTATGTAGAATAATTTCTTCTCAGCACACTTATGACCTTTAGTGTATTTGCTATCACAACTATAACAAAGCCCTTTTGCTCTTTTTTCTTCCAATTGTTGTGGTGTCAACCTTATAGGTTGTGGAAGACTAGGGGCAACTGCACTTCCGTCTTTATAGTTGTGAGTGGTATGCTTCCTGGTTGCCATAATTTTGCTTTCCATTTTTCTTGCTAACCTGAATGCCTTCTCTAATGAATCAGGTTCCCAAAGTCGAACATCATGTTGGATATTATCCTTTAAAGACCCTATGAACACATCAATCCTATGCTGCTCTGGAATATCTTTTACCCTTATGTTCAATTTTTGGAACTCCTCAATGTGCTCCATTATTGAACCCTTTTGTTTGAGACTTATCAATTGGCTAAAAAAAGTGTTGCTTTTTGTATCCTCATAATGTGCTATCAATTCTTCCGTAAAAATTGCCCAAGTGATAAATTGTTTACGAGAGCAAAGCCATTGATACCATACAAATTGATTTGGTTCCAAATATAAAGTTGCCATACGTACCTTTTGTGTGTTTTGCACATTATTGAGATCGAAGAACTGCTCCATCTGTAATATCCATGTGGCGGGATCCTTGCCATCAAACTTCCTCATATCGATTTTTGGAATATGGTGGGTCTTCGATCCAACATTAGAGTCTATGGAATCATGATTAACATTTCTTTTGTTCACATCATGAGTTTCCTTTACAACCTTTTCACCATTAGTAAGTATTTCTTGTAGAAAATTTGTCAAATCCGTCTTCAAATCTGCCATGTCTGTCTTCAAATCTGTCCTCAAATCTGTCTTTAGATCATCCATCTTAGCTTCCATTCCCTTTATCTTAGATTCCACGCCATTTATCTTAGCATCTGTTAGCTTTTGTGAGCGTGACATTTGTTGCACTTGTTCTTGTAATTTTGATATATCATGTAGCATTTCTTCCTCTTCTTCATGAGTCATGCTAGAGGTTTCAGGTTCCTTACTAGGTGTTTGCATTTTCTTTCCTCGGGGCATCAGTTACCGATAATAATGCTTTACTATGCCCTTTGAATTCCTTCAAACCAAGCTTATGCAAAAATAAAAAATAAAAACTACACACCTTTTTTTACTTTGTAGAAGCCTGATATTGAATCTGATGTATCTCTGTAATTTCGAATCATCCAGTTCTGAAATTGTGATCTGTAGTAGCCTTCTGTGTCCTCTTTCCAATTCCACTAGTCTGAACCAAATTGGATTCTCCAAGAAAGAGTTATGCCCAATCTCCCGCAGTGACCTGATTATAGACTAGTTCAGTAGAGCAAACTTGTATGAAGTGCCACGTGTCACTGTTTCAACCTTTGACTCTGAAAAATATATAAAAGAAAACTACAGTCTGTCCTCTTTCTGTACCTTCTTATGAAATTTCAATACCATGCTCAGAAAGAAAGTTATGACGATTTTCCCCAGGTCACCTGTTTTGAGTGTAATTCAGGAGTCTGCAAAAAGACCAACTTCCTGAGATCATATCTCCGAAAATATCACTCGAAAAGCTCTGAAATTCGGACCCAAGGTTCAGCGCGATTTCTTCTCAAATGGGTTTTTTTTGCGACTTCTGAAACATCACAGAAAAGAAGTTATAGCGAAAATTCCATGATGCCCTGTTTGGAGCAGCGAAACCCTAGAATCCAAAGCTCTGATACCAAATGTTATGAAACCAGCTCACAAAAAGATAGAAAAGAGAGATCCACGCCTTACAATTCAGCCTCTTCGAGGGGGAAACCTCCTTTACATTACATAAATGAACAATTCTTCGATGATACAAATGACAAAACCTCCTTTCTATATATAGGAGTCTATGGAGTCACAATATAATCCAGCCGACCTAACAATAATAATATAAAGCCACAAAAATAACAATAGAGGGATTCTAGGGGCACATTAATAACAATATGGGGGTAATGGGGGCATAACAATAAAAATAAGGGGTATAACTACAATAGTAATGGGGTAATCACTAGTATTATAGGGACCCAACATTCACACTCGAACGCCAACAATAATAGCATCATTAATGAAGTGTGCTCCTTGGTCACTAGTTAAGATTCTCTGACACCCAAACCTAATGATGATGTTCTCAAAAATGAATTGCATTGCAGTATTGGTGGTACAATCTTTGACAGGAGTGGCATTTACCCATCTAGTAAGATAATCTATTGTGGTAATTATATATCTAGCATGTGAATGTCCTACAGGAGGATTGATGGGTCCAACGAAATTGACTGCCCTTTTTTTGAAAGCTTGCAACATACGAACTGGAATCAGTGGAATTTCATCTCATTGAGAAGGTATCCAAACCCTCTGACAAGTATCACAGGTCTTGGAAAATTCCTTAGCATCCTTAAACAATGTTGGCCATCATAACCCTACTTGCAGCCATTGCGGGCGATTTCTTTTCCTCTGACATGGCCTCTGGAAACTCTACTATGACACACCCATAGAATGTCACCCCTTTCATGACTAAAAACACATCTGTGAAAAATTCTATCAAGGCCCAACTTATATAATTTCCTTGTAATTAGATGGTAATCGGTTTCTCTCACTACCACATGTCTCTTTTGGGTTGTGGAATAGTTTCGGGACACATACCACTAGATAAGAAAAATACAATATCTTTGAGATAGTCTGGAATAAATTCAACTGAAAAAACTACACATCAAGAAGTTGATCATCAATGGAACCTCCAAAATCTCTTTACTCCAAGCCGAAGAGATGGTCCAGTCTTACATTTGTTCAACCAAGCTTCGCAATAACTTTGAAGGAAAATTCCTGAAAAAGAAACAACTAGCGACAAATTCTTCCTTACAATACAGGCTTATTGACTAGGTACTTTAAGGCGAAAAGATCTATAAAGAATTTAAAATGGAATCCCAGCAAATAATGGTGGAATTTTTGGAGAGAACATACAATTTCCAAGGTTTCAGATTCAGTCATAGTGTAGTTTCGTTCTGCAGTATGAAGTTTTCTACTGGAAAAGTATATAGGGTTGTCCAAGTTTCCTTTTCCAAGTTGCAAAAGAATATCACCGAGAGCAGTGTTAGAAACATCAATGTGCACATGGAACTCTTTATTCCAATTAAGATAGGTTAGAATTGGATCACTTGTTAATTTTTCCTTCAATGTCTCAAATGGAACATCACACTTAGAGGTCCACATAAAGGGCTCAAACTTCTTCTAGAACTTCTCCAATGGAGCAGTAATAGAAGCATAGTTGCGGGTGAACCTGTGATAATAACTTGTGTGTCCAAGAGTGGATCGAAATTGTTTAACACTAGTTGGAGGGGGCATGTTGAGAATGACAACAACCTTTACTAGGTCTATTGAAGCACCCAAAACAATATGCCCTAGTAAGGCCCAAAAAGGTACAACAAAGATACACTTCTTCAGATTACGAGAGATATGTAATTGTTTTCATCAATCAAACATCACCCTTAAGACACTTGAGTGATTTTTCAAGAGAATATAAATGATCCAATCATCCTTATACACCTCCAAGAACTTTTGTATGTACTCGCAGAAGGTTGTAATAACAATCCTAGAAAAGACTGCAGATGCATTCTTAAGGTTGAACGGCATCACATGATATGCATATGATCCCCATTCAGTAGTGAAAGTATTTTTCTTCTTATCTTCTTCCGTGATCCAGACCTGATGATATCCAAAAAGCCTGTTTGTGAATGAATAAGCTTCCTAGGCTACAACATTATCCAAAACCTCATCACTAAAAGGACTACGAAGTGGATCGTGGACACAATCATTTTTTAGGCTGCAATAATCAACACATACCCTGATCTCCTCGGAGTCCTTCTTCTCCTAGATGACTATAGGGCTTATCTAATAAGCTTTGTCCATAAGGAAGATAAGTCTTGCTAATAGCATCTGGTCAATCTCCTTTTTTACCTTTTTCTTGACCCTAGGATTCAATCGATATGTATGGTGCTTTACCAAATATGCATCTAGCTTTAGAACGATTTTCATCTCCCTAAGGTCCCCTTTTATACCCTTCAGATTTAAAACTAACATAGGAAACAGGTCCTCATACTCCTTAATCAATTCAAAGGTCTCCTTGGTGATTTGGTCATCCCAATACTCTCCTATAGAGGCCAACTTACACTTTTCATTGAAGACAATATTAAACCTCCAAAACTTCAAAGCTTTTATATGAGGGGCGTCCTGAGGAGGATCATCATTTATGCTTCACTCCATGTCAGCTTCCTTGAAAGAGAAATGTATCAACCCTTCTAAATCTTCATCATCAGGTTCCCTGTCAATTTTTCCACATGCAACAACCAACTGGAAGCCTAAATCGGGTATAGTTTCGCAACTTGATTTATCAAAGGATTCAGAAAGAGGTTTCCCAATGGGAAATAGAACTCATTTCACAACCTTCAAAGCTTTTGCAATATTAGCATCTTCTTTTGAGAAATT
Organism: Pinus tabuliformis; assembly: GCA_031772625.1. NCBI lineage: Eukaryota > Viridiplantae > Streptophyta > Pinopsida > Pinales > Pinaceae > Pinus > Pinus tabuliformis. Next base: position 165,226,691 of record CM062815.1, on the reverse strand, counting down.
GAAGTCAACATAGAATTGAGAAATCAACTCATCCCAACTACAAGTTTGCCTCTTCATCTCCTCCTTTAAATACCAATCCTAAGGAATAGGTCCTAGAGTATGAATAAAGTAATGTACCCATAATTCAGAAGGTAACTTGTTCTTCTTCCATTCTGCAGTACAAGCCTGAACATGTTTCTCGGGATTGGTATGACCTTGATATAAAGAAACATTACAAACTCCCTTTTCTACTCAAACAAATCTGTATAAAAGAGTAGACTTGACCATTGCCCAAGATGAAAGATGGTTGTTGTGAGAATTCCACAACCGAATAGGAATTGTTGGGAGAAAAACATCCATCAGGGGTTGTCTTTTCTCCTCTGCAAGAGTACATTAAATGTCTCACACAAAATCATCTACATAAATAAGGTTATCAAAGATAGGATAGTTCCTTACCATTGTACCAATCCACCAAGCATATCGGACAATTCCACATATCCTAGAATATAATTCATGGTCTCCCAGCTTCCATTTTTCCAGCACAACCTCTAAACTAGCTTCAGTGTTCTGAACACTTCGCCAACTAAGGAACCAATCAGTTGTAGGATTAATATAATCCTCCCTCTTCCTTGCAGTCAACTGGTACAATTGATCAAGGACAGTGGTATCTTATGTGTCGTCGACGAGCTCTATGTATCTGGGACCCTAATAAGTATTCAAACACTGAATGACTCTAATCCCATCTACTTCATGGCATAGTTCGTGAAATCCTAATCAACTCCCAATAATGTTGGATACGAATCTTTATCTTTGATGATATCAATGACCTCAAAGTCAACATAAGTCTTCACTCTGGCAACATCTCTTTCCACATCCTCTAAACAACCAATAAGAAATATGTAGTATGGTTAGCCATCCATAGCTAAATTAGAGAGAACACCAGCTTAGGTTTTTCTAGTGCCTCCTAAGTATTCTTCGGTACAATATTAACATCAAAGCCCAAAACTAATAAAGTGTTGATATGATATCTTGTAATTTAGGCATTAATCTGGAACTCTCTCCCTATTATTTATTTGTTGCGCTTGACCCTTTGATTCTACCACTCTAGTATATTTCCATAAATAGGTTGCTTTGATAACTCTTCATATCTCACGAAGCCCTTAAGCTTCTTCCGCAACTGTTGAGAAAGTTGGTCATCACTTATAATATCAAGAAGTAGTTGGAATCACATAATAACATGATGAGAAGATTCTATAGAAAATTGATGACTGACTGGGGATCTTCTCTCAAGGTGTGAGGCTTGGGCTTGATCTAATCTCCCAACCTTAGGGCTATGAAAGGAAGAAACTATCTCCCTAAATATATCTGCAACATCCTTATAATACCTCTTTTTCTAAATAGGATCATATTTAGCTTGTGAGTGCTTGCTTTTCTTATGAAAGGTTGTTCAGAAGAGTCCTTAACAATCCAGTCCTAGTGCGTCCTAGAGTAACAATATTGATATGCATCTCCTAAGTTGATTCTAGTTTCCACGGCTCAAAGCTAATCACATTAGCTCCTCTTTGGCGATTACATTCCTCCCATCAAGCAATTAGCTCAGGACAACCTTTAGTTACGTGAGTATTGATGTAGGAATGTGAACACTATGGCCTTTACGGCATGCCCCTGCTCATCACATTTATAGCATCCAACTGGCCCTCTGCCGTCAGTTCTTCCTCCTCTATAACCTACACCTCCTCTTCCGCAAGTGGACTCATTCACTTGAAATTCAGTGTGTTCCAATAAATCAGTTAGAGCATCCCAGGATTTGCACTAGTCATTATGATGCATGGGAGACCCAAAAAACTCACAGAAAATAGAATTGGACACATTAGAGTACTTTTGCAGTATAGGACACAATCGAGGAGTGTGACTTTTTGGCAGTGCTGGATATCGCCAACATGCAAGGGGGTCTCCCTAATGAAAAGTCCCAATTAGACTTTGCATCGTTTAGTGTGGGATCCCTTCTAGAAATAAGGCTTGATTGCCATATGTTCTTAGAGATTTTCCTTGTCCACAATGGTCATCACAAGTGAGTATGCCTTGGGGAATGTTCAACTACAAAATCTATCAAGGTTCTTATACCTTAAGGGGAAATAAAAGTGAGAATTTAAAAGAAAAGTAATAGTAATAATCTAGTAAAGACACATGAGCATATACATACGGATGAATCATTGATCACCTAGCAAAGTAGTTCACATAGAAGCAATGCTTTTTAAAACACATATAACACACCTTCAACAAGATAAGTACTAAAGCCACTGAAATAGTTCAATTTCCTTAGTACATATGAAAACAACATACATCGCAAAAATTCAAAGAATAGTTTTACAATATTTACGATATACGCATGAAAGTGTGTTGGCTCAACAAGCTTCAAAAATTAAGCAAAAGTTGCAAGACACATCTGTATAATAAGCACCACTAGCTCCAATAGTGGAGTTTTAGAGCAACCACTTGCTCCTTCAAAAGAACTATCTTCCTCTCTAATGCCTGGTAGGAGGAGCCAAGGTGAAAAGTCCTTTGGATAAGTTATGAGGGTGTATATATAACAAATGGAGTGACATTTTACCACCCTTGTGACTCTTGGACTACCCTCATGACTATTTGACTTCCATATGACCTTTCGACTCCTTTATGACTTTTCACATTCTATGGATGACTCTTAGACTTCCACTTTTTATTACTTTTCTCATATATTGAAAATTACATAATCATATCCACAAATGATGTGGCAAATGATGACTCATATATCCTCTTGACATGACACCTTGATAAGACATGACATGACATTGCTGACATGGATTGTATGATGATATGGCAATGTCAATCCATTCTTTCTGTTGTTATCTTCATGTCATCTTAAAAGATGGTACATGTTCTTCTTCTTCCTCCTCAAGGATTGAAGGTAGGGAGTCTTAAATATGATCTTGATCTCTAGCTATTGCCGCAATTTGGTGTCCTTTCTTCTTCTTGTTCAATGATCACCTTTGTCTTTGTAGCTACAAAGGTGCCTTCTGATAGGGTCTCGTTCTTCATCTCCTTCATCATCATTCTGTCATAGCGAGATATAATACTTGCAACTAAAATCCACTCATGACAAGACAACATTGGTCTGAAAATTATGAGTCTATCATGCTTCATGAAAATAACTAATTGAGTTGGAACTGGGTGTTGGACTAAGATATTGGCTCAAGGATTGCGTAGTTACGCAGCTCAAGAGGTCAGGGTCCAAGACTGAAGCTAGAGACTACACAACACACAGTTCAGGAAGGCTAGGATAGAGTGACTGCATAATTTAGGGGCTCAATGAGGGAGGCGTGAGGCTTGAGGCTTGTGGTTTCCCACTGCACATTTCTAGAGAGAAAGAGCCCTAAGGCTTAAACAGTTTCATAGCTCAAGGAGTCAGGATGGAAGTTTTAGGTTTGAGACTTCATAGTGCGTAGAAGAAGGTAACTAGAAGGTAAGGTTGCACAGTTATGGAGCTCAAGGGGCTAAGGTTGAGCACTGAGACTCCGCAGTGCGAAGTTCTAGGAGGTAGGAACTATGAATTGTGCAATTCCAAGATGAAAGGGATGAGCTTGAGGGTTAAGACTGTGTAGTGTGCAGTTCCATAGGGATAAGTGAAGTCAAGTTGCTCAGACAGGAGCTTTTCATAGATTGGCTGTGTAGGATCAATGAGGTCAAAGTGAACAAGGACAAAACCTAAACATGATCACACACTCAAAACAATCGGAAAGACAACATTTATCACTCAGAAGACAAGAACAACATGATTCCCTAAATGCAACAATGATACAACAACTTCCTCCAAGTGCGACATTAAAGTTACACTTTGCGATGATAGTGATGACACTTGTGTGATAGTGCATAAAAATTTGGGAATGAGTCTAACCCATGTGTATATGATAAATAGGACTCATTAACACCAAATTCACCCCTTGAAAATAACCATAACTTTGATTATGTGATGCGCGACACTTTCCATGCCCAAAATATGACACTTGCGACAATAAGAGGAAAGTGAAAACAACACTTGCAAAATTTGAACGACATTGAAAGCGACATGTGTAAGAAAAAAGATAGCATGAAAATAACATTTATTAAAGTGAAAACAATAAAAATAAATAGTAATAAACATAAAAGTGATACTTACGAAATCGAAGGTGTGCAAAAGCGACAGTTGGAAAAACTTACCAAAATAGAAGAACAATCGCAACCAAAAGTGACAGACTGTCATTAAAAGTGTGCACTGACTGTGAACATAGGTTGAACATTGCACATGAACTTTCTTGATGAACATGTGGTATGCTTTCTCAGGCTTGCATAAAAGGGTACACTCATGAACTTGTTGTGGATTGAGGATGTGTGAGCAAGTGAATTTGACACTTAGAAACTGAGAAGAAGTCTAGAATACTTAACAAAGCATTGATCGACCATAGAGTGCCTATGGAACGAATGATTGCAAGACCCATGGTAGGATCCAAAATTCAAGTGTAGGCAAAATTTTGGAGGGTGTTTGTAGCAGCGACACACTAGTAGAACTCCAGTTTCTCTGCCTTGATCTAGTTTTATGCACAGGGTCTAGTTTCACAGGAAGTATTGATTCCTTGTGTAAATTACTCTAGCTTCCCCACTTAACCTAATTATAGACATAGTATCCTTCATATCTTTCTTAGTCGAACACATTCATCATGCCATTCATATCACAATGTTTCGATTTAGGAGGAGGGTAATGTAATTCACGAGCTTAAGATATTAAGAGTATTATTTTTCATCTCTAGTGTTTCTCCACTACCAACAGGCCTGGACAATACCCCAATGGAGTCACTTCAAGAACACAAACATCGCTTCACTACCAACAATCCTGGATAGTACCCTGGTGAAGTTACTTTCCTGACCTCCCTGCACGGGAAGCCTTTCTCTTCTTTCACCCTTTATTTATTTTAATTTATAGTACTATGTGTCTGCGTTTATTTATTTCATGGGGTGGAAGAGGGATCCCAACTTATTGAGAGCAGAAGAGTTTTTTCCTTTAGAGAAGCATACATAAAACCTCTTATATGAGTTTGCTCGTTAAGATTTTCCGCTTGTCCTTCTCTACTTGATTGGATTAGCATGTAAAATACTGAAACATAAAGAACTGAGCAGAGAAATGATGTTCCTAGAATACTCTCTTTACGCGAGGATCATATTCTCCATTAAAATATCATTGACAAAAATATATAAACCAATACAGAGAAGAGGATAACAGATAATCCAAACATTGTTTATTGTCACAATTGCCCTTTTCAAAAAATTTCCACATTTTCTTTCGAGCCAAGGGGAACATCCTCCATGCAAAGTCTTATTAAAAAAAATAGAAAAGAAGAGATAATACACAATAAGAAAACAAAATAAAAAAGAAAAAAAATGGAGGCTAAACCGAAAATAGGATGTGAGGCAAAAGTGAGAAAACACAAGAAATACTACAAAGAGCGAGTGCAGTATGAGAGTGCAAGGGATACTAGTATGCAGCTAGACCTACTCCTAACCTAACCAATTAGAAAGTCAGGGTCAAGTGTAATGAAATTTCTAATGTAACCACCATAATTGCTCCCGACCTGCATACACAAAGAAACGAGCAATTAAAACAGATATAAAACAATGTGAAATAGAAAATATAAGAGCTTGAATAACTTTCACAATGAATTGAAGGTCTTTCCTGTCAGCAAAAAGATATGACATAACCACTACTTCTAACCAACTTGAAATCTTACCTTTTCGATGAAAACCATAATCAAACAAACCTCAAAAGCTTCTTACAAATGCATCTTCATTTGTACTATCCTCCTTAGCTAACACCCAAAAATATCAAAACGTATTGTTATTAGCAAAAGGGCTTGCTAATTACGATGCTTCCAATTTATCATAGATTAGATCATGAAACTCAAAACAATCCTCTTGAAAACCCTTAAATCCTTGAAAAGATGAATTTTCAATCAAAATCACGGAATCATGATGAGAATCTTGTAAGGGAAAATAAATTTGATCATATTCATAAAGCTTTTCAAGACAGTGAGGGCCTGAAATAACCATCAGTGAAGGTTGAAGTGCCTCAATTGCTTGACAAGTATCAAAACAGTGAGAAAAACCATAGAGATTAATCAATGTAAAACAACTCTCATCGAATATGTTGGTTGGAAAATGATAAGTTGAATGACATTTATTAAAGAAAGCATGATGATTAGATGGACTGATTATGGCATGAGATTCTTGGTTAGTATACAACAAAGTGACATATCAATTTGAACAAGTTCGCAAATGCTTTGGATGATAGAACCATATCCGTCACACAATAAATATGACAAACCATTTCCTTGTACTCAGTTACATACTTCACTGGCATTGTAATCGTCAAAAGAAGTGAAAGGAATGCCAATATAGAAACTACATGAAATCAGTCAGGATACAATGAGTGAAGAAGAATTTGATTCACCAAGTGACTCATGTATTCACTAGCACTCAAAAGGATTTTTGTGCAATGAAGAAAAATATTAGTAGTACAACATTCACAAGAAAAAAAAGGAGTTGACTATTCTGAAATGTATATGATAGGCATGATTCCTTCTGCTAAAGATAATATTTGATATTATCTGCTTCAGAGTTCCATGTTTCCATGAGAGATACACACTCCAAACTTGAGTTGAGTACAAGAGCCTTGCATGGAGATGAATCAACTTAAGTAGAATCTTGAATCCGATTAGAAACTGAATCTTGAAAGTTAGAAATACTAAATCCGAAGTACCATACTTTTTTCAAGAAGGAAATTACATCCAGTGAAACCATGCAAAGAAAAGAATTTTGTGAGAAAAACTAGATTTGACTTGGTTCAGGGTTCTTACCAGCATTGCGAGATCCTGACATTACCATCAACAAAATTTGAAGTGCCTTGACTTCCTGACAAGTCCTGGAACTTTCAATGATTGTAAAATCAAATTTTTAAGATTGAATCAGATCATGCATGATGTGCGGATATTTTCTACCAGTAATTTCAATAGGACCGCTACTAACCAGATGATAGCCACCTCTATCACTAATTTGATCATATTTTACAACTTCAACAACTAGATTACTTAAGTCTAAAGATTCTTCTAAAATCACATGTAAGGATGAATATACTGGACAAATTTCATGAGTAACCTAGACAAAAGAATTTTCTTCATGCAAAACTGAAAATGACAAGGAGTAGAGTGGATACTCAATGATTTGATTGTTTCCTTTTCCATCATGGATAACCTCACTACCTTGTTTCAATTGAGAAATTAATTTATTAGGTGAAGAACTTGAAGAGCATGGAGTATATTCATTGCAAGTAGGTGCATCATAAGTAGTAGAGCACAAGGGATAGTGAGATGAAGAGGAAGTTTCCATAAGAACATCTTCTTCGACTGAATCAGATTCCAGAGCTAATTCTTTCAAATCAAAATTTTCTCAAGAAACTGAAAGACTGGTTGGTGCACTTGGGCATGCATCATCACATACATCAATAGAGTCATCAATATTAAAATGATGATTACCAAAGATTATATATTTATTAAGAAAATTAACTTCATTCGATTGGCTACCAAGATTAGTAGATTGAAAATTATTTGAGAATGAAGGAACAACATCTTGACATAGAGGGTTTTGAAACAGGGAGGAGATATCAAGAATCTCTCCACTTTCCTACTCCTCTACTTGTGTAATGTGATTGCCTTTTACTTGATCACAATTTGAACCAGCAACTCAAAAATCAAAAGAGTGCGAAGAACTAGTTAGTGGAGCAGATTTATAAAGCGGATCATGGTACAAAGAGTCATGGCATGTAGATGATAGAGGATGACAGATGTCCCTTGAAGAAGTAATACTTTCATTGGAACCAGATTCAAGATTGAGGTTAAGAATTCTAGTATCATCTTGAGGAATGAAAGGATTATCCTTCACCCTAGGCTCCATGAACCATTCCAAGGTTTCCTCCATTAGATCTAGATCATGAGAAATGGTGAAGGTTGAAGAGATGTATCAACCATTTGATTTTCAGAGTTCCCAACTTTGACATCATCGCAAGGAGGCGCCCACATCGGAACTAGAAAAGGAGGAGGACAAGGAACAAAAGGGATATTAGGTTGCTCCTCTAAAATTAGCGGTGTCTTACAATTTACAAAAGTTGGGGAAGCAGAAATATCAGGGGTTTCAGATTCACCATTGTTATAGCATCATTCATCACTCCTGTAGACCTGTTGTGGCCACAACCACCACCTTATTAAAACCTACTCTGGCAGCAAATTTGAATGGGTCCCCTAGAAGTTTGATCTTTCATTTCTCCAAATGATAACTCTCCGAATGATCTGTTTTTATCCCAGGGATTTCAACTTTGTGCCGAGTCAAATCTTCAATTCTTAATGGTTAAGACCCCCTAAATAAATCTCTGCGACATGATTCATTTATAACCCAGTCTAGCCCTTCATTCATGTTCTGTCATCGAGACTTTTCTCAATCCTCATAAACATTCATGGTACTCTATGCCCGCACATATAATCACCCCCACTCTTTACTATGGGTGTTGCGGACTCAACCCTCAAAAACCTTCTATCGCGTCCTTATCTCCATATCAATGCTTTGATAATAGAAATACTCTGCGAGCATCCTTAACTTACCTTTTCCGTGCTTTTTCGGTCTTTATACATCTCCCTATGCCTACCTTTATCGCTATCGCAATATCACAATTTCCGTGGTCACGCTACGCATTCCCCTCTTGCATCCGATATGCGATGACCTTCTGGACCCCGAATGCAATTAATCGCATCTATATCCTATCGGGTCCACCATTACATCGCTTATCGCAATCGCTTGCCCACCCCCCATCGCATATCGCAATCGTGCTTCATTGAAACCCAAGGTCCATTCACTCGCCATTGAAACATTGCGATGCGATATTTGTTAAAGCTTCTCCACCGTTGATCAGAGAATATGATCCAACGGTCAACCGATCGCATCGCATATCACAATCGGCAGAACCCGAGGCTCATACATAAGGCATTCCACGATATGGCATACTCACTGGGATCATTAACCGTAGCACATATATTTTCGAGTCCACTTCCCCAATCGCAAATCGCAATCAGCAGAGTTCGGCGTTTATATATGAAGCACAATGTGATATGGCGGGCCCGCCGGACTATTAAGCACAACGTATATATTTTCAGGTCCGACCTATCGCATATCGTAATCGGCAGTCGGCAAAAGTAAAGCGACATGCGATATGCGAAGGGGCGATGAGCGGACCTGACGATAACTATAGACCCAGTGTTGGGTTGTGTTATATTATTTCCACGACTAACCTATGTAGTGAACCGGGGGGTTAGAGGGGGGGCGGAGCCCCCCCTTCGTTGCGTCGATTACGCAGCGGAGGGGTCACGGGGGGGGGGGGGGGGGCGGCAGCCCCCCCTGTCAGGGGGATTTGAGGGGGGTGGGTAGCCCCCCTCTACAGGGTCCGAGGCAACGCCTCGGGAAAATTTTTTGGACCCTATATTAGGTTGGGCGAACCTACCTATGGTTTTCGGCCCATGGTTTTGGACGCGATGGTTTTTTCGGTCCATGGTATTGGATGCTTCGGCATGTATAAATATGTATTGTAACATTGAAAGGAATATAATGAGAAATCAAGCTGGTAGTCCTGCCCCCCCTATTCGAGGGGTTTGAGGGGGGCGGGTAGCCCCCCTCTACAGGGTCCGAGGCAGCGCCCTGGGAAAATTTTTTGGACCCTATATTAGGTTGGGAAAACCTACCTATGGTTTTCGGTCCATGGTTTTGGACGTGATGGTTTTTTCAGTCCATGGTTTTGGACACGATGGTTTTTTCGGTCCATGGTATTGGATGCTTCGGCATGTATAAATATGTATTGTAACATTGAAAGGAATATAATGAAAAATCAAGCTGGTAGTCTCGGTTTTGGGATCCAGGGGAAAATCTCTGTGTATATGTGTTTTATGTGTTATGCTCTCACATTGTTTATTTTCTATGTTTTAGAATTCGTATGCAGGTAATTTCTGTATAGGGTTAAAACCTACATTTGGTATCAGAGTTGTTTTGGCTTCAAGGGGATGCCTTTGTTGCTGAGGGGTTTCGCTCGAGCCTGTGGTAGACCCTGTTCAATGGGAGATCTGCGAGATCGATTCTAGTGGTGAAAGAAGATGGCGAGCAGTGGAAAGATAGAGATTGAGAAGTTCAATGGTCAGAGTTTTGAGTTGTGGAAACTCAAGATGGAGGATCTGTTGGTGGATAAAGATCAGTGGATCGCAGTAGATCTGGGTACTAAACCAACGGGAGTGACCGATGAAGAATGGAAGAAGTCTGATCGGAAGGCAAAGAGCACAATACAATTGTGTGTCTCAGATTCAGTATTGCTAAATGTATCAGGGGAAGCTACGGCGAAGGCTTTGTGGGACAAGTTAGGGACTTTGTACCAATCTAAGTCTCTAGTGAATAAACTATTCCTGCGGAAAAAGCTGTATAAGTTGAGGATGAAAGATGGAGACTCAGTGACAGAGCATCTGAATGCGTTTAATACTGTGGTAAGTCAGTTATCATCTATTGATATTAAAATTTCAGATGAAGATAAGTGCATCAGTTTGTTGTGTTCTCTACCAGATTCGTGGGATAGTCTGGTTATTGCAATAGGTAGCAATGCAATTGCTTTGCAATTTGATGAAATAGTCTCAACCTTGCTGACGGAGGAGATGAGACGAAAAAATATGGAGAGCCAGAATGGTGATGCCCTGTCTGTACGAGGATGGTCCCAGAATAGAAATAAAAATAATTCATCGAGTGGGAGATCTAAATCTAGAGGGAGATCTAAATCTCTAGGAAAACCTGTAAAGGTGGTGTGCTGGAAATGCGGAAAGGAAGGGCACTTCAAAAGGAACTGTAAATCTAAAGCTCCTGATAAAGGAAAGGGATCTGATGATGCTCCTTCTGCAGAGGCAAAAACCACCTCAGATGAAGGTGGGGATGTGTACTTGGCTTCTTCAAGTACACATGTAGATCATGAGGCATGGTTGATTGACTCAGGTGCATCCTTTCACTTCACTCCCCATAGAGAGTGGTTCTGCGAGTATGAGAAATACAATGGTGGTGATGTCTTCTTAGGAGATGATAGGAAAGCTAGAATCATTGGTCGCGGAAAAGTAAAGTTGAAGTTGCAAGGTGGAAGGGTTAGAACACTTCCGGGTGTTCTGCATATTCCTGCATTGGCCAGAAATCTGATTTTTGTAAGCAAGTTGGATGATGCAGGTGTAAAGACAGTGTTCGAGAAAGATACCTGCAAGATGGTTCGGGGAGCACTGGTATTAATGCGGGGAGTTCGGATTGGAACTCTGTACAAGCTGCAAGGTAGCACTGTTGTTGATGGGTGCAATAGTTCTATGGTTCCTAAAAATGGAGCAGAAAATCTAGTGGTCTCTGGAGAGAAGACCATGTTGTGGCATCAAAGGCTTGGACATATTGGAGAGAAGGGCCTTCGAATACTTCATGGTAAAGGTATGGTAGAAAGTATGAGTAATAGCTCTCTGGATTTTGATTTCTGTGAAAATTGTGTATATGGGAAGCAGAATCGGGTGAGTTTCCCCTCTGGTGGTAAGAGGGCGAAACAGATATTAGAGCTTGTGCACAATGATGTGTTTGGACCTGTGAAGGTTCCATCACTGGGTAAGTCTGTGTACTATGTATAATTTATAGATGACTTCTCAACGAATACATGGATATATTTCCTTAAGAAGAAATCTGAAGTCTTTGACAGGTTTAAAGAATTTAAGACTCTGGTGGAAAATCAGACAGAGAAGAAGATAAAGGTGCTGAGGACAGATAATGGTGGAGAGTTTTGCAGCAAGGAATTTGAAGAATTCTGTAAGAAGTGTGGTATAGCACGGCAGAAGACTACTCCATATACACCTCATCAAAATGGAGTCGCAGAAAGAATGAACAAGACGTTGATGGAAAGGGCAAGAAGCATGCTCAGTGGTGTCGGGTTAGGATAGGAATTCTGGGCAGAGGCGGTGGATACTACATGTTACTTGGTCAACAGGTCACCTTCATCAGCGTTGGAGGATAATACTCCACAAGAAGTATGGACTAGTAAGAAACCCTCTCTTTCACATCTGAGGGTATTTGGATGTGATGCATATGTACATGTTCCAAAGGAGAAACGAACCAAGTTGGATAGTAAATCTGAAAAGTGCATCTTTATTGGGTATAAGGATGGTTTAAAAGGTTATAAGATTTGGAACCCAGTCACACAAAAGGTTGTGTACAGCAGATATGTGGTGTTCAAAGAGGTAAAATATGTTATTAAACATGAAGTCCAACCAAAGGAACCTGAGAAGATAGAGTTTGAGCTAAAGGAGGAAGAATCAGACTCTGCAGCAGAGGAGGAATTAGAAGATGAAGAGCCACAAACTCCGGCTATGAGAAGATCAGTTCAAGAAAGAAGGTAGCCAGAAAGGTATAGTCCTTCTACTTTCTGTTCAAATTTTGCTTTGTCTGTTACTAATGATGATCCCAAAACTGTGAAGGAAGCAGTGGATTCAGAGGATGGAAAACTCTAGAAAAAGGCCATGGTTGATGAAATGGCATCTTTGCACAAAAATGAGGCTTGGGATCTGGTGGAGTTGCTGGCTGGAAGGAAACCCATTGGTAACAAATGGGTGTTCAAAAAGAATACAAATGCAGAAGGGAAGGTGGAGAAATACAAAGCTCGGTTGGTAGCAAAAGGTTATTCCCAGGTGCCGGGAATTGATTTTGGTGATATTTTTTCTCCTGTTGCCAAGGTAACTTCTATTAGGTGACTTTTATCTGTTGTTGCTGCTTTTGATTTTGAGGTAGAACATATGGATGTGAATACAGCATTTCTTCACGGGGATTTGGAAGAGGAAATCTACATGAAGCAACCTGAAGGCTTTGTGGTGAAGGGTAAGAAAGAACTGGTATGCAAGTTAAAGAAGTCTTTGTATGGGTTAAAACAGTCACCAAGGATGTGGTATCAGAAATTTGATACATTTATACGAGGACTTGGCTTCACCAGAAGCAAAGCAGATCACTGTTTGTATTTTAAATTAATTGGTGACCGTGTTATTTATCTGGTCTTGTATGTGGATGATATGTTGCTGGTTGGAAATGACAAAGAAATTGTCCAGGATTTGAAGACCCAATTGTCCTCCAAATTCGACATGAAAGATCTTGGTGCTGCAAACTATATTTTGGGCATGGAAATTAAAAGAGATCGGGCAAATAGGAAGCTCTGGTTAAACCAGAGGAATTATGTCGAGACAATACTGCAGAGGTTTAATATGCAGGATAGTAAACCGGTGAAGGTTCCTATTCCTGTAGGTGTGAGGTTATCTGCTAAACAGTGTCCCAAGACACAAGAAGAGGAAGAGTACATGTCCCGTGTTCCATATGCGAGTGCAGTCGATAGCCTGATGTATGCAATGGTCTATACTAGACCAGACATTGCACATGCAGTGGGAGTATTGAGCAAGTTTAAGTCAAAACCAGGGAAGGAGCACTGGACAGCAGTGAAGCGGGTTTTCAGGTATATGCGTGGCACTAGTGATTATGGTTTGTGCTACCAAGGAAGACCAAGATTGGACAGAGTGTTGGATATTCATGGCTTTGTTGATGCAGACTGGGCTAGAGATCTGGATCAGAGAAGATCTATAAGTGGGTATGTGTTTAACCTATTTGGAGGTGCAGTCAGTTGGATGAGTAAGAAACAATCTGTAGTGGCACTATCAACTACAGAGGCGGAATACATGGCGGCCACTCATGCAAGCAAGGAAGTAGTTTGGTTGCAGAGATTGTGTTCAAGTATGGGGTTAGTACAGGGAGCTATAAGAATAGACTCTGACAGCCAAAGTGCAATTTTCTTGGCAAAGAACCCTGCTTATCATTCAGAGACAAATCACATTGATGTTCATTGTCACTTTGTGAGGGATATGATAGAAGACAAAAATGTGTTGTTGGTAAAGGTGGACACATTGAAGAATACTGCAGATGCGTTGACAAAATCTGTGAGCTCTGAGAAGTTCTCTTGGTGTAGAGAAACAATGGGCATTTCAGGGCCGGAAAAATGACTAAGCTCTCCTGTGGCCCCGTGTGGAAAGAAAACAACAAGTGGGAGATTGTTGGGTTGTGTTATATTCTTTCCACGACTAACCTACATAGTGAACCGGGGGGTTAGAGGGGGGGGCGGAGCCCCCCCTTCGTTGCGCCGATTGCGCAGCGGGGGGGTCACAGGGGGGGCGGCAGCCCCCCCTGTCCAGGGGGTTTGAGGGGGGCGGGTAGCCCCCCTCTACGGGGTCCGGGGCAGCACCCTGGAAATTTTTTTTGGACCCTATATTAGGTTGGGCAAACCTACCTATGGTTTTCGGTCCATGGTTTTGGACGCGATGGTTTTTTTGGTCCATGGTATTGGATGCTTCGGCATGTATAAATATGTATTGTAACATTGAAAGGAATATAATGAAAAATCAAGCTGGTAGTCCCAGTTTTGGGATCCAGGGGAAAATCTCTGTGTATATGTGTTTTATGTGTTATGCTCTCGCATTGTATATTTTCTGTGTTTTAGAATTCGTATGCAGGTAATTTCTATACAGGGTTAAAACCTACACCTGGGTGCATAGTATTTGAAGTCCAGCCTTATGGTTCAGCTGAGGGTTTTTCCCGTGTATTCCCATGTGTCCCGATATAGTGTTGCAGTCTGGGTTTTCAAAGGAAAATCTGATAATATGAATGGTCCAAGTTCAACAGCTTAATAATTACGATTGCTCTGCATTGTGAGATTAAATAGAAGCTTTGACTAAAGACAAGGTTTGTTTGTGGGCATCAGGCATGTCTGTCATATTCTCTCATAATCATAGCTAATATGAACTGTTTCTGTAGGTGGGCATCAAGAGAAGAAAGGTGGGTTCGAGTGGACCCGATAACGGATAAATGCGATTTATATCAAGACGACACCTCTACGCCACCAATGTCAATATTGCAAAGACATACTCTTCAAGAAATGGATACAAACCGCCATAGTGCATAATGGAGGCACACTCTATGTTCAATGGAAGCACTCATGATAGCGCTGATCCATCAAGATGTCATTACCTCCAAATACACCTTAAAGCATGCCAGATGTGGGATGATGAGCACAGTGTCTTCATTTTCCTTCAGGAAATGATAGGGAATAATGTCTGCTCCATATAGGTGTAGAGAGATAACATGCAGTCATGCTCTCTTAATTGACATCCTTTCATTTTTCCCAAAAAATAAAAATGCCCTAGCAAATGTAGCCTCAAGGTGTCGGCAGTTTGACGGACAGTTCTACATCCGTATATTTAATTTGCCTATTGAATAAGCTAGGAAGATGGAGGGTCAGGGGGATACAGAGAGTTAGTTTCTTCTTGCATAAGTATTACCTCCGGAGATGGAGGGGGGACTTATTTTTGGGCAGAACATCTTTTGATTTATTGTTCTAATAAAGAAGATTGTTTGGCTCAAGAAGGAGCCTTTTTCAGATTCATTTTCCTTTTCTTTCATGTGTTTAGAATCAAAATGTTGTTGCTGGCATAAATATAAATGTGTTTTGTTTTGTGCATATTGATAACAGACATTTCATGACTAGTCTTGGTTATTCAAATATAATTTGTTACTATGGTTAATTCATGAGCGATTGCTGATTCGAAACCTTGTTCAACATCAGTTGCAAGTTTTATTTGTATGGAATGAAATGTGTATTCATGTATGAGTAATTAGATTGAAATCAAGTTTTAATATAGCCTTGTTCATATGTGAACCAGTAATTGATTCATTTGGACTTGGAATCTATATATGATGTTTAACCTCTTTTTTGTTATGCTCCTGCAGGATAGATCATAATAGTTAGGACTAGCATAAGTAGTTAGAACTAGTATAGATAGGATCTAATACATATAGGTTAGTTGTTTTGTTGATTTAATGGAAGTCTTCCTCCAGGGAGCAATATTTCAACATGTATAACGGTTTACGGGGTCCTTTAAAACCCGTCGGAACTATCCATTCCAAACGAAAGCATATCTAATTGGGGTCTGCAATCGGGTTAGTTCCCCTTGTTGGCATAGCAAACATTCGTTGTGTCAATAAATTGGTGCTAGAAGGAGGGCCTGAACCGTCGTCCACAGCTTTTTATGATTTCATCTATAAATGTCATGCATGGATTCGAAAAGATTAATGCTTGGATAATAAAGGTCAAAAAGATCCTTCCTCCCATTTGGAAAAGCCTCATTTGTCAGAAATGGAGATCCCTCTAAGTCCCGTGTTTGGGTCACTCAAAGAAGAGAGACTGTGGGAGTATCCTGTCACTCAGGAACAACCAGTCAAAGTACTTACCTGGGATTACACTCATTCCCTCTCTCAGCTCCCTAGCTTTCACTCTTTACCTTTGACAACTAAAAGAAAGCCAAGGATCTATCCCATAAACGAAGAGACATCTGCAGCCCCTTCTCTTGAAGATATTGTGCTAGAGTCCTTGCAAAGTATCGACACTCCTTGGGAAGAAATTCTTGAGGATCCACTCTCTAAAGGTAATCCCTGGCCCGATTTGGGAAATCCTAATAAAGAACGCCTCGAAGAAACCTTCAACTAGAACCTCCCTATCCATAATATGGCTAATGTTCCTCCTCCCGTGGGAATCAGCTTCTACTGCCTCCTCTGGGTGGGAATCAACCCCCACCTCCTCCGAGAGCACTCCCTCCCTAGCTCGCTCAGGATGTCGTAGCGGTACCTGGGTAGCAGCATGCCTTACCCAAGAATGCAAAAAGAGTATTGCCTAAATTCGACCCTGAGCGGGGAGACACTACTGATAACCATATTCACTCTTTCTTCCTAGCCGTGCGCATGTTGGGGGTAGTCAATGAAGATGTAGTATGTCGCTTATTCCCTTTTACTCTGATTGGTGCGGCCTCCACATGGTACTTTAGCTTGAGAATATGGTCGATCACCTCATGGGGTGCCTTTCAAGAGGCCTTTTTAGACAAGTTTGGCAATGAAAAAACACTTGTGGCCTTAGTTTTAGAATTATCCCATTTGAAAATGGAAGCCAAAGAAAAGATCAAGGATTTTAACATCTGATTCAACACTTTGTTCAACAGAATCCCGGCTAATGCTAGACCTACTGAGGAGGTGCTCATGGAATTCTACATCACTACTCTCCCTGTCCCTACTACGATGTGGGTCAAAGGAGTAACGCACAAACCTTACAGGGTGATATCGATGAAGCAGTGAAAGTCAAGAATGAAATGATCAGTATCACAGCATGTCATCATACAACTGAAGAAAATAAATCCTCTCAATCATCCAAGAAGAATAATGGGAGTGATAACAAAGTGGCTGAGATCAAAGAAAAGGATACCACAGATGTGGAAGGTTTGCATCGGATCATTAGGAAATTGACGAACACAGTCATCGATATGAAGAGGAACTCTGGAGAAAGTACAAATGGGAATGGAGGAGATTATAACAATAGAAAATCCTTCAAACCTTTCTATCGTAAGAAGCTAGAAGGTTGTCATGGCCAACTTGCGCTGCCTACTCCACCCAATGAAGGGATTTTAAATACGGAAGAGCTGGCTCTTAACAGATTGCTCCTTACCAAAGAAGAACCTATAGTGGAGCTGGAGCCAGAACAAGAAAATGAGAAAGAATACCAACTAGAAGATCCCTTGGACGAAGAATCTCAAATCAATGCACTATGGGATTTCTATACAAATGAGAACGATGATGCCGAAGGAGTTGGTACGGCAAAAATCCAGACTAATGAAACCCACAGAGGAAGTAAAGGGCCACTTGCGGGCATGATGAAGCTTGTAGACCAGACAAAGAAAGATGTTCGCCCTTTGCAGACATCCGCTCCCAAAGTTCCTGTTGAGAAGGGTAGACCTAGTGGTGATTCCAGGAGTACTCCAGTTGCAAACTATCCAGAGAAAGATAATACACCTCCGACTGCAACAAAGGCGACTCAAAATGGTAAACTCCCACCTAAGAACGGCAAAACCGGCATGTTTACTCTGCCCTACCCTGTTTATAACATTGATTACAACATTGTGGATGATCTTAAGAAATCTCGAGCTAATATCACATACTTCGATTTGCTAAAATTAACACAGCAAAGGGATCTGCTCTTGAAAGCTATGAATGAACGAAATTGCAAATCTCCCACCATTCCGAGTAGACAAACCAAGAAGTCAGCGTCCAGACCTGTTAGTACCCCCAGTACAGCCCAAACACCATCAGCTACGGAATCCACTCTGTCAAAAATGAATCGAACCCCCCAAGATGTCAATGCAGCCATGACAAGAAGGAAATCAAAATCCATGAATCCACCTTTCCTTATCACATTTGAGATCATCAACATGAACGTACACAATTGCTTGGAAGATTCTGGTGCCTTGTCCACTGTTATGCCTTACACTGTTGCTAAAAGACTTCAAGCGATACCCAAGAAAACTGGAACTCGAATTATGCAATTGGACAGAACGAATGTGAAAGTAATTGGGGAATTGAAAGATGTGTTGGTTCGGATGGCTACCAAACCACAATACACACAAGTCATTGACATAGTGGTAGTCGACATACCCAAGGCTTATGGAATGCTGCTTAGTAGGGATTGGTCAGTAAAACTGAATGGATATTTTTCAACTAATTGGTCCCATCTCTTGCTGCCTCAGAAGGGAAAAGGTGATATGCTGAGGGTTGATCAAGAAAGATACATGAAGTATGTGGTGATGGAACTAAATGGCCCCAATGAACCTGTAATGTTTACCAACTCTATCCTAGGGAATTATAATTTCGACATTTGTGCCATCGAAAATTGTTTCAGAGAATTCCATGCAGAGATAGTTAAAGAAACTGTGACAAACACATAGTTGGAAGCTCTCCCCCGTAGTCCAACTGATGAACCACCCTATAATATAGTAGATAATAGGACCAATTTCGTAGGAAGCAGTTCATTTAATGTAACATTAGATTCTATTTTCTGGACACTCTACTTTGATGGCTCTAACTGCCTTGAAGGTGCAGGTGCTGGGAGCATTCTCATTGACCTGCAAGGGAACCAACATCGGATGGCCAGCCAGTTGGAGTTCGCGTGCACCAACATCACGACTGAATACGAAGGCTTGTTGTAGGGCTTGAAAAAAGCCATTGATATGAAGGTAAAAAATCTTAAAGTTTTTGGTGACTCACAGATAATTGTGGACTAGGTAAGGAAAAGGATACACTGCAGTTTGCCACACCTGGTAAGATACCAACATGAGGTATGAAGCTTAATTGACAATTTTGATTCTTTTAATATCACATACATACCTCGAGGGCAAAACCAAGATGCCGATCTAATGGCTGGTATGCCTGCGAAACTTTTGCTTGATCTTAGTCTAAACAAGAATAAATGTTACTTTGAATTTATTTTCAGACCATCCGTGCCTAATAACATCTCGAATTGGCAGGTGTTCGACGGTGATGAGAAAATCCTTGAGTTCCTGCATGGTGAAAAAACACTCAAAAACGCATTCATTAATGAAAAAGAACATGACAAGCTTATGAATGGGAGTGAAGATGAGGAAAAGGAGTAGCTCAATATAATTCCCAAGTCAGTTGTCAAGATGGAGCACCTGTATGACCTGCATGATAAATTTAAGAAGTCGACTAACTACAAAACGCATAACTCATCCATCAAGTATGAATCGGTCAACCTTGGAACCGAAGAAGACCCAAAAATTATTAATTTGGGCTTGGGATGCTCTCCACGAGAAAACGCTGCATTTGTTAAGCTGTTTAAAGAGTACAAGGACGTCTTTGCATGGACATATGGCGACTTAAAAACCTTCGATACCAGCGTTATGCAACATGTGATTCCGTTGGAGAAGGATGTTAGGCCATACCAACAAAAGCTTCACAAGATGAATCCAAGCCTGGAACCGTTGGTGAAGAAAGAATTAAACAAAATGTTGGACACCAAAATCATTTTTCCTATCAAGCACACCCACTGGGTAGCCAATCTCGTGCCAGTAAGAAAGAAAAATGGAGACATTAGGCTATGTATTGATTTCAGAAACCTTAATAAAGCATCGCAGAAAGATAACTATCCTATTCCTTCTATGGAACACATTCTTCAATGCATTTCCGGGTCTGAAATGTTGTCCCTATTGGATGGTTTTTCAAGATATAATCAAGTGTTGGTATCGAATGGAGATCAACTTAAGACAACCTTCAACACTAAATGGGGCACTTATGCATACCGTAAAATGTTGTTTGGACTTATTAATGCGGGTGCCACATTTCAGAGAGTTATGGACATAGCTTTCCGAGGATTGATTAATAGATCAGTGGTAGTGTACATGGATGACATTACTATGTATTTGTATCGCAAAAGGGATCATATTTATCACTTGAAACAGGTTTTCGAAAGATGTCGAATATACGAAATATCGTTGAATCCCAATAAGAGCATCTTCGCAGTTACAGAAGGGAAGCTACTGGGTCATATCCTCTCTAAAGAAGGGATTGTCATTGATCCTGAAAGAATAGAGACCATCATGAGAATACAACCCCCTGCAAATAAAAGGGCAATGCAATATTTCTTCAGGAAAATTAATTTCGTTAGGAAATTTGTTTCAGGTTTCGCAGAAATAGTGCGTCCCATGCAGCTAATGATGAAGAAAGACGTTGTGTATAGGTGGAGCGATGAAGCTAAGAAATTTCAGTGAATTAAGGAGGCCATCGCAGAAGCTCCTGCATTGGTCAACCCCAATTTCGATAAGGAATTCTTCTTGTACACTTTCGCTTCTGATGTTTCATATGCCACAATCCTCACCCAAAAAAATGAAGTCCCTATTTCTTATATGAGCTCTAATGTTCAGGAAGCAGAACTAAACTACCCATATGTGGAGAAACAAGGTTTTTTGGTTTTTAAAGCCATAAAACATTTCCGCCCTTATTTATTAAAAGCCAGGACTAAAGTAGTCATTCCCCACCTTGCTGTAAGAGCCCTCTTCGTGCAGAAAGAAATGGGTGAACGGAGAGGAAATTGGATAACTGCCCTTCAGGAATACGACCTCGAGATTAAGCCGGCAAAGATAGTTCGATGGCAGGGATTGTGTGAGCTCGCGGCAGAAGCCTTGGCGGATAAAGAAGGGGTGTCCGAAGAACCAGAAGCACAGAGCATACATAATGCACAAGTAGAATTTAGGGAGGAGCCCCTATGGATTAATGAGACGTTGATGTGTGAGCGTGAAACATCGGAAGTCCCTTTGGACCTTGAGTCGTGATATTACGACATACGCTTTTATTTAACACATGGATCATGTCCTAAGCACATGGATGCATCACGAAGGAGAGCACTGAGATTAAATCTAATCAGTATCATTTGGCCAATGACACATTATACAGGAAAATTTATGATGGAGTTTGGCTGAGGTGCTTGGAAAAGGATGATGTCGATCATGTCTTGAAAGAAATGCACGATGGCCCAGCAGATGGTCACGATGGAGGAGAGACCACTGCTCACAAAATATTAAGAGCTGGATATTATTGGCCCACAGTGTTTAGAGACTTGCATGCCTACACTCGAAATGCAAGGATGTCAAACTGCCGCAGGACGAGAAAGAAAGCCAGTCGTTCCCCTCAGGCCCGTTATGATCTACCACACGTTCCAGCAATGGGGCCTAGATGTCATAGGTGAGATCACTCCAAACTCTTCATAGTGGCATAAGTATATACTCACGACAACTGACTACTTCACCAAATGGACCGAAGCCATCTCGCTTCAGAAGGTTAACGAAGGCGAGGTAATATCTTTTAATGAGAAATTTATTATCAACAGGTTTGGCATCCCTAACGCACTCATATTTGATAATGCTTCTTACTTTTCATCACTAAAATTGACTGAATTTTCTATCGATAAATAAATTCGCATAAGTTATGCATCAAATTATTACCCCCAGGGAAATGGAGTTGTAGAATCCTCAAACAAAAACCTCATCCGCATAATCCGTAAATCTGTAGCCGACAACCAGAGGAATTGGCACAATGCTCTAATAAACGACCTTTGGGCCGATAGGGTCACCCCAAAAGTAGCATTAGGAAACTCCCCATACTTCCTCGTCTATGGACAGGAAGCCATCTTGCCTCCTAATGTTACCCCTCCCTCTTTACAACTCTCCCAAGCTTCAAGAGGGACCCCTTCAGCCTTACTTCAAAAAAAGATCAACCAACTGGTGAGGTTGGAGGAATTGAGAGATAAATCCATAAATAAATTTAGGAATCACAAAATGATTGTAAAGAGATGGTTTGACCATCATCTGGCAGGAGATAAAGATTACCAAGTAGGAGAGCTAGTCTTGAAATGGGACAAGATGGGTGAGCCAAAAGGTAAGCACACGAAATACCAACACTTATGGTTGGGCCCGTTCCAAGTTGAAGAAAAAATCGATCAGGGAACTTACATATTGAAACTTTATAGGGAGAAACTGAAAAATTCTCGTGTTAATGGCCAACATCTTAAGAGATACTTCCAGTAGCCACCACATGGTGGTTACCTCCTGAGTAGGTTAGGATTCATTTTATTTTTTTGTTAGCTTAGTTACATTTTCATCCAGTCCTTTCTTGTTTTACGCAAAGTTTATTTTTCTTTTGAATTTCAGTCCTTTTCAACCAATTGATTTCAGTCCTTCAGTCTCGTTTTCACCTTTATAACTCTCTTCAGATTGCCAACATTCCCCACCTTCAGCTTTTTGCCTCCCTCAGCAACCTACTGATGAGTCTGCCAATCCTAAATTCATCGTTACCTTGCCAATCAAGCAAACTTTCAATGAGCCTATGAGAACTGGAAAATCAGCGGTGAAATTCAAATCAGAGCCACTCATTGGCAACTGTTGGGAACTAGGTAGGATTTGTTGATAACCTGGATACAGGAGCATGTAGCGGCATCTTTATAAAATGAAAAATGTGTAACCACAGCTGGATTGGCATAGCAGAACGCTGCATTTTTAAAATCCCATCCAAACCTAGCCTATACTTGTCTATAAGGTTTACAGTCATTCTCCAATGGCTCCATCCACCACACTAAAATTTCCAATATCTGTCATTTACAAGTAAACCTCCTCTCATGGGCTAAGCTCGTTGTCGTATATCCTATGGAAAATTTAATTGTGCTCTAGTCCTTGTGCCTAAAACTGGAAGGACTTATGTAAAATAAAATGAAATGTTGAGTCCTTGTGCCAATCTGGAAGGACAGGTTGTTTGGGAAGTCAATTAGAGTAGGGACTGTTGCTGGACTCGGAGTACCAGTTGACACAGCAAGCCCAACCTTGCTTAAGCGGTTTAAAAATATGGCATGATCCATGACTGCGCTCCATTACATAACACGAAAGTATAGCACTAAAATTCTTACATAAAGTGCAGATAAACATATCTACATCAAGTTTGATGAGCGATAAAGAGCTGAGGTACACACCTAAACAAGTATTGGCAGACCGGTGATGGCCCCGAAAGGATTTTGAAAGTAGAAAACAGGTAAAGGAAGGTCAATAAATCTCATAATACGACCATTGGAGAATTCCTGTCAAAGCCCTATTAGTAAGTAGAAGCTATTTGTCTTTATCCCGCCTAAAGCTATTCATGCTGAAGTGGGACCCATGCCTATCCATCTATACAGTTTGCATTTCAAGTTTATCTTAACACCCTAATGTTCTACTGATCCAGAGTTTATTTGGTAACAGAGATAACTGGTTCGCCCAGCGGTTCACCATTTGTTGTGGCCACAACCACCACCCTATTAAAACCTGCTCTGGTAGCAAATTTGAATGGGTCCCCTAGAAGTTTGATCTTTCATTTCTCCAAATGATAACTCTCTGAATGATCTGTTTTTATCCCAAGGATTTCAACTCTGTGCCGAGTCAAATATTCAATTCTTAATGGTTAAGACCCCCTGAATAAATCTCTGCGGCATGATTCATTTATAACCCAGTCTAGCCCTTCATTCATGTTCTATCATCAGGATTTTTCTCAATCCTCATAAACATTCATGGTACTCTATGCCCGCACATATAATCACCCCCACTCTTTACTATGGGTGTTGCAGACTCAACCCTCATAAACTTTCTATCATGTCCTTATCTCCATATCAATGCTTTGATAATAGAAATACTCTGCGAGCATCCTTAACTTACCTTTTCCGTTCTTTTTCGGTCTTTATACATCTCCATATGCCTGCCTTTATCGCTATCGCAATATCACAATTTTTGCGGTCACACTACGCATTCCCCTCTTGCATCTGATATGTGATGACCTTTCGAACCTAGTATGCAATTAATCACATCTATATCCTATTGGTTTTATCGTTACATCGCTTATCGCAATCGCTTGCCTGCCCCCCATTGCATATCGCAATCGCGCTTCATTGAAACCCAAGGTCCATTCACTCGCCATTGAAACATTGTGATGTGATATTTGTTAAAGCTTCTCCACAGTTGATCAGAGGATATGATCCAACGGTCAACCAATCACATCGCATATCGCAATCGACAGAACTCGAAGCTCATACATAAGGCGTTCTGCAATATGGCAGACCCGCCGCCATCATTAATCGTAACACATATATTTTCGAGTCTGCTTCCCCAATCGCAAATCACAATTGGCATAGTTCAGCGTTTATATATAGTGCGATGTGATATGGCGGACCCGCCGAACTATTAAGCACAGCGTATAATATTTTTGGGTCCGGCCTATCGCATATCGTAATTGACAGTCGGAGAAAGTAAAGCGACATGCGATATGCAAAGGGGCGATGAGCAAACCCGACGATAACTATAGACCCGAGTGCATAGTATTTGAAGTCCGACCTTATGGTTCGGCTGAGGGTTTTTCCCGTGTATTCCCATGTGTCCCGATATAGTGTTGCGGTCTGGGTTTTTAAAGGAAAATCTGATAAAATGAATGGTCCAGGTTCAGCGGCTTAATAATTACGATTTCTCTGCATTGTGAGATTAAATAGAAACTTTGACTGAAGACGAGGTTTGTTTGTGGGAATGTCTGTCATATTCTCTCATAATCATAGCTAATATGAATTGTTTCTATAGGTGAGCATCAAGAGAAGAAAGGTGAGTTCGAGTGGACCCGATAACAGATAAATGCGATTTATATCAAGCGATACCTCTGCATTGCCGATGTCAATATTGCAAAGACATACTCTGCAAGAAAGGGATACAAACCGCCATAGTGCATAATGGAGGCACGCTTTATGTTCAGTGAAAGCACTCATGACAACGTTGATCCATCAAGATGTCATTACCTCCAGATACACCTTAAAGCATGCCAGATGTGGGATGATGAGCGCAGTGCCTTCAGTTTCATTCAGGAAATGATAGGGAATAACGTCCACTCCATACAGGTGCAAAGAGATAACACGCAGTCATGCTCTCTTAATTGACATCCTTTCATTTTTCCCAGAAAATAAAAACGCCCCAGCAAATGTAGCCTCAAGGTGTCAATAGTTTGATGGACCGTTCTACATTTGTATATTTAATTTGTATATTGAATAAGCCGGGAAGATGGAGGGTCAGGGGGATACAGAGAGTCAGTTTCTTCCTGCATAAGTATTACCCCCAGAGATGGAGAGGGGACTTTTTTTTGGGAAGAACATCTTTTGATTTATTGTGCTAATAAAGAAGACTATTTGGGTCAAGAAGGAGCCTTTTTCAGATTCATTTTCCTCTTCTTTTATGTGTTTAGAATCAGGATGTTGTTGCTGGCATAAATATAAATGTGTTTTGTTTTGTGCATATTAATAACAGACAGTTCGTGACTAGTCTTGGTTATTCAAATATAATTTGTTACTATGGTTAATTCATGAGTAGTTGCTCATTTGAAACCTTGTTAAACATTAGTTGCAAGTTTTATTTGTATGGAAAGGAATGTGTATTCCTATATGAGTAATTAGACTGCAATCAAGTTTTAATACAACCTTGTTCATATGTGAACTAGTAATTGATTCAATTGGACTTGGAATCTATATATGATGTTTAACCTCTTTTTTGTTATGCTCCTGTAGGATAGATTAGAATAGTTAGGACTAGCATAAGTAGTTAGAATTAGTATAGATAGGATCTAATACATATAGGTTATTTGTTTCTTTTGTTGATTTAATGGAAGTCTTCCTCCGGGGAGCAATCTTTCAACACCTATAATAGTTTACGAGGTCCTTTAAAACCCGTTGGAACTAGCCATTCCAAACAAAAGCATATCTAATTGGGGTCTGCAATCGAGTTAGTTCCCCTTGTTGGCATAGCGAACATTCACCATGTCAACAAGACCTAATGCTCTTTTATGGCCTTAGGAAATCCCTTTACCCTTTAAGGCTTGATTTTATATTAAAAAACTATATTTTAAATCCCATACACGACTCTTCCCACACAAAAGTGTGTACATACATGAGTCCCAGAACACTATATCCGCGTATACATTTTTAAATTTCAAAAAATAAAATAAAATTCTATTTTTTGGGCGGGGTTATGGGTTTTACGGAGAGCCCACCTACAGAAGCCCATGGCCTAACTGAAATACTAATTTTAGGTGGTATATATACACCCCTTGGGTAGTCTTAATTCATAAGAGAAGAGAGATATTGACATTATTCTAAATTTCCCCCATATCAAGTATGCTTTTCTCGTACCTCTTGCACTCCCAATCTCTAGGAAACCTTGGTTTCCTTTGTAGACATGATCAATCTCCTTATCTATCATCTTGTTTCATATATTGGAGAGGTTGTCTTTGTGGCTCTGGCTAGACGGGTCCGGAGGAAGGGTTCATCAGTGCCTTTTGCCTAGATCAAGTTGTATCTATCATTTACTTACAATTATTCATCAATAAATAAGCTAATGTCTTGTTCCTGATATATATTGTCATCTTATGAATGCTAGTCTAAATTGTTATTTCTTATGATCTAACATATTCTTATACATGTACTTTGAATTATATATTCTATCTATGCTTCTATGATTGATTTGCAGGTCTACACATCTTGGAGGAAGCAAAGGGTTTGGACACTACGGGAACATCTTAAAAAATAGGACCCTCAGATACGTTCCTAAATCAAATTTGAATAATTTGAATAGAGCATGCCAAGCATTCAAATTATTAAATTTGGATTTAGGAACGTACCTGGGGGTCCTCCATTTGAAGATGCTCCTGTGTGGTCCAAACCCTTTGCTTCCTCCCAGATGTGCATACCGGAAAATCAATCACAGAAGCATAGATATAATATATAATTCAAAGCACATGCATAAGAATATGTTAGATCATCATAAATAGAAATTTATAATGTCATTCATAAGATGACAACATATATCAGGAACAAGACATGAGCTTCTTTATTGATGAATAACAATAAGTACAAGATAGATACAACCTGATCTAGGCCAAAGGCACTGAAAAAGCCTTCCTCTGGATCCGTCCAGCCCGAGCCACGAAGAAAACCTCTCTAATATATGCAAGAAGATGCTAGATAAGGAGACTAAGCATCTCTGCAAAGGAAACCAGGGTTTCCTAGAGACTAGGAGTGCATGAGGCATGGGAAAAGCATATTTGATTTGGGGGAAATCAAGTATAATGTTGATATCTCTCTTCTCTTATTAATTAGGCCTACCCAAGGGGTGGATATATACCACCTCAAATTGGTTATTTCAGTTAGGCCAACAGCTCCTGTAGGTGGGATCTCGGTAAACCCCGTAACCCCCACTCGAAAAATAGAATTTTATTTTATTTTTTCAAATTTAAATATGTATACACAGGTAGTGTTATGGGACCCGCGTATGTACGCGCTTTTGTGTGGGCATATTTGCGTATGGAATTTGAAATATAGTTTTTTAATATAAACTCAAGTCTGCAAGGGTAAAGGGATGGCCCAGGGCCATAAAAGAGCATCAGGTCTACAAGAGTGTTGAATGATGATATAAGAACCATGAAAAGAGATATGAACCAAACTCTCAAAATTTCATTTAAATAAATCCCAATCGATATCTTTTTCAAGAAATTCATAGTGTGGTCACAAAAGACCAATCCATTCATCATGCCTAGCACTTAGATTTGACTTATTCGCAGTCTG
This sequence comes from Pinus tabuliformis, assembly GCA_031772625.1. Classification (NCBI taxonomy): domain Eukaryota; kingdom Viridiplantae; phylum Streptophyta; class Pinopsida; order Pinales; family Pinaceae; genus Pinus; species Pinus tabuliformis. The sequence goes on along the minus strand of CM062815.1, from coordinate 165,198,475 downwards.
GCACACTATACGATGTAATCCCCAATGCCCCATGAACTTCCAATGCTCCTGCTAGTCAGCAACCTGGTGCGCACGGTGATGGTCTCATCGAAACTACCTTTGGGATTGTTGTAAAACAACTTAGCGGACACATTTCCCAGTTGTTTGTTGATATAGCTACTTCTACCCAATCAGTTTCTCTTCTAAGCGCTATGGTAAACTCTATGCATTCTACACAAAAACCCAGCAGAAAAAACAAGAAGAAAAAGAAAAATACCTCTCCTTCTAAAGAGACACCCGCTACGCAGTCCAACCCCAAGCAGAAAGATACTGCAAAATCTGACAATGGAAAGGACAAATTTGTTAAGTTCCCTTGCAAAATCTGTGTGGAAGACCATATAACACACAAATTTCCTCGTCTCCAATAATGCATGGATCTTCTTACTCAAAAGGACACTGGTCAAACCCATACCATCCTACACAACCCTTTCCCTGCTTAGCAACAGTAGCATCCTATTTCGAACCTGCCTCAACCCCCGCAAGGGGAAACAGCAGTTCAAACCATCCTTCCTTTGGTGAAGGATCATCAACCGTTTACACCTTTGAAACAGTTGATCTTCAAACATGAGCCAAAACTTATGGATCTCCAGTCGCTAACGCTCAGGACGTTGCCTCGAGTTCAAACCCACCACCACCTAACGATCTTCATATCGAAAGGCTTGTTGTTGATCTTGTGATTCGCCCCCCTAAAGGGGCACTTCGTCGCATGACACATAATACTGAATCTACACCATGCTGCCCAGAACTACAGTATTGTAGAAGATTTTGTGCATGCACCGTCAGTTATGTCTACACTCAAAGTGTTGCAAACATGTTCAGCACAACGAAAATATTTTGTTTTGGCCATTAGTGGGGTTGACCCTCAGGATTCCATGCTAGCAATTTTTGACATGGAGAAATGTAAGCCTCACCTTTCACACCAACTTTCATTCCATGTGCATGTTATTTCGAAAGGCAAAACTATCCATAGAACATTCATTGATGAAGGCACTTCGACCTGCGTCATGTCTAATTCATGTTGGCTCGCCTTGGGTTCTCCAACCCTCGTTCTGTCGTCGAATTCCCTTAAATAATTTGATGGCCATACTTTCATCCAAAAGGATAGCTTGCCATCTACCCCATCACTCTAAGTGGGAAAATGGTAACGGTGGACATTGAAGTCGTAGATCGTCATCTCGACTATAATCTTCTTTTGGGCCGCAATTGGACCTATTCCATGACTTCCATTGTTTCTTCTTTCTTCCACCTCATCCTCTTTCCATTGGATGGGAGAATAGTTACAGTGAACCAATTGTCCTTCTGCAGCCCAGATTACTCCTCGTTGCCTAGTGGCATCGTACGCTTAGTGGGTGGCATACCTGACTCTTGTGTTAGTATTAGTATCGGCCTTCTGAAGGGTTATTCCCTTATGGGTTTCTTTCCTCTCCTGCCACCTGAGGTTCCACAAACAATTTCTATGGTCTCCATCCTTCCTCATGACCCAACTGATCCCTAGATCCTCATAGCCCCTTCCAACATTGACTCTTATAGAGAATAAATGTCACTGCCGAATTGACTTATCAAGCCATTCAATCTACATTTCATTCTTTTGTCACTATGGTTACAACCAACAGTACCATCTCCTCTCCCACAATGGATCCTTGTAACGATATACTCAATTAAGTCTTACCTTCAAACGAAGTTATTCGAGAGATCATGTATTTAGAGGAGCAACCTTGGGAAACCTCTCACCATCATGCTTCGATATCTGATTCGGATGCAACCCCTTTAAAAATCCCATCATTTGAGCCACCTAAGGTTGTTCCCTTGATTTACACGACCTTCCAAACATTGGATTCGGAAGGGAACATGGGAAATATTTCAAAGACGATGCTCATTGATATCTCAATCAAAACAGGTATCGTGGAAAATATTTAGATAGGAGCTTACTACAATCATGAGGAAATTGCAAGCTTCACCTACATTTTCAAGGAATTCTGTGATGTATTCATTTGGTCTTATGAGGAAATGTTTGGCATAGATCCATCTATCTTCGAGCATGAGATCAAGGTCTATGCCAATGCCAGGCCTGTCCACCAAAGACTCTGACCAATCCACTCCCGCAAAACTGCATCCATCATGACTGAGGTGGTAAAATTATTACGTGTTGGTTTCATCTACCTCATTCCCTTTATGGAATGGGTTTCCAATCTGGTTCCTGTAGATAAAAAATAGGGTACCATCCGAGTCTATGTCGACTACCGATATTTGAATGTTGCATGTCCAAAAGAGAATTATCCAACCCTGTTCATTGACCAAATAATCGAATATTGTGCTAGTTATTAATCCTTCTCCTTTATGGATGGATTCTCAGGCTATAACCAAATTTCCATCAAACCTACAGACCAGCACAAAACTGCCTTCATTTTCCTTTGGGGAATATTTGCATATAAGAAGCTCCCATTCGGTCTGAAGAATGTTGGAGCTACCTTTCAAAGGGCCATGGACTATGCGTTTCATGATATCAAACACATTGTTCAAGCTTACTTGGACGACCTTCTAGCTCATTCCAAGAAGCGAACCCAACACCTAGTTCATCTCAGAGCAATCTTTCTTAGGTGTCGGTTCTATAGCATCTGTCTGAATCCACACAAATGCGTATTTTTTGTCACATCTGGACGCCTACTTGGTTTATTGTCTCCAAACACGAGATAAGGGTTGATCCCAATAAGGTAAATGTAATTACTCAATTGCCCACACCACAATCCATCATACAGTTCCAACCATTTGCAAGGGAAGGCAAACTTCTTACGATGATTCATCGTGAACTACGTCGAACTAAAGAAAGGCTTTATGCACCTGCTAAAGAAAGGAGTACCATACTTGTCAGATGATCAAGCCCAGCAATCGTTTGATGCCTTCAAAGAGGCACTCATATCTGACCCACAGCTTAGTCCTCCCAACTACTCGCATGACTTTCTATTATACCTGGTAGCATCGCCATCCTCCATTGGTATGGTGTTGGTCCAAACCCACAATGATCTTAGTGAGCATGTGATATATTATCTCTCGAAAGGCCTAGTTGGGTCCGAATTTCGATATTCACATGTGGAAAAGATACCCTTGGCAGTTATCTTTGCTATCAATCACTGCCAACATTATATACCTCTACGACAGACTACTGTCATCGCCTTCGAGAATCCCATGAGACACATTTTGTCTCGTCAAGTCATCGAAGGAAAATATTCCAAATGGATTTTTATCCTCTGACAATTTGATTTGGTTTTCGCCACTACCAAGGCTAAAAAATCATTAGTATTCACTGAATTATTGTTGGACCATCCCATAGTCGATCCAGATGAGGTAGCCCATGATCCTCTTCTAGATGAATCTATCTATTTGATCGGCTCAATTGATCCTTGGTATGGAGACATTCTTGTCTACCTCCAAGCACAACGGTTCCGCCTAGATCTCTCGTCAAACGATTGTCATCGCATTTGCCACCAAGCTAGGCACTATTTAGTAATGAAGGATAGTTTATATCGTTGTGGTGTTGATACAATTCTTCGACATTGTCTCACTCATGCCGAGGCAGAACACGTTCTAAATGACTGTCATGTTGGGACGTGTGGCAGTCATCTTTCTGGCATGGCTACTGCCCAAAAAATTCTACGTGCAGGATACTACCGGCCAACCTTGTTTAAAGACTATATTATTGTAGTCCAGCGGTGTCATCATTTCCAAATCTTTACCAAGAAAATGTGTGCACCCTCAGCCCCCCTTCACCCAATTATCTCCATTGGCCCCTTTGCTAAATGGGGCATTGACTTCATCACCTACAACCCCACTTCCTTTGATGGACACAACTTCATTATTGTCATTGTGGACTACTTTACGAAATGGGTGGAAGCCATTCCCACTTTTCGGGTTGATGGAGAAACCATTGTGTTATTCCTATTCAATCAGGTGATCTGTCATTTCGGCGTGCCCCGCATGATTGTTACAGACCATGGTTCCCACTTTCAGAATCATATGATGTCTAACTTAACATCGTTGCTTGGTTTTAGGTAAGAACAATTGTCCTCCTACTACCCACAGGCTAATTTCCAAGTGGAAGTCGTCAATGGCGTCCTGAAAACCATGATCTGCTAGTTAGTAGGCAATCATAAAACCCACTGGCACCATATGCTATATCCTGCTCTTTGGTCATATCGAACATCAATCAAAATTGCTACAGGCTTTACACCATTTCAACTTTCTTACGGCCTAGAAGCAGTTCTTCCTATCGAATGCTAGATTCCTTCCCTAAAATTACTTTTTGAACTCTTGCCTGGCACCACAGTCGAAGAAGAGTGCTTGTTATCACTCAATCAGCTGGATGAGACTCGTCGAGATGCTGCACTAGATCTCGAATCCCATGAGCATCGAGTAAAAGCCCAATATGACAAAAATGTCAAGCCTCATTCTTACCAGTGGGGTGACATTGTTTTACTTTACGATCAAAAGCATGATCTCTTGGGGGCAGGTACACTTCAACAATTATGGGTCAATCCATACATTATTACTAAGTTCCTTTCAAAATGTGTCTATGAACTTCAGGACTATGATGGAATTCCACTCGCGGAGCCCCGCAATGGGATCTATCTGAAAAATAATTATTCCTAGTGTTACACTTGGCATTTGCTTTGTAATTTTATGTATTTATAAGTTTTGCTTCTTTTGGTGTGTTTGGATATTTTTGGCTTTTTATGGTTATTTGTCTCATACATATCTCTCATTGCACAGATGTCTTCGTCACCTTTACCATACATAGGATATGCAGACGGTGCTAGTCATCACACACGGCACATTGCATCAGCTACTTGGGTCCTTTACGCACCTAAGTCGAAGCAACTTAGTTCTGGGGTAGCTTTTCTTGGTAATGACACCAACAATATTGTTGAGTACAGGTCCGTGATCGAACTCCTTACAGAAGCCTCATCTCAGGACATCTCCAATCTGGTGGTCAGGTTAGACTCTCAGCTAGTCGTTATGCAATTGACTAATCACTATCACATTTGCAATCTAATCTTATTACATTACTATTTAAGGGTACAACTCTTGGAATGTCAATTTGAGTTTATTACATATCAACACATTCTTAGATAATCTAATGCATTAGTTGACTCATTGGAAAATTATGTAGTAAATTGGCATATGTCTCATTATTTATAGTTACATGTATGAATGTAAAGTTTTTTTCAAAGTTGATTTTTTTTTTACAAAAAATCAAAACAAACATTTACACCATGAATCACCATATATATATATATATATATATATATATATATATATATATATATATATATATATATATATATATATATATATATATATATTGAGTCTAGTCTTTTTACTTCAAAAAATTCCTAAAACTTGGGTGTTCTAATTACAAAATGGCTCTACTAAGCCTCGCTATGACACCTGTTGGCTATACCCTACTCGTGTTGAGCCTATTGCTCATGATAACTCATAATAGCTCTAGCCAACCTCCTAAGAGGAACAAGAAACCGCTCTATTACACCCACTGTGTGTTGCAGCATATGAGCCCATGTCTCCCTCATGGGAAGAGGCGGCACACCCATGCTCAACCCTTTGAGGTTCCTAGAAACCTCATGGAGACTTTGTGTGTCATCTTCCTCTTCGCTAGTTGTCGCACTTGTTGCTGCTCCAACCGCAAGTAGTTGATCACCCCACCTAGCATGGCGGGGCATGCTTGCAGGATGCACCGGTGCCACATCTGTGTCAAGCAAATGCTTCATGTCAATATTTTTCACCCATAATAAAAAAAAACATTATATAAACTTCAAAAGTTAAAAAATAGTTTGTGGTACTTTGATCAATCCTCCTACCTTGTGACCCCCAATAAGTTCCAGGTGGAAATATCAGTTCTGAATCCCATGTGTAATTCATGTCTGCATTGGCATAATCATCGATCATCAAGATCTGGCCACTAAGCCACTCGAAAAATTCATCCTCGAAGAAGTGTCTAATCGGTCCCCCTGCAATACGAGGTGCTAAGGAAGCCCATCGCTCCTATCTCGGCTCCCTGGGACCAGCTATGTCTAGACTCATGCGCGGCCTCATCACGGGCACTCTCTCAAGGATAAAGGACATGATCAAAGTACCATACCCAAACTCACTTCAGGCCCGAATCTTACAAGCTATCAACTTTGCTTTCACCTAACGGAGGACTCCCTCACATTAGTTGAATACATGTGGCTGTAAGAAATCTATGGCTAGTAGTAACTAATCCTTGTAGCTACATGTTGGCTCTTGGACCCTGCAAAGTGTATGATCATCCATAGAATGGTCCTCATCGGCCTAGTTCTGATCCACTTAGTTGGAACCATGTTGCTCACTAACCCATTGCCTAGTCTGCAGCATGTCTGGACCAATTCCATGGTGGTTCTAAGGTTCTCTCTCACTCCTTTCATGTTTACTCGTACACCCCTACATGACAAACCAGTGAGGAATTAAATCTCATCTCTTTTGATTGAGAGTTCGTGAATCCCGATCCTGAACAAACCTTGTCGTTCATCCCAGTGTTGGATAATCCAGCTAAGGAGCTCCTCCTGACCCTTCATCGGGTCAAGTCTGGCATATTTCAACAACCCACATCTTCACAAATTTGTTAAGCAAGCTGGATCATTTAGAATTTGTAGTTCCTCGGCATCATGAGATCTTTCCCTCCATAGACTCATTTTTCTAGCTCAAATCCTGCACAAAAACACCTTTCAATCAATCTTTTGCTGGCTAAAAACCCTGGGAATGAAAAAAAGATGGAGTTGCCTTGCCCTTGGCTAGCTAATGCGGCCATCCAGAGCCCACAGGGCATGATAACGCCCCTCCCTTTCACAAGCATGGCGTTTAACGCTCCCCCAGGCCTGGGTGATCATGTTAGCCGACCAAGCCACTTAGGGCTTGCCCAAAAACTAAAAATCATCCCCAAGATTGACTGAAAAAAGGTATTAAAAATCTAGATAAGGATTAGGCAATCTACTTTGAACTGACGGCGTGTTGAATGGTAGCATGGATTGCTCGCAATCGCTCGGGAAATTTTTAATCCTTTTTCTCTCTAGAATACTCTCACAACACTCAAAACAGTGAAAATGAAGGTCTCACTCTGGACGTATGACTCACTCTAGCTTGTCATCAAAATTGAAGTTTCTCTTTCCTATATTTTAAACATGCACCATATTTATATGTTGTCAAAATTTACTTATGCTCTGATGATATTTCAGTATCTTTTTGCATAATTGACCAAGTTTTACTTTGGATGAGCACTTTCTTTTTTGGGACCTTTTCTCGCTCTTAAAACGAAAAATTCTTGAGTTACCGTCTTCAGGCTCATAAAACTCCTACAAAGATGATATGAGCACTTTCTTTTTTGGGACATTTTCTCACTCTAGAACTGAAAAAAAAATCCCTGAGTTATCTTTTTTAGACTCATAAAAATTCTACGAAGAAGACCTAAGAAGATCTTTTATCTCTTTTTCCTCGCTTTTTAAACTGAAAAAGACTTATCGAGTTTTCTTCATTTGACTCATTAAAATTTTATGAAGAACTATTGAGTTTTTCTTCATTTGACTCACTAAAATTTCATGTAGAATATCGAGTTTACTTTGTCTCCTTGTACTCATAACAAAATGAGGTAAACATCTATTGAGCATAGGTTTATCACTTTATCCAAACTCAGTAGACTAACTTACGGAAAAGCAGCTATGTCGGGTATATTATTAAACATTTATCGCACCCAATTATCAACAATGAAAAACAAACCCCCTTGGAGTTTCTCTTTAAGATCTTTTCAGACTCTCTAAATATGAAAATACCACCGAGTTTACCCGTCTGGACTCGCTAAACTTGATCAAATGGGGAAAAATTGGACAACACAGTGACTCAATATTTGTATTTGGAAGGATATTTTGGCAACATTCTATCCCTTGAACATGTCACTCCCTCAACAAACCTCGTTTGTCAGCCTCTCATATGAACCTTACCATCCTATGAGTTTAGCCTTTATACTTTGATGTTCTTGCATCCTTGTACCCTAACACTCTTTGGTGTTCATAAGTCTAAGTTGCCTGGTAAACCTTTGTGGCGTACCTTCTATTGTTCAAGGGATCAATTTATCTTTTGCTTCTTGTATACCCATCAATCATATACTTCCTTCATGCCCTTCGTCTATTTGACCTATTTCTCAAGATTTATCTCCAAAATAAATCATTTTTGCCTCGTTTAATGTCGACTGATGTAGGACATATTATTGCCTACCTTTCAACGGGTCTCTTCCTATCAACTTCAACACTCTATCTAGGAAGCAAATCCAGAAACATATCAGTGCCCTAGAATTTGCAGTGCTCAGTGGCAGTTTACCTTGTGTTTGATTGGGGATTTTCATGATTGGCTCCTAGTTGAATGATTCTACGAGTGTTCAACGACAACATCATTTTTCACATTCACTAGATTGTGTTGTGCATATTGGAGACCATCATCCTTATCGGTGGACATCCTCATGTATGTTAACAGATTTCGTTATTGATAAGTAATTAGACGATTTCTCACATGTTCGACTTCAACTCCTTTATTCACATGTATAGAAATATGTTGTTCGGATAAAGCAGTGACCAAGACCTTGGATAGAGGCTTACATCACTTAGCCTTGTTTCCTCTCCCAAGCTACGTATATTGTTTTTGGAGACAACTTGTCAGGATGATCATATTATGACACAGTTCCACATTGTGCTTATCGGTGGACATGATCGTCATACCTCTTTTGAGAAATCACTCTGACATAGCTATTGAGCATGGGAATTCCCGACTCAGGACATGATTTTATATTTTTGACATATGTGGTTTGTTTCAGGTTTCCCGTAGTCCTGAAGCTTTGATCTTCTCTCTCTCTCTTTTCCAACACTATTTATAAAGTATTTCGGCCATCGTCTTCGTCTTTGACCTCACACTTTAGGGGGCATCTGTTATACAGGAAAATGACCTCCTCATTAGCTCAGAGGAGAAATACATATTGGTTGAAGACTAGACCAAAAGCATAGACCTATTTTCCAGGGTAACGCACCCCAGAAACAGGAAAGAATAGTTATAACGCTCTCCATGTATCATCCAAGGGTGTTAGTCCATAGGTCAAAGTGCGGGTTGACTAACTGACACTGCTTTTCACTCAAATGTTAGCCCAAAAAGTAGGAAACATCTACTTCTGACCTAACTAAGGACATTGTTATTCGTAAAAGAGTCTCATGGGAAGGGAAAGAGCAATAAAGCAAGGAAACATCCTAGCTTTTGCCTCAATGGAACTCATGAGAGAAATGGAAAGGATGAGCCTCTCATCATCTATATGTTGGAGGCTTAGTCATTGTGAAAGAGGTCGAATGGTTGTCAAATGATTGTCGAAACTTTGTATGAGATATAGTTGTTATGCTGCCAAGAGGTTAAGAGAGAGAGAGAGGAGATAGAGGACTAGAGGAATCTTGATCCAGCCAAGATGGTTGCAATCATTCTTCTTGAGTCTATAATATAGATTTGTTGCTATGTTGTCTACTTAATGGTGTTGATGTCATGTTTATTTACATGTTGATTCAATACCATAACTTATAAGTAGATTAGATGCATGTTGTTTCATATCTTTATGTATTAATGTTTTAATCATCAGATTTTATATGTTGTAGGATTACTCTCCGTCTTTTTTATGTGTAGGTACTGATCTAGGAGGTGGCAAAGAGGTCTTTCGCTTTGCTACATTGGGTTCTCCAGCAAGGTTGCACCAAGGACTGAGGTAATCTCTCTTCTTATGCTTTGTTAATCATGCATTGATATAGATATGTATATGCTTCTTTGTGATAGTTGCAGTTAATCTAAAATGGTCTGCCTTGGATCCCGGGAAGATCCTTGAGGGTATTCCAGTCACAACCACCCGTGCATTAATCCCTATAGCACCCAAACTCTCAGCCTACTTGTAGGAGCTCAGCCTCAACAATTTTGGCCTCCTCATCCACATAGCACGCTCTTGGCCTCTCCAGATGTGAGTCTCAACCCTCCTCTTATGTGCTCAACTTGCAAACTTGTACTCAGAAAAATCCTGTAGTTACATAGTTTTCACCTCTCTTCACTATTGAGTCTTTCACTAGCTTGAGAAAACCGCTCTCCCAAGAATAATGTGTCTTCACCCCTCTTTAGGGTTATTTTTTAGTTTTTCATTGAGATATATCTCAAACCCTAAATCTCCTAAGTGATGGACGGTCATGATTAGATCCTAAGCCTCACTTGAGATCAATGGTTGAGATCAGATCTAGATCATTTAAATAATTAAATTATTTATCCTTAGAAACTTAGATCAATTTTCACCATTAATTAATAAATTAATTAATATATTTTTCCTATGTTAAGCCTAGGAAAGAGATTATAAAAGTCACTTACTCCTCATGAGAAAGTCTACCTCTAATCCAAAAAAGGAGTGCATCATGTTGATATCCTGCATCTAAGTCTCGCTTGCAAATATCTATGAGCTTCTCGGACCTTGTGAGGTACTAAATGAGTGGATCATCACCAACTAGTATGTAGTGCAAGTTGGGATATGCCTCTCTCTTGGTGAATCCCATCACTAGAAGATACCAACAATCCTTGAGTACCATGCTCTAGGTGCTTGTTTATGACCATATAGTGCCTTCTTCAACCTGCATACATGAGAATCCCTCCCATGCACCTCAAAACTCTGTGGTTGCTCGATATACAAATCTTCCTCAATCACACCACTCAAAAAGGTTTTCTTCATATCCATCTGATGTATCCTCCACCCCATCTTTAAAGTAATAGACATAACATCCCTAATAGAAGTGTATCTAGCAACTAGAGTGTATGTCTCCTCATAATCCACTCCCTCTTGGGAGAACCCTCTCACCAATAACCTAACCTTATAATTCTTTATGTTTCCATCTACAAAATGTTTTGTCTTGAAGATACATCTCGAACTAACCATTGATTTCCCCTCTAGCCTAGATACAATATCCCATATGCCATTATTCATAATGAGAGAATACTCTTCCATCATGGCATCCCTCCAAACCTACTGCTTTGTTGCTTCCAAGCTAGAAGGCTCATAATCACTAATGTCAATCATAAGTGTCATGTAGTAAGAAAATTTCTGCAGTGGTCTACTTTCCCTGAAAGTCCTCCTAGGATCCTCCATATGCTCTTGAGCATATCTCAATGCTTGCTCAAGCCATCTTTTCCTCCTCCTGACAAAACTAGAAGATGCATCTTTCTCCTCTTCCTGATATAAAGATTGGGTACCTGTTGTTGGTGCTACTGGCCTCTCCTCACCCTTCAAAGCCTCTCGCTCCCGATCATCTGCCATTGTTGGTGTGATATCATGTGACTTCCTCAAAGCTCTCTACTCCCCAAATCTCACATCCTTGTTCAACACAGTCTTCCCCAGTGATGGAATATACACCATGTATGCCTTGGAAGTCTCACTGTACCCAACAAAAATTCCCTTCTATCCTAAGGGATCCAACTTTGTCATGTTCTCTAATGGTACATGGATATACACCAAACACCCAAAAATATGGAAATGCCCCACTTCCAGTTTCACTCCTATCAAGACCTCCTCAAGAGTTTTGTCCCCCAAGACCTTGTGAGGAATCATGTTTTGAATATATACGAGTGTATTTCATGCTTTTTCCCACAGGAACATGGGTAGATCCTGATCATGGATCATGGATTTAGTAGCCCCCACAATGGCCCTATTCTTCCTCTCAATGTGGTCTCAACAACCCCATTATGTTATGGGTTGTAAGGAACTTTCAACTCTTTTTTTTTATTTCTGCCTCTCTACAAAAGTCCTTGAACTCATTAAAGGGATACTCAATGCCATTTCTGATTGAAGGACTTTGATCTTTTTCTGAGTCTGGTTTTCCATGAGATATTTGAACTTATGTAACTGACTAAAGACCACATCCTGGGTCTACAGGAAGTAGATCAATGTCCTCCCAGAACAATCATCTATAAAGTTCACATATTAATTTTACCCACCCAATGACTCTACTGACATAGGACCACACATGTTATAATCTAATAGATCTAACAACCCTTTAGACCTGGAAATAGTGCATAGAAAATAAATATTGACATACTTTCCAAGTGCACACCCTTTACAAACACACAACTGCTCCACTCTAAAATTAGGAAGACTAGTGACAATCTCCCGTGATAAAGGAAAAGCCATGTGATGAAAATGTGTCATCCTCTTGTGCCACAACTCGCACAAGTCGTCAATGTCATGAACCAAGGCCTATACTAATTAACCCTTCAACATGTACAAGTTCCCTTCTCTCCTAATCACCCAACTTATGCTCAAACTCGAATATTTTAGCCTGACAAGTACTTGTCCATCCTAGAAGGAAACATCATACCACTTGTCCTCCATGGTTAACACTAATAGAAGGTTATTATTCAATATTGGAACATACAATACCTCTCTCACCTCCAAAGGCTCTCCTAAATCCAGCTAAAACTAGATAGTCTTAGTACCCTCTACTGCACACCTGGCATTATTTCCAAGCTCCACATGTAGACTGAGTCTCCCTCTAAATGTTGGAGAACAAATCGCGAGATCTCGTCATGTGACAAGAAGCACCATTGTTCATGATACATGCACCCTTGGCTATGGTGCCAAAAAGATAAGACACCAGTGAGAAATCCTAATCAAACTTGGTAACAAACTCACTCACCTATGTCTCTTGAAGCTACTACCTCTTCCTTTCCCTTGCACTTCTTCTTATTCGAAAATTGACCTGCATAGTGGCCAAACATATGGTATGCAAAACACTTAACTCTTCCCATGTCCTTCCTCTTCCCATTCTGTGAAGTAGCTTCCCCACTCGCATTCTTCTTTCGCTTCCCCTTGCCTTACCCTTTCCTTGCCCAACTCACAAGGGCAAGGCCCTCATCATCATATTTCTACTAGCCACAATGTAGAGACTCCTCTTGAATCTCCTCCTGGATGAACCCATGCCACAACCTCTCTAAATATGGAAGCTTCTCTTATGCCACAAGACCCTTAATAAAGGGAACACATGGCTTTGTGAAGCCATTCAAGGTCGTCATCACAAGCTCCTCATATAACAACTTCCCCAACTACAACCAACTCATCGTGAATCTATGTGATCCTAGTCATAAAAGGTACTAATGTATCTAAACCAAAACATATTGGTGTTCTTGAGCTTGTCCCTCCATCATTTTCTATTGTGATGATCAATATAGTACAATTTAGTTATAACTAGAACCTCCCACATTTCTCTAACTATTTTTTTCTGGAAAGAAGAGGAATCACATGATGCTTCGCCCCATCTAGAATGATCCTCCTAGCTTTCACATCCTTTGGGTTATGGATGGTCAATTGTGCAACATCAATAGGAGGGGTGCTTTGTTGATCCACAAACTCCCAAATTTGATTCTCCATCAACACTAATGTTATCCTCTCCTTCCAAGGATAGTGGTTGGAAGGATAGCATTATCACATCTTTTTTCTAATGTTTCATATTTTTTAAAAACTATATTATAGTAACCTTAATATAGTTTTGATAAATTCATTAAATATAACCTATATTAAATAATTTTAATATAGTTGCGTATTAATATATTTATTTTAAAGAAAGATTGGGTCTCAAGGAAAAAGAGGAACAAAATGGGAAGCAGTAATAATGACGACAATTCGAAGAAATTTCAAGAAGAACTCGACAAAATGCGCAAGCACCTTGACAATGTCGAAAGAAAGCAAGATGAATTCGGGAAGAGTCAAAACAAAATGGCAGAGAATATCATAGAAATAAAGAGCATGATGAGCCAGTTTATGGGAGGAGCCAATCCACCTTTTAATCTCTCAGCTATGCAAAGTCCAAAGACTCTGGAAGGCGGGATTTTTCCAAGTCATGAATTTCCCTCGATGCACGAAAATCCACGAGTACTATGTATATAGTTCGAAGGAAGTAAATATCATACAAAGTTTCCCGACAAAGACTACCTTAAAATTAAAATAGAATTACCTAAGTACGATGGTAAGGACCATAAAGGCATCATTGTATGGGTAAATAAAATGGATGTCATTTTTGGAGCAAACCCATCAATAGGTGAACAAGAGAAGGTCATGACCACAGCCAACAACCTGGAAGCAGAAGCATATGATTGGTTCATATGGTGGTCCAACAAATTTGCATCTCGCTCATTCAATTTGGAAAATTTTAAAAGTGCCCTGCTAAAAATGTTTCATGATAAAGAAGAAGACGATATTTACAAAAAAAACGTTCACCTCAAATAGAAAGGATCGGTAAGCAATACACCCACGAGTGGGAAGTATTTTCTATAATGCAAAGGGGATTCTCACGTGAAGAACTGCTAAAAATGTATATTTGTGGCCTTAAGGATTATATTTGGGAATAATTAAAACTATATAAACCCCAAACCATTAAAGAAGCTAGACATGCAGCAATAATTATTAAGCGGAATATAAACTCCATAAAGTGCCATATAATGAAAAATCCAACAACTACTCAAAGGGGAAGTCAAGTAAATTGTCTCTAGAAAACACTGGTAAATACGTTCCACCACCAATGCACAATGGAGGAAAGAAACAGTCAAATGTTGAAATAAAAAGGGATGGAAAGCGTTGGACATGAGGAGACAAATATTCCCCAGGGCATAGATGCAATATGCAAAAATGTTACAATTGCGAAGCAGAACAAGAAGAAGAATCTTCAAAATATAGTTCCGATGAAGAGAACAACGAATAAAATGAGACCCCTAATCCAGACCCAAAAGAAGATATGCCACGAATTTCTCTGGCATCCATCACAGGGATAACTAAACCACAAACACTGAAGCTTAAAGGACATATCAAGAAACAAAACGTTATCATTTTAATATATTTAGGAATTACACACAACTTTATATATGTCAATGTCGCAAAGAGAATAAACATTTTTGCATACCCCGTAGCATATTTAAAAGTTATGGTGGAAAATGGAAAACGAATAGATGGAGTAGGAAAGTGCCATAAAGTTAAAATGCTACTGAATGACTATGAAATGGAGTCCAATTTTTATACAGACCCCTTAGGAGGAGTAGACGTTGTCTTAGCAGTACAATCGTTGCAAACACTAGGGACGTATTTGGAAAATCACCAAAAACAGTTCATTAAGTTCAAAATTTATGGAAGGAAGTATAAGTTGTTCGGGTTTCAAGCCCCACCTACCCAAGTCATTTTTTCTCAGCAAATGAAAAAGTTTGTTCGCATGGGAGCCTCAGTATTCGTTGCACAATGTCAATAGTTAGAGTTATTATCGGTGGAAGGGGTTTACCAATAGTCTGAAGTTTCATCCCTAATCTAGAAATATGAGAAGCTTTTTCAAGATCTACCGATGAAATTGCTCCCTGATGTTGGGTTGTGTTATATTCTTTCCACGTAGTTAACAAGGGGTTTGAGGGGCACCCGTAACCCCACTTTATGGGGGACCCTATGTTAGGTTGGGCGAACCCACCTATGGTTTTGTGCATGATTTTCGCACATGTTTTTTGGACGCGATGGTTTTCGGTCCATGGTATTGGATGCTTCGGCATGTATAAATATGTATTATAACATTGAAAGGAACATAATGAAAATTCAAGTTGGTAGTCTCGGTTTTGGGATCCAGGGGAAAATCTCTGTGTATATGTGTTTTATGTGTTATGCTCTCACATTATTTATTTTTTGTGTTTTAGAATTTGTATGCAGGTAATTTCTGTACGGAGTTAAAACCTACATTTGGTATCAGAGCAGATTTGGCTTCAAGGGGATGCCTTTTTCGCTGAGGGGTTTCGCTCGGGCCTGTGGTAGACCCTGTTCAGTGGGAGATCTACGAGACTGATTCTAGTGGTGAAAGAAGATGGCGAGCAGTGGAAAGATAGAGATCGATAAATTTAATGGTTAGAGTTTTGAATTGTGGAAACTCAAGATGGAGGATCTATTGGTGGATAAAGATCAATGGATCGCGGTAGATCCGGGTACTAAACCAACGGGAGTGTCCGATGAAGAATGGAAGAAGTTGGATCGGAAGGCAAAGAGCACAATACGATTGTGTGTCTCAGATTCAGTATTGTTGAATGTATCAGGGGAAGCTATAGCAAAGGCTTTGTGGGACAAGTTAGGGACTTTGTACCAATCTAAGTCTCTGGTGAATAAACTATTCCTGTGGAAAAAACTGTATAACCTGAGGATGAAAGATGGAGACTCAGTGACAAAGCATCTAAACGCATTTAATACCATGGTAAGTCAGTTAGCATCTGTTGATATTAAAATTTCAGATGAAGATAAATGCATCAGTTTGTTGTGTTCTCTACCAAATTCGTGGGATAGTCTGGTTATTGCAATAGGTAGCAATGCAACTGCCTTGCAGTTTGATGAAATAGTATCAGCCTTGCTGATGGAGGAGATGAGATGGAAAAATATGGAGAGCCAAAATGGTTATGCCTTGTCTGTACGAGGATGGTCCCAGAACAGAAACAAAAATAGGTCATCGAGTGGGAGATCTAAATCTCCAGGAAAACCTGTAAAGGTGGTGTGCTGGAAATGCGGAAAGGAAGGCCACTTCAAAAGGGACTGTAAATCTAAAGCTCCTGACAAAGGAAATGGATCTGATGAGGCTCCTTCTGCAGAGGCGAAAACGACCTCAGATGAAGGTGGGGATGTGTACTTGGCTTCTTCAAGTACACATGTAGATCATGAGGCATGGTTAATTGACTCGAGTGCATCCTTTCACTTCACTCCCCATAGAGAGTGGTTCTGTGAGTATGAGAAATATGATGGTGGTGATGTCTTCTTGGGGGATGATAGGAAAGCTAGAATCATTGGTCGTGGAAAAGTAAAGTTGAAGCTGTAAGGTGGAAGGGTTAGAACACTTCCGGGTGTTCTGCATATTCTTGCATTAGCTAGAATCTAATTTTTGTTAGTAAGATGGATGATGCAGGTGTAAAAACAGTGTTCGAGAAGGATACCTGCAAGATGGTTCAAGGAGCACTGGTATTGATGCGGGGAGTTCAGATTGGAACTCTGTACAAGCTGCAAGGTATCACTGTTGTTGATGGATGCAACAGTTATGTGGTTCCTGAAAGTGGAGCAGAAAATATAGTGGTCTCTGGAGAAAATACCATGTTGTGGCATCAAAGGCTTGGACATATTGGAGAGAAGGGCCTTCGAATACTTCATAGTAAAGGTATGATAGAGGTACGAGTAATAGCTCTCCGGATTTTGATTTCTGTGAAAATTGTGTATATGGGAAGCAGAATCGGGTGAGTTTTCCCTCTGGTGGTAAGAGGGTGAAACATATATTAGAGCTTGTGCACAGTGATGTGTTTGGGCCTGTGAAGGTTCAATCACTGGGTAAGTCTGTGTACTATGTATCATTTATAGATGACTTCTCAAGGAATAAGAAGAAATCTGAAGTTTTTGATAGGTTTAAAGAAATTAATGCTCTAGTGGAAAACCAGACAGAGAAGAAGATAAAGGTGCTGAGGACAGATAATGGTGGAGAGTTTTGCAATAAGGAATTTGAAGAATTCTGCAATAAGTGTGGTATAGCACAGCAGAAAACTACTCCATATACACCTTAGCAAAATGGAGTTGCAGAAAGAATGAAGAAGATGTTGATGGAAAGGGCAAGAAGCATGCTCAGTGGTGCTGGGCTAGGACAAGTATTCTAGGCAGAGGCGGTGGACACTGCATGTTACCTGGTCAACAAGTCACCTTCATCAGCATTGGAGGATAAGACTCCACAAGAGGTATGGACTGGTAAGAAACCCTCTCTTTCACATCTGAGGGTATTTGCATGTGATGCATATGTACATGTTCCAAAGGAGAAAAGAACAAAGTTGGATAGTAAATCTGAAAAGTGCATCTTTATTGGATATAAGGATGGTTTAAAGGGTTATAAACTTTAGAACCCAGTAACAAGGAAGGTTATGTACAGCCGAGATGTGGTGTTCAGAGAGGTGAAAGATGTTATTAAACATGAAGTCCTACCAAAGGAACCTGAGAAGATAGAGTTTGAGCTAAAGGAGGAAGAATTAGACTCTACAACAGAGGAGGAATCAGAAGATGAAGAGCCACAAACTCTGGCTGTGAGAAGATCAGTTTGAGAAAGAAGGCAGCCAGAAAGGTGTAGTCCATCTGCTTTCTGTTCAAATTTTGCTTTGTCTGTTACTGATGATGATCCCAAAACTGTGAAGGAAGAAGTGGATTCAGAGGATGGAAAACTCTAGAAAGAGGCCATGGTTGATGAAATGGCATCTTTGCACAAAAATGAGGCTTGGGATCTGGTGGAGTTGCTAGCTGGAAGGAAACCCATTGGCAGCAAATGGGTGTTCAAAAAGAAGACAAATGCAGAAGGAAAGGTGGAGAAAAACAAAGCTCGATTGATAGCAAAAGGTTATTCCCAGGTGCCGGGAATTGATTTTGGTGATATTTTTTCTCATGTTGCTAAGGTAACTTCTATTAGATTAATTTTATCTGTTGTTGCTGCTTTTGATTTTGAGGTAAAACAGATGGATGTGAAGACAACATTTCTTCACGGGGAACTGGAAGAGGAGATCTACATGAAGCAACCTGAAGGCTTTGCAGTGAAGGGTAAGAAAGAACTGGTATGTAAGTTAAAGAAGTCTCTATATGGGTTAAAACAGTCACCAAGGATGTGGTATCAGAAATTTGATACATTTATACGGGGACTTGGCTTCACCAAAAGCAAAGCAGATCACTGTGTATTTTAAGTTAATTGGTGACCGTGTTATTTATCTGGTCTTATATGTGGATGATATGTTGTTGGTTGGAAACGACAAATAAGTTATCCAGGATTTGAAGACCCAATTGTCCTCCAAATTCGACATGAAAGATCTTGGTGCTGCAAACTACATTTCGGGCATGGAAATTAAAAGAGATCAAGCAAAGAGGAAGCTCTGGTTAAACCAGAGGAAGTATGTCGAGACAATATTGCAGAGGTTTAATATGCAGGATAGTAAACCGATGAAGGTTCCTATTCCTGTAGGTGTGAGGTTATCTGCTGAACAGTGTCCCAAGACACAAGAAGAGGAAGAGGACATGTCTCATATTCCATATGTGAGTGCAGTCGGTAGCCTGATGTATGCAATGGTCTGTACTAGACCAGACATTGCACATGCAGTGGGAGTATTGAGGTTTATGTCAAAACCAGGGAAGGAGCACTGGACAAAAATGAAGCGGGTTTTTAGGTATTTGCGTGGCACTAGTGATTATGGTTTGTGCTACCATGGAAGACCAGGATTGGACAGAGTGTTGGATATTCATGGCTTTGTTGATGCAGACTGGGTTGGAGATCTGGATCAGAGAAGATCTACAAGTGGGTATGTGTTTAACCTATTTGGAGGTGCAGTCAGTTGGATGAGTAAGAAACAATCTATATTGGCACTGTCAACTACAGAGGCAGAATACATGGCAGCCACTCATGCAAGCAAGCAAGTAGTTTGGTTGCAGATATTGTGTTCAAGTATGGTGTTAGTACAGGAAGCTATAAGGATAGACTTTAATAGCCAAAGTGCAATTTTCTTGGCAAAGAACCCCACACATCATTCAAAGACAAAGAACATTGATGTTCAGTATCACTTTGTGAGGGATATGATAGAAGACAAAAAGGTGTTGCTGGTAAAGGTGGACACTTTGAAGAATACTACAGATGCATTGACAAAATCTGTGAGCTCTGAGAAGTTCTCTTGGTTAGAAAAATGACTAAGCTCTCTTGTGGCCCCCTGTGGAAAGAAAACAACAAGTGGGAGAATGTTCGGTTGTGTTATATTCTTTTCACATAGTTAACAAGGGGTTTGAGGGGCACCCGTAACCCCACTTGTAATTTTGATTTTGAACCCTATGTTAGGTTGGGCGGACCCACCTATGGTTTTTTGCATGATTTTCGCACCTGTTTTTTGGACACGATGGTTTTTGGTCAATGGTATTGGACGCGATGGTTTTCAGTCCATGGTATTGGATGCTTCGGCATGTATAAATATGTATTATAACATTGAAAGGAACATAATGAAAAAGCAAGCTGGTAGTCCCAGTTTTTGGATCGAGGGGAAAATCTCTGTGTATATGTGTTTTATGTGTTCTTCTCTCGCATTATTTATTTTCTGTGTTTTAGAATTTGTATGCAGGTAATTTCTGTACGAGGTTAAAACCTACACTTGAAAGGAAAATTGAACATATCATTGAAATCAAACCAAATTCAACACCAGTAAATGTAAATCCATATCATTACCCCCATCATCATAAAATGGAAATAGAACTATTAATACAAGATTTTTTAAAGCATGGAGTCATTACAAAAAGTAGAATTCCATACGCTGCACCAGTCGTATTAGTCAGGAAGAAAGATGGATCTTTCCGGTTGTGTATAGATTACAGAGGATTAAACAAAATTACTATTAAACATAAATTTCCAATTCCATTCATTGATGAGATGCAAGACGAACTCCATGGCGCAGAATATTTCTCAAAATTAGATTTGAGATCAAGTTGCTATCAAATTCGAGTGAGATTAGAAGATGTCGAAAAGAAAACATTCACAACTCACGAAGGGCACTATGAGTTTAAGGTAATGCCATTTGGTTTAACAAATGCGTCAACCACCTTCCAAGCAACCATGAACGAACTCTTCCATCCATACTTGCGAACTTTTGTATTAGTTTTCTTCGACGATATTCTCATTTATAGTAAGACATGGAAGGAGCACCTCAAGCATCTGGAGGAAGTACTTTCCATATTAGAGAAGAATCAATTTTACGCCAAGTTATCAAAATGTACCTTTGGACAAAGAGAAATTGAATACCTGGGACACGTTATATGTAGGGAAGGAATCAAAGTGGACCCCAACAAAATCAAAGTAATTAAAGAATGGCCCAAACCCAAGAACATATCAAAACTAAGAGGATTTCTATGTTTAATTGGGTATTACAGAAAATTCATTAAAAACTATGCACATTTAAAGACGCCCCTAACCAACTTGTTAAAAAAGAACGCATTTTCATGGAATTACCAAGCAGACTAATGCTTCCAAAATCTAAAAGAAGTGATTCAACCACATCAGTACCGGAAACTCCAGACTTCTCCAAACATTCATAGTCGAATGTGATGCTTCAAGGTTCAGAATTGAAGCAGTGTTAATGTAAAACAACCACCCTATAGACTTCGAGAGCAAGAAGCTTAACAAACAGGAGAGCTTGAAATCAACTTACCAAAAGGAGATGTTTGTCATCGTACATGCTTTAACTAAATGGAAACAATCCCTACTTAGAAGTAAGTTCTCAATCCGAACAGATCACAACAGTTTTCAGTTCCTACTTCAACAAAAAACGTTGTCAATGGAACAACAAAAGTGGATGAAGGAATTTTCAGAATTCGACCTAGAAATACTACACAAAAAAAGGAAAGGAAAATGTCGTAGCTGATGCACTCTCATGGAAGGATGATGACAACCTAACATGCGTCACTTCGGTGGTTGTTCCTGACTAGTTAGACAAGATATGAGTTGAGTATGCCAAAGATTTGTATTGTGGCTCTATGATTGAGAATATCAGTCAATATGCCAATTTTGAATGGAAAAACAACATATTATGGTACAAAGGTAGAATTTACCAAATTCAATCATCCAAAAATTTAGAATGAAAATTGTAAGGTAATCTCACAGTTCTCTTGTCGTTGGGCATGTCGAATTCTTTAAAACTTACTACAACATTCGACAATCATTCTATTGGAAGGGTATGAGTAAGGAAATCCAAAAATATGTCTTGAAATGTGATGTTTGTCAGAGAAATAAGAGTGAAAATATTCCAACTCCTAGTTTACTACACCCATTACATATTCCAAATCAAAAATGGGAGGAAATCTCGATGGATTTCATTGAAGGGCTACCTATGTCTGATGGTAAGGACAAGATATTTGTCATATTCCACAGACTCACCAAATATGCCCACTACATGGCAATCAAAAAAACTTACACAACTAAACAAATTGCAGATGTGTTTTGTAAAAACATTTACAAACTACATGATTTTCCCAAAGTTATCGTTAGTGATAGAGATGCAAAATTTAAAGACAATTTTTTGAAAGATTTCTAGCACCAAGCAAGAATATCTCTCAACATGGGTTCAACTTATCACCCCCAGACAGATGGTCAAACTGAAGTAGTAAATAAATGTTTGGAAACATATCTCTGTTGTTTCGTCATTGACAAACAAAACAAAAGGTCTCAATGGCTACACCTGGCAGAATGGTGGTATAATACCACCTATCATACTTCAACTAAAATGACGCCTTTACAAGCCCTATATGGCTATGAAACACCCAGGTGGAATGATTTTGCGCTACTCGATTCTAAGATACACGCAGTAAATGACCACTTAGAAGAAAACTAAAGAATTATTAACTTGTTAAAAGAAAATCTATCAGTGGCACGTAATAGAATGAAGCAACTAGCCGACCAACACCGCACCAAAAGAGAGTTTGAAGAAGGAGATTGGGTCTTTGTTAGACTTCAGCCCTATAAGAAGTTATCATTAAAACAATAAGGGAAAAATATGTTATCTCCTAAATATTATGGACCATACCAAATAATCAAAAAATAAGTAGTGCAGCCTATGTACTGAAGCTACCAGACATTTGTCGAATCCACAACACATTCCATGTATCAAGTCTCAAAAAGGTACTGGGGAAAAATCAAATAGCTCAAACAAAGATACCTGAGACTAATGAAGAAGGGAGGATCATCTTAGAACCTAAAGGCATACTCGCTACCAAAGAGAAGGTATTCCGATCCATGTCCATTAAGGAGTACCTTATCAAATGGAAGAAACTACCAGAGGAAGAGGAAGACTCATCATGGGAGACAGAACATTTTCTTCAGCAACACCCAACATTGCCTGTGCTTTGAGGACAAAACATTTTTAAGGGAGAGGCAATGTTATGAATTAATTATTCATAACTCTCTCTCTCTCTCTCTCTCTCTCTCTCTCTCTCTCTCTATATATATATATATATATATATATATATATTAAAATATTAATAAATAAACATTTTTAAGGGAGAGACAATGTTATGAATTAATTATTCATAACTCCACTCTATATATATATATATATATATATATATATATAATATTAAAATATTAATAAAAAAATCAATAAAAAAATTAAAATCAAGCTAAGTTAATTAATTTTGAAGAGACATTAGTTCAAAAGGACGTCTCTTTTTAAGCACAGGCCAATCAACTCCTACAAAGGAGAACTGCCCTAGCCTTGCATAATCATCTCGAATATTGAATAATAAAAATTATATATTTACAACAAATGTTAATTCGTTTGGTAATATAAGTGAACAAAAAATGTATTATTCGAATGCACTCCCCAACCAGTCTTCAAACCTCAACCCTCTTGCATTTATTCTCACAACTTTCAAATCAAATCCTCAAACCCTAGAAGAAATATAACTACTAGGGTAAAAAAAAAAAAAATTGCTACTATAAACCCTCATGACAAATCAATCTTCCTTCTCCTTAGAGTTTAGTGCTCTGATACCATATTAATTTCTAATACCAAGTTTGATTTTCTTTTCCTAGTAATCTATTTTATACCCAAAAAATGTTTTCCCCAGTAAAATCTTCTTATGAAAACTGCCAAAAATAAATACATTAGTATTTTAACTTCAAATAAAGCAATAAAAACTAAATGGACAATATATCACAAAACACAACAGAAAATTATGCCTAACAAATACTCCACCACCTTTTATTAATTAGGAAAACTTTGGCCTTCTTTGACAAGGAAATCGACCCACATAGAATACACAAAAAAATAAACAATTGAACTTGGCAACTCAACCCCCTCAAAATTCAGCTTGCACCTGTGCTAGTTGTTTTTCACAATTTTGGCACCCGTGTAGTGACATGGCCTTCTCCCAAGTCTGGGATCAAATATCTTGATCTCCCCAAACTCTCGACCTACCTACTAGAACTCAGTCTCAGCAATTTCAGCCTCCTCGTGGCACACCCCCAACCTCTCTACAAATGAGTCCCATCCCTCTTGTGCATTCAACATGCAAACCTCTACTCACATGAATCTTGTAGTTGCCCACTTTTCACCTCTCTTTAGTCTTGATTCTCTAGCTTCAGATTATCTCTCTCCCAAAAATAATGTGTCTTCACCTCTCCCTTGAGGTTTTTCCATAATTTCTCATTGAGCTAGATCTCAAACCCTAAATCTCCTAATTGATGTATGGATAAGATCAGATCCTAAGTCTCACTTGGGATCAATGGTTGAGTTCGGACCTTGATCAGTTAAATAATTAAATTATTTAATGTTAAAAACTTAGGTCAATAATCAACGTTAACTAATAAATTAATAATGTATTTTTCCTAAGTTAAAATTAGAAAAGAGTTTATAAAAGTCACTTACACCTCGTAAGCAAGAACCTAAAGAAGCAATTTGACATCTTCTACATGCTTTACACCTAGCCTATGCAGAAGTACATGTCTGAGCTATTAACATCAACAATTAACTAGTTACAATGCTTGATGCTTGGAAGTACATGTCTGAGCTATTAACATCAACAATTAACTAGTTACAATGCTTAATGCTTGATGTGTTATGCCCCTTTGTTAAATCATGTTCTTTAGTTAGATCTCAAAAAAATAAAAAGGATTTGTCACTTCATTTTATTATTATTTTATTTATTTTATTATTAACATAGAAAAAAAACACACACACACGTGTGCATGTGTGTGTTTCTTTTTTATGTTATCTTTCATTTTATTCTCAACATAGTCTAAATCCTTATTACAAGAAACTGTCACATTTCTAAGTGCGGAAAAGCTAAAATAAAAAAGGATGTGTCACTGCATTTATTTTATTTTATCATTAACAAGTTCAAATCCATAGGGAGGTAAGTAACATACACCTTGGTAAACTTTAGCAGTCAAATCATTTTGTAGAGTCCCTTGTCACACAAACAAAGGAATCACACAAACCATTTTCGTGTCTAACTTGATTATGGCCTTCAAATTAGATTATTATTATTAATGTTTATTTTTTATATTAATTTTATCTTTACTTTTATTCTCAATATAATCTAAATTCCTTTTACAAAAAGATATTTTACTAGATAAAGGATAATACAAAAATTTTAGATGCATAGAATATCAATCCTCTACTGCTATTGCACTAACCAATATAAATTGGAAATCATAGTAACTATAGATCTTAGTATAGGCATCTGTTAATATCATCAATCCCGCTATAGAAGAAGCATTTTCATGGTCACAGTTCCTCTTGTTGCAATGTAATCAAGTTCTCTTTATGTTTTTCCTAGTTAGCAAAATGATACAAGTCAATATATTGATAGAAAAACAACACTTTGACATGCGATTTATGAGTTATATTTTTTTATACTGTGCCTAGTTACCAAAATGATACAAGTCAATGCATTAATGGCGAAGAAACACACTGTCATATAGATCAATTTCACCAATAATTTTATAATTCCTCAAAAACAAAAATGTCATTGGAGATCTAGCTGAAGTGGAAAGCTTCCATCATCGCGTCATGGGCGAGATAGTGTAACGAAAATGCCTAAGTTTAGCATTAGGATTGACCCAACCAAAAAAAATTACCTGTAGTACAATGTCCAGTCTGGGTAATGAAACCGTTGACTGACTTGGCTATTTTTCAATTATATTTCCTCAACCAAAAAAGGGAAAAACACAGAGACAAGAAGCAAAGTGGCCATTTTGTGTTGCTAACGGTCATATTAGATCTTCCTCTACAATTCTCACCATGTTAAAAGTACCTTAGGTTATTTACACTGTTAATGTTTTTCTTGCAGAATTTAGATACACAGCCCTTCCACGTGGGC
Source organism: Pinus tabuliformis (assembly GCA_031772625.1). Taxonomy (NCBI): domain Eukaryota; kingdom Viridiplantae; phylum Streptophyta; class Pinopsida; order Pinales; family Pinaceae; genus Pinus; species Pinus tabuliformis. The sequence goes on along the minus strand of CM062815.1, from coordinate 165,172,446 downwards.
AGCAAGAGATAAGCAATACAAAAGACTATGAACAATCCCTGCATTTCAAAGGAAGCTATGATCATTCCCTGTGTTTCAAAAGAGACTAGAAAACAGGAGGGGCTTCAAAACTGGCTTCAACTTAGGCTGCTGCATCGATGTGTTCCTCAATATAGAATCTAATGTTAAAACGGCTTTTATGATGTGCCTCCCTTTGTTCAGCATCACACAATCAGCCCTGAAGATCAAGACCAACAAGTGTATGTGAGAGATACACTGAAACAAACAAATTGCAAAGATGCAAACAAATCTTGAAGTGGATGTCCAAGAGATAAAAATTCATAGTTGCACACGAGATGGAAAAGCTAGAAATTAGTGCAAAGTTTGCAGATCTCTGCATAATTAACAATATAAAGGGACTCAATCTCTGAAAATGAATCATGTAAAAGGTACTGTATTTTCAGGTGGTAGAGTATAATTTACCTGCCACCTACAGCCGCATCTGTAATTTCTGCTCTTGTTGGTAGTCCTGACTTAGCAAGGCTTTCTAGTACTTGGGTTGCCCAGATGGATGGTATATGGGCCGCTTCACAAATTGACAAAATTTCTTCCTGCATCTCTGCTAATTTCTCCCATCCACATTCCACTGCAAGATCTCCCCTAGCAATCATCACTCCCAGTGGATTTGGTGACCGCATTGCTTGCAACAGAAGAAGAGGGAGTCTCTCGAAACCTCCCTTGGTTTCAATCTTCAATACAATTCCCAAGTTTTTGAGTTTCCTCTTATCAAGCTCTTGTTGAAGGATATTAACATCGTTGACATCATTAACAAAAGAGACACCAACCAAATCTGCATTGGCAGCAATAAAATCTAGATCCATCAAGTCCTTCACAGTGAGCCCTTCAAAATGCAGGTTACTTCTCGGCACATTAATTGATTTTTCAGCACCCAGCTTTGATCCATTTTGACCTGCATGTGTAATTTCTACACAAATCTCTGAAATATTGACACCTCGAATCACCCCTTTAATCTTTCCATCGTCAAACTCAATTGGCTCACCAGGTTTGACAGAATCAAAAAGGAGGCCCAAAGAACAAGTTACCTTTGGAGGTCCTGAGAGATCATTATTTGATATTAATGATGGTGCCAAGCATGGATCTCTTGTTATTACAAGTAAATCACCTATTTTAACCTGAACATACTGTTGCACAGTGGGTAGTTCAGCTACCCTGCTATTTCCAATTTTATGTTTTTTTCGTTTGACATGAAATTCTGTCCCTGATTCCACATAGGCCGTCTCAGAGCATTCAGCCCAACAACCAATATCAGAGGAAGTGGGGAACTTCTCGGTAATCTTTAACAAGCGCCCTTTGCCTCTTGCATCACAAAACTTTACAACATCACCAACCTCTAGGCTTCTGATCCACAGACTATCATCCACAGGCACAACAGCAACATGAGATCTATGGGATGGAGGATTCACTCCTGGAGGAGCAATCCAAACTAATGCTGGAGAAATAACAACTCCTCTTGCATCTTTCAATGGTTTGATCTTCTTAACATTTGGACCAGGCTTGAAAGGACCAATCCTCAGCTTTGGTCCTGCAAGATCCATCAGCACCCTGCATGGCTGTTCCAGCATCTGAGAAGAACTCTTTACATTTTTAATTATACACCTCCACACATCTGGATTATCATGTGCACAATTTATTCGAATTATATTAACTCCAGACTTAATTAGATTGTAAATAAGGTCCTCATTGTCAGCAGCTTCACTACCAACTGTAACCATAATACGAGAATTCCTACCCTCTACGGATGGTCCAAAAAGTAATTCAGCATTATAGCCTGCATGGTTTTTCATTGCAAGTAATGAAATTTCTTCAGACATCCCATTAGCAGACGGCAATGAGCTTTGCAGGTCACTAATAGGTTTGCTTTTCAATGAAACTTGATTACCAGGAGATTGCACCTCATTGTCAAATTTCCTTTCACTATTTGTTTTGGGTGATTGAGTCAGGCTGTGCAAGATTTGGACAACGGATGTTAAACTTGCCATGATGTGTGCATTTACTCCCTCAATATTTGAAAGACCGAGAATGGAAAGAGCTTCTTGAAGTTGACAAATATCAATGGACCGCAAAGCCACATAATGTATGAGATTTGTTGCACTAGCACGATAAAATCTGTATATACAAGATCAAGTTATGTAAATTCCCATATGCTAAGGAAGAATAAACATGTATAATAAAATGTAATAATCCACTATAGAAGTTCAGTCATTCAGTTGAGTGCTTGATACTGGAATAAAAAGAATGTTTATAGCCCTTCTTAAACTGTTAATGTTCAATTCCCATTATTTTATGTAATTAAACATAACTATAGCCCTTTTCAGAAATGTTCCCAATTCAATATTTATAAATAATAAATATTGACACATCGTACATATAGATGAGTGCATTATACAGACTCTGTTTTGGACTTGCTCCACTAAATTATGCAGATTTGTTCTAGAAATAAGCTAAATATTCCAATTTAAATTCAGCAACAAGTTTCTAATTGCTTTATTCTTCCTCACCTGTGACACTCTTTTAGACGTAATGCATTCCACTGCTCCAAGGCCAATGCATGCAATCGCACAGCCTCCAACTTATTAAGAACTTGGGAAAGTATAGCCTTTTGATCATTAACAAGTCCTTTTGAAAACGAGTTCAGGAAGGCTGTATAGTTTGATTCTTCATCTTCTGAAGTGTCAAGTGCATCAGAGAATTCCAAATCTGTTATGTCTGACACATCATCACCATCTGAGGGCATGGAGATGGATTTATATGCTTCACTGCAAGGAAGGTGTTTGTAGTTTTTGTTTTTCTTAAGTTTTGTACTTTTCCCTTGTGAAAGATCATTGTTTGCATTTCCAGAAACAGAAGAATCTAAATCTGGTTTCTTGTTCGAATCCTGCAAAGCTTTAATCACATGTTTCCTTGGGAATGCATTTGAAGAGGAAACCCTATGCATTAAGTTTTCAACAGTATCTGTCTGCTTCCTGAATGCAACACTGGCAAGTCCTCTGTTGATTCCCTGCAAAATAACAAATTTGAACTTATCCGGTCAATGGAGCTTCCCATTATATTCATATCACGCACTTCATAGGATGATTTAAAATTTAAACACAGTGCACAACTCCTTGGAACCAGCATCATTGGAGTGTTATTTTACAAGGGAAACCATTCTTTGAAAATGAATAATCACAGAAAGCATTTCAACATGGTTTACGCAGTGCTCGACGTGGATATCACCAAGAAGAAAGGAACAAACAACTTAATCAGCGAAGCAAAGGATCTCATGAAAGTTTAGTCCAGGATTTCCAGAAAAGTTTAATCCATAAAAAATCCCATCACATCATCCACCTATTGGCATGGATGCCCCACACATGTATTCTCCTGGATTTGGGGGTGCATGTTTATAAATACCTCCGTCTTTGTTAGAGAGTTGGAGGATGTAAGGGATGGTGCCTGTGGGGCATGGTTTGAAGATTTATTGTATTAGCATAGCTCTGTCTCATTTCAAGAGATGCATTAGGCACTCCCATTTTGTCATTGTTGCTTGATGCACATCTCAGTTTCATTGACCTAGTTTTGTCATTTGTGGACATTAATCATCTTTCTTATTTTATTTCTTTTTTTTAATTACCCAAATGTGCAAGCCAGCATATTAATCTTTAAAAATGCAATATATTTAAGCAAAAAGCTTATTCAACATTCGATCATGTCATGTCCCTTCTCAAACACATTAGTAACAGGGTGCTGCTACACAATTTTGCACATTTTTTACCAAGGAAGAGGGCCCCACACTTTTGACTTAGGGACTTAGGGGCCAAATCGACTTTATTTCGCTGCTAGTGGAATGTGGGGGCCACCCACATATGAGTTTGAATTAGCCATTTGATATGCATGCAGGGAAAATCGAATGGGTGGATGGAGGGGTCCACATGAGGCTAAGGGAGCCCAAGGAGTTATAAAGAGAAATCAGCTCTCATTTTGTTTCATCTTGAACATTTGCAAACAAACACACTTAGTACGCTCAGCTACTTAGTGAATCTACCGATTGTTTAGCTACAAATCTCTCAAGCGAGAGATTCAACCTCTTCTTTGGGGGACCATCCGTGCCCGCCCTAGGGAGGCTGTTCCACAGGGATTTCGGAGAGTTCAACACAGTCACACACCTCAGCCAGCAACGCAGAGCAGGGGACTGCATATTTCCTGGGCAGCCAGAAACACGCAGGAGTTAGAGCCAGCAGTGAGGTCCATAGCTTGTTGGGAGTTCTGGGAGCTGGGAAGGTTGTTTGTTGAGGGAATTTTCGCTGGGTTTTGCAGCCAGCTAGACCGGTGTATCAGCAGTATGAATTTCTGGGCAGGAGGGATTCCGCAGAGGCCTCTAGCAGCGATTTCGTGGTGCTTAGGAGAGCAGTCATCTTGGCCAAGAATCATCCGGGGAGAAAGGAGTTAATTAGCACAGGTGAATCCAGCATTCCAGTGGTGTTTTCAAAGGGATTTGCAGGTTGTTTCCTGCAAGTCAAATTTGGCAGCAGCAGCTGGAGAGAGGCTCCAAGGAGGCTGAAAATCCAAATTCAAAACCAAATAAATTCCCTTCTGGGTTTTTCTTTGTTTTGTCCAAGGAGTTCGGGGCTGAAAGAATATAATTTTCTGGGCAGTTTTTGGGCACATTCCAGTGGGTCGAAGTTCAGCAAGACAGCAGTTCACTGGGACAGCGGAGTGGAGAGTAGTGCAGCAACTGGTCAGCCTTCAGCTCAACTATTTCTCACCTAGGTTTTGTCAAGCTTGTCCTTGAGACAAGCCCAGGTGCACCATTCCATCATCTATTGTATTTGGCTTGCAGAAAATTAATAAAATAGCTCAGAAGTTCTCCATTTACAGTTTTATATGGGTGTCTGCTGAACATTTCATTTTTGTATTTTGCTGCGTAGAATATTTGTTGTTATCACTTGTATTTCCTATTTAGGATCATTACAGATCTGAACAGATCAAGGAATCAGTATAATGCTATAACGACAGAACAGTCTCTCAATAACAGAGTTATTCCAGTAACCCAAAAAATTAAGCAGAGGACCCAGTCAAATTTGATCTCTTGAAAAGGGGCATCCTTAGCTATTGACTACCTTTCTGAATATGCTTATCATTTTCAGCATTAGATCATAATCTCATGGAAAACAGAGACACTTAACATATGCAATAAACAATGCTTCTGGCAATTGATCCACATATCTCAGAGATCTCCTTGTATAATCACCATGTTTAAATCTGACTTGGCAACACAGTTTTGTAGCTAGTATAAGATACGAAAAAATTATTAATGTCCAACAAATGATCACAAAATTAGGTCCATATGACTAAAAGGTCCACCAAATGCAAATATAGTGTGGAAGTGTGAAAACAACTCCGATATCAATACTGAAAGAAACAAAAGGTGGAAAAGTAGGAATCATAACTAATTGTCTAGCTAAGTTATTCCCTAACAGTCTAACAGAAAGACACAAAATTATTTGTGCAGTGATGCAATAAATAGGAGTCAGGACAGAGACTGAAGATATTGATTCTCTTGAAGTTAGAACCAATGCAAGCATGCTTTCCCTCTTCTTTTAGATAGTGAACGCGACAAACACGCCCTTCTTTAGCTGGAAATATAAGATTATATGATGTATCTTCTTCTGTGCATTACGGAGCTATAAGATGCATTTGATTCAAAAACAAAAATCCAGACATGAAATAGATTTAGAAAAACAATTTTTTGCATTGAATCATTACGCAACAAAAACCAGATTTCCTTACAGAAAATTGCACATTTATGCAACAAATATACCTGTTGGTCTGAAGCTACCACTCGAGTGATCACAATTCTTTATCATTTGTTGAACCTAATTATGACCATAGGAAATTATCACACGATGAACAATTGTGCATCTCTGCATCCTGCACTGTTGGCTACTAAGAGCAAACTTCACTGGATTTTGGGAAGCATACTAAAGGTTGTTGGTTCTAAGATACTTCATCAGATGTGCTATACAAGTGGTGGATTCAGGAAGCATGAACGGGGCATTGTTAATCCAATTGGGCCTGAGGTAAGACAAGGAAGAAAAGGCCTTGGATATGTTGAAACTGCGTCACCAGATGTATGTACCCCTATTACTCAAGTAGATTCACAAGAACGGGTACCTGCACCACTTACTCTTACTGTAGTTTCAGCAGTTAATCCAAGATTTGGTATATTCATAGATGAACATTCCATGTTTGACAATGTAAACAGGATATAGTGGATCTTAGCATCGCAGGACCAAAGATTCTTCACAGTCATCCTGATTTAATGGTATTTTAGTCAACCCCAAATAGTCTAAGAAACCAAAGAAAGACGAACAGGTAATGGAAAATTGGAACACCTTTGTCAAAAGGTGTTATGATCAAAGGCTACATTTTAGATTGGGACTGTGCAATGTGCATATAAGAGGGCATGAATTCATCCCATAGATTTTGAGTGCAATACGGAGCTAGGACTCCCTTGCTTTGTCATCTGACTATTCTTTTGCTTTCACAATTCTAAACCAATCTTAATCCTGTATTTCAAAATTCAGGAGTTTATGTCTATTTTCAGGTTTCTATTATTAAATTTTAACACACCATAGCCTCTTCCAGAGAGCACGGGAGCAGAGATAAAAGCATAATAAGACATTTGTTTTTTTTTACTGTACATATTTTCCTGTAGATAGAAGACATTTTTCGAAAAAAATTGCATACCATGTTCATTCTGCATCACTGGTGACTAGTTGATCCAAATGCAAGCGAAACTAGAGTGAGTATTTGTTCATCCAGTCATGATTCTATGAAGCAGAATAACCTAACCTCTCAAAAGGATCTAGATTTCTGAATGTTCACTCAAACCTTTGCCTTCTAGCTCAACAACAGGCAAACTACCACCTTGCTGGACCCGCTAGGATATTGCGATCATGGCAGTTCCCAAAATTATGGCAAGGATGAGATATCTTTGGAGGTGTTCCAGGTGAATGAGGAATAGATTTTAAAAATTCCAAGTCATAACAATACTAATATTGGTCAAAGCAATGGCTCTTACTTGACTTTCACCATAAATGAGCAAAAACAGATGAGATGCATGAATAATAATCTATTTGTAGGCTAGTAGATTTAAGAACTGATTTATAAATCAAAAAATGAATAGTCTGGACTCTGCATTGTTGTAAATTTATTATGAATATGATATGGGATTGCCCATTTTTTGTTGGCTGAACATGGTATATCTGTGCACTTGTATAAATTGGAATGATTTGAAATTTTTTCATGTAATGAAAGGATGTTGAAATTCGAGTGCAAACTAGAAATTTTTTATCATGATAATTACTTGTGACTGATATATATGTTTTATTTTTAGCATTTACTTCATTCAATTAAGCCATCAAGCAATTACAGATTCATTTATGCAAGTATAAAGAAAATAGAGATCATAATGAACAGAGTGACACCAAAATTTTAGGTCAATGACCAGAGCAAAACCCACAAAAGGGAACACCCAGCAATCATTTCCTTAGAGAACCAATCCAACAAGGGATATCAAAGTCAAAGATTATGGTCAACCTAACCAGCAGTCACCAAGTGTCCAAGTCAACCCTTTCAACATAGAATATGTACCTCACAATTATTCTACCCTCTGTCACAATTATCAACCACAGGTTAGGACCTCTGTCACACTCATCCACAGGTTTGGATCTCTGTTACAAACATCCACAGGTTCAGTTTTCTGTCACACTCATCCACAGGTTCAGATCTCTGTTACAAACATCTACAGGTTCAGTCTTCTTTCACACTCATCCACAGGTTCGGATTCTTTTGCACAGGTAATATATCACAGAGTTTGGACCTTTCTCCAAGAAACGAATCACAAAATAATATGTCACTGAATTCAGCTCATGCACAGGGTAGAAGTCAAAAGCTTCAACCTTCTTGAACAGATATGGATCACAGAGATGATTTTCTATTCCAAGGAGACTTCTTCACCTTTTATCTGCTTCTAAACTTAATTCGTGTGCCCAGAACTGTCTTATGTACGCTCAGACGAGTTAGCCATTGAGGAGGACAAAGAACTCTTCTTTATAGCCACATGAGGTTGAATGGGTGTGAATGCTAGCTGAGCCAACTTGTAGGATTTGGAGGGCCAACTTGAACACTTGGGAACCAAAAATCAATATTCACAAATTTAAATTATGTTCTTTTGATAAATACAAAATTTGAATTTCTTATGAACAAGTACATCAATATGAAGACCACCATAGCTACAACTTTCAACACTCCCTCTTAGCTAGGGAGGTTTTCATAATGACTATCAAGATAATCTCATGCTTACAAGTTCTCTAAGGAAAGATCAAGATTAAGATAAGCATCATAATCACCAGCATCAACATAATCATGTTTCACCATCAAACAACTATAGACATAGTCTAGGTGAAACACCATAGGCCTCATCAAAGATAAGCAAGCACTAGAAAGAGATCAGAGAATGATGTTGGGAGTCTTCAGACTCTAGGACCATTCTCCCTAATCTAGGTCAAAGTGAAACAGGGACAACATCCCTAATTAGGTCACTATACAATGACACAGAGAGAATCACTGTCCTACGCCCGACCATTTTCCTATAAAGGTCAAAGTGACACAGGGACTACAACTCTAATCAGGTCACTATACAATGACACGGGAAAATGTTTGTCTATCGGACCATTTCTTCCTAATTCAAGTCAAAGTGACACAGGGACTACAACCCTAATCAGGTCACTGTACAATGACACGGGAAGAATGTCAGTCCACCGGACCATTCTTCCTAATTTGGCATGTCACCCACCATTTTGTGGGTGATATCCCTAGGAGAAACAATTTATCCAAGATGGTCCTCAACCGGCAGTCGCTTGCTTCCACCAACTAGCTCGTTGTGCCACTTCTCTACCACCTGAGCCAGTCATCTGGTCCCTCACCCATCTGTCATGATTGTATGTTTGAAGGTGGGCCTCCCAAACCTAAAGATATGCTTGTCATTTGGTAATTGAGTATTGTAGTTTGCTTATCATAGAGACTTTTGGGCATGAATTAATGGGGGGATTCAGCGGAAAGAGTGGGCTAGGTCTGTGCTCTTGTCTCCTAGACCTCTTTTGGATGTTATCCTTGGACCCGAGTCCCATGGGATCTCTTTCACTGACCTTTGGGATCTCAGGATGGTACTTCATGGGAAACCCAGATTCTGGTTGCGTGGTCCCACTCCCTCATCCACATACATCACCCCGCCTCTGTTCATTATAACCCCATTCATCATTTCTCCCACCTAGGTCCACAATCCTCCACTGGGTCCACATAGGGTTAGCCTCCCCTTCCCCTTGTCTACACCTTGGGTTGGACCTGGAACAATGCCCTAGAGGTTGATGCAGCTGAAAAAAACCAAAAAAAAAAAAAAAAAAAAAAAATTAAAAGCATAATTGGCCACATTCAACAGGAAAATGTACCACAAGATGCAAAAGATGGTCGGGACAAACACATTTAGCACATCAACAAAAGCCAATGCATGAGCTCTACCCTATTCTCATGGCCATCACCCTAGTTCCTAGAGGCCCTAGATGAGCTTCTTTTATCATTCAGGGATCCATGATTGTCCCAACCCTTGGTGGGCAATGAACTGCCCCACTTCAAAGGGAGTATCCACTACGATACTTTACATATCATCATGCTCTTACTCCTTGAGCCCAGAGCAGTGAACCAAAGAAAAATCATAAAAGGCATATGAAGAAGGGTGGAAAAATCAAGGTCGGGGTAACTCTTGTACCACGATTGCTCCCTCCTACACATTATATACCCAAGTATGGGCTTCCCCTTTATTAGCTAACCTGGTACCTTAGCATGTGACCTAGATTTGCCCCCTCCATCCCCTACTTTGTTCCATCACTTTATCACATGCCACCACCATTTGAAGAATGTACCTTGGGCATATCGTCCCCTTTAAAAGTAGAAACCACTTAATAGGGTACTTGGTTAACCCCCTTTGGAGCTTTGAGACATTAGCACATGCCAAAGCCCAAAATGGAAGGGCATGCCATTATGAAGCACCCACCTGTTATCCATGGTTTGTAAGCTCTTTAACTCAATTTCTTTAAATGACTTGTTGTATTGGAAGGCGAGGGGACACATTGGATCTTATGCAGGATTGCAAATTGTTTCTATTTTGGGTTTGGTCTCCCTATACGGGGTCCTAACTCTCCATATGGCTACATTGGCACATGTAGGGTGTGTGTAGAGAGCCATGGGCCTCCACAGCAGTAGACAACATTCCATGGATCCCCAGAGATGTTCAGAGATTGCTCGAGTTTCATCTATTGGACGAGGAAGATGCACCTGGTTCACCATGCCCAGTCAACCCCATAGTTGTATCATGCACTTGGAAGATGACCCAGGACCTGTATGATGATGTGGCATCACTTATACCATCATCCGAGCCCTTGCAGATGGTCTACAGGCATCTTCGATCTATTTGGAGACCCATGAGGACACTTGTGTGCCCCCACACCCATTGGGAGCACCACAGGTTTATTATTTGGAGAACAAGGGACCAACCCCTTGTCCACTACTTTTGGGAGTCCTATTTCTCATTATGGCACCTATGGACTTCATCAGGCCTCTTAGAAGGCCCAACAACATGTACTATTGATCATTCGACCTCTTGAGAGGCTTATTCTTTTGTTTATGAGCTAGTTTGGTGGGCTTGTCACCAAAAGTTAGTTATTTTGCACATTATTTTATTCTAGGGGCCAATGTAGGCCTAATTAGATAAATCAAACTCATTAGAAGCATATAAATACAAGTGACGTGAATTCGTTTTAGCAACATCACTTGGATTGGACTTGTATCTCTCTTGAGAATTTCACTATCCTTCTTGGAGTATGGATTTTGGAGAATGGAATGAATTTTGATGTTTGGATTATTTTTCTTGCCTTGGAGCTTCTTGATTGACAAATTCTTGATGGTTGGCTATACTCTTAATACATGTAAGTACAATTTAATGCTATTTTCTTTTCTCTTTTTCTCGCATACATTGTTGCTGGGATTTCATTATACTAGGGCTAATTTACTACATCCATTTATGCGAAATTATGGAAATTCGATTTCTAGATAGTGATTGCTTCATGTATGGGTCATGTATTATGAATGAATGTTCCTAGAGATGCTTCTTCATTGAAACTCATCTTGATAAGCCATCTATTTTGCAAAATGAAGTATAAAGTTCTTGAAGCTGCTTTTGTTGCTACCCTAATGCCATGTGAAGTTGTCTTTAAGTCCTCGTTGACATAGAAAATTCAAAGTCCATAGTCATAATTACTCTTGACTCCAAATCCCCCCAGAGGATTAGGCATTGGTCCACCATAGAGGTGATCACCTTAAACTTTATCTCTTCTCCCCCCTCCTCTTTTCTAGGCCTATCCCATAGGTCTCCTAAGGAATCACTTATCTCACAATCTAAACATCCAAATACTTCGATTTTTGGTCCACAACCGCATTGGAGTTTGCTCTAGAGGTCCTCCAAATTTCAAGCAAATCCGATGGTGAGATCTCAAGATATTGCAAGCCCTATCTCAGGGACCATTCCTTGCCCTAGGTTTCCCTTTGCTAGAAACCTCATTGGGATCATTGCATTACCTTTCATTATAAATTCCTTCCTTGATCACCTTCTCCTCCTTGACTAGGTCAAGAACATCATTGGTTGTTCAATCCCATTCCCTTGACCTAACCTCAGGTCCGCTTGGTCTCGTGTGGTCCCACAACTTATTAAAGCCAATTTTACAAAGACCACTTGGAATCCAAATTTCCACAAGGATCTTAGCGCCTAGGAATATCCTTGATAAGTCATATACTCAAACCCTAGCTCTTGTAATTCTCCCAAGCCCTTCCTAGAGAGCTTTTCATCTTGCTTTCCAAGCAAGCTAGCCATATATTTGAGCCTCTCTTGTGAATAGGCTTCTAGGATCACCTTTCACCATATCATTGACCCATTCATCTTCGTAATCCTCATTATACTGAGTCTCCTCCCATTAGTGAAAGTTCGTAAAGAGCAGGGAGCCTTAGCTGAGGTGACAGTGGGTTATCGCTCCATTGTTTCCCTTGACCTAGTAGTTACCCTATAGGACCCCCTCCTAGGACCCCTACTAGTTTGAGCGATAAAATTTTTGGCATCGTTGTCGGAGACACGAGATGTGTGTTTTGTTCCCCATACGACATATTGACATATCATTACTCCATTGGAAGAACGAAACCCTAGCTCTTCATTTAACTTTAAGGTTGATGCTTGTTGGGTGAAGCAAACAATTTTTTTAGGCATATTTAAATTCACCCTGGCAACTCCTACAAAATTTACATGTATACCCGAAGTAGAGTGTCTTTCTTTGATGATTTTCCCACTTTAGACATCACTAGCGTCCCTGCACACCCTAATCATGTCACCGGGAGGATGGTGCGTGGGGTGCTTGAGTTTGATGGTGATCCACTCTCCGTAATTGACCATGTACAAAGATTTAATGCACATACTTCAAAAGAGAAAGTGGGTCACCAAGATGTCCTTATGTTGTTGTTCATGAGATCTCTTTGTGGTCATAACTCATGGTTGCATAATCACAAACCCAAGAGCATCTCATCTATTGAAGAGTTCGTTGATGGATTTCTTAGACATTTTCAAGTACACCCTGCATTAAGCATTCAAGAGGAAGCCTTCATCGAGCATCATCAAGACATTGAGGATCTAGTTGATGGGCAAGAAGACGAGTCTTCCTTGGGTCCACATGATGAAAAGGATGATTTTAAGGACTCATGTGTTGGGAAGAATGAGTTTATGGGAAGTGAAGTTGAGACTAACCTTACCTTTTTCAAGGATAGTACTCCCAATGATTCTCCTTTTTGAGAACCTAGAGGAAGGTGATCCCATTAGACCCTTAGAAGATGACATTAGATATTATTTCCACATTGAAAAAGAGAAATGGGAAATTGTTGGTCATCAATTTGTTTGTGCTCCCATTTATGACACTGGCAAGGAGGATGAGGTTGAGAGTGGTCCTCCCTTTCTCCCAGGGATTATTTATGAGGACAGATCCATTGATACCCTTGGGAAGAAGAATTATCATTTTCCCTAGCATGAAAAGGAGCAATTGTAGATAATTAATGCTCCTTTTTGGGAAGACCCTATATTGGGTACGAACAATGATAGGAAGACCCTTGCTCATACCTACCTTCCTTATGATTCCGGGAGTATATTCAAATCACTTGGAGTATATTCAAATCACTTGAGCCTCAAGAGTTGGAGTTTCAAGAAAAGGATCTTATTGAGACTTCACCTTCCCCTTTGCCCTTTTCTATTGTTCATCATCTTGAGTCTTCATCAAGTGATTCCCTCACCCCTCGTCATATGATCTCAAGTGACCATGAGCCCTTTCCCCCTTCCTAGTATAGAGTCAAGGAAAAGCCCCTCATTGATAATAATTTACCTCCTTGGACACAACCTCAGTGTTTTGATTACTCCATGACCTCCCCTCTCCAATGTGGCCATCACTGTGAGCGACCTATTTGTTGCACTCCTTTCCCTAACCCTTTGTTCCCCTCTCATCACAAACTTGTGGCATCTACAAAGAACGATATTATGAGCAATGATTGTGATAAGAAGTTCTTAAGGATAATCATTCATTCCACCATTTTGTACGTATAGGGAAGGCTCCACATTTCTAGATTGACTCATGTTCCTTCTCTTAAGGATTCCTCTTACCTCACATGGAAACCATATTTTCCCACCTCCTGCCTGCATCATCCTCCATGTGATTGGGTTTGCATTTGCTTTGGGATTTTCTACATGAGTAATCATATAGGCATGCACATTTATATTGATTTGATGATATGTTGGTTGTACTGGCTTTTTTATTACACTTGATATTGGCTTCTCCGTATGCATGTTAGGGTAGGATACATTGCATGCTCATTTTCTCATTAGAACTAACATCATATGATATTTCTCATGGTAGATTACCTGCATTTAGATTAAAATTTGCATATTTTATTTTTCTATTTGATTTTACAGCTTAACATTAAGGATGGGTTATCATAAGACACCATAGAATAATGTTGCCCCATGGGTTTGGTCTTTGAAATATGCAGGTAACAAGTCTGCGGTGAACCAAGAGATTGTTGGTGTTCTCGTGACCTCCCGTTCAAGTAGCTTCACCCACTGTTCGATAAATCGCGTCACAGTTGGAGCCAGATGTTACCCACCATTTTGTGGGTAATATCCCTAGGAGAATTTTTTTCTCCAAGATGGTCCTCAATTGGTAGCCAACAGCCCCTTGCTTCCACCAACTAGTTCGTTGTGCCACTTCTCTGCCACCTGAGCGAGCCATGTGGTCCCCCATCCATCTGTCATGATCATATGTTTGACAGAGGGCCTCCCAAACTTAAAGGTATGCCTTGTCATTTGGTAATTGAATATTGTAGTTTGCTTATCATGGAGACTTTTGGGCATGAACTAATGGGGGGATTCAGCGAAAAGAGTGGGCTAGGTCTATACTCTTGTTCCCTAGACCTCTTTTGGATGTTACCCTTGGACCCTAGTCCCATGGAATCTCTTCTACTAAACTTTGGGATCTTGAGATGGTACATCATGGGAAACCTTGATTTTGGTTGCATGGTCCCCCTCCCTCATCCACATACATCAGCCCCCCTCCGCTCATTATAACCCCATTCATCATTTCTCCCACTTGGGTCCACATAGGGTTAGCCTCCCCTTCCCCTTGTCCACACCTTGGGTCCGGCCTGAAACAATGCCCCGGAGGTTGATGTCGCTGAAAAGAAAAATAAAACCATAATTGGCCACATTCAATAGGAAAATGTACCACAAAATGCAAAAGATGGTCGGGACAAACACATTTAGCACGTGGGCAAAAGCCAATGCATGAGCTCTACCCCATTCTCATGGCCATCACCCTGGTTCCTATAGGCCCTAGATGAGTCTCTTTTATCATTTAGGTACCCATGATTGTCCCAACCTTTGGTGGGAAATGAAGTGTTGTGAAAATGGAAATTTAATCGCGATTTTTTTACTCAGTCGATATTATCGCCCGATTTTTACAAAGTTTTTTTTCGAAAAAATCACTGAAAAATCGCGATTTTCTCCAAAAAATCGTGATTCGAACGGAAAAAATAGCGACTCTCCGGGACAACGCGTTTTATAAGCAAATTGATGAGTTTTATTTCTCATTTTTAGCAAACAACGGACTTGTTTGAAAACTGAGGAGGAGAGGAAGGCGTCTACTAAGGTAGAGGAGGAGAAAAACGGAGATTTTAGCATCCCAAGCAAGACAACTTCGTGTTTGGACCAAATTTCTTTGGCAAACCGTGGTTTCCAAGTATGGGCACCAAATTTGGCCATTTTGTTTTGGTTTTTTTCTTGTTTTTGCTTGGGTTTCTATAACCCATTGATTATCAATGATTTTTGAGTGGATTTGATGGTGTTTTTTTTTTTCATTTTTGTTGCATAGATTGAAAAGAGTTGATTTTGGTCAAAAATGCAAAAACTTGATTGTTAGATTTATTAGTTTAATTTTTTCTTGTGCTCTATTTTTTTGCATAATTTTTTATTGGGTTTGAATGTGCATTTTTTCTATTATTGTTGGATTGAGTTGACGTTTTTTTTTGTCAAAAATTCAATGTGTTGTGTCATGTATGTAATTTTGTTTTTTTTTTAACCTGCAATTCTTATTGTGCCATAAATTCAACTTCAAACTTCATCTTACATTAAAACTCAAGAATTCAACCAAGTTACAAACATGCCAAAGAAATTAGACCCTCTGTGGGAATTTTGTGAACCTAATGGAGGGTTTGATAGAATAAATTTGTCTTGCAAGTTGTGTGGGCAACATATGTCGGAGGGGTTTATAGATTGAAGTATCACCTTGCACAAATCCCTGTACGTGATGTAGGGCCTTGCACCAACACAAATGCGGAAATCATCCGAAGAGCCATGAGATCATTGGAAGAATTAGAGCAAGACAAAGTGACCAAAGAAAATATGAAGAAGCAACTAGCAGAGAGTGTGTTAGGATGTGAATATGGAAGTGGCACTGGTTCTACTTCAGCATCAATGTCTACAACCAACCCTGTAGCTACCTCATCATTTTTTGTTTGTAGAACCACGGCTAGTTCACAACCATCTAGCACTGCAATGCTTAAAAAAAATGAGAAAGAACAAGCTGACAAGTTGTTGGGCAAGTTTCTCCTTTGGAAAGATATTCCTTTTAGCGTTGCAAGGAATAATCCATTTTTTCAGTCTATTGTTGATGCTATTGCAATTGTTGGCCCAGGGTACAAAATCCCTTCTTATGATGACTTTAGAGACCACATTCTTCAAAATGAAAAGGTTGACTGCACCAAAAGATTGGAGGAGTTTAGGGCATCACGGGCACAAACAGGATGCACTATGATGTCAGATGGTTGGACTGACCAAAAGGGGAGAACCTTTATAAACTTCTTGGTTAATTGTCCCAAGGGGACAATGTTTACGAAATCGGTTGATGCATCTTCATTTATCAAAGATGCAAAATTATTATGTGATTTGCTGGATGTGTTTATTTTGGAGGTGGGTGCAGAACATGTTGTCCAAATCATAACGGACAATGCTGCAAATTATGTTGCTGCTAGCAAGATGCTTATGGAGAGGCATCCTACTTTATTTTGGACACCTTGTGTTGCATATTGTATTGATTTGATGTTGGAGGACATAGGAAAAATTTCATTTGTCAAAGATATTTTTGACTCATCAAAAAGCATTATAAAATTTATATATAATCATGCATCTGTGCTTAGCTTGATGAGAAAATTCACCAACAACAAGGAGTTGGTGCACCCCACCATTACACAGTTTGCCACTAGTTTCATATCTCTTCAATCCCTCTTGAATTCTATGTGGGATGTGAAGAGAATGTTTCTTTCAGATGAGTGGTGTGCTTTGACATTTAGCGCAAACCAGAGGGAGAGGCCATATGAAGATTAGTTTCATACCAGGAAAACCTATGGGTGGGAGTGCAGGAGGTGTGCAGCGTTACTAAACCTTTGGTAAAGGTTCTTCAATTAGTTGATGGTGAGAAGCCCACAATGGGCTATTTGTACGAGGCCATGGACAGGGCTAAAGAATCCATTCAGGCCTACTATGATGATAATGGAGATGAGGGATTTCAAAAACAACTCCTCCTATGGGAAGTGATTGATGAACAATGGAACAACACACTCCATCATCCCATTCATGCTGCAGGGATCTACCTAAACCTCGCATTTTCTTAACCATGTGGGTTCTTATTTGATGTTGAGATCATGGATGGATTCTTAACCTGTGTTTAGAGGATGGTGCGATCTCTAGTGGAACATGCAGAAATCTCCAAAGAAATAGAGATATACAAGATGGCAGGTGGCACATTTAGCTTTGAGATGGTTGTGGTTGATAGAAAGACTAAAATGCTAGGTATTTTTTAGTTTGTTTCAAATTTCATTGTCTCTTCAAGTTCATGACTTCATACTTTGCTTCAACTTTTAAATTTCATTTTTTCCTTATGTTTGTCTTATTTGTAATTTTGTTATAGATGCATGGTGGACTCGCTATGGTGCCAGAGTACCCCATTTGCGAAAGCTTTCCATTCAAATCCTTCGCCAAACATGTAGCTCCTCAGAATGCGGGTGCAACTGGAGTGTATTTGAAAAAATACACAACAAGAAGTGCAACAGGTTAAACTTAAAACTTAAAATATTCCAAATTTCCAATTAATTTTTTGAATTCATTAAATAATATTTTTTTATAATTATTATTTTATGATCTTTGTACAACTTGGAGTCCCAGCGACTTAATGACATGGTCTACGTCTACTACAATCTTCGATTGTATGTGAGGCAACTTGAGAGAATACCTGATATGGAGGCCATCTCATTGGATGGGATTGACACCACTAATGCATGGAGGGTTGAGGCCGAGAGGCCTCTCATGGAGTCTGTTGATGATTGGTTAGAGCAAGAGGTAGTGGAAGGCATAGAGGGGGAGGAGGACGAGGACGAGGAGCAACAGGAGGAGGAGGTGACACCACCTACCCAAGCTACCCCTGCCACCAGTAGAAGAGATGGTCTACCTCCTATAGCTCCTAATTCTTCAGCTTCTAGAGCATAGCAGAGTCCACTGCCAACTCCACCAGCATCTACATCTAGAGGGAAAGGGAAAGCTATTGCATTTTCTCACAAGAGGGGCAGAGGAAATCAGTGGTATTAGTTATTTGGTTCATTTCATTGTATATGACATTATGACTCATGATATGAGATACATTATTATATTTTTTGTTGATATTTTGAGGCTGAGTTGGGACTCTGGAGTCAGGACTTACTATTCAGGACATGATTCACTGTTATGTGTGATGTAACACTAGAAATGATATTACGCATCTTACATATTAGTTCTTTTATCATATTTATGTGTCAATGTATTTATTTTCTATTGTAGACGCTTTAGATATTAAAAAAATTGAAAAAAAAATGAATATTTTTGTATTTTACGATTTTTACCGATTTTTTCCCAACTTTTTTCAATTTTTTCCCCTTGCCGATTTAATTTCGATCGCGATTTCGCAACATTGAAATGAACTGCCCCACCTCAAATGGGGTATCCACTGCTATACTTTACATATCATGTTCTTACTCCTTGAGCCCCGAGCAATTAACTAAAGAAAAATCATAAAAGGAAAAAGGCATATGAAGAAGGGTGGAAAAGTCAAGGCCTAGGTAACTCGTGTAACACGATAGCTCCCTCCTATACATTATATACCCAAGTGTGTGCTTCCCCTTTATTAGCTACCCTGGTACCTTGGCATGTGACCCAGATTTGCCCCCTCATCCCCTATTTTGTTCCATCACTTTATCACCTGCCACCACCATTTGAAGGATGTACCATGGGCATATCATCCCCTTTAAAAGTAGAAACCACCTAATAGGGTGTTTGGTTAACCCCCCTTGGAGCTTGGAGACATTAGCACATGCCAAAGCCCACTGTGGAAAAGCATGCCATTATGAAGCGCTCACCTGTTATCCATGGTTTGTAAGCTCTTTAACTCGATTTCTTTAAATGACTTGTTGTACTGGAAGGCGAGGGAATGCGTTGGATCTTATGCAGGATTGCAGATGGTCTCCATTTTGGGTTTGGTCTCCCTATACGGGGTCCTAACTCTCCAGAGGGCTACATTGGCACATTTAGGGTGTGCTTAAAGAGCCATGGGCCTCCACATAACTAAACATCATTCCATGGATCTCCAGAGATGTTCAAAGATTGCTTGAGTGTCATCTATTGGAAAAGGAAGATGCATCTGGTTCACCATGCCCAGCCCACCCCACAATTGTATCATGCACTTGGAAGTTGACCCAGGACCATATGATGATGTGGCATCACTAATACCATCATCCAAGCCCTTACAGATGGTTTACAGGCATCTTCGACCTATTTGGAGACCCATGAGGACACTTGTGTGCCTCCACACCCATTCGGAGCACCACAGGTTTACTATGTGGAGAACAAGGGACCAACCCCTTGTCCACTACTTTTGGGATTCCTATTTTTCATTATGGCACCTATGGACTCCATCGGGCCTCTTAAAAGGCCCAACAACATGTACTATTGATCATCTGACCTCTTGAGAGACTTATTCTTTTGTTTATGAGCTAGTTCGTTGGGCTTATCACCAAAAGTTAGTTATTTTGCACATTATTTTATTCTCGGGGCTAATGTAGGCCTAATTAGCTAAATCAAATCCATTAGAAGTGTATAAATACAAATGATGTGAATTCATTTTAGCATCATCACTTGGATTGGACTTGTATCTCTCTTGAGAATTTCACTATCCTTCTTGGAGGACGAATTTTGAAGCATGGAATGAATTTTGATGTTTGGATTATTTTCTCTTGTCTTGGAGCTTCTTCATTGGCAAATTTTTGATGGTTGGATATACTCTTAATACATGTAAGTACAATTTAATGCTATTTTCTTTTCTATTTTTGTCACATACATTGTTGCTGGGATTTCGCTATACTAGGGCTTTATTGCATCCATTTATCTGAAATTATGGAAATTCGGTTTCTAAATAGTGATGCTTCATGTATGGACCATGTATTATGAATGAATGTTCCTAGAGATGTTTCTTTATTGAAAATCATCTTGATAAGCCATCTATTTTGCAAAATGAAGTATAAAGTTCTTGACGTTGCTTTTGTTGCTACCCTAATGGTATGCGAAGTTGTCTTTGAGTCCTCCTTGACATAGAAAATTCAATGTCCATAGTCATATACCCTTGACTCCAAATCTCCCCAAAGGATTAGGCACTGGTCCACCATAGAGGTGATCACCTTAAACCTTATCTCTTCTCCCCCCTCTTATTTTCTAGGCCTAGTCCATATGTCACCTAGGGCATCAATTATCTCACAACCTAGCCATCAAAATACTTCGATTTTTGGTCCACAATTGCATTGGAGTTTGCTCTAGAGGCCCTCCAAATTTCAAGCAAATCTGACAGTGAAATCTCAAGATATTGCAAGCCCTAGCTCAAGGACCATTCCTTGCCCTAGGTTTCCCTTCGCTAGAAACCTCACTGGGATCATTGCATTACCTTTCATTGAAAATTCCTTCCTTGATCACCTTCTCCTCCCTGATTAGGTCAAACACATCATTGGTTGCTCAACCCCATTCCCTTGACCTATCCTTGAGTTTGCTTGGTCCCATGCGGTCCCACACTTATTAAAGCCAATTTTACTATGTTGCATTGGTTTTGGGGACGAGGGAACAAGTCCTCGAAACGGCTAAAGCGCACCCCCAAATTTTCAGGGGACGGGGGTTTGGAGACAAATATATATATATATATATATATATATATATATATATATAATTCAATATTAACATTTGTAGTTGTTTCAAGCTAGTATTATGCACAACCCTTACACTCGCCAATTAAAATCTCAAACAATTTGAAAAGGGGTTGAGTGACATTCCATTATTGGCCACTAGACATGAGCTCTAGTTTTAGGAAAATTAAGTGTAACTACTTTAAATTTGTAATAAGGTCCATGAACAATCTATCAAGGAGAATTGGCTTTATATTAGTTTTTTTTCCCTCATATTTCTTGTTAATGATGACTATGTTAAACACAAAAGGCATTCCCTTTTCAATGTATTTTGCAAACTTGGTTTTCTACTGATATTATCTTCATATTTCAGATTAAGAAGGGGACTGAATAGGAATTTATTTAAACATTTAGTACTCAATCCAATTCACAACTATCTTATTGTTTTCACAATGCTTCGGGTCGGGATGATGGAAGCACTGAACTTGAATGAGTCCTCCAAACCCACATACAATATGTAAAATCTGAGATGATCCTAAGAAAGAACAAGAAAAATAACCATAAGGATCATTGTTTTAAAACATTGTATTTTCCGTTTTCTTGACATAGAGGGTGTTTTTTGTAATTTTACAGTTGAAAATCCAATATCTAAATCACTAGAACTCCAAAGTGAAACCCATCATACAAAACCCATATTTTAAGCTGCAACTTGTACAAAAAATTTAGATTCAATGCATTCTAAAAATAATAAATGGGAAAAATGATCATATTGTTCAATCATCAATGCCCATGATTGTCAAAACTAAAACTTTGTTCTTGGATTATCCCTAAAACCTTCCCAAAACATTCCTGAAATCTGCCAAAAAAACCATTGAGATCTGCCAAAAACATCCCTGAAATCTGTCTAGAACATCCCTGAAATCTATCTGGAACGCCTTGGGGACGGCTAGCAAGTCCTGAAGTCCCCAGTAGAGTCCCCAACAATTTGGGGACGTTTCCTAAGGGTCCAAAAGTCCCCGGAACGTAGGGACGCAATGTACGTGAGTATTTTTTGGGGGGATGAGTTCCCATGCAACAACAATTTTACAAAGACCACTTGCAATCCAAGTTTCCACAATGATCTTAGGGT
This sequence comes from Pinus tabuliformis, assembly GCA_031772625.1. Lineage (NCBI taxonomy): Eukaryota > Viridiplantae > Streptophyta > Pinopsida > Pinales > Pinaceae > Pinus > Pinus tabuliformis. Next base: position 165,150,338 of record CM062815.1, on the reverse strand, counting down.
CTAGGAATCTCCTTGATAAGTCGATATGTAATGACCTATCTATAATATAAATAAAAATAAATTATATTAATCAGTTAATAAAATAATAAAAATAAATTAAAGATAAAGTATTTAATATGAACCTAAACCTTTATATTAAAAACAAACAAATTAAATCAAAAATCAATATACCTTTAAAAAAGAAATATATATATATCATGTGACATGGGAAGGGTGTCACGAGAAGGTGAAGTGGAATATATATATCATGTGACATGGGAAGGGTGTCACGAGAAGGTGAAGCGGTGGGTTGCAGGTGGAGGGAGCGACCACCGCCAAGAAACAGCATATAAGGAGTAGGGAACAATTTTAGGGGGGGGGGACAGGAGGAAAAATTGGTACACAGAGTTCATGAGAAACAATTGAGCCTTGCTTGTTCTGAGGTTTCTGGGCACGGGGGAACAGTCTGCTTCAACTGAGAAGCTTACTGGACTGAGTAAGCGAGGTTCTGCTCAGTTTGGCTGGGTGGTTTCGGTCTTTTGGTAACCAAAGCAGGAGCAGTTTGAGGCATCATCAACCGCAGGATTACAGGTAAGTACTCTCATCAGTTCTGTCAGTTAAATTTATAAAATTCAGGAAATTTTATCACAGGCTCATGATGTTTAATTTTAGAAGCCTTTACTGTTTCTGCAATGGCTGTAAAATTCTGTACAGTCCTTACATTAAATCTTGAATAGCCCTTACATCATATATTTAAACTCTAGCCCTTGGGATTCTCCCAAACCCTTCTTAGAGAGCTTTTCATCTTGCTTTCCAAGCAAGCTAGCCATATATTTGAGCCTCTCTTGTGAATAGACTTCTAGGATCACCTTTCACCCTATCATTGATCCATTCATCTTTGTGACCCTCATTATACCGGGTCTCCTCCCATCATTGAAAGTCCATAAAGAGCAGGAAGAGTTCTGGTGACAATGGGCTATCGCTCCATTGTTGCCCTTGACCTAGTAGTTTCCCTATAATACCCCCTCCTAGGACCCCTGCTAGTTTGAGTGATAACAAGGCCTGTATACTTGACACAGGGATAACCTCCCTAATCAAGTCAAGGTACATGACACAGGAAGAATGTTCGTCAATGATGCTAAATGTTGCCGCCTAAATATTCACCTAGGATTATCGAGGAGAAAGTCTCTAACTCCACTTGGTGTGTCCTTGGGGTCAAGTTGCAAGTTGGAGCTATCACCCAATGCCCAACTCCTCCGTCTAGGCTAACTCCTAGTGAATCCAAGGGAGGTAGTCTCTAAAGAAGAAAACTAAGGCTTGACTAGTGTTTTGCTAAACAGGTTCTAGGAGTTAATATGATTTAAACCAATTTACAATTCACCACTTGCAAGATAAGCTATCACATGTGCTTCAAAATAAATGATTTCACAAGTACATAAGAATCACATATCATTTATAATAAAACATATATAAGAGCGTCAAACCAATGAATGAAATATTTAAGCAATGTAAAGATATGATCAATAAAGAGACCAGTGTGAAAGTTTTATCTATTGCAGCAACTAGAAATTATTCTTCTAGCTGAAATTTTAATTATGTAGTTTATTTGCTACGGCAAACAACAATTAAAGTCACAACTGCAATTTTCACCATAAAAATACTGCAGAAAATAAAAATACTGAAAATTGAGAAATTATAGCGCACGCAAGAATTTTGACATGGTTATTTTTGGACAATTGTCCCCAGAAAAGCCCAATGCGGGAAAATCGGTGCAATAGATGAGGGTTTTATTATTATTCTTCAACAACAATTCTGCGTACAATAATTTAGATGCCTAACTAGCAATCTAATCTGAGAAAAATATTGGCAAAATTATTGTGAGAATTTTCTCTCACCCCACAGCTAATTTTTGCCACCGAAATTACCTCCCTGGACTCTGTGTTGAGCCTCCTGCATCACCCTTTGGGCAAATCTTACGTTGGCCCTATGAGAATTTCCGCCTTCCTTCCTTTGCCTCTTCCAGGCACTGGAAAACTTCCTCCCGAAATGTTGTTGCCCTCCTCTTCCCCCTGCTACTCACCCTCTGGCTCTATCTTCTCTGCTGAGCTACTACTACTAAGAAAATTGCACTGTCTGGGCAACTGAGTATCTGCATTGTTGTGCCTCCATCACAACATCAACCTCCTCTTATAATCTATTGTTGGAGCACCAACGTCCAAGATTAAAACATAATCAGTGGCTAGGATCGTCTTTGGATCGATCTATGTGTGTTTCTAGATGATTCTCACCTTATCTCAATTAATATTGATTAATTAACCATATTCCCTAAGTTTAAACTTAGGAAATATTTAAAAAACGGTTAATAATCTAATTGAGACACTTCTAGGCAGAATTTCCAGAAACGATTTCTAGGTTTTGGAAATCTCATGTATTTTAGCCTCTCCACCAAATTTTGTATTTAGAAGACATCTGATGCTACAAAACTAACACTCTCTTCTAGCGAGGAATGTGTTCTAGTGCTGCACATCTTGGCACAACAACCTGTCTCTGCGTCGTCTCCTGTCACGTTGTTGATGTCTGGTTGCTGCTGCTGACCAACCACTGCACAACTCTGATATACGTTGCATCTGTGCTGCTGCTGACCGGGCTAAACTGTTGTCAACACTGCATTTGCACTGCAACTCCCTCTCATCTGTTGTTGTTGCATCTGTGTTGCTGCTAACCAGGCTAAACTGTTGTCAACACTGCATTTGACCTACAACTCCCTCTCATCTGTTGTTGTTGCAACTGCAACAACTACAACTGAAAATCATCCAAAGTAACCTGTCCATGTTACTGAAATGGGTTCTCCACCATACCCAACTGTTCCCAGAAATAGACAAACTTAGCTCTCCCAAGAGCTTTCGTGAGTACATCTACAACCGAAACTGACCTACCCAAAAGAGAATTTCCTTAGCAACTATACCTCACGTTTGAGAGAAATCTCTTGGCTGAAACCCTAGAAAATCCTTTCGGTAGCTCCTCAGCACAAAACTGCTCTTCAACCCTAGCGTCTGCCCAATCTAGACTGCGTCAGCCCCTCTCTGTCTCACGCTGGCCCTGCATCAGTCTTTCTTGGCCTGCATCAGCCCCAGGAGGCCCTCCGCCAGCTTTCTAGGCCTCTTCATCAGACACACTGGCCTCTCTAGTGCTCTGCACAGCACTTGGCTGCCTCTACGTGGCCCTACGTGAGCCCTTGCTGGCTCTGCGTCACTCTCCTTGATTGTTGCGCTACTCTCCCAGCACAATCTCTGCCTTCTCAGTTTCTCTGTACTCAATGCCCCTCAGCTGCTCTCCCAATCACTGATTCTATCTCTCTTAGCAAACCCCGCTTTAGAGAATAGAATGACTAATCACTCTGGTGTGTTCTCCAAGTGACCCTCAAGCCTCCTCTTATACTTTTCCTGTTGACATCTCAACGACCGAGATTAAGTCCCTAATCAACGGCTAAGATTAGATCTGGCTTGATCCATGTCTTTTGGACCACTGTAACACAGATTCATATTAATACACATTAATATTTTATTTTCCCTAAGTTTAGACTTAGGGACTTCAATAAAAATATTAATTATTTTAATATCTCCTGATCTGTTTAGAATCTACCCAAACCCTTTCTGGGTATTGGAGATCTCATGTGCCCCAACCTCTCCACCAAATTTCGTGGCTCGAGCACATCTGATGCTACCCCAAATCAACACTCCCTCTTAGCGAGGATTGTGCTCTAGCAATACTCCTCATTGAGTATTACTCTGATCAACCGGCATCGGTACCTATGCTGATCTTAGGCCTTCCTGCCCAACATCCTCTGCACTATTGCATCATGTACTGTTGTCCATGGTTCTGCCACTGCCACTGTTGCATCTGTACGACTGCTCCCTCTGCATCCGTGTTGTTGTTGTCCTTCCTCCTAGCACTGCATCTGCACTGCACCTCCTCTCATCATGTTGCATCGTGCTGCCAACTGCTGCACTGCAACTCAGTTACTAAGAAGTAAGTAATTGATCTCCCAACTGACCTCCCTGTTGGGCTAGAAACACCCACTGATGCTGAAACTCCCTCTGCCGCTGATAAGTGCTCCCTCTCTTTGACCTCTGTGTTGCTGCAATAACTCCCTGCATCTCGCATCGTTGCACACCTCGATGTGTCTTCCTACACTGGTGTAACACTCCTGTGTCTCTCGCATTGCTGCAACCTGCTAACTCTGCACTGTCTCGAGACTCATGCAATGTAGCTCTCTCTGCCACTCTATCTGCATCTGTCTCTACCCACTCAGCCAGTCCTACTACTCCTCGTCGGGGCTCCCATAGCAACATCTAATCCAAGAGGCTGGGTAGCTTGAGGATCTTGCCCCTCATCGCCTGTAGTCTGTCTGACTACAACTCAATGTCTCCCCACTTCCGCTCAAAACTCGATGGCACAGTCATCGCCTGTCAAAACTTCCTTCTCTGCCCGTGTTGGTGCTGCCTTAGTCTCAGAAGACTCTCCCTTACTCTTCTTCCTTGGGCACTAGGTCGCATAATGACCCATCTCCCCACAGTGGAAGCACTTGATCTTGGATAGATATTTCTTCTTCCGCTTCTCCTGCTTTCCCTCAAATGCTAGGGCCACATCCTCCTCCTCCTGCTTGACCTTGATCCCTTTGCTGCTGCTACCGTCTGATCTCTTCCTCGCGAAGAGCTACCCACATCTTGTCCCAAGGTGGGAGAGTCCCTCTGCCTAGGATATTCTGGACAAACACTTCCCAATCTTCTGAGACAGCATTCAGGGCTATCCTCGCCATAAGTTCCTAATCCAGTGTCGCTCCTATAGCAGTCAACTAGTCTCGGATCTCATTCAGTCCTCTGAGGAAGGTGTCAATCAATTGACCCTTCTTCATCTGATACGACCTCATCTGGTTCTCGAGCAGCATTCTTCTCTGCACGGAAGTACGCTGGTACAAGTTCTTGAGAGCCTCCCACATCTCAACTGCCGTCTCCTTCTCGGCTATATGTGGTACCACATGATCCTTGACCCCGTCAAGGATAATGCACTTGCCCCTCGCCATCGCCTCTTTGTACTTGTCGTTATCATTAGGGTCGACTAAGATAGCTATAACCTTCAAGGCGAAGTTCTTGACACAATTCCTATCAAGCACTGATAAGATTTTGGCCTTCCAGACTGCCAAGTTCAATGCTTCGTCCAGTCTATCCTGATCTCTTACCCCGTGTAGTACCATGACGCTCCTCTACTTCCCTCCTGGAAGTTCTCTGTTCGACTCCTTTGAGTCTCTACTTCCCGTCTCGAAGTTCTCTTCTGGACTCCCTCTAAGTCCTGATTTCCCTCCTGGAAATCCTTCTGCCACTTGTCAAGATGCCCCCTACTCTGATCGTCTTGTGCAACTGCACTGCTGATCCAGGTTCCTCAACTAGAAACCCTCGGTAACAACTCCTCTGGCCCTGCTCTATTAGGTATTGTTCTGACTACAATACCTCACCAACTCCACTCTGCAATATTTCTGCAGCCTTCTAGACTCCAGCCACTGCCTCTCTATGAATTGCGTCAGCCCCTCTCTGCCTCACAATGACTTTGCGTCACCCCAGATGGGTCTACGTTAGCCTGTGATGCCCTGCGTCAGCCCTTTGGCCCTCTGCGTCAGCAACGCTAGTCTCTCTGAGGCTTTGTGCAACTCCCTACTTCTTCTGTGTGGCTCTAGCTGGTTTTGTGTCACACTTCATGGCTTCTACGCTATTAGAAACAACTTCTGTCACCTCGGGATAGTTATTTTCTGTTGATATTGCTCTGCTCGGCTGATGTCTTTTAGTCCTCCTGTGATCTGCAATCATGCTCTGATACCATGTTGAAATTTCTAAGTTTACTTAGTTTAGAAACCCTTCATGCTCTTTTTCTAATTTATTCCTACCTACTTGTTATTTTTCTTTAACGAGTTATTTACAAAGTAAATATTGAAAATAAACATCAGTGCATGCTCAACATATTACAGATCAGCAACTAAAAGAAACAAGAACAAACACACCACATGACACCATTATTTTTGGACCAATGTCCCAGGAAAAACCCAATGCGAGAAAACCGATGCAGTTATCTGAGGGCTTTATTATTAAGCAATATCAGAGTACAATCTGGGTGCCGAAATTGGCCTACCCAATAGAGAATTTCCTTAGCAGCTATACCCCACAGATTGAGAGAAATCTCCTTGCTGAAACCCCGGAAAATCCTTCCGGCATCTCCTCAGCGCAAAACTACTCTGCAACCCCAGCGTCTACCCAATCTGGACTACATCAGCGCCTCTCTGTCTCACGCTAGCCGCAAGAGGCCCTGCGTCAGCTTTCTAGGTCTCTTCGTCAGACACGCCGGCCTCTCTGGTGCTCTGCGCAACACTTGGTTGCCTCTACATGGCCCTGCGTGAGCCCTTGCTGGCTCTGTGTCACTCTCCTTGGCAGCGGCGCTACTCTCTCGGCACAATCTCTGCCTTCTCTGTTTCTCTGTACTCAATGGCACTCAGCTGCTGTCCCGATCACTGATTCTATCTCTCTTAGCAAACCCCACTCTAGAGAATAGAATGACTAATCACTCTAGTGTGTTCTCCAAATGACCCTCAAGCCTCCTCTTATACTTTTCCTATTGACGTCTCAACGGCCGACATTAAGTCCCTAATCAACGACTAAGATTAAATCTGGCTTGATCCATGTCTTTTGGACCACTCTAACATAGATTCATATTAATACACATTAATATTTTATTTTCCCTAAGTTTAGACTTAGGGACTTCATTAAAAATATTAATTATTTTAATATCTCCCGATCTGTTTAAAATCTGCCCAAACCCTTTCTGGGTATTGGAGATCTCATGTGCCCCAACCTCTCCACCAAATTTCATGGCTAGAGCACATCCGATGCTACCCCAAATCAACAGTGCATGGGATGGCCTACATGATAGGACAACTTCACGAGTTGGGCATGGTGCCGCATTATCATGATCCCTTACTCATTGATGGTATATAGGGGACTTCTGGTACATATACTCCACAGGATAGTGAGTGAAGCGAGGGGAGCTTCAGGTGGTACGGGATGGATTGGGATCCTGGTATTAAGGGATTATTTCATGTCAGGATAATGCAAAGACCTGGGATGACTCGGTGGCATGTTTGGGACCCTGATATTACTAATGGTGATAGGGGTGATTAATAGACAGGGGAGGCACTAGTTCAGGCATTTCTTGAGGACAACTAATTTTTGGCAGGGAGGATTATAATATCCCCAATTTTGATTTTCAGCATTACAGATGAGTTTGGGGAGAAGAAGCAATTCCAGCACCAGGACTTGGGAGGAAAAGAGAATATTACAGCTCTAGTGGAAAGTGGGGGACACAAGAAAGAGAAATTTGACCCAAGGAGGGAACTCGCACTTTTGGAAGAGAGAGGAAAGAGAAGGGAGCGCAAATTATGGGGGAGAGAGAGAGTGGGGACCACAAGGAGAGGAGCCACGGATTATAAATAAAGCAAGGGGCACTCATTTTGATTTATTCATTTCATCTATTCAGAAACTTGTCTTTGACATAGCACGCTTGAGCGGAAGCCAAGTCTACAAGTGTTGTTTAGCACACGAGTGTCTCCAAGCGGAGATCTCAACCCTTGCTTCGGTGGACTTCGAGTGCCAGCGAGTGAGTTCCATCCTTTTCTGATTGTTCCAACAGAGGGAGCCTGAGTTTGTGTGGAGGTGACACTAGCAACAGCGCATGGACTCATAACAAAATCAAAGTAACTCTTTGCATAGCATCAGAACAAATACTTTTCTTCAATACAAGCCTCTGCTCAACCATCAGATTTGCTTCTGCTCAACAAACCTTATCTCAATAGCTCTGCTCAAGTAACAAATGCCTTTGTCAAACCCTAGCTATCATTATTATTGTTGTACTTCAGCGGAAACCCAAGTCCATCAACATTCTTTGCTCAAACACAAATCTTCAACCATCTTTCTACTATCAGTAGCATCTCAATTCTCAACCTTTAGTGGCAAGAAACTCTTCAATACTTGTATTTTGTCATGCAACAAATTTTCACAGAAATACCCTGCATGAAACCCTAGTAGTATACCCAAACTTTCATGATCTTTGTAATGATGATCTAGCCTTGTCCTATTAAACAATTTTCTCATCAAGGTCACCAAGCAGCGGTACACACGTAGACATTCTTAGAGCAATATACATATCATTAAATTGGCAAACCCTAGTATGTAACAATAGCAACAACATTAAATTCTCTTTCTGTTCAAATCACCCAACCTTTAGAACAAACCCTTGCCTAGAAGATGTCTTCAAATAAAAGACCCCAATTGAACTTCCTAAATTATGCCAATGTCACTGAAGACGTCTCGAACATTTTAGATCATGTGAAAATTCCTAGATCTAACAATCTATGGAATCCTATTACAACTAGCTGAATCTACTTCACCTAGATTGTAAACTACATTAAAAACTTATTTCAGATTTCTTCTTGAAATATTGAAGTAAATTCCAGAAGCAACCTACACCAAATTAAATATGATTCTGAAACATAGAAACTGAGCAAGGAAATACAAACACATAGGACACCGTTATTTTTGGACGAAAGTCCCCGGAAAAATCCAATGCAGGAAAACCGGTGCGGCAACTCTGAGGGTTTATCATTATTAAGCAGTAGAAAAATCTAAATACATCATTGAATACCTCACAGGGTTATTCAGTTACACAGAGAAAAATATTGGCAGAAGCTTTGTGAGGTTATCTCACACAATCACTAAAAAAAAGACTTGGTTGATCCAGCTGCTAGATGAGGTGCTCTTGGCAGGCCCTGCATTGTCTCCGCATTGCCTCTACGATGTCCAAGCGTCAACCCTCTCAGGCACAGCGTCACCCAACTGGCAAATCAATCAGTAGCCCAGAGTCACTACTCTCAACCCCCCGATCCACACCCGACTTCCAACTGCTGAAACTAACTCTCTACTCTGAGTTTTTACTTTCTCCCTCTCCCTCTACGTTGCCTCTGCGTGGCCCTGCTAGCCCAGCATCAGCCTCTGCGTGAGAGTTGTTGGATCACTCTCTGCCTCTCTTTTTGATGATTCTCTGGCTGAGAATCTCTCTCTCCAGAAGCTGCTATCCCTGCCCCTCAACTGCAAGAAATCTCCTCAATTGAATTTTCCTCCTGAGAACTTTTCAGTTCAGAAAATCGATTTCTTAATCTCTCTTGGTGTATTTTCCAAATGACCCTCAAGACCCTTCTTTTATCTTCCTCTTGGACAACCAACGGCCTAGATTAACTCCTAATCAAAGGCTCAGATCGTTTTGACTTGATCTTCGTCTTTATCTAGAAGTTTCACCCACAATTACATCAATACCCATTAATATTTTAATTTTCCTAAGTTCAGACTAAGGAACTCGATTAAAAATATTAATTATTTTAATAAAATTGTCTTTGGGTAGAATTTCCCAAAATGGTTTCTGGGTTCTTTGGAATGCATGTGCCCAAGCCTCCCTGCAAAATTTGAGGCCTAGAGCACATCCGATGCTACCCCAAATCAACACTCCCTCTTAGCGAGGAATGTGCTCTAGCAATACACTGCTACTGCATACTGCTCTGACTCTGAAGCATCATCCTCTGCGATGTTGATGTCTAACATGCAGTCCAAAACTACTGCGTTGTTGCTGCTACTATACTGTTGTCTTTGACACTGCCACTGCCAATGCTACATCTGTACTTCAGCTCCCTCTCAAATGTTGCATTTGCTATGCTGCTAGCACTACTACCGCTAACACTGCATTTGTATTGCAACTCATTTTCTTCAAAAATTATTGAACTAATTATGTTCAGTATGATACCTCGTGAATGTTGGAACTGATTGTTGCTAGTCTCAGAGTTGTCCCTCTAAATCTATTGCGTCGCTGCTGACCTCTGCCCTGTGCCATCTGCACTGCTGCCAACTCTGCTCTGCGTTGCTCAGACTCTGGCGCTCCTAGCCACTGCAACTGTCTCCCCAACACTCCTCGGCACCATCCAAAACTCATCCATCCTGATACTGCAAAATTGGGCTCCCGTAGCAAGGTAATGAACCAAGAGAAGGACTCCTTAAGGATCCTACCCATCTATAGTTCTATCGAACTACAGTTCTAAATCAGCCCACCTCCTTCCAGGAGGTATCTTGGCTGTGATGGCGAACTCAGCCTATTCGATCTTCGCGGGAGCAGCGTTCGGATTGTGTTTCTCATCCTTGTACTTCTTCTTGAGAGGACACTGAGTAGCGTAGTGATCCATCTCACCACACCTGAAACACTTGATTTTCGACACGTCTTTCTTACGTCTCTACTACTCTTATTGTCCCTTCGATGCAAGGGTTGCATTATCCTCCTCCTCCTTGGGCTTCAACCCACTGTTTTTGCTTCCATCAAGTTTGACCTTGACTAAGTCTCTCCTCTAAGTCTCTCCTCAGCTCTTGTTTTAGAGTTGCCCACATCTCATCCCAATTTGGCAATGCTGCTCTGCCCAGGATATTCTGGACAAAGACTTGCCACTCATCTGAGACAAAATTGAGGGCCAGTCTCACTAACTCTGAATCCTGAGGTGTATGTCTTGCAGTCGACAACTCATCATGGGTCTCCTTTAGCTTTGGGAGGAACGGATCCACATGTTCTCCATTCTGCATCTAAGCAAATCTCAGCTTCTGCTCTAAGTACCTCTTTTGTTGCTTGGAAGATCCCTGATACAACATGGCCAAGGCATCCCACATCTCCTTAGCAGTTGCTCTGCTAGCAACGTGACACACCATGTGATCCTTGACTCCATCCAGGATCATCCTCTTGGCCTTCGCCATCTCAGCCTTGTACTTCTTTAGCAGATCTGCATCCGCAGGTTCAACTACCACACTATCAACATACATCTTGAGGGCATGCTCATCTAGAAGGAAAGACATTCTAGCCTTCCAGATGACGTAGTTGGATGCTCCATCCAACTTGTCTTGATCCCTCAAACCATTGGTTGCCATATCCTCCGAAGATTGTCGAACAACTCCCTCTTTCTCCCTGCTGCATAGCTTCTAGGCTGGCTTACACACTCCTTGATGGAGCTTGTAAGTCTGCTACTCCTCTATTGCCCAACAAATGAGAAATATTGATTTCCTCGGCAAGAAATCACTGAGGAAGTATTCCCTCACTATGCGATCAACTTCCTTCTTCCAACGGCTTTTCTGCCCAGTACTTAGCTTGCAGAAAACTGTGTCCCTCTAAGTCTGCGTTGAGGCTCTGTGTGGCTCCCTCTGCCTTGGCAAATTCTCGATCTGGCAGTCTTACCTCTCTATCGCCTCACTTAGAGAGAGACAACTCGAAAATATAACCCTCCTGGCTAGAACTGCGCAATCCCTCAAGGGATTCGAACTACTACTTGTTGCAGCAAGTTGGCCCTTGCTTCAGTGCTAGATCTGCTCTTCCTGTTTCACATCAACAACTGTGATACCATGTGAAAATTCCTAGATCTAACAATCTTTGGAATCCTACTGCAACTAGCTGAATCTACTTCACCTAGATCGTAAATTACATTACAAACTTATTTTGGATTTCTTCTTGAAATATTGAAGTAAATCACTAAAGCAGCCTACACCAAATTAAATATGATTCTGAAACATAGAAACTGAGCAAGGAAATACAAACACATAGGACACTGTTATTTTTGGACAAAAGTCCCCGGAAAAACCCAATGCGAGGAAACCAGTGCAGCAACTCTGAGGGTTTATTATTATTAAGCAGTAGCAAAATCTAAATACATCGTTGAATACCTCAAAAGGTTAGTCAGTTACAGAGAGAAAAATTGGCAGAAGCTTTGTGAGATTATCTCACACAATCACTGAAAAAATTCTCGACTGATCCGACTGCTTGATGAGGTGCCCCTGTCAGGCCCTGTGCTGTCTCTGTGCTGCCTCTACGTTGTCCCAGCGTCAACCCTATCAGGCACAGTGTCAACCAACTAGCGAATCGATCAGTAGCCTAGAGTCACGACTCTCAGCCTCCCGGTCTCACACCTCGGATTCCAACTGTTGAAATTGACTCTCTGCTCTGATTTTCGACTCTCTCTCTCCCTCTGTGCTGCCTCTACGTGGCCCTACTCACCCAGCATCAGCATTTGCGTGAGAATTGTTAGATCACTCTTTGCCTCTCTGCACTGATGATTCTCCGGCTGAGAATCTCTCTCTGGAAGCTGCTATCCTTGCCCCTCAACTGCAAGAAATCTCCTCAATCGAATTTTCCTCTTGAGAACTTCTCACTTTAGAAAATCAATTTCTTGATTGTGTATTTACCAAATGACCCTCAAGCCCCTTCTTATATCTTCTTGTTGGACAACCAACGGCCTAAATTAACTTCTAATCAAAGGCTCAGATAGTTTTGACTTGATCTTTGTCTTTATCTAGAAGATTCACCCACAATTAGATTAATACCCATTAATATTTTTATTTTCCTAAGTTTAGACTCAGGAACTCCATTAAAAATATTAATTATTTTAATAAAATCGTCTCTGGGTGGAATTTCCCAAAATGGTTTATGGGTTCTTTGTTATGCATGTGCCCAAGCCTCCCTGCAAAATTTGAGGCCTAGAGCACATCCGATGCTACCCCAAATCAACAGTCAGATTTATGAACCAGATCAGCGACGTCTTCTTAAATTCCATGGACTTAACCTATGTCACATGGTTCGGGTTCGAATTCGAATTTTTCGTTGAGGTTCGTATGAGGTTCGACATTAAGTTCAACTATATATATAGATATATGTGTGTGTGACATAAAATAATAAAAAATCAAAATCAATCAATAAAACTATATCAGTAGCAGTGACCACCCATGAGGCACAAATCACAACCACTATTAACTTCATGCTCCAGCCAGTGGGGACAAGCAGCGTCTAGAAATTGAATTCAGGGAATTGCAGAGAATACAACATGCAGCAGCAGCACTGAGCACATTAGAGCGAGAACACTCAAACTGAAATTGGCTTGTGAAAATCTATCGACAACCATGGTAAGTAAAGCCAAACGAGTGTCCACCATGGGAAACTAATTGGTGGAAAGCGAAACAAGAGAAAATCATGCGCTGCCCATGGTTTTTCTCATAAACATTAAAACAACTGACAAAAACCGCCCGAAAACTAACCTCGAACCTCAAAAAAAAATTAAAAATTAAAAAATTGGGCTTCAGGTTCGTCTTTGGGTTCGCCTTCAAGTTCGAATTTGTTGAGGTTCGACTATCAGGTTCGAATTCGTTGAGGTTCGAATTTGAGATTTGAGTATCAAGTTCATTGAACCTAAATGAATTTGAATTTTTTTTTTTGGGTTTGCCGAATTTCGAACCTCAAAGTTCAAATTTGGTGAACCCTGTGACATAGGACTTAACAATGTTGCACTAAGATCACAGTGAGTGATATCACAGCACTTTGCAAAAATTGGCTCAAGTCTTCAAACAAGTATGTTGTAGATGACCCTAAAAACTGCTCAATTCTTTTAAAGCAAAGGTACGCCACTGCAGATGCCCTTTAAAGTTGTTGTCAGAGGATGTAACAAAGATTGCATCTGTTAAATCGCTCAAGTCATGATGTCACTGCTTTAATCCATCAACCTTCTTTGCTTATAAAGGTCTCCAATGATCCCTGGAATGGTCTACTTGAGCACGGGCTTGTTATAAAAGATTGCTTGCTTCAAATCAGTTAAAACATATGCCAAATACAGAGATCATCCCACGTAAAGGATCTGAAGGTGTTTAGAAATACCTCATACAGAAACTCAGATTAAATCACCAAACAGAGCCTCAGGAAAATCTAATCTTGCATTGGGTCTAGAAGTGAGCTTGGTCTGAAAATAGTCCTCTAAATCTTCAACAATTTGGATCTAGGATTTTGGTCTACATGCCTTGCAATAAGCTTCAGGATTACTGTCAAATTTTCTCCATAGATTAGGGCATGGATCTGGGCCTAAATTACATGAGATCTCTCACAGAAACCATTTCGAAACTTCCAAGAAGCACGTTCAGAAATATTATTAAGGCAGCGAATTCATTAATATGTTTAAGATGCAAGGCCGAGTGTGATCTTAAGAGCCACAAAATGTCACACGAAGATCTACGCAATGTTTCCCCTGGAGAAGCCGAATAGATTTCACATGTTTACCTTCAGAAGAAGCCAAAAAGGTGCCCAGTAAGTCCAACGAATATGTCTCAGATTTGCGTATTAGATTAGCTACAGGCTTGTCATGGACGTCTAGCATAGTAGGTTTGTAATGATCAATGACAGAACTCAAGGATTAACCTGGAACTTCTTCAGAACGGACGAGCTCAGTCATAGAAGAAACCCATAACGATCTGTGTTTATGAGCCTCTGATCATAACCAATTTCCCCACCAAAATCGGCCTCTTGGCACAGAAAGAGAGCCTCAAAACTGTGCTAGTGCAAACCTCAAGCAGGCCAAAAATAACCTCAGAAATCACATAATTTTCATAATGAAATTGCTTCCTTTACAGAGCCGAGTAGACCCCAGAAGATGCACAAAAACCCAGCGAATAAACCAGATTTAAACAAGAAAAATAAACCCAAACTTTGACATCAAAATAGGCCTGATCATTTGCTTGACGTGGCTACCCAAGACCACAGAAGGAAATTTGAGAAGATTGGCGTGGAATTGTGTCTTCATTGGAGGATCCGAGTGCCTTTTTATAGAAGTTGAGAAGGGATGGCCTGCTTTTAAATAAAGGGAAAAAAATGAAATTCAAATTTTCAATTTCGTTGGAGCCAAAAACCTTTTGGAGGCCAACTTGTACTTTTGAAAGGGAGCCTTTTTAACCCCATAAATTTTAATTTAAAACCTTAATGAAATACCTTCTGGCCTCATGATTTTTCTAGCCACCACATAAATTTTCATTTAAAACTTAAATGGAAATCCCTTGTGGCCTCATGATTTTTCTAGCCACTAATAAGTTGCCACATCACCTTAGCATTTTGGGGGCTTTGACCTTTGATTGCCTGTATCTCCTCAGCCAAGAGGAGTTACAAGACATGCCATATATCATTAGAATCAGCATGTCGAGGAGCATCAATTGGTAATGGTCTCCAAATCAAATTCATTGATCATCTTCCTTAAAAACTTCAACAAGTGCGGGGCTTCTAGGGTTTCCTACCATCCTTCCAAGGCTTCTTGTCAATTTAAGTTTCCAACTGATGTAATTGATTAAATATATTGAGAGCATTCAAGAACCAATGTTGGCATCAATGAAAAAACCATTCAGCAATGGGGTAGAATTTCATCCTCATACTATGCTTCAGCTTTGCTACCTTTCATAGAGCTTTTGACCTCAGAGATTTGGTCCCTACACAAAGTGCTATCACAGGGATTGCCCGTATCTCCTCAACCAAGAGGAGTTACAAGACGTGCATATATCATTAGAATCAGCATGTCAAGGAGCATCAATTGGTAATGGTCTCCAAATCAAATTCATTGATCATCTTCCTTAAAAACTTCAACAAGTGTGGGGCTTCTAGGGTTTCCTCCCATCCTTCCAGGGCTTCTTGTCAATTTAAGTTTCCAACTGATGTAATTGATGAAATATATTAAGAGCGTTCAAGAACCAATGTTGGCATCAATGACAAAACCATTCAAAAATGCAAGGGTAGAATTTCATCCTCATAGTATGCCTCGGTCTTGCTACCTTTCATAGAGCTTTTGACCTCAGAGATTCGATCCCTCCACAGAGTGCTATCACAGGGATATTCAATCCTTCAACACAGAGATCCTGCACTTCAGATTCATCCTCTTTGCTGACCTCAGATTTACTTCTTCGCTGCCTCAGATAGGCCTCTTCGCTAGCCTCAGATTCACCTCTTCATTGGCCTCAGATTCACTTCTTCACTACCTCAAATAAACCTCTTCGCTGCCTCAGACCAATAGAATTGTTTGCATGGAAAGGAGGTTGAATGCCTCGTATATATATATATAGAGTCTTTTGTTGGGCCGAATGGGTGCCTCTTAGGTTGGGGACGACTTGAATAGGAGGAGGGCCAGCCTAGCTATTTTGGAGCCAAATAATTCATTTTTCAGAATTTAAATTTTCTCATCTAATAAGGACATGAAGAACATGCCTTAATACTTTTATTTTGACACTAGCATGAAGAACATGCTTTACATTTATCATTATAAATACACCAAGACCAAAAACATTAATTATGAAGACTGACCATAGCTACAAAATTCAACACTCCCTCTTAGCTCGGGAGGTATTCATAATGACTATCTGGATGTGATCATGTTGAAAAAATTCTCTAAGAAAAGCTTATAACAAATCATTACCATAATTTGGTCAACAATTGTGACACATGGTAAACCAATAACATCAACCAATTAACATAATGTAGTCAAACATATTTGATACATGGTAAGTCAACAGCATCAACAAGTTACCATAATTTGGGTCAGTACCTTAGACCTATAGTATATCCTCACCATAATTCAGGTTGGTACTTCAAACACATGGTATATCATTTAGCATCAACCAGTCAACATATTTCCAGTCTCTCTGACGCATGGTATACAGACTAGCCTTGGTTTAAACTTGCATGTGTCTCATCAATGAATTAAAATGATACAAGTAATTTGCTTGAAAGTAAAATTTGTTTCAAATAGACAATGACAATAAATTGCACCAATATTCAAGATAACAATGTAGCATAAAAATGAAGCATGTATCCAAGTGTTCATGAAACAATTTACCAAGGTAAATGGTAACGAATCAAAGTTTGTTAAGAATATAAAATGCTTGCATGTAAAGGATGAATTGCCCAAAGTAAAGTGTAAGCTTGTAGCTTCAAGCAACAATGAGATAGAGAAAGCAAAGCTCAAACGAAATTGTAACAAACTTTAACTTAATGAAATGAGATTGTGAGGTTGTGCTAATTCCCAATTAAATCATGCAAGTAAATGAAGTATGAAAGCTTAAACTATGCAAATGTCAATCCACCCAAGAGAAGCCTCCCTCTAAATGGGAAGATAGGATACCACAGGATAAATCCCAAGCTCCCACAAGCAAATTAGATCTTTTATTAATATTACAATGAGAAGAGGGCCCTTCAAAGTCCTCAACTAAACTTCAAGGAGAGTCCTCACAGTAATTGCTTGAAACTTGGACACTAGACCTCCTTTCTTGAGAAAGTAACGACAAGATTTCATAAAAACTTATGCAAGGAAAACAAGGTGAAAGCTTCCTCCAAATGCCCATGGCTTAGAGAGAAAAATGGGCAGCCCTCCAGTGAACTTGACTTGGCCAAAATAAACCTCAAAAGGGCTCACGGCATCCTTGGAAATCGAACCCCCAACACTTGCCAAAGGTCCTGCAAATACTTGTTAGATGTTGCGGGAGGTTGCTCTTCAAAATCTGTCACACAAGAGTTAGCAAACAATCCGAACAATGGCTACAAAATAAGTTTATTAGTGAAAAAATCAGCAAGATAAAATGTATATGTACAATTATAATTCACAAAAGGCTAAGCTAAAGAGTAAGAGTAAACTCTCATTCTTTGCTTTGCCATCTTCAAGCTCTTAGATAGCAAATGAAAAAAATGAAGTACAATGTTTTTTTAAAAGAGATTTAATTTTAGAAGTACTCGGCTTGTGTATAAGCTATGTTCCAAAAGCACCTACAAAACCACTTTGTAAGATAAGACTATGAAGGCTCAAAGAACAAATAAGAGCTCCTTTAAGAATGTATCAAGAGTGGGTTGGTCTCTCCAAAGACTTCCCCTCGTGCTTGATTTTGTAATCCCAACAAGATGTTCCCTCTACAGAACTTCAATCAAGAATTAGTTCCATATAGATTTAGCAGTAAACAATGATAAGAAACTCTAGAGATTTATTTAAAACCAACTAGAGCATTCTATACCTAAAGCATACTTCTAAATCAAATGTCAATGCAAGATAGCTCTACATTAACAAATCTACAAGAGCATATGGAAACAAATTAGATCAAAGCATGAGTAAAAGGAATTATATCAATGATCAACAATTCATCATACTCCCAAAAGAGGAACACCTAATGAATGAAACCCCAAAGTGTTTATTGATATTTTTGAAAGTGTACAAAGCACCAATGCTTCCACAAGCACAATAGCTAGTAACAATAATGATACAAATGAGAGCTCAGGGCTCTATTATATAGAACTATGGGAGTCAATCTCAATGTAGAAGTGATTGAAGTGGCATGAGGTGACAATCCCAAAGAGAAATTCGAATTTGTTGAATGGAGCTCCAATGCCAAGTGTAAAAATCGAATTTTGACAAGTGGACATCATTTTCTTCTTCTCTTATGTGCCAAATTCGAATTTTATGATAGAATGACAAATGTATATGGGTGGTAACCCATGTGGGAACAATTTTCCACAAAAATATCTACCAAATATTCTCCCAAATCTTCCCAAATGTGCATTAACTTCACAAATTCGAATTTCCAAGTAAGCAGTTTTCTCATTTAATGCCAGAAATTCGATTTTATTTGAGCACATGTCCTTTCCTTAATTTTAGGAGTCCATATCACCTTGGACTTCACTTTAACTCACCCATAATTTTCCGCCTCATTTCCATAACATTTAGCATGTGTGGATATTTATTTTTCTCCATTTATTTAATTTCTGGCTTAATTAATCGAGTCCCAACATCCTAGGCCTGTTACAGACTCAAAACTCATCATTACTAGTATCACTTATTACAATTCCTCGCAGGGTGTGGAATCTGGGTACAAGAATGAAGATGAGAAAATAGAAGTAGAGTTTAAAAACTCTGTTGACTGATGATATCTTATGGTACAAGTGTCCATTGATACATCCTTGGGCATGGAGTCTTCATATAATCATTAGGTGCCACTCCAGTGGTCAACAAGTCGAATTAGGGTCCTTAGGCCGACTTGATCTTCTTCTAGGCCGACTTAGTGTGGAGGATATATAAATCATATTTGACTCAATACTTGACCTTTTTACAAGATTCAAAAGCCCAAGAAGGGTCTCTTTAAAATTACAATGGCTCTATTGACTCAAAACAAATCCTAGAAGTCCTCAATGAGGACTTTCACCTAAAACATGGTGACCTAAGCATGAAACCCATGCTTTAATAAGTCACAATATTAATAATAAATTATTTTCTTTATTCTCTTGACAAGTACATTACATGATGACTCAAATATATTAAATGAAGACCGAACCTAGTTTCATTTTGCAACAAGAACTGGTGAATGATTTGAAAATTTCCATGTAATGTTCCAAACTTAAACAAATAGTAATATACAGAAGCCAATTCGATTTTTGCACAGAAAAATTAAACTATCAGCAAATATTCAATACACAACAAAAATAGGAACCAGCTAAGCCATTTTATTTATTAATGGAGCAATGTACAATAGTATGGAAAGAGCACCTGGGCTTGCCTCAAGGGCAAGCTAGACAAAACCCAGGTGTTGACAGTAATCCCAAATGCTAGAAAGCAACTGCTCCTCTAAAGCTCTGCGTTGTCTCCTAGTTACGGCAACTGCTGGCTGGAAAGGAGCTGCAAGAAACCCTGCCTCCGGTGCTCGGAAAATGATGAAACTTCAACCACAAACTCCTTGGCCAAAACCCAGAAAAACCCAAAAAGGGTTTGGCTTGGAACCAACCACCCAAATTCGACCTCCTCTATGGCCTACGCCCTCCAAGCAGCTTCAGCAAAATGGCCTGCAAGAAATGGCCAAAAAGTTTTCCTCCCAACCCCGGAAAGGAAGCAAACTTCACCCTGAATGGCTCCTCCAACCTCCACATCAAAGCTCAACCTCAAGGGCTGAAACTCTACCCACCAAATGAGCTCACCAAACACTGCCTCTGCGCTAGCCTAAGAACTACGAAAGTCACACTGCCAAGCCTGAAGCTCAATCAGTTCCCAAACTCCCCCAAGGGCTAACAATCCTCCTCAGCCTCTCCTCTGGAAAATCTAACAGCAAAACTCCACTGCTCAGCTCCACAAACAACTTGGCCTCCCCCCTCATTGTGTCCTCCAGAAATACACACCACCTGGAAGGAAATGCTACTACTGGAAATCACAATGTGAATCTCCTCCTAAATAAATGAAGGAAACCTTCCTAGGGTGGCACTCGAAGTCCCTCGTAGAAAGGATGAGCTTTTCGCCTGAAGAACACGTGCTAAACAGATAGTGACTATGCTAAGCAGCTCGAGCAACCAAGCCAAATCGACATACACTCATGCATGAATGAGAAGAGGAGAGTTGCCCTCCTTGCATAGTTTTCGTGGGGGAATTTTCCCTTCATTTCGTCCTCCATCATGGGCCCCACTTAACCAACACCATGCAAAAGTTATCTCCCCTCTATGCACATCGAACTAGGGAATGTGTCATTCCCTAGTGAGGGTGGCTCCTATGTGTAACTTGACTTTAAAATAAAACATCATCTCCTAGTCTAATCTCCTAATAGAATCGAATGGGGTCCACTAACTCCAAAATTGGCCCCCATAATACAAAATTATTTAGGAAAGGACAATACAGTCCTCCCCTCCCAAATGTTGCTTGTCCCCAAGCAACTTCAATGTCGGATGCTCCAGAATGTGCTCTCCCTCCCAAGTGGCATCCCCATTTGGTAGATTCTTCCATCGCACCAAATATTCTCTGAATATCTTGCTCTTGAGCTTCCTCTCCTCGGTTTCTAAGATGGCTTTTGGCTCTAAGATCAAATGCCCCTCATCATCAAGTGGAGGCAACTCCATGACTGTTGTAACCTGTTGTCCCAACACCCTCTTGAGGCATGACACATGAAAGACGTTATGAATCCTGCTCCCTGGTGGTAGCTCCAACTCGTAAGCCACCACTCCAACTCTCCTGCTCACTCTATATGGCCCAAAGAATCTCGGCTGCAACTTTTCGGCTCCCTTCTGCTTGAGTGTGGACCGTCAGTACGGCTCCAATCGAAGGTAGACCAAGTCACCCTCCTCAAAATGTCTCTCTACCCGATGCCAATCTACATACGTCTTTTGCTGGTTTTGGGTTGCTTGTAAGTTACCCTTGACAGCCTTGAGGATATCTTGGCTCTCCAAGATCCAATCCTTGGCCGGCCCTGCTGTCTCCAAAAACAATATCAGCAAAAGATAAAGCATCATAACCATATAAAGCACGGAAAGGAGTCATACAAATGGACATGTGAAGGGTGGTGTTGTAACAATACTCTCCCAAGTGCAACCATTGAATCCAAGCCCTCTGTTGCCCTGTCACATAATTCCTGAGATAGCCCTCTAACCACTTGTTCACCCTCTCTGTCTGACCATCGGTATGCGGATGATAGCTGGTGCTCGGGGTGAGCTCAGTGCCGACTAGTCTGAAGAGCTCCTGCCAGAATCCTCCCATGAATTGGCTATCCCTGTCACTAACTATGGTCTTAGGGAGTCCGTGCAAATGAAAGACCTCCCTGAAGAACAACTCTGCCACCTATGAAGCTGAAGATCGTGTCGGTATGGCAAAGAAGTGTGCAAACTTGGTCAACTGGTCAACCACTACAAAAATACAATCCTTCCCTTGTACTAAGGGAAGCCCAGTAATGAAGTCCATAGAGATGCTCTCCCATTTCCCCTCAGGGATGGGAAGAGGCTGCAACAATCCTGTTGGATGGGTCAACTCTCCCTTATTCTTCTGGCAAGCTTCGCACCCCTATACATGCCTCTATACATCTCCCTTGAGGCCCTTCCAAGTCAAGCGCTCTCTCACTGCCATATATGTCTTCCTAAATCCCTGGTGCCCGGACAAAGGAGAACCATGAGCTACGCTCCCTCAACTATGATCTTGAAACCAAAAATATGCGCCCCTTATAATAAATGACCTCATCCATCACCCTGTAGCGCTCATCTGCATAGCTACCCTCCAAGATGTCGCACGCCCGACAATCCTTGGAGTACTCTACCAATAATTGGGCCTTCCAGTCATGACAGATGCTCATGAGTGAAAGCCCGACAGGTCTCCTGGATAGTGCATCCGCCACTACGTTGTGCTTTCCCCGCACATACTCAATATCAAAATCATAGGCCTGCACTTTGCTGACCCATCTCTGATGTCTGTCATTGAGGCCCTGTTGCCCCATGAAATGGCGAAGACTGTTGTGGTTTGTCTTCACCCGAAATCGATTCCCCACCAAATACTGTCTAAATTTGGCCAATGCATGTATTATAATTTATGGCCAACATCCGCTTGTCGTAAATGGAATACAACATCTCACGAGGTAGAACCTTCCTACTCTCAAAAGCAATAGGGTGCCCATCTTGGGACAAGACTGCCCCAATCCCTACATTTGATGCATCGCACTCCAATGTGAAAGGCTGAGAAAAATGTGGGAGTGCTAAAACCGGACAACAACTCATCACCTCCTTGAGGCAATCAAACGTTGTCTAAGCTCCCTCGGTCCACGCAAAGGCCCCTTTCTTAGTCAGATTAGTAGGGGGTGTTTTGCCGACTACGAGAAGCCCTTCACGAACTTCCAATAATAAGTACAGATGCCCAAAAACCCTCTCAATGTTGTCACATCTCCGGGCTCTAGCCAATCTCGAATGGCCTGAATCTTCTCCTCATGCACCTTGACCCCATCTGCATCGATGATGTGTCCCAAATAAAGCATCTTTGTCAATCCAAACTCGCACTTAGACATATTCGCGTAGAACTGCTACTCCAATATGCGCAAGACTGTCTCCAAGTGCTGCAGGTGCTCCTCCCATGTCCTGCTATAGATCAGGATGTCATCAAAGAATACCAGTACAAACCTCCTTCGTTGGCCTCGGAACACATGGTTCATACATGACTGAAAAGTAGTCGGTGCATTGGAAAACCCAAAAGGCATGACCAGGAACTCGAAACGCCCATAAGGACACCTAAAGGTTGACTTCAGAATGTCCTGCTCTCTCGTCCGAATCTGATGATACCCTGACTGCAGATCTATCTTAGAGAAGTACTTGGCCCCTGTAAGCTCGTCCATCAACTCATCAATGCGTGGAATTGGATACCTGTTCTTCAATTTCTTCTTGTTGAGGGCCCTGTAGTCAATACACATGCGAAGAGTCTAGTCCTTCTTCTTCACTAGCACAACCAAGGAAGCAAATGGACTAGAACTCGATCTGATGTGACCCAATGCCAACAACTCCTGGATGGCTCTCTCAATCTCATCCTTATAGGCTTTGGGATGCCTATAGGGTGTGGTGATGACCGCCTGCACACCGGGCTCCAACTCTATAGTGTGCTCAAATCCTTTGTCAAGTGGTTGTCCCGGTGGTATGTCTCCAAAAACTACCGGATATTTATCTAGTACTGCTTGTATGTCTGGATGTGGTGGTGTGGCCTTCTGTTAAGATTAGCTATGTTCTATGCTAGAGCAATTTATTTAAATTTTCACAGTTAGCAATCACATCAGCATTATGATAAACTGCAAATAGAACATAAATATAAAACGCAGAAGACAAGCCAAGACAAGAGGACACAAGATGTGGTGCAAGCCAGGTACAAACCCCACAATGTGTGGGGAAACCCTTTGATCAAATCTTCTTTTATCTTCAAAGTTCAGCAGAGAAAGAGAGAGAGAGAGAGAGAGAGATAATACATTTACAACAGGAGTCAACACTTTGACTTATCCGGATCTAAGCTTAGATCATTTCCTATTATGATGAGATCAGTTGAAGACATTCTGCTTCAAATGAATCTCCTAGGTGACGACTTCACCTATCCATTTCGTTCATCTGCTGCACCTTACAGTGTAGCATCATCATTATGCATCCTGCATATTCATGTTGCTCATGATCACTGCTGCCCATACATCAAGTTGTCCATGACTTCATACTTCAGCTGCTCATGCATCATCATGCTTCATGCTGCCCATGCTGCCCATGATCTCATAATGCTGCTGAAGGATTTTATAGATCCTCTTTGCCACAGGAATACGTTGATAATACATAAGCCAAGGATCTCCTCATTGAACCCTTATCTCATCATTGAGTCATAGCAAGACAGTAATTTGCTTGACTGTGGCTCCCAGCAGCTTCACGCCTTTACTGTGGCTCCATGCATTGTTCATGCTGTGGCTTCTATGTTGTATTCTCCATGCGTATATCATGCATAGAGTCTTCATGTTGTTCTTATACCATGGTGCAGATATCAGTCACCTTTGACAACGGATAGGGTTTATGTCTGCGCGTATAGTATCCATGCTGTGCATATACTATGATGCTCATGATGCTCGGCATATACATAACAACGTATATGTTAATGTCTGCGTATACCATGATGCTCTGCACATACATAACATATGTTAATGTCTGCGTATACATTCCATGACTGCGTTATTACTGTATACATGATAGCGTTGAATGACATCGTTGAATTTCCTTAACTGCGTTATGACATCGTATAACCTCATTATGTACAACGTGTAATCCATCGTGGACAACGTGAGAACTATATATAATCTCCAGCGTAAGAATATCTTTGTCTTCCTTTGCCTGCAGATCTTTATGACTTGCGTATGCGTCTTCATTGTCAGCAGAGACTGCGTTATTACTGTATACATGATAGCGTTGAATGACATCGTTGAATTTCCTTAACTGTGTTATGACATCGTATAACCTCATTATGTACAACGTGTAATCCATCGTGGACAATGTGAGAACTCCAGCGTAAGAATATCTCTGTCTTCCTTTGCCTGCAGATCTTTATGACTTGCGTATGCGTCTTCATTGTCAGCAGAGACTGCGTTTATTCCTTCCCTTACTACGGCTAGGCTCCACTACAGCGTATAAGCTAGGGCTGCATATAAGTGTGCACATTGATTGTGGATAGCATGACCATTGACGCGTGAATATCTCCTATGACGGCATGAAACCAGCGTATCCACTATGAACAGCGTATGCCAACATATAGGTTTGCATGCGTGACTGTAATTTAGGGCCTTTCCTTTGGCTGCATATGAGGCCTCCTTTAGTGTGGCCAGATCTTTGCAACTAGGGCAACGTACAGCAGCTAGGGCAGCACTTTTAAGACCATCGTATCACTCATAGTGTCTTTCTCCTTCTCCAAAAACCCAAGACGTGGAGAGGAGATCACACATGAAGAGGATGTCTCTAATGACTCCAAATCCTCTCTTATTTATACTAAAAATGTAGAGGTTGAATAGACACGTCGGTTGGGCTTCTAGAGCCTACATAAGAGCTGGTCGGCTTGATAATAATTACATAAACAAAATAAATTCATATCTCCATAAATACTTATCGGAATCGGATGATCTTTGGATCAATCCTATACCTCTCGACGAGAGGGATCCAATAAAAATATCAGCTGCCATAAATAAGCCGACCCGCATGGAGTTTGGCCCTAGTTGCCAATTTAACACCTTCCCTCCA
Source organism: Pinus tabuliformis (assembly GCA_031772625.1). Taxonomy (NCBI): domain Eukaryota; kingdom Viridiplantae; phylum Streptophyta; class Pinopsida; order Pinales; family Pinaceae; genus Pinus; species Pinus tabuliformis. The sequence continues at coordinate 165,124,883 of CM062815.1, read as the reverse complement.
ACCTCTAAAATCCTCAACTCTACCGCCCATGCTATGTCTCCATGCCTCCAATCGGCCTCCATCCGATGAGTCGAAACTGTCTAAGTGGGGTACGAATGCATGCCCCCAAGAACCACCGGCTTGCCATCTGGCCCAGGGAAAACAACCATTGGACTCCCAGCACCACATTGGTGTCCAATACATCCACCACGAAAAAGTTGTATGTCATCGAATAGTTCCCCATAGTCACTATCAAAGCGGGAACATATCGTGTACACTGCATAGTCTTGTCCCCTAGTATTAGGACTGAAAATCCCTCAAACTCTGTAGTGCTGCTGCCCCTCCTCTGGACCATTTAAAGCATCAACAAAATTGTGGGTGACCCCACTATCTACCAAGACTGAGACATGTTGCCCCTACACCGTACCTCTGATCCTCAAAGTCAAGAATTTGGGCATCCCGCACAAGGAAGCTAGGACTCCCCTTGTTCGTGCGAAAGATGTTCCTCCCTGAGGTGGTGGTGGTGGTGGTCCTTTCCTTGTTGTCTCCTTGTTGTCTCCGCCACTGAACTCCAACTCCTCCTCATCCTCCTGATCACTGTCTGAGAAGACTTTGATGTAATGGGCCTTGCCTGCTGTGCACCGATGACCAAGTGCCCAAGGCTCACGCCATGTAAAGCATAGCTTCTTCCTCCTGAGGTCCCTCCTTGTCTCATCATCCAACTGACCACGCCCTTGGGTTTCTCTCTGCACTGTGGGTGCTCGAGTGTCACCTCCCTTCTGAGGGTAGGGAGTGGGTGTAGGAAATGGAGCTCAAGCCTTGGGAATGGCCCCCTGCAAATCCTGAGTGCAAGATACAGCCTCCAGAAGAGTTGATGGTTTGCGAGACTTCACCAGTCCTCGCAATGGCTCTATCAATCCCTCCACAAATGTGTATACTCTCCTCGTATCTGACAAATCAGGCACCATGACTGAGACCCTCAAAAACTCTGAGATCTAATGCTCTGGATGCCTTGTCTGTCGGAGTTGGGTCAACTCCCTAAAGTGAGCCTCTGGATCCTTCCAATCAAAGCACTCCACTACTCTTCATGTGAACTCCTCATAGGAGGTCATGTTGGCATGTCCTAGAGTGGACAAACCATGAAACCACTAATCGTGTGCTTCCCCTATCAGGTGCAATGTGGCCATCTTGATGGCTTTTAGCCTTCTACCTCTGTCATTCGATTCAGCTGGAAGTATGTGTCCAGCTTCTCCACCCAAGCACGTGATGTGCACTTGGAAGTGACATCATATGTAGGGAAATACATTTTCCCAATAGAACGATGCAACTCATAGTTCTGAGTACCACAGCCTTTCCCCTTCCCGTTTTGCTTGAGCTTGCAAAAGTCTTTGAAGGTCAGAGCCTCTCTGAAGTTTTCCCCCATGGATTGCCATTCTCGGAAATGCTCCCCCATCAACGATGAATCCTCACCTCCACCAGTCTCTTCCTGCGCCAAAGGTATAAAAGAGGGTAAAGTAGCTCGAGTTGGCTCACTCGAGGATGGCCGCTGTGCCTCTGAAGAAGGATGATTGAACTGTTGAGAGGCCACAGAAGTCTCTCCAACTACAAACTCTCGGTGAGTGCTTCACTCTCGGTTCTGCATTTTGATCTCGTCCAACATCTCCTTCTGCCCCTTTGCCAAATCACTCAAGGCTTTCAAGAGGCTATCAAAAGCCATCTCCTCCCTGCTCTTGGGCTCACCCATACCTTTTGCTACTGTAGTCTTCCCACGATCCTCTGTGTCTAGAGTAATCTTCAACTCCCTTTCCCTGCTCTGGTACCTCTGCCTTCTGTAAGTGATATTATGTCGATCTTCTTCACTCATAGAAAAGTTTCCCCACGGTTGCGTTAGAATCTAAGCTCTAATACCACTGTAATGTTCCAAACTTAAACAAACAGTGATATACAAAGCCAATTCGATTTTTGCACAGAAAAATTAAACTATCAACAAATATTCAATACACCACAAAATTAGGAACCAGCTAAGCCATTTTATTTATTAATGGAGCAATGTACAATAGTATGGAAAGAGCACCCGGGCTTGCCTCAAGGGCGAGCTAGACAGAACCCAGGTGTCGACAGTAATCCCAAATGCTAGAAAGAAACTGTTCTTCTAAAGCTTTGCGTTGTGTCCTAGTTACAGCAACTGCTGGCTGGAAAGGAGTTGCAAGAAACCCTGCCTCCGGTGCTTGGAAAATGTTGAAACTTCAGCCACAAACTCCTTGGTCAAAACCCAGAAAGAGTTTGGCCTAGAACCAACCAACCAAATTCAACCTCCTCTATGGCCTACGCCCTCCAAGCAGCTTCAGCAAAACAGCCTGCAAGAAATGGCCACAAAGTCTTCCTCCCAGCCCCGAAAAGGAAGCAAACTTGACCCTGAATAGCTCCTGCAACCTCCATGGCAAAGCTCAGCCTCAAGGGCTGAAACTCTACCCACCAAATGAGCTCCCCACACACTACCTCTGCGTTGGCCCAAGAACTGCGAAAGTCACACTGCCAAGCCTAAAGCTCAATCAGCTCCCAAACTCCCCCAAAGGCTGACAATCCTCCTTAGCCTCTCCTCCGGAAAATCTCACAACAAAACTCCACTGCTCAGCTCCACAAACAACTCGGCCTCCTCTCTCACTGTGTCCTCCAAAAATACACACCACCTGGAAGGAAATGCTACTGCTAGAATTCACAATGTGAATCTCCTCCTGACAAAATGAAGGAAACCTTCCTAGGGTGGCACTCAAAATCCCCCAAAGAAAGGATGGGCTCTTCGCCTAAAGAACTCGTGCTAAACAACCAGCGACTCGGCTAATCAACTCGAGCAACCAAGAGAAATCGATATACTCATGAATGAATGAGAAGAGGAGAGTTGCCCTCCTTACATAGTCTTTGTGGGGGCATTCTCCCTCCATTTCGTCCTCCATCATGGGCCCCACTTAACCAACACCATGCAAAAGTTATCTCCCCTCTATGCACATCGAACTAGGGAGTGTGTAATTCCCTAGTGGGGGTGGCTCCTATGCGTAATTTAACATCTCCTAATAGCATCGAATGGGGTCCACTAACTCCAAAATTGGCCCCCAAAATACAAAATTAAACCTTGTTCCAAAATTATTTAGGAAGGGACATTACATTCCACCAAAGAAAATGTCTAGTATATATCTGCCTATGGCCGAGAACTCTTACGCATCTATCCCTATACATGAATTTTCAGCCCCTATGATTACTTGTTTGCAAGATTCTGATGAGAACCTGAATGAAGAAAATGTTGAGCTTAGTGAATGGACGATTTTTAAAAGTGAGCCCATTGAAGCCACTCCTCCAGGAATTTGGATAATGTATTTTGATGGGGAAAACTCTAAGCGTGGCTCTGGCGCTGGTATTGTTCTCATTTCTTCGTCTAAAGTTTATTTGATGTTTTCCTTGAGACTACAATTCGAATGCACCAACAATGTGGCTCAGTATGAAGCCCTATTACTAGGGCTTGAGGCTACTCAATCAAGGAGAATTCAACAGTTATTTATAATAGGAGACTCTGACCTAGTTGTTTCACAAATAAGAGGGGCTTTCAACACTAAGCATGAGAGATAAACCATATCGGGAAAGGACTACCCATATGATCAAAGGCTTTCAAGAGGTGCCCTTTCAGTCTCTCCCTTGAACCCTTAACTTCATTGCCAATGCCTTAGTTGAAGTTGCATCTAATTCCCAAAGCATTGATGACAACATTTCTAAGCTAGGAAGATATATTGTTGACACTATATATCGGCCTTCCATACCTGATTATGAGGAGCATTGGCATGTATTCAAGAATAATGAAGAAATAAACAACTTCATCCAAAACCATGATGAACCACATAATCGAGAGGAGGATTTGGTTAATGAGCAACATTTCAATAGGGATGATCATAACATCAGTAAGCCTGCAAACCATAATTCACTGGATATAGTGGACTTCAACCTAGGCACCACATCCTCCCCTCAAATAGTAAAAATTGGAAAAGGGTTGACTAAGGGAAAAGGGAAAAGCACAAATGATTGTTGAGAGAATTCAAAGATATATTTGCCTGGTCCCATGATGATTTGAAAGCATATAGCTCGGAAATTATTCAACATGCAATCCCTCTTAAAGAAGGCACCAAGTTTGTGAGAGAAATGTTTAGACACATGAACCCTAAACTTGCCCTCTTAGTTAAGGAAGAACTTCAAAAGATGGTTGATGCGGGTATCATTGCTCTTGTTCGTCATTCCTCTTAGATTTCTAATCTTGTAATCACCCGCAAGAAGACTGGAAATATCAGGATGTGCACTAACTTTAGGGATCTTAACCAGGTATGTCTAAAGGACAATTATCCATTGCCAAATATGGAAAAATTATTGCAACGGATAACTGGTTCCCAAATGATGTCATTTCTGGATGGTTTCTCCGGGTATAATCAAGTGGTTGTAAAAGAAGAGGACCATTTAAACACTGTGTTTGTCACTCCCTGGGGAACATATATGTATCTTAGGATGCCCTTTGGCTTACTCAATGTTGGTTCCATTTTTCAAAGGGCCATGGATTTCGCCTTTAGAGACCTTATAGGAACAATCTTGGAAATATAGCAAGAGGATTTAATCGTGGCATCCAAAGAAAGAAAAGACATTTGCAAACATTTGAGAAAGGTATTTGAGAAATGCAGGCAATACAACATATCCCTCAATCCTAAGAAATCTATTTTTGGGGTCGATAGAGGCAAATTGCTTGGGCATGTGGTATCTAAAGATGGGATTAGTATTGATCTAGAAAGGATCGAAGCAATCAAGAAAATACCTCCCCCAAAGGACAAAGGATCCTTCAAGTCATTCTTTGGCAAAATCAATTTCGTGAGAAGATTTATACCAAACTTTGCAAAGATCATCAAACCCATGAATAACCTCTTAAAGTAAGACACTCCTTACATATGGGATAATACGAAAAATAGTTCTTTTGAGGAAATTAAAGAAATAATTGTTTTTGCTCATGTCCTAGACAGACTGGATTATGCTAATGACTTCACCATCTATTCATATGCCTATAAAGATACTATTGTCAGTATACTCATGCAAAAGGACAATGAAGGAAGAGGCTGACCAATAGCTTTTATGAGTAAACCACTTTGAGATGTTGAGACAAGATACACTCCCACTAAAAAACAAGTTTATGCCCTTATCAAGTCTCTCAAGTATTTTAGAGCATATGTAGGGTATAGCAAGATATATGCCTATGTTCATTACCCTACTATGAAAGATGTGTTATCAAAGACAAATTCTCTTGGATTTAGGGGGAAGTGGGCAGCAAAAATACAAGAATATGATCTAGATATACATCCCAAGGAAATTGTTAAGGGTCAAGGCTTGCTTGAAATGCTAACTAAAAACAATAATGAGGCTATCTATGAAGGGGAAAAGGAGCAGGCGTGTGCTACCTCTATTGAACTTGAAAATGATGAATAGTATGTAGACATCATCTATTACTTATGAAATTTGTTTGCTCCTCCACACCTCGTCAACCATAAGAGAAGAGCCTTGAGATTAAAAGCAACCAAATACGTTTGACCCAAGATGGCCTTGGTTGGATGAACCTCGATGAAGTGATCCTCTGATGTGTTAGTAAAGATGAATCTGAGAATCTGATGAAGAAATTCCACACATGATTTTGTGGAGGGCATTATGCTGCTAAGACTGCCACACACAAAATCTTGAGGGCAAATTATTATTGGCCAACCATCTTCGTTGATACATTTAACTTTGTTAAACGATGTCAACCATGCAAATTTTTTGCTGGAAAACAACAACTCACTGTCGTGCCTCTAAGAAATGTTGTTGTGGGTTGAGGCTATACCAACCAAGAAAGCAACTGACCAAGTAGTTATGGATTTCCTTGAGGAAAGGATTATTACCAAATTCGGTGTCCCTGCCAAGATTGTTACTGACAACACAAAAGCATTTGATTCCATGGATTTGACATCCCTGTGTAATAAATACGGTATTATATTGTCACATTCTTCTAACTATTACCCTCAAGGAAATGTCCAAGTTGAATCAAGCAATAAAAATCTCGTAAAATAATCAAGCGAACGGTTGGGGAAGACAAACAAAAATGGGATAGCAAGATCAAATATGCTTTGTGGGTTGATCGTACATACTACAACCAGAAAGGCATCAATTGGATATAGCCCATTTAAATTGGTTTACGGTGTTGAAGCCAAATTACCTATCCAACTCTAGTTGTTTGCCCTTGAATGCCTAAAGGTTTTCCCTGACCAACAAGATGCCATTCAAACCCAAATTGACCAACATATTGAGGCTAATGAAAATAGGAGGAAAGTCCTTGACCAGATTGGTCGTAGTCATGACAAAATGAAAGTTGCTTTTGATAAACATGTCTGAAATAAAGCCTTTGAGCCTAGGGACCTAGTGCTCTTATGTGATAAAAGGAGGGAAAAGCCTGGCATGCATAAGAAGTGGGATAACCTATGGGTAGGCCCCTTTAGGATAATTGACATAGTTGGTATAAACTCCTACCATTTGGAAACTCTTGATGGAGAGTTCGTTCCTCTTCCTATGAATGGACAACTCCTTAAGGAGTACTCTCCTGAGCACACTAGACCATATACTATATGCATGTTAGAGTAGGATGCATTGCATGCTGATTTTTCGCATTAGTACTAACATCATATTCTTTTCATCGTGTTAGATTAGGTGCATTTAGTTAAGATTGCATCTAGAATAAAATTTTATTTCTTGTTGATTTTACGGCCTAATACAAGCATGGACCATCATGAGACACCACAAAAACATGTTGCCCCGTGTGCTTGGTCTTTGATGTGCAAGTAATAGGTCTACAGTCTGTTATCACTCAGAAGTCTTCCCTAGAAGTTATAAAAGAAGGAATAATCCGAGGTAACCACAAACTTAATCTTTTAGACTCGGGTTCTAGCCAACCTAAGTCCAGAGAGGGCTTTCTCTTTATAATTTAACTTTGTTGGGTAGGATTTTAGGCTAGTTCTTAGTGCTCATGATGTTTTGTTTTGATTGGGTGGTGGATTTAAGAGAACAGATGGGCAGAGCAAGTATTCAGGCCATTGGGCTTTGGAGTCAATCAAAGAGTGGCTTAACTGGATCAGATCAATTACTAAAGGAAGAGTTCACAAGGCAGGCTAGCACAACAAAAGGCAAATCTGTAGGTTCAAATGGATGAGGTAGTCCTAACCAGGGTAAAGGGCAATGAAGAATCCTTAAACCGGGATCAAGATAAAGAATAGAAGGACGATCAGTAGCAAAGGGCAACTAAGAATCCTTTACTATGGACCAAAGGGGGGGAGAACTACAGAAGTAAGGGAGCAATTAAAAATTCCCAGACCAAGATAGTTTAGCAAAAAACAATGAGAAAGTAAACAGTTAAAACAGAGAGCATTTAAGCTAATTCTGAGATATCATTCCTTGTTTACTATTCAGATTTCATAAGGGACACGTGAATATTTATAACATGACAAGAAAACAATATTTAAACATGAAGAGATAATACTTATTTGGTTCCAATTATGCACAAGAATCCGGTGAAATGTCTTTAGCTTTATTTCATGACCCAGCAAAACTTGTCCAGTCTTGAATACAATAGCTCCTTAGCTCGATATAAAATGTCTACAGAAATGTATTTTAATCCACACTAATTACTTCAATTTGTGAAGTATTTATACAAAAATTGTTACAAAATATCTCATAACAATATGAGAATTATTCTAGGAAACTGAAAATATCTTCAAGCATGAAGATAGAGACAGATGGAGAACTGTTTTCTTGTTGTCCCTTTTATTGTGACTGTGCTGGCTGTTGTAATTCGGATTTGGCTCTTTCAGTTGCTTGATACTTATGTGTTGGAATCACTTTGTGTCTTCTACCTGCTGATACTATTTACCTGCTACACTTTGACTCTGTTTTACCTGTTTTACCTGGCTACCATATAGATTTACTGCAGTAACTTTATAGTAAATCTGTTAGTTTCATCCACCATTCACTTTCAGGTAATTTCATCCTTATCATCTTTCTATATATCTCGTCAACTTCGGTATACTTGGCAAAATTTGGCCTATTGACGAACAAGTGCTTGACCTCGTGCTCTAGAAAAACAGTGTTTCCATATTATCATACAATACCTTTCCAGTGGGAAAAGCTTTTACCCCTGAAGTACTAGCTTAGCTGCTAGCCAACTTATTTAGTCTTTCAACATAATCATCTTGGGTCATCAGCTTGTCATGTATTACCATAGGACTGGGAAGGCCTTTTTCTCTTAAAATACCAAACTTTGTCATAAATCTATCAATGTCAGTGTGGATGCTTTGGCATTTTTTCTCAAGATTGAGCATAAGGTTCCTCTTGGTAAGAATCTTTTTTATTTCTATGATGGTCCCTGTTCTATCTTCTATGCCCAGTTCATCAAGCTAATACCTGTTTTCGCTGTTCAAAAATGCTATCAATTGGTTGGCCTCTTCAAGCTTGTCTCCCAATTCTTCCATTGTCTTGTGAATTGCTTCTGTAGCCACTTTTACCAGTTCAGTTTGCTCAAAAATTACTTGAATAGATGGCCAAACATCATTGATAGAGTCAATGATGTTGGCCCAAAGAATTTCCTTTATATCTCCTAGTGGTTGTTGCAATGTCAAGTCCTTTTCAAGGACTTTTATTCTTTCTCCCATTCTTTGATTCTTCTGAGCTTCTTCCTTCTGTTGTATTTGTGCAAGTTTGCAATCAGTTTCCAAACTTGACACTTTTTCTCTAAGTTTTTTGAGCTCAGTAGCCTGGATGGTCATTTCCTCCATGGCTTTTACCAATTCAGCTGTCTTTTCTGTGGATGTCCCTGCACTTGTAGATGTACCTATAACTGCCAGAGCTGTAGCTGGAGGAACTGTTGGTGCCAAGGAAGCAACTAATGTGGAGGGCACTGCTATAGAGACTGTAGGAATTACAGTTTGAGGAGTGGTGGCCAACTCACTCTATCTAGACTGTATCAAGTTATCCAGCTCTTTCTCTGTTCCTTTCAGTTGTTCATTCAACTTAAGGACTAAGTCCATAAGCTCTTCCTCCTTCCGAGTTTCCAATACTTCAACTGTCTGTGGATGATGCAGAGAAGGAATTTTGAGCTGCTTTTTCAATGCAGCTATGTCATCGTTTTTCTTTTTAATTAGATTTTCTGCAGCCTTCACATCCTTGGGATCATGCCCCAGTTCTATGACTACGTCCTCTAAGGACTTTATCCTGGTATCCTCGGCCTGTGAAGAGGCCTTCTCTAACTGGAATTGCGCTGACATATTATTCAACAAATTTTGGAGTTGGTGAGCTGTAATGGCCGTGCTGGTCAAGGTGGAATAGACAATTTCCCCAGTCTGCTTGTGTAATTCTATTTGGTCGATAGGATGGATATCCTTCGCTAATACTTCAGAGTCTGTTTTTAAGTAATCTGCTATTGACCTGGGCTCCTGTGTAGTAGGCATCATAAAAGTCATCTGCATTTTACCTTCTTTCACATCAAAGGCTGACATTAACCTTGTCTGATTAGTAGGAGCCATTTTAAGGTAATGTGCAAAGCTTTGGGTCTTCAATCTTTCATTCCTGGCCTTTATTTCTTTGTATTTTTCTCTAATGTCTTGGCTCTAGCCAATTGGAGCTCTGAATGAGGATACTTCCACGCTCTGTTGTCTCTCTAGCATTTGAGCTTGTGAAGTGGAAAGTTCTTGTGTACCTCCAGAGGGAGTGGTCTGCCTGCTTTCTACTCTTTCTGTACCTGCAGTTCCAGCAGTTTCCTCAGTAAACTCTTGTTCTGAAAATGGATTTAACCTTTGCCTCTTGACATAAGTATGTGCAATAGGTCTACTAAGAGTGACCTCCTCTCTATCTCTTTTAGGATTCTTCTCCTATTTAGAGGAGTCTGTAAAATAGGAGGATTACTCATGATATGTTTTGGCTTAGCCAATTCTTCTGATATCTCTCGCTGCTCTGATTCCTCTTGCTCTTGAGGTCCTTCTTCTGCTGTTTGCTCACTGTGTCCCTGTGTTTCCCTTTGAGATTGAGATTCTCCTGGCACTTGTACAAAGGAATCTTCATCAAGTCTTCTTTCCAAATCAATCAACACATTATTGACAGCAACTTCTGTGCTATCTCGGTCTACTAAAGTATTCTCCACCCATTCTAGTTGATTTGCATACTGTTCTATTTCAGGAATTCTGTGGTGGATATAAGGAGATAATTTGTTCTTTTGTCTCCTATTGCAGATGAACTCTAAAGGGTCATATCTCCATATAAAACTTTGTTTCAGTTTCAGCCTTTGGAGGATTTCTTCTGCTTCCTTTCCTGCTTCCCTATTGTTACATATGAAGGGGCCAAGTTGATCTTTTATTCTAAGTTGAGCTTTCTTCTTGGCCTTCACAAAATGCACCTCATCTGAATTAATCATTTGCCTATAGTACTCTAGAGCAAACAATCTCATGGGGAGGTATCTTGGCATTTTGTAGGGAGCCAACTCACATCCATATATTATGATTTCAGTGTGATTTTGGTACAAGTACCAATCTCCCACTCTATATTGTTTGGACAACTGTAGGACCCTCCTGATATCTACACTGATTCTAGGGGGAGGAATTCCTAACAGCATAGTTGCCACTGGGTGCACAAAAAAATCTACGAAATCTGTGTATAAATATGAAGAATCATATAGGTGGATTAATGAAATCCAAAAGACTATTGATCTAGGGTTGCCTCTAGTATCAAGCTTTTGGAGTGTGAATGGGAACTTATTAGCTTGATAATACAGGAAAAGGTGACATAAAAATGAAGAATCTGTGAATACTCTTTCATTGTCCATCCTCATGAATTGATCATGCATCTTATCTGCAATGAACTTAGCATAGTCAAACATGATGGCAGGAGGTTGTCCAAGAGTGCAAATGGACATAAAGGCTATAATAATCTCATCAACAAATTCACTTGTAGTCTGGCCTAACACACTGGATATCATTTCTATGATGTCTCGGCCAAGATCAGAGAATATGGTTGACATGTATGGGGGAGGGTCCTTTGGAATGTATTGCTCTTCCTTGATGAAGGTCTGGAATAACTGAGCAAGTTTGATTGAGGTGAGTGTAGGGAATCTGTTAAGCAAGTCTCCAACAGAAAGGGGGGTCAGGTTTTAGTCTGGTTACAACTACAGCATTTCATTTATGGACTCAGCAGTGATGGTAAATAATACAGAATGGTCAGGAGTCATCACTGCTCTTTGGCTGGGACTATAATTCATATGGCAATAGTGGATAATCTCTAGGAAGATATGAACTCTGGGGAATTGGTACTTGGGAAAACTTGATACCCAAAGACCTATTTTGTCTGCATGGTTCAGGTACTGGTCTCTGTACCTGTAGTATAGTTTCAATGGGGATTCTTGGACAGAGGTATCTTTAATTTGAAAGTCTTTATCTACCAATGGGAGATGGTCTAAGTCCCTGTGGGGAGTAGAAATTCGTAGGACGTTTAATGCAATTGGAGCAGCCATCCTTGGTTCTTGTGGATTCAAAGATGGAGGCGAAGGGTTTTCAGTAAAATTGGGGGCAAATTAGTCAAATTCAGAGTATTTTGGAGTTACTAGGCAACTGTCTTACTGAATTACTTAGTAATTTAAAGCAATTGAGTCAGGTTTGGGAATAAAACATGGTTTCTCAACAAATTTGGGTAAATACCTGGTTTTGGCTCTAAACGAATTGATGGGCGACTGTGCACGGTTTGCAGGAAGCGTACGTGACCGAAGGGTGGTCTGGAGTTTCAACAGCTTCAGCAGGTTGGCAGTTGGACGTGGGTTGACGGTTGCACATACTCTGGTGCTTGCATGGAGGTCTGAGCGGTCTTTTTCACGATAAAACTAAAAACAATGAGTTTTTTTAGTTTTATTCGCAAAGTCAACTATTTTGGCAGGTACACAGAGAAAGGTACATTTGGTGTTAAGCGAGGGATGAGACATTTTGTCGTTTAGCGAGAGGCGGTAAGCGGGTTCATTTCGCACTACTTTTGGGCTGGAGTGGTTTTGGGGGGAGGCCGCCCGATGCCATTCATCGGGCGCCACGTAGCAACGGGGTGAATAGTGAAACCACCCATATCGGGCGGGTAAAGGTCGGCCTTCGGAGGCCGCCCGATATGATTGTCGACCATTGGATCAAAAGGGACCTGATCGTACGGTGATCAGGGCGGGGATTTGACATGGAGTTTAATGGAGGGGCCCGGCGGAGGTTTAAACGTGGCGGGTTTAATTAATCGCGGATTATGGAAGTTTAATGGCATTGGGAGTGATTTTATTGGCAGAGATAGATTATTAATTAACCACAAATTGATTAATTAATCTCTTTTATTAGGCGGAAGGTTTTGGTTATTAATTCGCCGCTGATCGACTTAATTAACCCATTAATCTTTCAGTAATAAAGTTTATGTTTCAAACCTTGGGAACGAGATATTAAAATTAAAGGGATTTAATAAATACATACGGGAGAGGGTATTTTTGGAAAACATATAAATAAAATTAAAAGTTAATATGAACGAAAGCGGTAAATGGATTTAGCGCTAAGTACAATGTACATTTATAGAACCACTCTCAGTATATTGCCATGTCCATATGAAACAAGGGTTGCATGGCAGCGGAAGATGGGAAGGATGGCGAATTCAGGTAAACTCCGCAAGGGTTTAGGATAAAACCCTAGGATTTACTGCAGCATCTCTTTGCAGGCACCTGGAGCTGGGCACCCGACAACTGACAGTTTCTCTCTCCGTTTCCATTGCAGTCGTGCCTGTCTCCATCTGCCGACAGTTACTGCTAGCATCATGGGCGATTCTATGGATGTCGAGGCGCTCAATTTTACCGAAGACCCTTTCCCCGACCGTGTCATTTTTGGAAACCCTAATCTCTCTTCACCAGCATCTGGCTCTACCCTCCCGTCCAAACCTGCTCCATCTATTTCTGCGTCGGTGGTTTCCTTTCCGGGGTATTGTACTGCTCCTCTATTTATCGGGTCGCTTTTTATCAAATCTCCAGATCTGGACTGCCCCCCGTTATCTCCTGGTACTCTACACATTCTTACAGCTAACACTCCTCCTTCGCCCTCATTTGACCCAAACCCGCCGGCTGACCATCTCCATCCGTCCATCTCGACCTTTTTCTCTGCACCGTCTGAAGATATTCATGCATCTGAGGCTCCAAACCCTCCCTTTTCGGCGCACTCTCCGTCGGGATGCTTTGAGACCCCTGCAGTAAAAGTCAAGCCTACGAATCATACCTCTCTGGAAGGTTCACCTGATCCGTTGGCGGATCATCCATCTGACCCTCGTACTAGGAAGCGGAAGACAAAGTGTGTGAAGGCAACTTCAAAGGACATCATCATTTGGTTCGGCGAGACCTCTGCTATCGGGGAAGCAGCATATATGGCTAGCACTGTTTTAGTTGGACACGTTTGAGGCAGAGCATATTCAGTAGCCAGACTCACCCTATGGGTCCGTGAGATTTGAGGTGGAATTCTAAAGGAACTGCCCGTGCAGGTCTTAACCAGAGGCTAGTTCTCCCTACATTTCGCAAAAGAAAACTACACGGATTTGGTACTTGCAAGGTACTGGCACATTGAGATGGCTTCGGTACTCCTCAAGAGATGGAGTCCCCTCTTCGACCCAGAGAGAGAGCAAATAGGGGCAGGGCCACTCTGGGTATGCTTGCCAGGGCTTCCATTACAGTACTGGTGCGAGGAGGTTTTCATCAGAATTGGGAATGCCCTAGGCACCTACCTAGACCATGATCGAACTTTCGTGCAGTCAAAGAACAGAACCCTAGCTCGCATCCTGGTTCATCTGGATACACGCGAGGGATTGGAAGAGAAAATCACACTTCAATGGGGGAAATACACCAGGGTTCAGATCCTAGACTATGAAGGAGTTCCCTTCCACTGTCGAAGATGTCACAGGGTTGGACACATTTTTAAAGACTGCCCACTCATCAAGAAATCAGAGGATCTTCCGAAGGCATCTCCTGCACCTACAAAGATTGACTCGCCGGCTCTGCATCACTCACCTATTCCGAGCCCTATCCATCCGGCCAACAATGTCCCCCCAAAGACGATGGATGAAGCGCACAGATCGCCATCGCCCCGACTTACCAGAGCTCGAGCTGTAGTTGAAGCCGCAAAAGCATCGGGTATTCCTCTGACCTCTCTATCTCCTTCAATTTCATTATGCACATCTTTTGTTCCATCCTCCATTATCACTTTTGTGGCACACTACTCTATGGCTACACCTCCTTCCATTGCCACCGTCGCGCCATCTTTACTCTCACTATCCACATCCTCCACCTCTCCATCTTCTAACAAGAATTCATCATCTCACCATTATAATCTTCGCTCTCGTACCCTATCTAGCGGTACACCGGCACATTTTGCTGGTTTGGGACTCACCCTACCTTGTTCGGCTATTCTATCTTCTCGGGAGAGGAAATCAGACCTCTCCAAAGCCATCAAGCAAGCAGGGGCTGAGGTCGCCTCTGGCAGACAATCCACTCTCGATCGGGTTCTTAGTGCATTGAACACCCCGAATAGGGTTCCCCCATGAAGTGTCTCTCATTCAATCGCAAAGGCATGGCTAGTGCCTCCAAGAAACTAGCCTTGCGCAGACTTTTTGATGTAGAACCTTCTGACATTATCCTGCTACAAGAAACCCTAGGTGAGGCTGATTTCATCACCAGCTCCCTAAAATCTATATCTCCTGGATGGAATTTTATGGCACTAGATGATGTAGGTCGATCAGGGGGCCTTGCCATTGGATACAATCCTCGCACCATCAGAGTTTTAGCATCTTGGGGTGGCCATGGATTCATTGGCTTTGACTTTTTTTCGGTGGAGCTTGTTATTAACCTAAGGGTCATTAACATTTATGGTCCCTGCCATCAGAGGGAAAATTTCTAGCAACACCTGCTTAATCTTACGATTTTTTCCCCTGATCACATCATCCTAGGAGGAGATTTCAATTTCTCTTTGGGTTTTAGTGAATCTTGGGGGTCAATGGCACAAGTGGACTCTATTACAGGATACATGACCAACCTTCTGGAGCAGCATAACTTGGTGGATGTTCCCATGAATAAGCCTCTTCCTACATGGCGAAACAAAAGGGTGGGCGAAGCTGCACTTGCTCAAAGATTAGATCGGTTTCTGATGAAGGTCCCCCTTATGCAGCATCTGCATCACTACAAACAATGGGTTGGCTCAGGGGGCATCTCTGATCACTCCCCCATTTATTTGGAGGTGTTTGGTCCTCATCCTAAACCAAAAGCCCCATTTAAATTTAACCATGTTTGGCTACAGGACCCTGAGTACATTAACATGGTCTCGGCATTCTAGGTTGCCAACCCGATTGATAGGTTTGATTCCTTGACTAAGGGTTTCTATCAAAACCTGTCTCAGCTTAAGCATCTATCTATCAATTGGGCAAAAGAGAAACATCAAAGGGAGGAATCGCTTTTAACTCACATTGAATCTAAGCTAAGCACTTTGCTTGATGATCGAAACCTGGGTTTTGTTTCTGCAGAAAGCAAAACTCATTTGATTGAGCTAGAAAACCAAAAGGCTAGGATCTTGAAGGAGAGAGAGGAATCCTTGTGCCTCAGAAGTAGAGCTATATGGTTAAAAGCAGGTGACGACAATACAAGATTCTTTCAGAATTATGCAAATGGTAGAAAGGTATCAAACACCATATGGAACTTACCACTACCTAAGGGGGGAGTTGTTGATACTTTTAACAAACTCTCCCATCTTGGCACTTCACATTTCAGGAATCTCTACAAAAATCCCCCTGGGTCAAATCTGGCTGATATCATCAATGTGGCTGGACATTTTCCCAGATTTGTAAATGATGATGAGGCCGAGGAGTTAACTGCTCCTGTTACTGCAGGTGAACTCGAAGGAACGCTGAAATGGTTTAAAAAGGACAAGAGTCCTGGACCGGATGGGTGGACCATAGAATTCTATCTTGCATTCTATGAACTATTGGGGAATGATCTGTTGAAAGTTGTGGAAGAATGCAAAATGTCCGGTTCTCTTTATAATGTTGTCAATTCGACCTTTATAGCCCTCATTCCGAAATCTAATACACCTTCCTCTTTCAATGACTACAGGCCTATCTCATTATGCAATTGTCTGTACAAAATCATCTCCAAGGTCATTGCTAATCGTCTTCGCCCCATCTTATCCCGTCATATTGCCCCCCAGCAATTCGCCTTCCTTGAGCATCGCCAGATACATGAAGCCATTGGCTCGGCCCAAGAGGCCATCCACTCGATCTGGACAAAACACCTAAAGGGCATTATCCTAAAGATCAATTTGGCTAAAGCCTTTGACTGTGTCAGTTGGCTTTACATTAAGATGCTTCTCATTCACCTGGGCTTTCCCCATGACTTCATCACTTGGATTATGGCTTGTATTACCTCCCCTACCTTCAGTGTTCTCATCAATGGATCTGCCTCCCATTTCTTTCATGCTGAGAGGGGGCTCAGACAAGGTTGCCCTCTCTCACCCCTTCTCTTTCTGATTGTCATGGATGGGCTTAGTCGTTTGCTCGCCTCTACCAAAAGAGATGGCAGCCTTCGGGGTCTTAAGATATCTGATGCCTATTTCCTTACTCACCTTCTATTTGTGGATGATGTTCTCATTTTCCTGGATGGGAGCATTCGGGACTCTCTCACTTTTTCCAAAATTCTCTCACTTTTCTCGTCGACTACTAGTATGCAGGCAAATCATGCAAAATCTACCATTACCTTAGCCCTCACTTCCATCGAGGAATCACAACTTGCTCAACAGCATTTCCCTTATTGTATCATACCCCTAGATAGGGGTTTCAACTAAGTTGCAGGAAACGTGGCCCTAGGGGGCGTTTCGCTAGGGGAAACGAAACGAAACGCGTTTCCCCGTACCGTACGGCCTGGAAACGCGTTTCCGGCCGTACGGCCACGTTTCCCGAAACGAAAACGTGGCCGTACGGCTGGAAACGCGTTTCCAAGCCGTACAGGCCACGTTTCCCCAAAAAAAACATTTGTTTTTTAATTTTTTTTTTCTAATGTAGATCTCTTACATTTGTTTGCCCTAGTGTTGATATGCAGTTCATGGTAATGTTAAATTCTTAAAGTAAAAGTGATATTCTCCTTTATTTTTCATTTTCATCCTTTTACTTAAATTTTTAACATTACCATGAAATGACTCAGGATGTTTGAGAGTGGTTTCGCCGTCATTGGATTTCATATGGAGAAAGTAGAATTTTAGATCTTACTCAAAATCCAGCAGACTTATCTGTTTTTCAGGATTTCAGGATTGGGGGGATTTCAATGTTTCCATTGGATTTTATCATGTACTAGGGTATGGAACTTGTATTTAATCGAGAGAACAAAGCCCTCTATGCAGGGGAGACACTCCCAATAATCAAGAGAATGTAGGGTACTAGGGTATGAAACTTGTATTTAATCAAGAGCACTAAGGTCATTCGACTATGTAGGAGGAGACTCCCAATCAACCACAAGACAAAAAATTAGAAATTTCTCGTGGCTGATTTTGGATATTTCTATTTTCATTATGTGATTATTCATGAGTAAATGTGATGTAAATTTAGATACTTATAGTCTATGCATTGACAATTGACAATTTTATCATAATGTAATAAATTAGAATGTATCATATATGCTTTATGATTGTACATATTTCTTAAATTCCTAATATATATATATATATATATTCGCGTTTCCCCGTTTCCAAAATTTGGGGAGGTCGCGTTTCGTATCGCTTCCCGTTTCGGAAACTCGTACCCGTTTCCCCGTTTCGTGCAACCTTGGGTTTCAAATACTTGGGTCTATGGATAAAGCCTCTCAATCAGAAAATCGCAGATTGGGTTTGGCTTGTCACCAAACTGGAAAAAAGCCTTTCAATTTGGAGCCACAAATACTTATCTAGAGCTGGCAGATTAGTACTTATCAAATCTGTTCTTGAGGCCACACCTGTATTTTGGATGGCACTTGCATGGATCCCCAAAAACATTCTAGCCCATTTACAACAACTTTGTAACAGATATCTTTGGAATGGCCACCAAGACAAAAAGATATTTGCCTGGGTCAGCTGGAACAAGATAGCTCTGCCTAAAAAATGGGGAGGTTGGGGACTAAAAGACCTTCCTCTCTTTGCACAAGCCCTAGCTGCAAAAATGGGCTGGACTCTTCTGACTGGACAGAATCTATGGACTTCTATCTCATATCATAAGTATATATGGCCACAGCAAATCATGGACTAGGTTCGCTTGCCGAGCTGGCCTAGATCTGGTATTTCATCTGTCTGGAAGGCACTCCTACACTCCCTGCCTAGCATCAGGGACAACCTCGTTTGGAGAATAAACGATGGATCAAAGGCTCGCATTGGATTGGATCCTTAGACTGGAGGTGGTGGTAGATTTCAGCTGTCTCGAGATCTCATACATCATCTACACTCCCATGAGATCAAGGTGATAGCACATATTGTGGACCCATAGAATACCAACATTTGCTCACAAGGATGGAAATCAGCCCAGCAGCTTGATATACCCCCTCTTTGGCAACAGGAATGGCAAGAATACATCTCTGCATTATGTGAATCTCACATCAGGATAAAAGATGGACCTGATGAACTTGTCTGGTGTCTAGCTGAGAATGGCATATACTCTCCAAAGACCGGATACCTCAACCTGATCTCTCACAAACAGCCGGAGCAGACCATTTTCTGGTGGAAGAGTATATGGAAATTAACATTGCCTCCAAGGACTAGACTTTTCTTTTGGTGTATACTCAGAGACAAAGTTCCTACAAGAGAGTCTCTCACCCATCGATCTTTTCATGGTCCACATTGGTGTGTTTTATGCAAGAATTCTTCTGAATCGACTCTCCATTTATTTCTTAAATGCACTTCCCTGATCAATCTTTGGCAAAATATAACCACTTCCATTCATTTTTTCGGGCATTGGGAAGGTGAAGATATTGGTCAAGCATGGGAAAGCTGGTGTAATCAACATCAGGGTTCTAAATTACAAAATATGCCCCTTATCATCAGCTGGCATATATGGTTGGCTCGGAATCGTGTCATATTTGATAACAGACTTGTGTGCTGGCTTCACGTCACAGCCCGCATTATATCTGCTTATAACGAGTTGCCTGCACCTCATCAACCTCGACCCCGGAGGCCACAAGACCCGGCACCTATTGACAAAAATTTACCTTGGGCATCTTCGATGGCGTGGCACAACACCATGGATGCGATGGTGGTTTTATTCTATACTTAATGATCAGCATTACTACAAAGTAAAGATGGGATTAGGAGATGGAACAAACAATTTTGCAGAACTCATTACTCTTCGTCATCTTCTGCATTTCTCATTGGGTCATAATTGCATGAATCTAAACATATTTGGGGACTCAAAGATCGTTGTAAATTGGTTCAATAATATTACTGTTTGTCACTCTCACACACTCAGTAATATTTTGGATGAAGTGAATTTGTACAAGGCACAGTTTAACATTATCTCATGCAATCACATTTACAGGGAACATAACAGCTATGCTGACGGGCTATCCAAGGAGGCCACGACACTTCCCCGAGGAGAGTGGATGATCCAGGAACAGCGAGGGGCAAATGAATACCGCTACTACCACCGGCCGTATATTGATCAAATCTACCATAGGGCAGAGAGCCCTTGATTACTGTTTTTTTTGTAATTATTTTTTGACGAACATGCTTGACAAACTCTGTGTATATATTTTTCAGGCTATCTTTTTAAGTGTTATCGCCCTGCATGGCATATGTACAGCCATATAGCAGAATCTTTTTTTATTTTTCTGCATAACAGAAAATGACTGAACACCCTACGTGGTGATGAAAGCTCAAAGTAACACAAGTTTTTGGCAAACTGTAAATTTTTTACAGAGCTTTAGTGGCAAGAAGGATACAGCATATGCTAATAGCATCTACAACATGTAATTTTTCAAAATTAATGAAAGATTACAATTTTTCCAATGGAAAAAAAATGTACATTTATAATTCATTGGCTTTGTATAAACACATTATAACTTAGGCTTAGTGTTATTTTTGTGGGTTTTCTTAGGAAAAGGGGTTTGCTTGGGGGGTGATCACTTTTCTAAGTTTTTACCCTTAGGGAAAAGGGGTTTTCTTGAGAAAATGAGTGAATTATGGAAGGGGTGAATGCTTGAGAAGGGACTTTTAGTACTTAGGACCTATAAATTATTGAGCCGAGGGTCCGGTCCTTCCAAAAGTCAAAGAAATGCTCTGAGCCCCTTTAACTTAAGGTTTCAAGTACTTTAAGACTTTCCTTGGAAATTAGTTAAGTGAAAAATGTAATGAATGAGGGAGATTAATCAATTTGCTTTGTGTACTTTGGTAAATGCTTAATTATCATCCATACTTTAGGAATTTGATGATGAAAGTAAATGATATTCTAATCAATCATCACAATTCTGCAACCATTCAACTACTTACCCATCTACTCATCCCACCATTTTTTCTACTCTTTATTAGGGTGCACTTAAGCTGGCAAACCCTTATCAAAACATTTTCTTTTCTTTTACAAAAGTAATCTATCTAAGTCTAACCTTATTACATCCAAGGGCTCAAATTAAATAGTTGAGCTCATTTTATTTACTCTACCATCTACTTATCTGCCAAGATTAAACAGTTTGGTCAGATTTTATTTTCTATCTATAAACATGAAATTTAAAACATGAAGTAGCCAAATTTAAACATTTTGACTATCCATGGATTGTGACAAAAGTAACAAGCTGCACACAATCTTTTATTTCTACATCAAAAGTAAATGGTAGTGGTATTTTGACTTGCACACTTTCATGGTCTTTTTCTTTCTTGGGGTTCATTTTTCATCTTTTTTTACCTTTTTTATTCTTTTTGTCCTTTGATTTTTCTTTTAGGACATACCCTCTTTACATTTTTTTTAATTTTTTTGATTTTTTGAATATGGAAAACATTTGCAAGAAGCAAAGGTATGTACATATTACAGATTTAACATCAGTTATTCAAAAATTATGACTCCTATTGGTATAAGAACATAACACAGTCCCAAGATATTGTTGGTGTTCTCAAGAGCTCCTCATTCGAGTACGTTAATGCACTCTACTAAGAGTTCATTTCCCAGTTGAAGCTAGATGGTACCCTTCACTTGTGGGTGACACCCATAGGGAAAAAAATTCTCCTAGATTGTCTTCAGTGAGCAGTCAGCAGCCCCCAAAAAGCTTAATGTGCCATCATCTCCGCCACCTGAGCCATCCATTATGCACCCTCGTCCATCTATCATGATCGTGTGTTTGAAGGTGGGCCTTCCAACCCCAAAGGTATGGCTTTCATTATGTAGTTGGGTATTTTGCTTACCTATTATGGACACTTTTGAGCCTGGATTAGTGGGGGGATTTGGCGGAAAGAATGGGCTTGGTCTGTTTATTTTCCCCTTGTCCATCTTGGTGGTAAACCTTGTATCCTAGTCTCGTGGGATCTCCTCTAATGGCTACTAGCTTTATGAGTGACACTAAATGGGAAACCCTGATTTTGGTTGTGTTGCCCCGGTTCCCAACACCACATACATCACTCCCCTCTGCTCATTATAACCCCTTTTCATGTATTTCCCATCCAGTTCCACATTTATCCATTGGGTCCATAACGAGTTAGCCTTCCCCTCCCCTTGTCCACACCTTGGGTCAGGCCTGGAAATATGCCCCAACGGTTGATGCAGCTAAAAAGAAAGTAAAAAGCATAATTTGGCCACTCTCAACAAGAAATGTACCATAAAATGCAAAAGATGGTCGGGACATACAAATTTAATATGTGGGCAAAAGCCAGCATGAGCTCTACCGAGACTAGTGGGGCTTCTCAAAGAGTGGTTGTCAGCAAGGATAGCAAGAAGAAACAATAGTTGTCGACCTACAGATGAAGAAAATAGGAGGAGCATGATTGTTGAACGAAACGCTAGTAGTAATACTACAAAGACGAAGATGGGAGGTGGAGGTAGTGACGAGCTGAGAGAGAACATACCCATGGAGGAGGGAGTTCATCTAGATACGTTCCAAACAGTTGAACATGAGGCTAATGGCATGCAAGAGGAGCACGAGGATACACCTAGTGTGACGCAGGAGTCACCCCTGTTGGAGTTTCCTTTGATAGCCTGAGTAGACAGATTAGAGGAGGCAGTTGAGCACACATCCATTGATGAGATATCCACTGAAGAGGCATCCTAGTCTATGACAGAGCTTCAGAACGACAGCCACCTACAATTGACTGTTGAGCATGTCTCGCATGGTGGGTTGTCTAGACTCTATGGAGGAGCAATTGGAGGCTCAAGTCGAGCCCATGATGGAGGAGGATGTGCAGCCATCCCTTGGGCTAGCCATTGATGAGGGGCAGCTTAGGGACCACATGTTGGGATTCTAGCATAGTTCGCTTCAGAAGCGCATTGACAGGATCTACAGTGTTATCATCCCACCCCTACACATTGGATTGAGAGAGGCGAATTTGTCTAGACATACCAGAGGGGATGAGTAGGTTAGCAGCATTATTGGGTCCCCTTTGACCATTGGAGAGAGGGAGACAGAGCTTCCTAGTCAGATCTCATGTGTTGACCTGGATGGCGGGATGAGACGATCGGAGTTGCACAAGGTGCAACATCCGCATGTCGAGGTTGTTCTATGTGCGGGAGTTTGTGCATTCGATCCCTCTTTTGGGGTTGGATGGTAAGAGATTCTAAGTTGGTACCCAGTAGAGTGGACTGGACTCATGGAGATGGTCATAGTTTGGAGTAAAGCTCAATGGGAGCTCTTAGACACCGAGGGCACTAGAGGCCCAAGTTGGCATTGGGATCCAGGTGGAGCTCCCTATCCGATATCAAACATGCAGGATGGCTATGGTATTGATAAGGTAGTCGACCCAGTGACTGAGCAGATACATTCCCTAGGGGAATTCCAATCGACATTAGCGGAAAGGCGGTTTGTGAGAAGGCTCCATGGATTGTATTGGCATGTTGGTTGCGCATGGGGTCGCAAAAAGATTAACATTCTCTGGTAGGAGCTGGTGGGAGGAGGTGGCATGGGTAGGCCACCGGACCGGGCATTGTATGGAGACGATGTTCTCCCATTGGGGTATTAGGAACAGGAGTCATCGAGGATCGGCACAGCAGAGATATCCCCTCTAGAAAGTGTGGAGTTAGGCCGCTCAGGTCTACCAGGGCAGATGAGGAGATGTAGATCACTTCGTGGCAGGTGTACTAGTAGTGTGGTGGTTACATGGGCACATATGGGATTCCCTATGGTACATGGGGGCATGGCATTGAGCGTTGATATCCAGGGATGCATGGAGTTGTGCCACGGAGTTAAGTGTTATGCAGAGAAGCGTAGGGGTACTTACTTGTGTGCAGTCGAGCAAGATGATGCATAACAGGTTGTCAGAGTGTTGCCGCCAGAGAGATATCTTGACGAGGGCATCAGGCACACCATTGGGTTTAGCACACTCAAATTTGGAGAGTGAGTTGATCACAGGGCTGACCGTGAGATTCCATTTATCACTCTCCAGCATTGCACACTGACACAGAGGACTTGGATATCATCTTTTGTTGCTCTCATCACAAGCAACAGGACCCATGAGGTTCATCAGAGATAGTTGGACGAGACACAGCATATTGGGAGAGAGGCCTTCCAGTTGTGGCATATGGTCTGGACGCAAGTTGGTGGATGCAGGCCTGGGGGTACTCCGATCTCCTCCAGAGGTAGCACTTGCACCACCCTTGAGCCCACACTTGGGGTGATACATGATCCCCTTTTGGTGAGAAATTCCAAGGTGTCTCTGGAGCATCTACAGCGGTTGGTGGACCTTGCTTACAGGGGGATGTTTAGACTCCGGGAAGCATTGGGGAGCAATTTTAGGAGGTAGGACGACATATCCTACTGTGTGGTATGGTCGATGCAGGGCTATGTCGCACGCACCAGATTGGTTTGTGATGTATGGAGTTCATATATTGATTGCACGCACGGACCTGAGACGTGGTACAAGTTGGTTCCTTCAGCTGTCAGGACTATGCCACAATCATTCTGGCTGTGGAATTCAGAGATCTAGGTGGTCAATTGGACACTCTGCTTCATGGTGAGTGGGATCAGGACAGTGGATGATCCCGCTCACCCTTGGTTTGACATGTGGGCGAGCGTTGAGGCCTTGATTGCATGGCAAGGTTGGTATTCCTTGTTATCACTACGGATCAGGGTGAGTGTTGAATGGGTAGGAGGTGACATCATGGAGGTGCTTGGTCCAGATGCGTTGGGACTCTATAGATGTTTTTCCATCAGGTCCCAGGAGAAGTGGATATAACTCGAGCATGAGGGGCAGATTGTCATGATCAGAGTTGTGTAGCGACAGCATAGTGGCACCCTTCTTAGACTAGCATGGGGTCTGGGCATCATAGGACTTGGTAGTACAACTACCCTTGGGGATGAGATGATTTCTACAAGGGAAGACCATTCAGATCTTCCAATGGGCTTTGGTGACTCGCTAATGGCATGGGGGACTTCATTAGCATGGCAAGTGGGCCAGCAGGATGATATCAGGAGAAGCTCACGTGAGCGAGACGCTATCTCTGTAGGGATTGGGTGGCATCTTCGAGAGTATACTCCCGGAGTTCATGAAATGGCCTACGTGGTAGGAGAGCTTCATGAGGAGTTGGCAAATGGCCTACGTGGTAGGAGAGCTTCATGAGGAGTTGGGCATAATGCCACATTATCATGATCCCCTACTCATCGATGTATACAGGGGACTTCTGGTACTTAATGTTGATTTGGGGTAGCATCGGATGTGCTCTAGCCACGAAATTTGGTGGAGAGGTTGAGGCACATGAGATCTCCAATACCCAGAAAGGGTTTGGGCAGATTCTAAACAGTTAGGGATATATTAAAATAATTAATATTTTTAATGGAGTCCCTAAGTCTAAACTTAGGGAAATTAAAATATTAATGTGGATTAATATAAAATTGTGTTAGAATGGTCCAAAAGACATGGATCAAGCCAGATCTAATCTTAGTCGTTGATTAGGGACTTAATCTCGGCCATTGATATGTCAACGAGAAAAGTATAAGAGGAGGCTTGAGGGTCACTTGGAGAGTACACCAGATGATTAGTCATTCTATTCTCTAAAGCGAGGCTTGCTAAGAGAGATAGAATCGGTGATCCGTGTTGCAGCTGAGGGGCATTGAGTACAGAGAGACAGAGATAGTGCTGGGAGAGCAACGCATGAGCCAGAGAGAGTGACGCAGTAGCAGCCAGGGCTCACGCAAGGCCACGCAGAGGCAACCAGGAGCTGCGCAGTGCTTCAGAGAGGCCAATGTTGCTGATGCAGAGGGTCAGAAGGCTGACGCAAGGCCTCCTGAGGTTGACACAAACCCATTCAAGGTGATGCAGGGCCAGCGTTGGCAGAGAGGGGCTGACGCAGTCTAGAAAGGCAGACACTGGGGTTTCTGGGGCAGATTGGAGCTGAGCTGCCAGAAGGTTTATTCGGGGTTTCAGCAGGGACATTTGTCTCAGACTGAGAGGTACTATTGCCAAGGAAATTCTCTGTTGGATAAGCCGGATTTGGCACCCAGATTGTACTCTGAAATTGCTTAATAAGAAAACCCTCAAATAGTTGCACCGATTTTCCCACATTGCGTTTTTCTGGGGACATTGGTCCAAAAATAACGATGTCATTTGGTGTGATTGTTTATGTTTCCTTCAATTGTTGATCTGTAATATGCTGAGCATGCACTAGTGTTTATTTTCAGTATTTACATTGTAAATAACTTGTAAGTAATGGAACAAGTAGGTAGGAATAAATCAGTAATGTGCATGGAGGGTTTCTAACTGGTAGGCTTAGAAACTTCAACACTTAACCGGGCAAGATAGTGAGTGGAGCGAGGGGAGCTTCAGGTGGGACAGGATGCCTTGGGATCTTGGTATTGAGTGATTCTTTCATGTCAGGACGGTGCAGAGGTCAGGGACGAATCAATGGCGCATTTGGGACCCTGGCACATTTTTGTAGTGACAATGGGGAGCAACAACTAGAGAGAGCATTGTTCGACAGTTGCTTGAGGACAAGCAACGTTTTGGCAGGGAGGATTGTGATATTCCCACTTAGCAATATTGCTGAGGGAAATATCAATCTTGCCCAATTTTGTCTTATTTCATGTTTGCACTTAGGAGATGTGGGTTCAGAGGTCCCACATGAATTTTGGGATTAAGTGGGAGCCCAAACATTAGGAAGGAAGGAAAATATTGCGACTCTAGTGGAGCGTGGGGGCCAACCCATGAAGAATTACGGCCCACATGTGGAAGACGCTCTCATTGGAGAGAAGTTGGTGGGGAAAGTCCAGCTGAGCCCACATGGGCATTTGGAGGCTCTTTGATAAATAGAGCAAGAGGCACTCATTTTGGGCATTCATTCATCTATTCGAAAACTTGTCTTTGACATAACACGCTTGAGCGGAAACCAAGTCTACAAGTGTTGTTTAGCACACGAGTGTCTCCGAGCAAAGATCTCAACCTTTGCTTCGGTGGACTTCGAGTGCCAGCCCAAGGAGGGAGTTCCATCCTTTCCCGATTGCTCCAGTAGTGGGACTGCGAGTTTGTGTGGAGGAGACACTAGCAGCAGCGCAAGGACTACGTAGTGCTTGGAGGAGACATACTTGGGACTTGAGTGAAGAGATTTTGGGCCTAAAACTCGAGGTGGAGTCCGGGGAAGTGTTGTGGGAGATTTTCCAGCTTTTTGGCAAGGCAGCAAACGCAGCATTTGCTACAAGTTACATCTTTTGCTTGTGGAGGGCCAAGCATTCAGGGTCAATTTTGGAGCGTCAAAACTAGGACAAACCCTTTATAGGTTTTTCTGGGTTTTTGACAAGGACCTCGGAAATAATTTGGCAAAAATTTCTGGGCAGATTTGAGGGGTCAAACAGGGGTCCCAATCCAAGCAGCTGCTAGAGGAGCTAGGGAAAATTTGGGTCGAAATTCCGAGGTCAACATTTGGCCAATTCCTTTGTGGGTTTTTGTGGGTTATTGGTGGAAAGGCCAGGGTTAATTTCCCATAATTTTTGAGCATCGAAGGAGGCCCAAGCAACAGATCTTCACACCCAGCAACGTATTTCTGGGTAGTTCAACACAGAGCCAGGAGATAGAGCAATAACATATTTGAGGGGGACTTCTTATTATTCATTGGGGCTCAGCTAGCTTGCCTTGAGAAAGCCTGGGTGCACTCTTTCCAGCACCTCATTGTACCCTCTTCATACTATAATAAAATGGGTCAGCAATGCAGTTTTTGGCTGTAAAATGGTGTTCTGATGCTTGAGTATTTTCTATGTGTTTTTGGCTATGTTTGCTTTGTTTATCATTGCATATTTCCATTAGGAATATTACACATCATGGCCATCACCATGGTTCCTAGGGTCCCTATATTGGTCCCCTACATCAATAAGGAACCCATGATTGTCCCAACCCCTGGTGGGCGATAAGCTACCCAACCTTCACTGTTGTATCTTACGCATCATGTTCTCATTCCCTAGAGCCCTGAGCGGATACAAAAGAAAAATCAATAAAAGGCAAAAGGCATATGAAGAAGGGTGGAAAAACAAAGACCGAGGTAACGCATGTACCATGATTGCTCCCTCCTACATCTATACACCCAAGTGTGCGCTTCCCTCATCATAGCTACCCTTGTACCATGGCATGTGGCTTGGAGACTTCCCCGATACCCCACTCTGTTCCATCCTTATATCACATGACACCTACCATATGACGAATGTACCATGGACCCGTCACTCCCTTAGAGGTTGAAACCACCTAATAGGATCCTTGAGTAACTTCCTTCTTAAACTTGGAGACACCTGTGCACTCAAAAGCCCATTATGGAAGGGCATGTCACTATGAAGTGGCCACTTGGTTCCATTATTTGTAAGCTCATTTGCTCAATTACACTAATGATTTGTTGTACTGGAAGGTGAGGAGACGCATTCGATCTTATGTAGGATTGCAGGCAGGTCTTCATCTTGGGGTTTGATCTCCCTATACGGGGTCCAAGCCCTCTAGGGGGTCATATCGGCATTTGTAGAGTGTTCGTTGAGAGCCATGGGCCTCCACTATAGCAAAGAGCAGATGGCCATGCCATGGAATCCTTCAGCACCACTCATTGCCTGCTCGTGTTCCACTTATTTGATGATGATGATGCACCTAGACCACCTTGCCCAGTCGGCTACACATTTGCACCACACACTTGGCAAGTTATCCAAGGCCCATATGGGGTTGTGTCTCACCATGGGAGACAAAGGGAGGGCTTGCATCATTGTTCCAGCCCTTGCAGATGGGATACATGCTTGTTCGATTCAATTGGAGACCCATGAGGATGATTTTGTGCCCCCACAGCCACTCAGGGCCACCACAGGTCATTTGCTTGGAGATCAAGGGGCCATCCCCTTCATCACTATTCTTGGAGCCTTTTCATTCACTTTGGCACATGATGTACTCCATTTGGCCTCCCAACGGCCCTCCTAGCTACTTGTGTATCATTTCAGCCCACTTGAGAGGCTTATTTTTCATATCATGGAGTTATTTGGTGGGCTTGTCAACAAAAGGTTGTTATTTGTACATTATTTTATTATTAGGGGCGTCATTAGGCCTAATTAGGTAAGTCGAATCCCTTAGGGGATCACATATATGGATGAGAGGTTCTTTTCATTCCTCGTCATCTCTGGAATTTGCATCTCTTTGGAAAAAGAACTCGGACTTGCTATTTGATGGACGAATTGGATTTTAATTTATGCATTTTGATGTTTGGATATTTTCTACTTGTCTTGGAGCTACATTTTTTCAAGTCTAATTGATGGATATAGTCTTCTTGTCATGTAAGTGCTTCTTGCTTGATTAATTTTGTGCCCTAATTGATGATGTGAAATTCATAAACACATTGTAATCTTGGCTCGTTGTATACATTATTTACTTTGGCAAGGAAAGCAAACTATTCCTACGGGTGGGTTAATTCTTTACACCTTGAAACTCCATTATCTTGCACCACAAAGTATAAATCCTATTCCTAGGGGTGGGTTAATTCTTTACACCTTGAAACTCCATTATCTTACACCATGAAGTATAAATCCTTGTTGTTGCCTTGTAGTTGCTTCTCTAGGGCATGTGAAGATGCAATAAGCCTCCTTGAAAGATAAAGAATCCTAAATCAAAATCAATTTGACTCCATTCTCCTCAATAGGCAAGGCGCTGGTCTACAAGTCCTCGGTGATCACCATAAATTCTTCTCCTTTCTTAAATTTTCATGCCCTAACCCTAGACAACCTTTCTAGGGAATCCAACAATTTCAATTCTAGCCACTAGTTTGCTTAGCGAGTTGGTGAGGAGCTGCATTGGGATATCCTCTACATGCCCTCCAAATTTGAAGTCAATCCCACGGTCGCTTTGTGAAATACATGAAGCCCTAGCTCCCAAGTCGTTTTGCCCTTGGTCCTTCTAGGTTAGCAGCCTTCAAAGGGATCTATTCAACTTGAAAACTCAAAGGAAGTTCACTTATTTTGATCCATTCTTCTCCCTTGCTTAATCTAGACCTTTTGTTTGAAGTTTCACCTGAAACCCTAAGCTTTGCTTAAGGTCTTCTCGGGGTTCTTTGTGGTCCTATTACTTCATTATTCATTATCTCACAAGGCCACCTAGAAACCTTTTTCCCTTAGGAATCTTAGGTCTATGGCATCTCTTGTCAATAAATATCACTAATCCTAGGTCTAGGCCTCCTTTGACCCTTTCTTGGAAAGCCCCACACCTTGCTTCTAAGGCAAGCAAACTCTATCAATGAGTCTCTCCTGTGAATGGGCTTTAGAAATCACTACCTATTTAATCATTGACTTATCATTCATTAGTGATTTCCCTCATACCGAGACTCCTCCTATTGTTGAAAGTCCGTAAAGAGCAGGGGACATCAACTGAGGTGACATTGGTTCCTTGTCCCATTCTTAACACTTGATCTAGTAGCTATCCCTTAGGAACCCCTCCTAGGACCCTTGCTAAATTGAGTAGTAACACTCCCCAACTGACATTACCCTTGAAATCCTTAGGTCTAGCCCCTCATACTCATCAATACCTGATGCATCTGAGTTCACCAAATATGCAACCAAGTTTGGCTCTCTCTCACACGCTAGCTCATTCACCAAATGGGGCATCGTGGGATGGCCAGCTTGGCCATGCAAAGGGGTGTGAGGCTACTAGAATGTACACTCATGCATGTGGCTTCCTCCCCCTGCTCTGAAACCCCCATCACCTTGAGGTTCTGACTCTTGTCTGTTGTTCACATGCAAGCCCATCACCTACTGCATCATATCCATCATGAGTTGGCCCTACCTCAACATTTGTTGGTTTGTCCTCGATAGTTCCTCCAAAACCTGATTTTGGCCCCCTTGTCTATGTTGATCGGGACCCTCTTGGTTCTACATGCGCTCTCTGAAATTTTCTAACTCGGTATCTAAAAATGGGTCTTGCCCTCCTCCTCTGCCACGGCCTCTACCTCTTCCCTTGCCTCGACCCTTTTGAAAAATGACTCCTTAGTATCTGGGTGGCCTTACTTGCTTTTATCTCCCCACACTAGCCAAGAACATGCTCTGATACCACTGTAATATTCCTAAATGGAAATATTAAGTGTAAACATTGGCATGACCTATGAACAGCAAATTGAATTTTCATACACCCACAAATTATAATTCTACACAAGTAAAATACGTTGGCAACTGAGTCATTTTATTAATCTAAGAGAAATTGAGTACAATATGAGTGGAACAAAGGCATGACAAACCCAAGTAGCAATGAGTTGCCCACAAGCTTAAATGTCTCGACCCAGAAAATCCCTACGCTACATTTGGAATTATGGACAGTGCTGCAAAAGGAAAATAGTTGTATCGGTCTCAAAAGTGCTCAGAAAAGGATGAAATGACTACTAGTGCTCTTTCTCATTCAGCGTCACCAAACCCGGAAAGGAATTGGCTCCCAAGTGCACCACCGGGAAACCCACAAAAAGCGTGAGTTACCTAGTCTCCCTAGCCACACGCACTGCTAAAACACATTGTTGGGTACTCCACCAACATCCTGAAAACTCCACTAAAGTTACTGCCAAAATTCTCCTCCAATTTCTCCTTGAAGCTCTACGCCTTACACCCCTAATTACCTTTGTACCTTAGCCCTGCGTATCAATAGCCAAAAAATGCCTTTGCAGACCCAGTAGGACAAATACTTGGCTTGAGATGCTCCCTCACTTCCTAGGCTGCAAACCACCCAAAATATCCAGCAAATCACACTCCAAATCAGCCCCAAAATTCCTGGAATTTATATCACTCCATGACTGCCTCCCACAATTGGTGCGAATTATCCCCAGCGTCCTGGTAAAACGCAAAAGTGGACATAGTCCCCTTGTCCCTGCTCTGGAAAGGGCTACAAAATGCATGAAATCTCCCCTAGGGTGGCAATCAAGGTCCACCGAAGCAAGCGTTGAGATCTTTGCTCGGAAATCTCCTTATGCTAGGCAACACTGTGTTGGCTTGGCTGAGCATCTCAACCAAACAATTAGGTTCATATGTAAAATTGACAAAAATCCCTAAGCAATGGCCTTCACCTTCCATTTAAGCTTGTTGCCTCCCTTTTTCCTCCTTATGGGCCCCTTCCTCCACTTAGTTCGATTTTCCCTCTCTTTTCTCTCTACACAAATTCGTGTTGCCTCCAAGGGGTGCGTAAGGCCAATGTGGGTGGTCCCACAACCCACCAAAATTTTGATTTTTCCCCTCCTCCTAAGTTAGTCACCAAAATTCAATGCCTAAGCAAAAATTGTGCCAAAATTATGATGCCCCTTTTGTCACTTAAGAAATTGGGGATGTTATAGCTTAATTTAGAACTTGAGCTCTAATAGCGAGTTAACTAAGAGTGTTACTTGCTCTCCTTCCAATTATCACTGGAATTGTTAACTCGTGCTCTCTCCAATCAACATTAGAGATCTAACTCGCTCTTCCTTCAATCAAGACTGAAGACTATCTCGCTCTAACTGAACTGCTAACTTCATCTCGTTCTATAGTCAAACTGATGAAGACTCCACTTAACTAAAGCTCCAACTCCGCGCATGCTAACTTGATTATTCGAGTAAACTGGAAGTAACTCATCCTAACTTAAGTCTAACTCATGAGGACAACTCGAGGTCTTCATTGGCTAAGGCACAAGCCAGAAGACCTTGCTCACTACATTTTCAATAAGAGACACACCTAGATCATCTAGTCATCAAGAATACTTGGTCAAACCTAGTCCACAACCTCCTAGTCAAGCGATAAGTCTACCCCACAACCTTTGCTCGATCTAATCTACTAGGGAAGAATTTCGTCCTCATACTATGCCTTGGTCCTATTGCCTTTCATAGAGCTTTTGACCTCAAAGATTCGGTCCCTCCACAATATGCTATCATAGGGATATTTGGTCCTTCAACACAGAGATCCTGCACTTCAAATGCGTCCTCTTTATTGAACTTAGATTTACTTATTCACTGCCTCAAACAGACCTCTTCGCTAGCCTCAGATTCACTTCATTGTCTCCGATAGACCTCTTCGATGGCCTCAAATTCACTTCTTCACTGCCTCATATAGGCCAAATAACTTGCCTTAGACCAGCCAAATCGCTTGCTTGGAAAGGAGGTTGAATGCCTCATATATATAGTCTTTTGTCGGGCCAAATGGGTGCCTCTTAGGTTTGGGCTGACTTGACTAGGTGAATGGCCGACTTGGCTATTTTGGAGACAAATAATTTATTTTTCAAAATTTAAATGGTCTCTTTTAATAAGGACATGAAGAACATGCCTTAATATTTTTCTTTTGACGCTGCATGAAGAACAGGTTTTACATTTGTCATTATAAATACATCAAGGCCAAAAACATTAATTACCGAGACCAGCCATAGCTACAAAATTCAACAAGCACGGCCTCTATAATAGAAATTCTGCCCTATTGAAAGTGCAATTTCGGCCTCTTGAATTTAGCCCTTCTAGTGGTATAAATTTGGCCCATTCATAAAATGATCTTCAACAATGAGTCCAGCCTCCAACAAAGGAACTCAGCTCCAACAAATAATCATTTCCTTGCCAAGAAGTTTGGCCTCCTTCATAGAAGAACTCAGCCTCCAATGGTGAAACTCAACTTCAAAAATATTCGGCCTCCATGAAGAATAATAAATCTGGCCACAAGAAAGATTCGACCCTCCAAAATAGTGTGACCTCCACGAAGGACAAACTTGCCCTCCAAAGATCAACACAGCCTCCAAGGAAAGAAGATCTGGAAATACAACTCGACCTCCAACTAGAATTATCAATCCGGCCCCTTGAAGATGATAATTTCGACCTCCTTAGAAATACTAATTCAGCCCTCCTGGAAATAATGATATCGGCCTCCTTCTGAACTAGCAATTTCAGCCCCTTGCTATAGAGAATTCGGCCTCCTGCAAACAATAACCCTACTCAGAAATTCAACCTCCAAATCCAGGGTTTCTCCTTCAAAAAATTCGCTCCAACACCTGCAATAGTCACAAATGGAAGACTTGAAGTGATCTCCCTCAAGAGCCAACCAGGGCGGCACTCGAAGTCCACCAAAATCAGTTGTAAGTTTCGCTTGAAGCCCTTGCACTAGACTCCTTTGAGCCAAGTCGATTTTCAAAAAATGATCAATAGAATAGGATGGTTGTAAAGTGGTGTCCTCTTCCCTTTTTAAAGATTCGTTTGGACCTTCTCCCCTCTTCTAAAAGCATCTTTATTATTATTTTATTTGATAAAGTCACTTAGTGGGTTTTTTCTTATTTTCTCCAAGGGACTTTTGCCCCTTTTATTTATTTATATTATAGAGTTAGGAAAAAATTTTGTCCCATTAGTAATTTCCCCTTTTTCTAGCTTAAAGGAGACGAGTTAGGCTAGAAGGAAGACAACTACAAGATCAAGTGATTGGGGGAATTACAACACAAGCAACCAAGGACCAACTCATATAGACATATGATGGTTGGCAATAAGGTCTCTAATATGCCAATGTGTTATAAACAAAAATAGCACACACACATATAATAATTCATAATTAATAATAAAAAAGTGTGAAAGGGCACATCTCAATGAAAAGATATGACTTCTTATGAAAAGGCACTTCTGCCTAATATATATATATATGTGGCCCTCATTTGTAATCAGTGTTGTGGGGGAGCGCCCCTCCCCCCTCGATCCCGCTCCCAATCCACGCTCCAAGCGGGAGCGACTCGAGAGAGGGTCGGGAGCGCGCTCTTGAAAACGCTCCCGAAATCCGCGCTCCAAGCGGGAGCAACTCGGGAGTGGGTCGGGAGCGCGCTCCCATAAAAAAATTGCACTCCCTGCGTATTTCCGAAGAGAAGCAGGGAGCGTCGCTCCCGTCGCTCTGGGAGCGATTTTTATAACCTAGGAGCGGTCAAGGAGCGATCGATCCTGACCGCTCCTGGGTTATAAAAATCGCTCCCAGAGCAACGAGAGAGACCATCGGGAGCAGACCGCACGGAAAAAACAAAAAAAAATAAATAAATAAATTTGGGCGGAAAAAAAAAATAAATAAATAAATTAAAAAAAAAAGGGAGGGAGGGAGGGAGGGAGGGAGGGAGGGTTTCATTTCATCATTGTGAGAGTGAGAGTAAGATTGAGATTGAGAGAGGGAGATTGAGAGAGGGTGAGAGTGAGGAGCAAGGAGCGAGTGAGAAAGAGCAAGAAGAGAGCAAGAGAGAGTGAGGAGCAACGAGAGAGCAAGAGAGTGAGAGAACAAGAGAAAGCAAGGAGCAAGGGGAGATTGAAGAGCTTGCAAGGGGAGATTGGACGCCAAAGAAGTGGGCTCTACAATATTGAATAAAGTGTCTAGCAATTTTTTTTTAATGTTTATTAAATTATTCCTAGATAAATAAATAAATTTTTCTCTATTTCCCATTCCCATTCCCATTCCATTTTTTAAAATTTTGCATATTCAAAACTTAAAATTTCAAACAGCATAGTTATATTTCTTGGCATTTTCTTCTTCTTGGTTCCTTTTTTGGTTATTATGTTGCTGGAGAGTAGAAAAAGGAGGGTTGAAATTGAAAATGAAGAAGGGGATGAAGAAGGGGGTCATAGTGGATTTGATGAAAACCCTAGTGAGGAGGAGCTGGAGGAGAGTGAACATGAGTCGGCTCAAAAAACTAAACAAGACCAAACCCCATTGTGGAAATATGTTAACAGGCCTGAAGCAGGGAAAGGGGGTGGAACCACTAAATTTCATTGCCCCCATTGCAACAATAATTACACAGGTTCATACACCCATGCCAGAAAACACCTCTGCGGGAAAATGCCATGGGATGGAGATAAACAAATAGGAATCAAAACTTGTACAGGAGTGTCAGCAGCAAATAGAGCCAAATACATAAGGGAAGAGGAGGAAGCCCAATATAAATCTAAAAAATCAAAGGATTTCTTTGAACCAAGCTCACAATCACATGAACAAAGAACTCCTTCAAGATCCTCCCAAGGCAGTGGATATGGAGGCACAGGGTCACCAGGTTTAAGGCGTAGAACCATATCAGATTTCCTTGATGAAGGGTGTAGGAATGATGTGGATTCAAAAGTTTACAGGTTTCTCTATGCATGTGGGATACCATTCAATGTTCTTCGCTCACCTTATTGGCACGAAATGGTTTCTGCCATAAATGATGCCCCTAAAGGATACAAGAGCCCTAGGTATGACAAGGCAAGAACCGTTGGACTTGATCATGAAAAAGCAAAAATATCACATTCTTTGAATAGAATGACAAGTTCTTGGACTGACCATGGGGTGTCCATTGTATCTGATGGATGGACAAATGTAAAAGGCAAGCCATTGATAAATGTTCTTGCTGTGTCTGTTAGTGGTGCCATCTTTCTTTCAGCATATGATTACTCAGACAAGTTCAAGACCGCCATCAACATTGCAGAACCATTACTTGAAACAATTGACTGTATTGGGCCATACAATGTCATCCAAGTCATCACTGATAATGCTCCTAATTGTAAGGCAGCGGGAGCAATTATTGAGGATAAATACCCCAACATATTTTGGTCTGGGTGTTTGGTTCACACAATGAACCTTTTGATGCATGATATTGTTAAGAACAAAAACGAACAATACAAATGGATTGGTGATTTGTACAAGAAAGGAAAACAAATGATAAAATTTATTACAAATCATAGCAATACCCATGGCCTTTTCCGTAGTCACTCAAGATTGGAGTTGTTGAAGATTGCGAGGACTAGATTTGGTAGCTATTACCTCACCTTCAAGCGCCTTTTGAAGGTAAGAGAGTCATTGGCTAGCATGGTATCAGTCCACAATGGCAGGTATTAAAGGAAAGGGCTACAAATGCAGCGGACAGGCAAGGTTTTGAATAGGTGGAGGAGGTCGCTCTTGATGGTATGTTTTGGGCAGGTGTGAGGCAAGTATTGGATTTCACCAAGCCCATTTATCACATGATTCGATGTGCAGATACAGATAAACCAGTGATTGGCGAGGTGTATGAGCAGATGGATACCATGTTGGGGCACATAAAAGATATTGTTCATAAAAATGATCCCAACTTGTACACACTGATTCACAATTGTGTGTGTATACGATGGGATAAAATTAATGTTCCACTACATGGCTTGGCGTATATCCTTACGCCAAAATACTACTCTACATCTTGGTTGGGCCAACCTGCACTAGGGGGTGGGGTTAGGGCCAAACCCCATATAGATGAAGAGGTATCTACAGGATATTTGGAAGCATTAGAAAAGTTGATACCTGACAGAGAGGAATGTGCTAGTGTGCGTCTTGAAATAGGCAGATACTTCAGTTGCACTCGTTTGTTTGGTACCTTTCATGCAATGGAAGATAGAGATAGATTTGATGCTCTCACATGGTGGGAATCATATGGTGGCCATGGACTTTTGCCAAAATTGGCAAAAAAAGTTCTCTCACAGGTTGTAAATACTTCTTCTGCAAAGAGGTGTTGGAGCACCTATAGCTTCATACATAATGTGAAAAGAAACAGACTCAATGAAAACCGGGCAGAAAGCTTGGTTTATGTGCACTACAACTTGAGGTTGTTGAGTCATTACTGTGATCGGGCTTATGAGGATCCAACATATAAAATTTGGGACAACCACCCAGAGGATGATAATTTGGAGGATGGCACTATACATCTTGAAGAACTGGAAGCGGAACTTATAAGAGAGGAAGATGAAGCAACAACCATGCCACCTCCACCATCCAGTAGCAGTGCTCGAGTTCCGAGTCTTGTTCCTTTGCTGTCGCTGCCTCCATCTACACCCTCACATGGAGGGCATGTGCCTTCTGCTTTGGTCGTCGGTCTGTGTGGGAGACTCCTAGAAGACCACCATAACCTGCTCATACATTAGACACTTCTCGTGGCAAGGGCCACATGTAGTAGTAGATAATAGATTTACAGTTTACTTGTCTTTTCTAGTTTCTATTAGTTTTCATAACTGTTGAGTCTTGACTCTTTCATATCATAATGATATTTTTTGTTAACAGTATATGACTGTGACAATTTAAGTTTGAAGTTTGAAGTTGGCAATTATAACTCATTGGTAATAATTCTGAATTATGAATATGATGCTTCGTGAAAGTTGTTTCATTTCATTTCATAATTCATTTTATAACATTTCATTTCATGTTAGATATTATTTCTTGTGATGGTTAAACTTAGATTACAAGTACAACTTTGGTGATCAATGACGATAAATGTTATATATTGAATTTTCAATTTTGAAAGCTTGAAGTTGAAACTTTAAGATTGATGAATCATGATTGACTCAATATGTTGTATGTTACTAACTTGTGGATGTGGTTGATGAAGAATCAAGATTATAACTTCTAGATGATTGATGTTATATGGTTGATGGTTCAATGATCAATCTATGTTTTTTAATGTTTTTTATATCTAATTCATCATTCTACATGTTTTTGTTGACATATATGTATTAAAATATAAAAAATATATATATATATTATATAAAAATCGCTCCGGGATTTGCTCCCAAACCGGGAGCTTTTGAAAATGTCACTCCCGCTCCCGATTTCGCTCCCACTCCCAAGTAACACTGTTTGTAATCATATCATATCATATCATATCAAGTTTTCATACATTATTCAATATACTATTATTCCTAAATGGATTTCTTTATTGTATTCCAAATATTTTGGATATTTAACTCATGAGCCAGGTTTGGTTATCACATTTTCTGATCCGGGCCATTGGCCATACTTCTTTTCAAACCTTGTCTGACAAGGCTTTTAGTCACACTCAGAGCTTAAAATAATCCAGAAGAAAATATGTTATCAGGACTCAGCACTTAATAAAAATGTGCAGCTTGAACTGGAACAACTTGATCAGGGACAGAATTTGAAAAGGAACCTTCATAAGTGAAAGAGGCCTAACAAATATGGCTATGAACCAACTGTTTCCAGCTTTTTTTCAACTGAACCTCACCATACATGCTAAAAAACAGTTGGAGTCTCACTTTTGAGTCATCATTTCAATAATCTGGGACAATTTTCTGATGCTGTTGTTATACCAAAATGAGATGCTGTCATGACAGAGGAGTATTCTTCCTTGCTACAGAATCACACATAGAATCTCATTCCTCTTCCCAAGAAACAAAAACTGGTTCTTTGTAAATAGGTCCACACAACCAAATATGCAGTGAATGGCTCTATTGACAAGCACAAGGCACATCCTTTGGCCAAGGGATTTTCACAGATTGAAGGTATTGATTATTCCAAGAACTTTGCTCCTATTTCCATTTCTCTTTGCTGCCTCCAAAGGTTGGTTAGACTATTCGATGGATGTCAAGAGTGCTTGTTTGCATGATGATTTACAGGAGGAAAACTAGATGGAGCAGTGTCTTGGTTTTGTGTAGGATCCTTCAATTGTTTTAGGCTCCAACATTCACTGTATGGTCTCAAACAAGCCCCACGAGATTGGTGAGAAAAGACGGAAATCTTCTAATTGCTTCAGGTTTTCATCATTGTCATTCTAACCCTACAATATACACTAAGAAGCAAAGCACTGATCTCTTGATTTGGGTTCTGTATGTGGATAACTTGCTTCTCACAAGCAATTCTTCATCCATAATTCAAAGTGTTCAACAGGCATTGATGGAGCAATTTGATATGATAGACCTCGGTCCTCTGTATTATTTTCTTGGTCTGCAAGTCCTTCAACCTATAGAAGGGATCTCTATTTTTCTGCAGCTTTGTGCACTTGATTTACTTCAATGTATTGGCATGGTTGATTGCAAGCGTGCACGAACTCCATGTCAATTAGGCGTTACATTTTCCGCTAGTTGCTTATCACCATGCATTAGTCCATTATACAAGCAACTAGCTGGGAATCTCCGGTATTTCACTCATACACACCCCTGACATTTCCTTTGCAGTTGCACTTGTTTTTTGCTTCTCTCAAGATCCACATGAGAGTCACTGGAATGCAGTCGAGCATATTCAGAGGTACATTTAGGGTACTACCAATTTTCATATTCAATAAACCTCCGGTACTTCTCAGCTTTGTGGGTTTCACTGACGCAGATTGGGCTGTTTCAGTTGATGATCAGAGGTCATTTGGTTTTGTTTATCACTTTGGCTCTACTCCTACTGCCTGTTCCTGCAAGAAGCAATTAGAGATTGCATTATCTTCTATGAAAGTTGAATATAATGCCATAATTCTTGCTAGTCAAAGAGGTTCTTTGGCTTCATTGGCTGATGATGAATTTGGCCTTCATCTGGATCATTCCACTACTCTTTGGTGTGATCATCAGAGTGCCATACACATTTCTCACAACACATTGAGACCCACATGCACTTCATTCAACAGCTCATCTAGGATGGTATTATCAGCTTGGAGTATTTGCCTATTGAAGCACATTGCCAACACCTTCAGTAAACCTTTGGCATCACCTCAATTTCTTCATTTGCAATCAATGCTTGGGGTAGTGACAATTATTCCTGGGGGGTCAGCTTGAGTCCTCCCTGCTTCAGATGTTTTTAATGTTGTTTACTCTCTTATGGAGAAGAGTTATTTTCTGACAAGTTTTTCTTGTTTTCTTTGCTTATGAGAATTTGTATTTGAGTACCTTAACTTGCCTCATTTCCATGACCCATTTTTGAGTCATTTTTGTTTCTTCTACATTTCACTTAGGGGTGGTGTTAGTAGACAGTTGTAAGCCAACTATCCACAGTTGTAAGATTACGTATGGAAGTAATTATTTGCTCAGATGGCATACAGTTAGCATAAAAGCCAACTATCCTTCTTAAATGCTAGGCTTCTCCAGATTTGTTATAAATAAAGCATTTCCTGTTCTATTTCAGTACAGCAGATCTTACAAATGCAGCTTTCCCTCTCCTGTAGAAGGTTTCTTTGGTTTGTGTAAAGGTTTTTTTCTCTTGGGATGTTCTTTTCTCAACAACTTTGGGGAAAAAAGAGTGCTTGTAACATTGGTCATCATTTTGAAAATTAGATGTGGAAATGACAAGAAAATTCTTGGTGAGGATGCATGCCCTTGAAAGAAAAATTCAATATTCAAATGTTGGAATGAGTATTCCAAATATTGAGTTGTAATTTTATTTTTCTTATTATATAGAATCTAGATAGGGACTTCAAGAATAAAATCACATTTATTTGTAAAATTTCCTGTGGATCTTATAGGCTGTTTGTTTTAATAGACGTTAATAAAGTTCAAATTCTGAAAGTTCTCTCTTTTCCAAACACAAAATAGACTAAAACAAATACTCATTTATTAGTGAACCCAATGACCTTTATCATTGAACAGCATGTCAATGGATTATCAGAGAAATACGAGAGTGTGCCTTACATGACTAGAAGGTCCGAAGTTATTAACGATCAAGAAAAATGACGAAGGCTTGCATGTAATTAATATTGGCATTGGCATCAGGACAATACGATCAAGCTAAAAACACGCACTCCAGCTGTTCAAAAATGTATACCTGAAAATTCAAGAGTACAATGAAAAATACACACACCAGTTTATTAGTTACCTTGTTTCTTTCCTGCCAGAAATGCATATAGTGTATACCATAACTAGAATCCAGACCATGCAAACAAGGCATAAGGAAAATTTAATCTTTGTCAGGTGTTAAAATTGAAAAGGCTGATTAAATATTCACTTTTGAGACGAAAGATCAGCTGCCTAGAGACTGTCTCATAAAGCTTCTTAAGCACTGCTTATCATATAGGAAAGATTCGAGTCAAAGCTTAAAACATATAAAAAGCAAGAAATCATCCTGTAACAAACAAGCTGGTTTGCTTCCCACATAACTTTCAAAACACAATTTACAGCCTAGCAACAAAATTTGGATTTGTGAACAGTGACCAACAAAAGAAACCATAATT
Source organism: Pinus tabuliformis (assembly GCA_031772625.1). Classification (NCBI taxonomy): domain Eukaryota; kingdom Viridiplantae; phylum Streptophyta; class Pinopsida; order Pinales; family Pinaceae; genus Pinus; species Pinus tabuliformis. The sequence goes on along the minus strand of CM062815.1, from coordinate 165,083,271 downwards.
TTTTCCGCACCACTTCCTATAATAGCATAATCACTGCATATGTTGTTAGGCAGGAAAGTAGTGATCAAAACTTGTAGACATGACACCTCTTTAAAGGCCATTTTGAATATCATAAAAAAGTGAATGAGAATACCCTTCATAAAAAATTCAAAGCCATAATATGTCGTCAATATTGAAGTATAATTTTTCAATGGTTTGATATAAAGGGTTTTACTGTATGGTTTTTGCATTTTGCATTGACCATACACATTCCCTAGGATATCATTCTGTGGGGTTTTCATCATGTATTAACCATACCTGACCTGCCTTGTGATAACACCAAGGTCCTCAATTCATGCTAGTGATGCCTCACATCTGCTGGAGTTCCTCGTGAGTCCCCTGACTACAGTCTAAACATGTAATTGCATTCTCCCATTTAATGTTTAGTACCATGGTGGGGTCCCTTAGCCTAGACTTTGACCTTTCCCTCTGGTCACATATTTGGCTTAGTAGACTCTTTGACCAATTCATCTGGGCCACTCCCTTCTGAATTGGGCCTATCTTCAGCCTTATACACTGATTGCGCACACATTATTTGATAATGGTAGAATTGATATTTTAATCAGCAGCAGCATTTATTTGGTTTATTTTCCCCAGCAATCTAGCAGCCTGATTTAAATCCAAATTTTTATTTGACCAGTGCCTTACAGTATTGTGCAATTTAGAAGAAGAAGAAAGAAATAGATTAAACTAGGCAGAATATCAGCAAGACAATTGCAACAACGAGTCTTTAAGGGTAAAAGACTATAAAATACGAATCTTTAAAACAGTGAAAGAAATCAGGACAAAGAATTTCCAGGCAATCAAGAATTCTTCAGTGGCCAAAAAGAAAGGATGGCTTCTTTTCTTCATTACTCGAAGCTAATGAAAACAAGGTATGAATAATTTCAGGTCATGATCATGCCTAAATCAAAGGACCTAAGTACACAAGAGAATAAAAACTGAAAATCATTATCCCTGCATAACTCTAGAATATGAAATCTGCAATAGAAATATGCAGGACATTTATGTTGATTTTGGGTAGCATCGGATGTGCTCTAGGCCTCAAATTTTGCAGGGAGGCTTGGGCACATGTATTCTAAAGAACCCAGAAAGTGTTTTGGGAAATTCCACCCAAAAACGATTTTATTAAAATAATTAATATTTTTAATGGAGTTTCTAAATCTAAACTTAGGAAAATTAAAATATTAATGGTTATTAATCTAATTGTGGGTGTAACTTCTAGAAGAAGATGGAGATCAAGCCAAAACAATCTCAGCGTTTGATTAGAAGTTAATATAGGCCGTTGGTTGTCCAACAGAAAGATATAAGAAGGGGCTTGAGGGTCATCTGGAAAACACACCGAGAGATCAAGAAATCGATTTTCTGGAGTGAGAAGTTCTCAGGAGGAAATTCAATTGAGGAGATTTCTTACAGTTGAGGGGCAGGGATAGCATCCGGAGAGAGAGATTTTCTCAGCCGGAGAATCATCAGCAGAGAGAGTCAGAGAATAATCCAGCAGTGGCAACGCTAAGCCAGAGGGGCTGATGCAGAGGCAGCACAGAAGCCAAGAGGGAGTCTGAAATTTGCAAAGGGAATTCGAGTTTCAGAAGCCGGGAGCCGGGGTGTGAGACCGGGAGGCAGAAATCGAATCTCCTGGGCAACAAATCGACCAACCAGAGGATTGACGTTGTCCCCAGAGAGCTTGACGCTAGGCTGACGCAGATACAGCGCAGAAGCAGCGAGAAAATCTAAGGGCAATCATTCTAGGGCTAGATCAACCAGGATTTCCAGTGATAGTGTGAGGTAATCTCACAATTCTTTCTGCCAGTATTTCTCTCTTTGTAACTGAATAACCTGAGAGGTATTCAGAGATGTATTCAGAATTTGCTACTGCTTAATAATAATAAACCCTCAGAACTGTTGCACCGGTTTTCCCGCATTGGGTTTTTCCAGGGACATTTGTCCAAAAATAACGGTGTCTATTGTGTTGTATTTTCTTTCTTGCTCAGTATCTTGTTTCCACTTATAATTTAATTAAGTGAAGGTTTCAGTGTATGTATGACGATATTTGCCGTAGGAAACTGCAAGTAATTTGGTTAAAGGAATTTAACAAATAGGAGTAATATCATCAGTTGTTGCAGTAGGGGTTCCTGTTGAGGAATTTTCATAATTTAACCACTGAAAACACTTGAATGTAGCCTAGAGACTAAGCGATAAAAGAAGAGAAGTGAATGGTTGAAGAGTAGAAGTTTGAAGATACACCAATGCCTTGGATTGAATTACTGTTTCTCTTCTTATATTTGTCTTTGCTGCCTCAAAGTTACAAATTCGGTATGCCCTCTAAAAACATCAACGCGCCTTCTGCCAAAATAGCAAAAGCACCTCTTCAAAAAATAGCATCTTATGTTTCCTAAAATAGAACCAACCAAACTCCAAATGCAACACCCTCAACTCCCTGAGATAACAACCTTTCTAAGTCCCTAAGAGACAGTGCCCTTTCCTAGGTACAGCAGTACGTTCTCTAGAACAAAGCATTCCCCATCATCTCTAAAGATTGCAGCAACAGCCAGACCCTTTCCCTAAAAATAACAATAGTGTTTCTTCCTCAAGAGCAACAACTTTCTCTAGAAATGTCAACCCTGATTTTCTAGAAATAGCACCAATTTTTTCTAAAAATATCTTATTTTTTTCTTAAGGTGGCAAACAAATTATACCATAAGAATACTGCTATTTGACTGAAATTCATAGCATAAACCTTCCATAACAGCAGTGCCTCCTATGCATGCTTTCAAGAGAAAATTTCATGACAAAGAGAGCTTCATTATCCAAGAATACACATGTTTCCTGTTATTGATGCTACTGACATCAGCCCACAAACATCTGAATATACAATGTCTAGAATCCCCTTAGACATACACTCATTGCTTAGGAAAGCATCCTTGGCATTCTTGTGAAGCATGCACCCTCTGCATACACCATGCTACTCAATACTAAACTCTGGAATACCTGTGACTATATCCCCCAGAATAAGAAATTCCCTGTGATGCAGGCACCCCATCCTCTTGTGCCACAATTCACACAAGTTGTCATTGTTATCCACCAAAACTAGAACAGGTTCACCTTGAAACCTGTACAAATTACCTTCTATAACCCCTACTACTTGAGTTGCATCTGGGCTAAAATATTTCAGCCTGATGAGGACTTGTTGGTTATTGGACTCAATTGCAAAGCCCTTATCCTCCATGACTGAAACTAAAAGCAAATTCTTCCTGGGCCTTAGAACAACAAGAAATCATCAAAATCTAAAGAATTACCTGACTCAGTGACTTGAGACGGAAGAGAATAGTACCAACCCTGCTACTAAGTACTCGGCATCATCACCAAGCTCAACCCGTATTCCTAATTCAAACTTCTTCAGAATAGAAAACAACTATCAGGCTGATGTGATATGTCAAGATGCCCCACTGTCTACATACCACACATTTCTCAGAATCGCACTAGTAGAAAGGCATGATATCATCAAGGAATCCTTCTCAAACTTGGCAGCAAACTCATTTATCTAAGTTTCTGCAAAGATTGCTAACTGTTCCTATTGTTGCTTTCCTTTACCTGTCTTCTTCTTTGGCCACTGTGATGCATAATGATCATGCTTATGATAAATGAAGCACTTGATTTTACTAAATTCCTTCTTTCCTGGCAGTGTGGTTGACTCCTCACTCTTTTTCATACCCTTGTTCAGCCTTTTACCTCTGCCCTTATTTCACTGACCAAATAGAGCTAGGTTCTCATCACCAACCTTCTTGTCGGCCTTTGATTCCATCCTAATCTCCTCCTAGATACAGTCATCCCAAATTCTTTCAAAGTCAAGAAGATTTTCCCGAGCACAAATACCTTTGACAAATGGTTCCCATGGAACTGGCAAACCATTTAGTGCCATGTTCACTAGCTCTGCATCTTCAACCGTCTCTCTAACTGCTGCAAGTTAATCATAATGTATGTGATCTTCATAAGGTAACCAGTGAATCTTAGTTTGTTCCACGATATCATCTTCCTCTTTATGTTCTGCACTGGTAAAGACTATGTAGGGCATCAAACAGCTCCTTCGCCATCTTCTTCTCAGATACATGAGCGATCAAATGATCCTTTATGGCATCCAAGATCATTTGTTTGGCCTTCATTTCCTTCTTGTTGAGAGCTACCAACTATCGCGGACCTGTAGGCATAGTCACAGCATCCTTGACAACATCCCAGAGATCATTCTCTTTTAGTAAGAGGGTAACCCTCACCTTCTATGCTAAGAGATATGAGACACCATCCAATCCACCTTCAAACCTGAGGCTAGTTGATGCCATCTTTAAGATCTATTGCACATACTCCCAAATCTGAAAATTAGTTTGAAATCCTCTAACTGTTGTGCTTCTTTCCAGCAGTTGATTTACCACTACAAATCCTTGAGAATCTAAATCAAAGAAGTTACCTTTGATAGCACGTGAAAATTTCATGCCCTAGGTGACTAATGTCTTTATGATCTCAATCAAACAAGTCGATTGTTGAATTTAATTAATGATAAAATTAAATTTTTAGACCATAGCATCAATAACAAAATAGCAAGAGGACATTACCCCAGGCCATTATGCAAGCTATGTTTGCAGCATCTCGCCTCAAGATTGAAACCATCTTCAAAATAGTTTCTTTTTTGCACTAAATTTGGCAAATTTCCAACTCCCCATCTAGCAAGGATCGTTATCCTTATCTTGACTATTGTTCATCAAAGGTCGTATCCACTACCAATACCTCTAATTGAGCTCATTGTTGGTTTGTGAAGGCTACCCTTTTACTTCAATTGATTGGTATCTCAATAGACCATCTCTCCCTGTTCGAATACTCTTCAAGCCTCCAATTGACTCCTATAGAATATGTAGGATTTGAATAGGATCATCAAGAGGACATCATCAGACAATGTATTCAAATTACTTGGGCCAACCCACCAAACAGAGTAAGCCCCAAGGTGTCTTTCTATACAAAGCCCTTTTTGGAGAGAGAGCCTTATAGTTCAACCACCCCTACACACTTCAACATTAGATGCATGCTCTTTGGATCCCCGTTAGGAAATTTCAAGTTGGTTGTCATCATCTTCAACTTTGAAACTGATCACCATATCACTGGGGAGATAGGATGTACCAACTCTATCATCTTCACAAGACTGAAATAGAGGATAACTTCACCTTCAATTGCCCCATCTATTTTGAGATCAGAGGATGGTGTTTCTACCTTTTCAAAAAGTCTTAGAACTTTCTATCCACTTTCCTTCATTTCCCTAACCAAAGATTCTTGGAAATTTACATGAGGGAGGCTTTTGGACTTAGATCTTGTTTGCTCACCCACCCCAACCCAGACCCAACCTATGTCATTGATTACAGCTTTTTTTTATGGTTTCAATAGAAGTGTAATGTCCCCTATGGATTAATTGCCCAAGTGAGGATGGAATAGCCTATCAGCCCCGTAGACTATAGTCTCTAATAAAGGGGGAAACCCAGTATCCAATGTTTTGGGGCAACATTGGGTAAAGTTTGGGGTAGCCGAGGAACCCCTCAAATTTCATTAAGAAGGAGAAAATCCCATGAGAAAATCATTAAATAAAGGAGAGTTGGAATCACTTTATCATCATCAATTTGGATTAAATATCTCTGTTTTTTTTAGCTAAATCTCTAAGGGTTTTAAGAACCCTTACTCTTAATTAGTTTCGGTGGAGGTGATCCCACCCTAGCTAGACACATTTTCTCTGTCTTCTACAGCTAGATATTGTTGGACAACTCTAGTTTGATCTGGCACATAAGGACGTGGTTCTCTGCATGGTAATTTGTTTGGTCAAGACAAGGTTTGTCTAAGCACGACAAAGGTCACTTATGAGGTTCGTCAGCCCTAAAGATTCGACTGAAGAGGCAAGGATCTGTGGAGGAATCTCCTGAGGCATCACTGTGACTTTAGGGCAATGAGATAGTAATTGTCTCAGCATAGATCCTTTAGCGTTTGTTTGGTCAGAGCATGGACAGAAGCATCTAACTCGGGCAGCAATACCCATTTATTCATATTTGTTTCTCGACAAAACTAGGTTGAGTTTGGCAGTGAAGGTTAGTCTAGACAGAGGCATCTGTTGTAGCAAAATTAAGGTAACATTCTTCGTGCTCAAGGTTCTCTGCGATAGATTAGAAGAGTTATTACAGCAATAAAGGTAAACGTCCATCATTCCACAAGTATTAACAACGGCTAATCGGATCAGTACAAGCCTCAAGGGTCTTCTCCATCACAGGCAGAAATTTGAAGTGAGGGTAACAGAACAGATAGAAAATAGTTAGACATTGGTCAAGTAGCCACAGTACTAAACTAGTTACAGTTAGAAGATTGGATTACTAAATTTTGACATTGCACTCAAAGTATACTAGTGCTTTTGTGAGGGGAATCATTCTATTGTTTTATGGGTAATCAGCCCTAACTTTTATGATTTTGTTGTAGAAACATATCATTATCAACAATATAGAACAGTAGTAGTTGAAGTGTTGTCAGAACTATATTGTGCATCATTGGTTGAATCTATTGTTCACTGGGTGCCCTAGCTTATTGACGGTTGGTTGGAGAATTATATTACTGTTGAGGATATTTATATTTGTGCATCACATAGATGGATGCCCAGTGTTATATGAATGAATAAACATGTTTTGTGTGAAAATTTCACCACTGAAATCCTATTGCAGCAACTGGAAATTATTCTTCTAATTGTTAATTAATTTAACAATTTATTTGCTACAACAAATACCAAATAAATCACACTACAACCTTCACAATAAAACTGCAGAAAAATAATAGCATTGTAAACTCAGAAATATTCTAACACACACACAAAAATTGACACAATTATTTTTGGACAAATGTCCTCAAAAAAACCTAACTTGGGAAAATCGGTGCAACAACTTAGGGCTTTTAGTATTATGTAGCAGTGAAATAATGTGAGTACAATCTAGATGTCGAATGTTGGCTATCCTGCAGAGAAAATACTGGAAAAAATACTCTGAGGGAAATTACCCTCACTCCAAGCAATCTTGGCACTGTTTGAGCTCTGAAAGGCTAGCTCTCCAACTTGGCCTGCGCAGGCTTTGCATCAACCTGATGCTGCCCGTCACACGTGCCGCTTGAATTGACTGTCAATCTAGCTGGCATGTGCGCTACTGACTGAGGAAACGCTTCTCCGACCCTCTGGAACCTCTGCCTGGCCTCTGGAACTGAAAACGTCTTCTTTCCTCAGCAAATCGAACTGACCTCTAAAGCCTTGGCACAGCAACCTAGAGAAATTTCGCCCTCTCTCTGCAATGCACTCGCTGGATCTAGAAATATTCCTCTGGCTTCACTGTCTCTGCTTCCTTACCGAAGCTCGAACTCTTCCAGCAATTGCTAGCTCTCTGGAAAAATCGAACTCTCCAAGGAAATCGAACTCCACAAGTGTGTTCTCCATCTACCCATTGACTTCGTATAATCTTCAGTTGGACCTCCAACTGCCAAGATTAAAACTTAATCAACGGCCCAAATTAATTCTTTGTCGATCCACATGAGTTTCTAGATGATTCACAACTTATCTAAATTAATTTTGATTAATTAACCCGTTTTCCTAATTTTAAACTTAGGAAATATTTAAAAATAGGCTAATAATCTAATTGAGACACTTCTAGGTGGAATTTCCATAAAGGACTTTTGGGTTATGGATAACTCTTGTGTTTTCGCCTCCACAAAGTTTCAAGACCAGAACACCTCTGATGCTACAAAAACTAACATTCTGTTGTTGAATTATTGGAAACCTTAGACAAACAAAGAAACCCTAAGGCAAAAAATTACCTTGGGACATCACAAGAAGGCACCAAGATACAAACAGACAACAACACTAAACCAGCTATCAGATTTGTGAGACCTTGGGAAGCCTTCCATGCTCAACCAACAAGACCCTTACAAACATGTAGCCTCAAATCCCGAGACAGTTTATATCGCACCAGCAATCAATATATCTCCCAGATCTCAATGATGGATTGCAACACCAAGCAATGAACAAACTCAAACTAGATCTTCCAACTCTTCTAGTTTTTCCAACTAGACATCTAATAGCACTAGTATTTTTCTTTGGTTCTCTACAAAAATAACATACACCTATATTATTTATTTGTCTCCCTATTCCATGCTCTGTTGAAGTTTGTAGTTATGGTCGGTCTTCATAAATTATATTTTATCATTGTTGTACTTAATTACTATTTGTCTGGCATGTTCTTCATGCTCATGTCTTTTTGTCAAATGTAAAAGGCATGATTCTTCATGACCTTGTGAAAAGAAAAATAAAATTCATTATGGTCCCAATAAAGTGTCCAAGTCTGCCCTCCTCTGATCAAGCTGACCTGCCCAAGAGTTGTATCCCTTCACATGGACGAAGCACTATAAATTGGCATGTTTACTCTCCTCCAAAGCAGCTTTGATCACGCACATCTAATATTTGTTCAAGCGAATACAAGGAGCAAAGGGATGAAGAGAAGAAGAGGAATACTTGTTTGGGATCTGTGATTTCGTACAAAATTATGAGGAATAAAATTCAGCAGTATAATCTGAATTTTGTGACAAGCCTTCTCTGTGTTTAAGGGCCAAAAATTTTGAGGACATATCCTCATTCTCTGTGATTTATCTTCTCTGTATTTCAAGGCCGAGATCTCCAATTTTTTCTGTGTTGAGGGTCGAGGTCCCTAAGGCTAGTTTCAATGCATAAGGGTTGAGATATCTGAGACTAATCTCTGTGCATAAGGCCGAGATCTCTTAAACTAATCTTTGTGCATAGTACCAACATATCTGAGGCTAATTCCTTAGTATAGGGTCGAGATCCCTAAGGTACTTCTATGTGAAAAAGGGGCAGGTCATCAGTGTTTTATCTCTATGTTATTGGGTCAATTTTTTGTAATTCATCTCTGTGCAAAAAGGAAGTTCAATCTTTTGTTCTATCTCTATACTCTTCTGATTACAATCAAATTGAAGAGGGTTGACTTGGACACTTGGTGGATGCTCTAGCTATCAGTAGCTTTGGCTTTGATATCTCCTGATGAATTGATTCTCTAAGGAAAGAAGTTGTTGGGTTTTGCCCTGGCCTTTGGCCTAAATTTTGGTGTCTCTTGTCTATTGTGCATTGTGATCTCTACTTTATTGTCATTACTATTAGTTGAATTTTTGAAGTGTAATTATTTGATGAAGAATAAGAATTAAAAGAAGCCCTAATAATTCACAACTAATTATCAGTAGTTAAGAAATAGTACTTGTATGCATTGTACTTGGTTTCTCAACAGGCTCTAAGTTTGTAGACTTTAGGGGACGTTAGTGCATGATGGGAGGTTGATGACCCCCCAAGTAAGCCATTCCCTCCTCATAGTGTTGATATTTTTCTGAGTCTTTGTAGAACTTGCACATACCTACACTATAGATTTGTTTCCCTGCTCCATGTTATAAGGCTATAAACTTTAGGTCTTTTACAACATAGGCTAGTTTTGTTTATATCATGTTTGTGAGACCTTGGGATTTCTTCCATGCTCAACCAACAAGACCCTTATAAGCATGTCACCACAAATCCCAAGATAGTTCATATCGCTTCGACATTCAATATACCTCCCCAACTTGGTCATGGGTTGCAACACCAAGCAATGACACATAGCTCAGCCTAAATCTCCATACTCTTCTAGTATTTCCAAGTAAACATCTATCAAGAGCGAGATTGCATTAGGGGGGGTTTATTGCCCCCCAGGTGAGCCATCCCCCCCTAATAGCATTAGTATTTTTCTTTGGTTCTCTATAGCAATTGCACACATACTATTTATTTGTCTCCCCACCCCATCCTCTAAGGTTGTAGAATTTCCGGGAGGTTGATGACCCCTCTAGTAAGCCATTCCCTCCTCATGGTGTTGGTATTTTTCTTTGTCTTTGTAGAACTTGCACATACGTACACTATAAATTTGTTTCCTTGCTCCATGGTACAAGGCTATAGAATTGAGGTCTTTTACAACATACGCTAGTTTTGCTTATATCATGTTTGTGAGACCTTGGGATGCCTTCCATGCTCAACCAACAAGACCCTTATAAACATGTTGCCTCAAATCCAAAGACAATTCATATCACACCGCAATCAATATACCTTCTTAGATCTCAATCAAGGGTTGCAACACCAAGTAATGGCACACACCTCAGACTAGATCTTCCTACTCTTCTAGTTTTTCCAACTAGACATCTATCAAGAGTTTCTTTTCTATGGCCTGTTACCGCTCAAACTAGCAGGGGTCCTAGCAGGGGATACTATAGAGCAACTACTATGTAAAGTCACAACAATGGAGTGATAGCCCATTGTCACCTCAGCTAAAGCTCCCTGCTCTTTACGGACTTTCACCGATGGGAGGAGTCTCGGTATGAGAGGAATCACTAGAATAGATGGATCAATGATAGGATGCGGGTGATTCCTAAAGCCTATTCACAAGAGAGGCTCAGATAATGGGCTTACTTGCTATAGAAGCAAGATGGATGGCTCTCTTAGAAGGGCTAAGAGGATGCCTAGACCTAGGGTTTGAGGAGTGTTACTTGAAAAGAAGTGCCCAAGATCAAGGAATCCTAGAAGACTAGGGTTTCTAAGTGATCTTTGTGAAATTGAAGTTATAATGTAGTGGGACCACAAAGAAGCCCAAGTGGGCCCAAACGAGGTCAAGGGTTTGGATTGGAGCAACAAATGGATGATCTTGACCAAGTTAAGGAGGAGAATAGGATCAAAGGAATTGAATTCCTCTTGGAATTTGAGTACAATGATCCTAATGAAGCCACCAACCAAAGGGAACCTAGGGATGAGAATGGTCTTCAAGTTAGGGCTTGAAATATCTTGAGATTCCACGTGGCATTGACCTCAAATTTGGAGGGCCTCTCAAGAAAACCCTAGCATAGTAGTTGACCAGTTTTCGAGGATTTTCAACAGATAGAAACACTTTTAGATTATGCCCTAGGAGGCCTACTAAGTTAGGGCTTATAAAGAAGGGAGGTGAGAAGAGTATTCTTTCGTGATCACCTTAGGACTAGACCAATGCTTAGCCAATTGGGAGAATGGATTCAAATGAGATCAACGTTTAGATAGGCTTAATTCCAATCAAGGAGTTCCCCAACAACTTCGTATGGCCCAAGCAACAACTAGGTTAAAAGGAGAAATTTATACTTCTTTTGTGTTGCAAATGGTGACTTATCAAGGCAAATCATGTACAAGCATGTACCCCTAGGACAATAATTCACCATATTTTACAATGATCATATGAAAATCCCTCACAAAGACAAGACCAACAACTTCGCATAAGCTAAAGAGCAGCTACACTAGCTTCATAAATGAAAATATTTCATAGATAATTTCATGAGACAAGATTACAATCACAAGTATAGCGAAATTATTCCAATCATCAAGATGCAGGAAAATAAAAGCTCCAAGACATTAATAAAATTACCTTATCTTATATCAAAAGAGACTCACAATTGCAAGCCATCAGAATGCATGTGTGAGCCTACAAGGAGAAATGAAAGATGCTCCATGAACCAGCATCACCAATCATCCTATATATTTGTAGAAAATTTGTGTCCAGTAGCCCCACCCAATTTCAATTTGTTCTACACATGAAGTTTAATGCCCACATCCCATGGTTAATAGCTAAGTTTAAACTTCAACATTAAATTCAACTAAAACACAAGCAACTACCTCTACTTTTTACACTTTCACTTTTAGCTGATAATAAATTCACAAGCATGCACATAATAGTTTGGACACTTATTTTTTGTCAACACGACCCTGGAAAAACCCCGAAGGTAAAACCAATTGGAAGAGAAGTTTTATTTGCTTTTATCTCAGAGAAATTTTACACAACATTAAATACACAGGGATACTTGTCTCCCTTTTGGAATTCAATCTAGCTCCTAGGAAATCATACCACTATATGAAAATTCGTCACAAGTCCAACAATCTCTACTTGAAGTGCATGCTACTATTTAGACTTTTCATCCTTAAAAATCATGCGACAGTCAACTCTCTGCCCTTCAAAATTCGTGCTTGTTAGTCTGACTTCAAACCTCAAATTTCATGCCTTATACTAGTAAATTTCCCCCTCAAAATCTGCATTGTCAAATGAGGAATCTCTCCATGATTTTTGCGCTAACAAATCTTTGATATCTCCTCATTTTTTGGGCCTAACCTTGCCTCGAAAAATGTGTTGAGCTTATGCCCTCAGCCCCTCAAAATCACGCAGATTCTTCCTCGATTTGTGCGTTGAAAACTCTGCCTTTACCTTGAGCTATGAGCTACAGATATTCCTATGAATGTGTTCCTATAGAAGCTATTGTACCTCAGTTTCTCCTTCAAATATGGTTGTCTCAACTTCCTCCTCTTCTCTTCCTCTCCTCTTTGCTTCTCCAACACTTGCACTTGAAGAATGAATGAGCCCTTTGTCTTTTTCCTACTTTTTAGTCTCATAATGATGAGAAGCCCTATCCCTAGCATCAAGTGTTGAGATTAGATCCCAACTCTCCTTAATCAAGGGTGGATATCTAATCTCCCATTGACCCCCTCTTATATCTCCCCTTCATTAATGAGCCCCCTAGTCACTTTGATAACTTGCTTTTGTGCCAAGTGCTTTTTCTCATAAAGTCACTTTAATATTATAAGTACCATGTACTTTTTGTACCTCACAAAGTGATTAAAAAGTCACATGACTTTAATAACTCATAAAGTCACATTAAAAAGGTGGGTTCACTTTTTATTTCTAGGCTTAGGCAAATAACACAAGCAAACACCTCCTTGGTACCTTTTTTAAACACTCCCTCTTACCGAGGAAGATGTTTTTCATCACTCCCATCTTGTCCCTGAAATAGACACCCTTGCCCCTTGGCAAGGACATCCCAACCAAATCCTTCTTATTCGTTCCCTTCTATGCGCTTGTCTATCCCAGGTACTTTCTTTCTTAGCGCTTGCCTTGACTGGCTAGAATCCTTCCTCTTTTTATTTGTTCCTTAGTGGGAATTGGATTGGTTCCCTTCCAACCAACACACAGGGGCAGACAACACAATACAGTTCCTCCCCAACACACACATAGAGGCGCAAAAATGGAGAATGTCTGCAACCTGCTCATCAGTGGGTATGTACTCTAGCTTCACTACCCCTCTCTGAACACAATCCCGGATGAAGTGGTACTTGATCTCAATATGCTTTGACTTGTCATGAAATACTGGATTCTCCGTGAGTTTAATACAACTCTGATTATCACAGTATATCATAGTTGGTCTCAGCCTCTGACCAAATAAGCCACACAACATCTTGTGAAGCCAAATAGCCTTGCAACTAGCCTGACTAGCTGCAATGTACTCAACCTCCGCAGAACTCAGTGCCACTGATCTCTATTTCCTGTTGAACCATGACACCACTACCAAACCCAACATGAAACAACATCCAAATGTACTCTTCTTGTCACTAGCACTGCCTGCCCAATCTGAGTCTGTACAACCTGTCAACTTGACTCCATCCCCCTGGATATAGTCCAGTCCATAATCCATTATGCCCCGTAGGTACCATAACACATGTTTCGCAGCCACCCAATGCACCCTCCTGGGCTCCATCATAAACTAACTCAACGTGTTGACTGCGAAATAGATATTTGGCCTAGTGTTGACCAGATACATCAACGAACCGATCAACTAACGATATAAAGTGGTGTCTACCAATTGAGAATCTGTAGCATGCGGCTTCTTCCAATTGGTAATCATCGGAGTAGCCATAGGCTTGCAATCCTCCATACAAAATCTCCTCAGTATGTCTCCTACATACCTTCCCTGGGCCAAGAGGATGGGGGTTCTCAACACCCTTGCTACTCGTGCCTTAAGGATCTCTGATGATAATAGCTTCGAGGAGGAGAAATCCCATCTCCTTAATGTCTTTGTTGAGAACGGTTATAGTAGGCACTTAGGTCAGAAGGCTTTCCTCAAAGCAGCTAAGAATTCGGTGGCTAAAAGAGATAAGGAGAGGATTCCTGGGGTCCATCTTCCGTTTGTTCAGGGGACTACGGACAGGATTGCGAGGATTCTTAAGAAGCATAATGTCCCCTCGACCTTTAGACTTCTCAATACCATTCGTGAGTCCCTCAGATCTGTGAAGGATCCTATCAACCCCAAGGACATGAAAGGGGTTTATATTATTCCTTGTTCATGTGGGACTCCCTATATTGGTGAGACTGGTCGTTCCATTAATCAAAGGATTAGTGAGCACGCAGCTGACCTCAAGCATAGAAGAGCCAAGTCTTCTACTTTAGCAGAGCATGTGGAGAAAACCAATCATCATGTTTGCATCGAGGAGGCTAGTGTGATTGCTAGAGTATCCCATTTCCATCACCGGAAATTTAGGGAAGCGCTTGAGATCGAAAAAAGGCCAAACAATCTCAATAGAGAGGATCGCTGGAAGATCAGTAGTTGCTGGGTCCCAACCCTCTCCTCCTAGTCGTGGTCTTCCTGCCTTCCCTTCCCTTTGTTTTGTTTTTCCTGTTGTCTTCTAAGATTTTTTTCCCCTGGTTTCCTGTTTCTTAGGGCCTTTGTTCCTTGAGGTTCATATAGTCTGAGGTATTGTAGCAACCCTTTTTTATACTAATAACATAAAGAAAATAAGCTTGAAATTATTCTTTGTTTATTTTAACCTTTAATTTTAAATAAATAAATAAAATCTTTCTAACCCTAAAATTACTCTAATTTTTATATTTAACTAACTTTTATATATAACCATTGAATTAAAATTAATTTGTTTTTAATTAATTTATTTTTAATAGTATAAATGTAAATAATATTATAACTTACTATTTATGTATTACCCTAATATTTATAACTTTTATAACTAACTACTCTAAATTTTTACATTTAATAACTTGAATAACTTACTATTTATTTAAATTAATTTATTTTATAATTTATTTATATATATTTATAATATCATAATTAGATTACTCTATTACTCTATTATTTATATATTTGTTTAACTTCTATATTTAACTATTATTTAAAATTGATTTAGTTTATAATTAATTTAATATTTATTAGTATTTGGAACAGTCCCTTTGATTTATATATCTAGATATTTATGTATTTTTATATATTTAATAATTTTTATAATTAACTATTAATTACTCTAACTTTTTAGATATAACAACTTTGATAACTAACTATTAATGTAAATTAATTTAGGTTATAATTTATTTTTGAGATATATTTATAAGTGGTTAAAAAGGGTCCATTTACTTTTAAGAATTTAACTAACCTATGTTAATTTTTAATTAAATAATGGTTATTCCCCTAATCCAGTCAAATCTAGTTGTTGTCAATATAACTGTTACCTGGTCATAGCCGTTGGAGTCTCTGCTCTATCTATTTAACATGCAAAGCCTAATCTGCTCATTCAACTTGTCCTGACGATGAACCACACTTGTTGGTTGGAAACGCGTCGACAGATGAAATATCTTGTGATTTACGCCGAAATATCTCTCTTAAACCTAATATGGATCACAGAAGCCTCAATTCAAAAATATTTATTATTATTATTATCGTGACTTATTAAAGCATGGGTTTCATGCTTGGGTCACCATGTTTTAAGTCAAAGTACCCAATGAGGACTTCTAGGATTTATTCTGAATCAATAGAGTCATTGTACTTTTAAAGCGACCCTTCTTGGGCTTTTGAATCATGTAAAAGGTTTAGTATTGAGTCAAATATAATTTATGTATCCTCTACATCAAGTCGGCCTAGAAGAGATCAAGTCGGACGACCTCCCTTGAATCCTATAAATAGAAGCAAGTTGAATTCATTTGGTGCATCTCATCTCAAGCAAGTTCGATATCTCTAAGGAAGTCAAAAAAGTTCGAAGTGGGTCTAAGGAAGCCAAAAGAAGTGCAAGTTGGGTGGAGTCTAAGGAGAAGAAGAAAAACGAAATTTTGGTGCCTCTCTCTCTTTGTTTCGTGCCCTAGTTTGGGAGATCGAAGTCTTCCAAGTTTTGTTGATGTCGGAAGCTACTACATAGTCGAAGTTGTTGGAAGAGAGGTCGAAGATCTGGGAGGCTGACTTGGTGTGGAGGGAAGGTTTGGTCTTTGTCTAGGGTGAAGAGTCTCAAAGAATACTATTGAAAGGAAGAGAATTTTGATTGGGTTTTCCCCTCGAGGGGGGTTTTGCCCTGACATAGTGCCTATATCTGGTGTCCATTGTTTTATGTGCTTTTGCTTTGGTAATTGCTTGATGAACTAAAAGAAAGAAGATATAAAGAAAACTTAATAAGAAGTCAAGAACATCACAAGTAATTATCAAGTATAAGAAAATCTTTCTACCTTTTTGATTTTCTAACACAGGTGCCCCTTCATGAATGGTCATGTCCTTAGAGACATGCCTCTTCATTAACTAATTATTAATTAACTATGATTATGATTATTATTTATTTATTTATATTTATTTTATTTTTATATAAATTATATTCATAGCATTGCCCCTCTCTTCAAAAAGCTTTATCCTCAAAGCTTATTACTAACGATTTCCTTCATGTTGTGCATGTCATTTCAGCGTGTGTAATTTGTCACTCGTACCTCAGCATGTATAATTCATTGGTAATTCTAATCTTGAAACTAGGGTTTATCTATTTCTCCCCCTTTTTTATTTCACTTTCAATTTGCTTTTTAATTTTTTTTTATAAATATATTTTTTAACTTTAATTTTTAATATTATTTTATTTAATATATATAGTTAATTAATTGATTATGTTAAAGTGACTTTATGAAAATTTATTATAAAATAATTTTATAAAGTTACTTATTAATCACCTTCATAAAGTGACTTTTTATTAAATTTGTTTTGTTATACCCATTCGTCATTCATCACTGTAATGATTCGTACGGTCATGACCAACGGGGATGGTTTCACTGAAGACGATTAAGCAGGAGTGGCACACATGCTTAGCATGATGGTTCTTTTCCTTCTTGATAGACTTTAAAATTTCAGCAGCAACCTCTGGTGTTTCTGCTACAATGCAAAGAGACCAGACAAATGTTGAGAAATCAATGCTAGTAGTAATTAGGGTTTGATTTTTCTTCTTGATAATTACTTGTGAATTATGTTGGCTTCTTTTACTTCTTTATTATGTTATGTTTCATCAAGCAATTACCAATTTATGTGTATATGAAGATCACAAGAACAAGAGACACAAGATGTAGGCGGACAGCCAGGGCAAAACCCCTATAAGGGGAAAACCCAGTCAGAACTCTTCCTTCAGTAGATTCAAAGAGAAGATGAGATAGTCCAAGACTCTTTGACCTAGAGACAGACTTCCTCCAATCACCAAGTCAGCGCTTCTTTCTTCTCTAAGTGTTAGTCTTCCAGCAGCAGCTTCGACCTAGAGTTTCAACCTTGCAACAACAGAATTTTGCCCTCTCCAGCAGCAGAACTTCGACCTTCAATAGAATTCAAAATTTCGGGCCCAGTAACTTCGCACGTGTGAGAGAAAAATAGCCCAAAACTTCAATTTTGTCTTCTCTTGCAATCTTCTTCCTTCTCTAGCAACTTCGCACTTTTTCTGCCTCTTTCTTGTGTATCGAACTTGTTGAGTGAGTGGTACAAATGGATCAAACTGCCTCTCTATATATAGCCTCTTATGTGGGTCGAATTGCCCTAATGTAGGCCGACTTCATCATGATAGGGCCGACTTGGTGTGGAGGTGTCAAATGACCTATTTGACTCAAAAATAATTATTTTTACATGATACAAAAGCCCAAGAAGGGTCTAATAAAATTGACAATGACTCTATTGACTCAATATAAAACCTAGAAGCCTACAATGGAGGCTTTGACCTAAAAATGATGACCCAAGCATGAAACCCATGCTTTAATAAGTCATTTTATTAATAATAAAATTTCTTTTGACAAATAAATTACATTATACAATTATGAAGACCGAACCTAGTTACATTCTTCAACACTCCCTCTTAACTAGGGAGGTATTCATACATATATATACAAGTACATAGAAGATCTCAAGAACACATGAACTACAACGAGTTCAGGTACACTCAGTGCAATAGTCTAGATACCGGACCTGGGTTATCTATCCAGGTGGGACTAAGATGCACTAAAGTTTTCAGCCAGTCTCGATATCATCAGGCTTGCTAACTAACCATCAACCCAGGGATCTAGGTGCGTATCCAAGATCAGAGCTCCAAGACCAACACCACCCTCCCTCTTTGGGATCAGGACATCAAACACACATAGGCCGGCCAGATGTCCCCCCAAGCATCCGCCATTAGATGCTTCATCTCACCTTATCAACCAAATCTACAATGTCAACCAATCCAAGCATGCTTCTAAAATACTCAAACTTCTTATTCGGAAGAGACTTCGTCAAGACATCTGCTACCTGTTCATCTGTCGCAATATATTGTAGCTTTACGACCCCATCTTGTACCAAACTCCTTGTGTAGTGGTACTTGTTGATATGCTTCATCCTTGAATGGAATATAAGATCTTCGGACATCTTGATGCTGCTTTGATTATCACAATTTATTATAGTAGGATCCAAAGGCTTTCTGAATAAATCTGAGAAGAGTTTTCTTAACCAAACAGCTTCCTTTCCTACTTCACATGCAGCAACATATTTAGCTTCGGCACTACTTAACGCAACAAGATCTTGTTTCCTACTCATCCACGAAATCATTACAGACTCAAAACTGAAACATCCACTGGTAGTGTTTCTTCCGTCAGTCTCACCCCCAATTTGAATCTGTAAAACCTGTCAACTTAACTTCCTTTCCATCATACTTTAGGCAGTGATGTATAGTGCCACGGAGATATCTAAGAATATGCTTAGCAGTGATCCAATGGTCATGATGAGGCTCCAACTGAAATTAACTAAGAATATTTATAGCAAAGCATATATCAGGTCTTGTATTTACTAGGTACATTAGAGAGCCCACCAACTTACGATAGCTAGTAGGATCAACGACACTGGAGTTGGAGCTTCTCAACTTCTTGAGATTAGTGATCATGGGAGTAGTCATAGGCTTGGAATCCATCATACTCAATTTCTTTAAAATCTTGATTATGTATTTACCTTGACCCAGATATACTTCTCCAGGGTTCTGCCAGACTTCCAAACCCAAGTAATAGTGCATAAATCCCAGATCTTTCATTTTGAATTCATTTGCCAGCATCTTCTTGCATTCTTGTATTATGTGCTCCACACCTGTAATAAACAAATCATCTACATAAAGCAGTATAATGACAGATTCATTGTTCACTACCTTGATGTAGAGATTTGGATCTGCAAAACTTTTCACAAACCCGATTCTTAAGAGATATGCATCCATCCTTGCATACCATGCCCTAGGAGCTTGCTTTAAGCCATATAGGGCTTTCTTAAGTCTGCAGACATGTGTAGCATTGCTATTTATTTCAAAGCCTTCTGGTTGTTCAATGTATGCTTCTTCATCAATGGTCCCATTCAGAAATGTTATTTTTATGTCCATTTGATGAATATTCCATCCCATTATAGCAGATAGCGAAACCAACAATCTTATAGTAGTATATTTAGCATTAGGTGCAAAGGTTTCTTCATATTCTATACCTTCCTTTTGAGAGAAGCCCCTTGCAACAAATCTAGCTTTGTATTTATCTATACTTCCATCAATAGCATGTTTGATTGTGAAATTCCGTTTTGAAGTGACCACTGATTTGTCACTTGCCCTAGGAATGATTTCCCAAACTCCATTCTTCATGATGGATTGATATTCTTCTTGCATCGCCTTCTTCCATTCTTCTTGATAAGCAGCTTCTTCAAATGTAGTCGGTTCAGTTTCTATCAATTTTGTCATGTGCGTTGCATATCATGAATACCTTTTTGGTCTTTTGCTTTCTCTAAAAGTTCCTTTAGTAGCTCCATGTCCTACGTCATCTTCAAGAGTAGCTTTCAACCAATTTGGCCTTTTCTTTGTTTTGGGTATGATCATAGGTTGAATCGGCTCACTTGGTCCTTCATCATCTTCTTCTTCTTGGTTTGGAGTTGTCTTATCATGATGTTATTCTTCTTCATATAGTGGTGTGTCTTCGTCATCAGAATCAATTGGAATATCCTTGGATCTTTTGTAGGCATGATTCTCATCGAATATAACATCCCTGCGTACTTCATTTTTTCTTCCTTCCTTAATGTAGATTCTATATGCCTTCGAAGAAATATTGTAGCCAACAAAGATCCCTTTAATGCCTGTAGAATCTAGTTTCTTTCGCTTGTCCTTTGGAACATGGATGTATGAGGGACACCCAAAGATTCAAAGATGGTCCACACGTGGCTTCTTCCCTGTGAATGCTTCTTCAGGTGTCATATTCTCAAGAATTCCATGAGGACTTCTATTTTGTATATATACTGTTGTCATAGCTGCTTCACCCCATAGAAACTTTGGAAGGTCTTGATCAAATATCATAGTTCCTATGCATTCTTTAATTGTTCTATTTTTCCTTTTTGCAACTCCATTTTGTTTGGGATTGTAGGGAACAATGAGCTCCCTCTTAATACCTGCTTCTTTACAATATGCAACCAATTCTTTTAAGTGCATTCGCTACCATTGTTGGATCTCAAGGTTTTTACCTTTCTTTCAGTTAAGGTCTCCACTTCAAATCTAAACTCCTTGAATTTTTCAAATACTTCATCATTTGTCTTAAGAAGGTAGAGCCATGTCTTTCTAGAGTGATCATCAATGAAGGTCACATAATAAAGATGGCCTGCAGGTGATTTGTTAAACATAGGCCCACACACATCGAAATGAATGAGGTGTAGTTTTGCTCCATTTTCCAGCTTCAAAGATGTAGATCCAAGGCTCTTGACTGCATAACTGTTATTCTCTCCTAGCTCCACTACATGAGATGATTGTTCCTTTGATAGAGTATGAAGTTGTCCGCTTTCTCCTATCATATGTCTTGATGCTCCGCTATCAATGATCCATGCATAGTCATCATCAAGAGTACCTGTAAGTGCAGCCAAGAACCCTTCACTTTTGACTTTCTTAGATAAGTTGTAGATGATCCTTCTAATCCAGCTTCCTACAATTCTTATGATATTGAACCCCATCTTCAAGTAACTTGTTAAAGAGGGAGTAGCCTTCTTTTCCAAGCCAACAAAGTGATTTCCAGCCTTTTTCGACCTTAGCTCTGATACCATGTTGAAAAATCAATGCTAGTAGTAATTAGGGTTTGACTTTTTCTTCTTGATAATTACTTGTGAATTATGTTGGCTTATTTTACTTATTTATTATGTTATGTTTCATCAAGCAATTACCAATTTATGTGTATATGAAGATCACAAGAACAAGAGACACAAGATGTAGGCAGACAGCCAGGGCAAAACCCATATAAGGGGAAAACCCAGTCAAAACTCTTCCTTTAGTAGATTCAAAGAAAAGATGAGATAGTCCAAGACTCTTTAACCTAGACACAAACTTCCTCTAATCACCAAGTCAGCCCTTCTTCTCCAAGTGTTAGTCTTCTAGCAGCAACTTCGACCTAGAGTTTCAACCTTAAAGCAGTAGAATTTCGACCTCCCTAGCAATAGAACTTCGACCTACAGTAGAATTCAGAATTTCGGACCCAACAATAGACCAATAACTTCGGACGTGTGAGATAAAAATAGCCCAAAACTTCGATTTTGTCTTCTCTTGCAATCTTCTTCCTTTTCTAGCAACTTCGCACTTTTTCTACCTCTTTCTTTTGTATCGAACTTCTTGAGTGAGTGGTACAAATGGATCGAACAACTTCAGTTAATATGCAGTTGTCTTCTACACCAATCAGATGGAAAAGAATGTGTTGGTTAACAGCTCAACATTGCCAATCACCTACAGCAAATACTCATATGCCAAATCAGATTACACGCTCTCCCAGTCAAATTTTTAACGCAATTGTCAAAGGTATATATGCAGATTTGGAAAGGATTTGTTAAAGGTACGTCGTGGACATTTCATATTATATGTTGCCCACTAAAAACTCCACTCAACCAGCAGTTAGGAATGTATGCAGAGTTTAGCTGACATCACTGACACATATGGCAGACTTCGTCCCCCACTAAATAGTGTTAATCAAATAAAATGAACCAAAAACAACATTCCATCACATTTGCTTTGGTTTAAAGTCTCACATGCAAATATTATTTCAAGAGGCACTTTGGATGCAAGCATTGTAATCTCTTTTAATTTTGCAACAAGTTTAATTTTCTTGTACTTGGAAATTGACTCATCTTTTGGTTTAATTGCATATTGTCATGAATGGTTGATTTCACTTTCAAGTACTATTATTTTGGGTTGCAAACTTAATTGCATGTTGTCATCTTGGTCTAACATTTGAGTTATTTTTGTATCCTTTTGAGCAAGATAGTTTCCATGCTTTGATTTGTAGACTTATTGATCTTGAAAGCATTTATAATATCTTGTGTTAACAATTTATTGTTTCACTTTTCAGGATTATTTTGGCTTTCCATTTGAAAGCATTTCACTTCATTTTAAGCAAATACAATTTCATTTCTTAAAGAGCAATACTTTGAAGGCACTGGTTGTTTATGTATTTCATGCTTATCTTATGTATTGATGGTTATTGCTCATATCATTTTTGCTTATAAATCTTAAAGAAATAATCTATTTAACTCTAACAATTCTCCTAGAGACTCACATCTTTTTAACTTAATTTTTTATTCGAGACTACCTCCCTTAGCTAACCTAGGAGATAGCTCAAACAGAGAGAGTCGGGTTTAGTTTGGCAGCGCCTTCGCTGAGTTCCCTGCCACCAATGACACCTTGTGGGGTTGAAAACTTTTCTCACTAACTTGTAGGTAGGTGTAGGCAGCAAGTTCAACATTCTTTGGCATTGTTGCCGGGGACAAGTCATCTTGTACCTAGGAAATACAACTAACTTTTGGTTTTTGCGTGTTGGATTTTAGAGTTAGATTCTTGTTCAAGTGGTGACTCCCCTTATTTTCATTTTCTGTAAGGATTTCTGCTTGAAGCTTGCTTCTTGTAGATTTCTTGCTAATCTTGGACAAGAGCCTCTCTCTGGTATCCATTTGCTTTTTCAGGGTCAAGTGAGCATGACATCATGAATGATTTGTTCGCCCCTTGTGATTTTACTAACATTTCAAGCTATCCGAATTTCATTCCGGATGAAGCCATTGAGGCTATTGAAGAGTTGCCTAGTTTTCTAGGTAACAATGCCATTAGTACTGAAACTCACCTTAGGAATTTCCACCTTTGTGTGAGCAAATGGTGCCATGATATTAACCATGAGGATGTTAAAATGAGACTTTTCATCTTTTCATTAGATGGCGATGCTATGGATTGGTTCATAGACTCACCTGCTAACAATTTTGATTCTCTAGAATCAATCATTGATGCCTTTGAAGAAAAATATGGAGATGAAAGAAAGATCAAAACTCAAGCAAATGAGAATGATAAGGATCTCATCAAGTGGTTGAGCCGAATGATTAAGGATATGCAGCTCAACCAAGCTCAACTCATTAAGACCATGGAGGAAAATCATGCACAAGCAATAAAGGCCATGGAAGTAAATCATTCTAATGAAATGGCCAGCTTTCAAAATAGGTTGCTCACCATGGAAGAAAAACAAGTGCAATTAATCAACACCATGGAAACAAATCATGCCAAGGAAATAAGTGCTATGAGTCTAATCAGGTCACTTTTAAGAATAGGTTGGATGAAATGGAAAGATTTCAGGTACAAAAATTCCAAGTTAGGTTAAATGATGAACGGGAAGAGAACAAAGAAACAAATCATAAGCCTCCCAGTCCACTAAAGCAATCTTCGTCTCATTATGAGGAGGTCATTTACTCCATTAAAAAGTAGCTAATTGATGGAGACCTGGATAGCAAGGAAACTGAGGGGAATCAAGTTTATACTTGTGAGATTGATCCATCACCCATGTCAAAGCAGAAGTAGAATGGACAAAGGAAGGTCAAAGAAGTCTTGGATACTTCGAATTTTCCATCAGAACATCTTCAAGATTGGGCAAAAAGTTCTACTTTGATCACCTCAACATCAGCATCACAATCTATTAAGAATAAAAGAAAAAAGCGGAAAGGATTTGGTAAATATGATGGCCATGTACAACATAGTGTTGGGATTGATCAAAGTCCTCAGATATTCAGAATTTGACAGGGCGCATCAAAAAAGCAGCGCATGGATATACCTGAAGGTAAGCAGGTTCTTAGCAAGAACTTCATTGAGGACATCTGATGCCATGGGGCATCTTTCTGTATCATATTTTTAACCTTATCCCTTATCATTTTTGTTTAATTAGTTTTATTTCGTGAATAAATTGTCATTTATGCTCTTAGAATAAATTTTCATTTCTTCATTTCTATAATTGACTTCATTTGATGATATTTAGAATGGATATTGTTGATATATGTCTTTCGTCGATGGATGCGGATACCAGGTTCTTGCACACTATCACTTCATCTCTAGCATGCATCCCCATATGGAGCCAAATGTTGACCACTAGAGTGGCACCTGATGATTATATGAAGACTCCATGCCCAAGGATGTACCAATGGACACTTGTACCATCAAATATCATCAATCAACAGAGTTTTTTAACTCTACTTCTATCTTCTCATCATCTTTCTTGTACCCAGATTCCACACCCTGCGAGGGACTGTAATAAGTGATACTAGTAATGATGAGCTTTTGAATCTGTAACAGGCCTAGGATGTTGGGACTCGATCAACAAACGAGTACACCTTGGAGTGTTTTTTTAATCTGGTTAATTATCCCTTCTTTTTTAGAGGCAGTAATTTGCTGGGTTTTTCACTCACTTTTTACCCCAAAGTCATAGTGACAGTTTGAAGGTTAAGCACCTAACACATCTTAGTGTCTAGAGTCGATGTATATTACCATACTAGATCACACCAAAAAATTCATGGAATTTGGCTAGGTCTAAGTAGGATTTCTTAATAATTAAAAACTTCCTGCAAAACGAGATTTTTTTATTATTTTCTATGTAATGATGTAAATAAGTGGCCTTAGGAAATGTCTGGGGCGTGTGACTACTCAAAATTCATCCTCAAAGGCCCAGCATTATCCTAGTGTTGATTTGGGGTAGCATCGGATGTGCTCTAGCCACGAAAATTGGTGGAGAGGCTAAAGCACATGAGATCTCCAATACCTAGAAATGGTTTGGGGAGATTCTAAATAGTTTGGGAGATATTAAAATAATTAATATTTTTAATGGAGTCCCTACGTCTAAATTTAGGGAAAATAAAATATTAACGTGAATTAATATAAAACTGTGTTAGAAGGGTCCAAAAGTCATGGATCAAGCCAGAGTTAATCTTAGCCGTTGATTAGGGACTTAATCTCAGCCATTGATTTGTCAACGAGAAAAGTATAAGAGGAGGCTTAAGGGTCACTTGAAGAACACACTGAAGGAGACCAATCAGTTCAATTTCTGGAGCGGGGTTAGCTGAGAAATTCGAACTAGTGGTCTGGTGAGCAGTCAGGAGGCAACAAGTACAAAACAAAGAGAAGGGATCATCCACTGGAGACCAGCGTTGAGGAAGGAGAGGCAGAAGCGGAGGCGGCAGGAGACTACGCAGTCACTAGAGGGCCTGCATGGGTGACGCAGAGAGGCCGAGGGCTGACGCAGAGTGTCTGGGAGCCACGCAGAGGTCAGCAAAGTTGACGTTAGGACTAGGAGTGTTGGGGAATTTTTTTTCTCTCTGTGGGTAAGCCAGTTTGGCACCTTGTTGTACTAAAGAATTGCTGAATAATAAAATTCTCCCTTGCTGCACCGGTTTTCCCACATTGGTTTTTCCAGGGACTATTGTCCAAAATATCTGTGTCAATGTATTGATTCTTGTACATGTGTTTATTTATGTATTACGGTGTGATATCTGCAACAGAATTTATTTTAATGTTTATTGAAGGAATTTCATAAATAACTTATTGAAGAATAAGTAGGAAAAGTAAATCAAATGTTGCAGTGATAGAATTTTCACATGGTATCAGAGCGAGTAGAAGGGAAAATCAGTTATGGGTCGAGAACACGACACAGAGGCATCCACATCAAGGGACTCGCACAGATTTTCAGAAGATTGCACAAGAGAAAGAGACTTCAATTTCTCTATGTTGGCTTCCAGGCTGGAAGAAGAAGTGGCTTGTATGACTAGTTCCGCATCATCAGAAGTGTGGTATATAGACAGTGGAGCCTTGTTGCATATGACAGGAATCAAGGAATGTTTCTCAGAATATTGATAAAGAAGATGAACTTTCAGATCACCATGGGGAACAAGGCAAAGTGTACTATAGTAGGGAAGGGTACCATAGTTTTTCAAACATAATCGAGAGAACGGTTCCGTGCTACAAATGTGTTGCATGTACTAGGATTGGGGATGAATTGTACTAGGATGCAACGTCTACTTTATCAAGGAGAAGGTATACGTCAAACACCCGAGCTAGAAAAAGAAAGTGCAGATTGGGATCAAAAGTAACAGGTTGTATAGATTACAACTAGAATCACCAATGGCACTAATCGGCAGTCATGGAGACAAAGGACTTGAATGAACTATGGAATAGAAGAATGGGTCATTTGCACCATGGAGCTCTGAGAATTCTCAGGAGCACTGTAACAGGAGTTCCGGATCTGAGTACAGAACGAGATGATGTATGTAGAGGATGCACTCTAGGAAAGTATGCCAAGGCAGCATTTCCTAGGAGCAAACACAGGGCCAAGAGTGTACTAGGATTGATACACTCAGATATCTGTGGACCTATGTCTGTCAAAGCTCTCAATGGTGTCGAGTATTTCCTTACCTTCATTGATGACCACTCAAGGAAAACTTGGATTTATTTTCTGAAAACCAAGGACGAGGTTTTCTGTCGATTCAAAGAGTTCAAGGCTCTGGTGGAGAATCTGACTGGGAAGAAAATAAAAGTTTTGCGCTCAGATAATGGTGGAGAGTATGTCGATAAGGACTTCACTGATTTTTGCGCTAAGGAGGGCATCAGAAGAGAGTGGACAGCTCCCTACAATCCGGAGCAGAATGGAGTAGTAGAAAGAAAGAACAGGACTATTGTAGAAGCAGCTAGGGCCATGATGTATGATCAAGATATGCCGAAATTCCTGTGGGCGGAAGCATGCAACACAGCAGTCTATGTTCAGAACAAGACTCCTCATCGGGCATTGGGCAAGATTACTCCAGAGAAAGTTTTCACAGGGAAGACACCTGAATTCAGTCATTTCAAGATATTTGGGAGTTTAACATATTGTCACATTCCAGAGGAAAAGAAGAAGAAGCTGGATCAAACTGAGGGAAAAGGGATATCTAATGGGATGTAGCGAGAACGCTAAGGCATACATAATCTACCTTCCCAGGAGCAAAAAGGTAGTAGTTCGACGAGATGTAAAGTTCATGGAGGACAGGGCTTACAGAAAATCTCGTGAGATGTCTTCCGAGGAGTAGTCGAAAGAGGAGCCACTAGTTAAGCCTCTTCAACCAACGAAAGTAAAACATTCTTCCTCGTGTCAAGAAGATTCTCGGGATGAAGAGGAGGAGCTAACAGAAGCACCTGTTGGCAGAGGAAGAACTAGCAGGGAACTTCGTTAGATTCTGCGAAATGCAGATGACTTCATCGGTGCGCCAAGAAACAATAAGTGGGAGCGAAAACAACCAGATAGATATCAAGCATTAGTAGCTCAGGATGGGGAGCCTGCCAGTTTCAAGGAGGCAGCTCAACATCAGGTTTGGCTAGACGCGATGGTAGAGGAGTACAACTCCATAATGGTGAACAATGTCTGGGAGGTAGTGCCAAGGCCTCAAGACAGATCAGTTGTAGGTTCGAGATGGATCTACAAGATCAAATATGCTGCAGACGGCAATGTTGAGAAATACAAAGCCAGGTTTGTGGCTAAGGGGTATGCTCAAAAGGAAGGAATTGACTATGAGGAGACCTTCGCCCCGTAGCTAAGTATACGTCTATTAGGACCGTGATATCTCTTGCAGCTCAAATGGGATGGGAGATTCATCAGATGGATGTCAAAATGGCTTTTCTGAACGGGGTAATAGAAGAAGAGGTATACATTGAACAACCAGAGGACTTTGAGACACATGAGAAAAAGTCTCATGTATGCAGGTTAAAGAAAGCCTTGTATGGGCTAAAACAAGCACCTAGAGCATGGTATGGTCAAATTGATGGCTACTTGCAAATGGGATTTGTCAAGAGTGATGCAAATCCAAATCTCTACTATTTGATTGTAGAGAATGAGCCGCTAATCTTAGTATTCTATGTGGATGATCTCTTTTTGACGGGATCATCCAGGCTCATCCGGGACTGTAAGAAGAATCTAGCCACAGAATTTGATATGAAGGATTTGGGACGAATGCATTATTTCCTAGGGTTGGAAGTTTGGCGGCAAAAGGGAGAGATCTTCCTTGGGCAAGGGAGATATGCTACAGAAATCTTGAAGAGATTCAAGATGGAGGACTGTAAACCCATGGCTACTCCAATGATCACCAACTAGAAGAAGATTGATGCATCAAAATACAAGGATGTTGATCCCACCTTATACAGGCAGCTCATAAGGCCCTGATGTATCTGGTCAAATACCAGGCCAGACATTTGCTACGTTGTCAACACCCTCAGTCGGTTCATGGTGGAACCGAAGAGGGCGCACTGGACAGCAACCAAACATGTTCTCAGGTATTTATAGGGAACAGTCGATTATGGACTCTTGTACACCAAGAGTAAGGATATCAGATTGAGTGGATTCACTGATGCAGATTGGGCAGGAAGTTTAGATGATCGGAAAAGCACCTCTGGGTATTGTTTCAACATTGGATCAGGAATGACCTCCTGGTGCAGTAGGAAACAAAAGTCCGTGGCTCTGAGCTCATCTGAGGCAGAATATATGGCGGCAAGCACAGCTTCATGTGAGGCCATATGGCTTAGAAAATTGCTTGTGAGCCTATTCAAAAGGAATATGGAGGCGACCAGGATCATGTGCGATAATCAGAGTTGCATCAAGCTCTCTAAGAATCCAATATTTCATGATAGGTCGAAGCATATTGATATCCGGTGTCACTTTGTCAAGGACTACGTCCAACAAGGAGCTGTATAGTTGAGCTACACTCCTTCAGGAGAACAGGTGGCGGACATCCTCACCAAGGCCCTTGGAAGGACAAAGTTTGACTACTTCAGGGAAAAGATGGGGATGGTAAAGAACCCGTTTCGGTAGCAGAAATGGGAGTGATAACAGCACGGACGCAGAGAGAGTTGCAGTGCGGATGAAGTGTTAGGAGAAAGGACCAGCAGCAGCACGAATGCAGAGGGAGTTGTCATACAAATGCAGCAGTGGCAGTAGCAGAGCCATAGGCAGTAATACAGGATGCAGCAATGCAAAGGATGTTGGGCAGGGAGGCTTAGCATCAGCACAGGGACCAATGCCAGATGATCAGGGTGATACTCAGTGAGGAGTATTACTAGAACACAGTCCTCGCTAAGAGGGAGTGTTGATTTGGGGTAGCATTGGATGTGCTCTAGCCACGAAAATTGGTGGAGAGGATAAAGCACATGAGATCTCCAATACCCAGAATGGTTTGGGCAGATTCTAAACAGTTTGGGAGATATTAAAATAATTAATATTTTTAATGGAGTCCCTAAGTCTAAGCTTAGGGAAAATAAAATATTTATGTGAATTGATATAAAACTATGTTAGAAGGGTCCAAAAGTCATGGATCAAGCCAAATTTAATCTTAACCATTGATTAGGAACTTAATCTCGGTCGTTGATTTGTCAAAGAGAAAAGTATACAAGGAGGCTTAAGGGTCACTTAGAGAACACACTGAGGGAGCCCAGTCAGTTCAATTTTTGGAGCGAGGTTCGCTGAGAAATTCGAACTAGTGGTCTGGTGAGCAGTCAGGAGGCAGCAAGTACGGAATAGAGAGAAGGGATTAACCACTAGAGACCAATGTTAAAGCAGGAGAGGCAGACGCAGGGCATTTCAGGCAGATGCAGAGCCAGCAGGGGACTGCGCAGTCACTAGAGGGCCTGCGTGGGTGACGCAAAGTGTTTGGGAGCCACGCAGAGGTCAACAAAGCTGACGCTGGGACTAGGAGAAGTGTTGGGGATT
Source organism: Pinus tabuliformis (assembly GCA_031772625.1). Taxonomy (NCBI): domain Eukaryota; kingdom Viridiplantae; phylum Streptophyta; class Pinopsida; order Pinales; family Pinaceae; genus Pinus; species Pinus tabuliformis. The sequence goes on along the minus strand of CM062815.1, from coordinate 165,052,990 downwards.
TTTTTTCTCTCTGTGGGTAACCCAGTTTGGCACCCTATTGTACTGAAGAATTGTTGAATAATAAAATCCTCCCTTGCTGCACCGGTTTTCCCACATTGGATTTTTCCAGGGACTATTGTCCAAAATATTTGTGTTAATGTGTTGATTCTTGTACATGTGTTTGTTTTTATATTACAGTGTGATGTCTGCAACATAATTTATTTTAATGTTTATTGAAGGAATTTCATAAATAACTTATTGAAGAATAAGTAGGAAAAGTAAATCAGATGTTGTTGTGATAGAATTTTCACACCTAGGACCCACTTTGAGAGCTTTGAGGGTGAAAAGGCGACTTATAGTCCCTCAAAAGCTGATTTTCCTAGTGACAGTGGCAAAAAGTGTGAAAAAAATTCAATAATTGGAAAAATTTCTAAATTTTCCAAAGTCAAAGAAATTCAACCAAATGACATGGCAGCTCCAAATGAAATTCAAAGATGGTGTGGCAATTATGTGCGGCCCACCACATGAAGCCACAAAGAAAGTCAAAGTCAAAGGGGCCCACATTGAGCTCATGAGAAGTACGTACAAGTAAATGTTTGAAGTGACTTTGATTTAATTCAAATCAAATGTTAATTAAAATCTAAAGTGAAAAGTTCAAAAAGAAATGGAAAGGACCCACTTCACCTCATTCCTTTGAATATGTATAACTCAACAAGGAGATAAATATGCACATGCCATAAATCAAAGGTTTATAATTAAAGCTTCACATGTTACATAGTCCAACAAGAGAAAATTCCACACAGATTTGTGGGCAAACAGTCAACACTCCACGATGGCAAATTTATTCAATTAATATGCAGTTGTCTTCTACACCAATCAGATGGAAAAGAATGTGTCAGTTAACAGCTCAACATTGCTAGTCACCTACAACAAATACTCATATGCCAAATCAGATTACAAGTTGTCCCAGTCAAATTTTTAACGCAGCTGTCAAAGGTATATATGCAGATTTGGAAAGGATTTGTTAAAGGTACGTGGTGGACATTTCATATTATATGTTGCCCACTAAAAACTCCACTCAACCAGCAGTTAGGAATGTACGCAGAGTTTAGCGAACATCACTGACACATATGGCAGACTTTGTCCCCCACTAAATAGTGTTAATCAAATAAAATGAACCAAGAACAACATTCCATCACATTTGCTTTGGTTTAAAGTCTCACATGCAAATCTTATTTCAAGAGGCACTTTGGATGCAAGCATTGTAATCTCTTTTAATTTTGCAACAAGTTTAATTTTCTTGTACTTGGAAATTGACTCATCTTTTGGTTTAATTGCATATTGTCATGAATGGTTGATTTCACTTTCAAGTACTATTATTTTGGGTTGTAAACTTAATTGCATGTTGTCATCTTGGTCTAACATTTGAGTTATTTTTGTATCCTTTTGAGCAAGATAGTTTCCATGCTTTGATTTGTAGACTTATTCATCTTGAAAGCATTTATAATATCTTGTGCTAACAATTTATTGTTTCACTTTTCAGGATTATTTTGGCTTTCCATTTGAAAGCATTTCACTTCATTTTAAGCAAATACAATTTCATTTCTTAAAAAACAATACTTTGAAGGCACTGGTTGTTTATGTATTTCATGCTTATCTTATGTATTGATGGTTATTGCTCATATCATTTTTTCTTATAAATCTTAAAGAAATAATCTATTTAACTCTAACAATTCTCCTAGAAACTCACATCTTTTTAACTTAACTTTTCATTAGGGACCACCCCCCTTAGCTAACCTAGGAGATAGCTCAAACGGAGAGAGTCGGGATTAGTTTGACAACCCCTTCTCTAAGTTCCCTGCTAGCAACCACACCTTGTGGGGTTGAAGACTTTTCTCACTAACTCGTAGGTAGGTGTAGGCAGCATGGTCAACAGGTCCCATTCAAAAATGTTGTTTTTACGGCCATTTAATGAATATTCCATCCCATTGTAACAGCTAGTGAAACCAATGATCTTATAGTAGTATATCTAGTAATAGGTGCAAAGGTTTCTTCATAGTCTATACCTTCCATTTGAGAGAAGTCCCTTGCAACAAATCTAGCTTTGTATTTATCTATACTTCCATCAATAGCATGTTTGGTTTTGAAAATCCATTTTGAAGTGACCACTAATTTGTCACTTGGCCTAGGAACGATTTCCCAAACTCCATTCTTCATGATGGATTGATATTCTTCTTGCATCGCCTTCTTCCATTCTTCTTGATGAGCAACTTCTTCAAATGTAGTCGACTCAACTTCTATCAATTTTGTCATGTACGCTACATATCTAGGATATCTTTTTGGTCTTTTGCTTTCTCTAAAAGTTCCTTTAGCAGCTCCATGTCCTGCAGCATCTTGAAGAGTAACTTTCAACCAATTTGGCTTTTTCCTTGTTTTGGGTATGATCATAGGTTGAATCACCTCACTTGGTCCTTCATCTTCTTCTTCTTGGTTTGGAGTTGTCTTATCATGATGTTCTTCTTCTTCATATAGTGGTGTGTCTTCGTCATCAGAATCAATTGGAATATCCTTGGATCTTTTGTAGGCATGATTCTCATCGAATATAACATCCCTGCTTACTTCAATTTTTCTTCCTTCCTTAATGTAGATTCTATATGCCTTTGAAGAAAGACTGTAGCCAACTAAAAACCCTTTTATGCTTGTAGAATCTAGTTTCTTTCGCTTGTGCTTTGGAACATGGATGTATGCAGGACACCCAAAGATTTGAAGATGGTTCACACATGACTTCTTCCCTATGAATGCTTCTTCAGGTGTCATATTCTCAAGAATTCTATGAGGACTTCTATTTTGTATATATATTGTTATCATAGTTGCTTCACCCCATAAAAACTTTGGAAGGTCTTCATCAAATATCATAGTTCGTATGCATTCTTCAATTAATTTATTTTTCCTTTCTGCAACTTCATTTTGTTCAGGATTGTAGGGAACAATGAGCTCCCTCTTAAACCTGCTTCTTTACAATATGTAACCAATTCTTTTGAAGTGTATTCCCTACCATTGTTGGATCTCAAGGATTTTATCTTTCTTTCGGTTAAGGTTTCCACTCCAGATCTAAACTCCTTGAATTTTTCAAATACTTCATCCTTTGTCTTAAGAAGGTAGAGACATGTCTTTCTAGAGTGAACATCAATGGAGGTCACATATTAAAGATGACCTCCAAGTGATTTGTTAGACATAGGCCCACACACATCGGAATGAATGACGTGTAGCTTTGCTCCATTTTCCAGCTTCAAAGATGTAGATCCAAGGCCCTTGATTGCATAATTGTTATTGTCTCCTAGCTCCACTACATGAGATGATTGTTCCTTTGATAGAGTATGAAGTTGTCCAATTTCTCTTATCATATGTCTTGATGCTCCACTATCAATGATCCATGCATTGTCATCATCAAGAGTACCTGTAAGTGCAGCCAAGAACCCTTTGCTTTTGACTTTCTTAGATAAGTTGTAGATGATCCTTCCAATCCAGCTTCCTGCAATTCTTATGATATTGAACCCCATCTTCAAGTAACTTGTTATAGAGGGAGTAGCCTTCTTTTTCAAGCCAACAAAGTGATCTCCAACCTTTTTCGACCTTAGCTCTGATACCATGTTGAGAAATCAATGCTAGTAGTAATTAGGGTTTGATTTATTCTTCTTGATAATTACTTGTGAATTATGTTGCCTTCTTTTACTTCTTTATTATGTTATGTTTCATCAAGCAATTACCAATTTATGTGTATATGAAGAACACAAGAGCAAGAGACACAAGATGTAGGTAGAAAGCCAAGGCAAAACCCCTATAAGGGAAAACCCAGTCAAAACTCTTCCTTCAGTAGATTCAAGACAAGATAAGATCGTCCAAGGCTCTTTGACCTAGACACAGACCTCCTCTAATCACCAAGTTAGCCCTTCCTTCCTCTCCAAGTGTTAGTCTTCCAGCAACAGCTTCGACCTAGACTTTCGACCTTGCAGCAGCAAAATTTCGGCTTGCCAAGCCGTAGAACTTCGACCTATAGTAGAATTTCAGCCCCAGCAATAGCCCAGTAACTTCGCACGTGTGAGAGAAAAATAGCCCAAAACTTCGATTTTGTCTTCTCTATAATGTTCCAAACTTAAATAAACAGCGATATGCAAAGAAAAAATGATTTACATCACATAAATTTTAAACAATAAGAAAATGCTCATAAAAACTCCAAAAGTAAGAATCAACTGAGCCATTTTATTAATCAATGGAGCAAGTACAATAGTATGGAGGAATGCACCTGGGCTTGCCTCAATGGAAAGCGTGACAGAACCCAAGTGATAATACAATGATCTCAAATGTTGGAAATGACTGCTCCTCTAATGCTCTACGCTGCCCAGAAAACTACACTGTTGGCTGGAAAGGGACTGCAAGAAACTCCACCTCCAGTGCTCAGAAAATGCTGCAAATTTAACCTCAAGCTCCTTGACCAAAACCCACAAAAACCCAGAAAGGGTTTGGCCTATCTCCAAGCCAAAGTCAAACCCACAAAATGGTGCAAATTCCCCAGCTAACTAGCAATTCGCCTTGTTATAAGAATTAGGATTTCGGACTCGAATATCGTTCGGAAAATTTTGAAATTTTAACCATGGACTCCTCTCAGAAAACCAAGAAAAAACCAAAAATGGTTTGTTAAGATTTTGACCTTCCAAAATCGACCCCCAAGAGGCCCTATGCCCTCCAAAACTATTGAAGCACACAACCTGCAAATATACCAACAAAATCCTCCTCCAATGCTCCGGAAAAGTAGCAATCACCTCCACTAGTGTTTCCCTTGTCTCTCCCGACAAGGATCAGCCTCAATAGCTGAGACTCCACCTCCCAAGTGTGCACAATATTCTCCCTCCACGCTGGCCCAGGAGATGCAAAAACCCCACTAAATAGAAGCTCTCTCTCTCAACTCAAAAACTCATCCAAAATGTAGCAAAACACCCAATCCTCCTTTCCGGAATTTCTCTCGGACAAAGCTCCTCTGAGAGATGTCAAAATCACAACTCGGCCTCTCCTCACTTGCGTCCTCCAGGGATATGCACCACCTGGAGACACTAGATACAACTGTTGGAAATCACAATGAAAACCTCCTCTGAAAGAATGTAGATGAACCTCTCGAGGGTGGCACTCGAAGTCCCCCGAAGAAAGGGTGAGCTCTCCGCTTGAAGAACTCTTGCTAAACAGCTTGTGACTCGACTAAGCAGCTCGAGCAATCAAAGAGAAATTTGATATGCCAAAGATGATGAAATGAGGAGAGTTTCCTTCCTTATATAGATTTTGTGAAGCACTTTTCCCTCCAATTATTCCTCCGTCGTGGGCCCTCACTTAATCATCTCTATGCAAAACTTAACCACAACCAAAATAACTTTTCATAAGTCTAATCTCCTAATAAAATCGAATGGGACCCACTAACTCCAAAATTGGCCCCATAATATAAAAATTAATCTTGTTCCAGAATAATTTAGGAAGGGACATGATAGTCCTCCCCTCCCAAATGTTGCTTGTTCCTAAGCAACTTTAGTGTGCTGGATGCTCAAGTATGTGCTCACCCTCCCAAGTAGCATCCTCATTCGGCAAGCTCCTCCAATGCACCAAAAATTGCTTGTCCTCAAGCAATGCCTGAACAAGCGCCCTCTCTGGCGATGGATCCCCATTGTCGCTACAAACTTCACCAGGGTCCCAAATATGCCATTGGATCATCCCTGATCGCTTTACTATCCTATAGTGAAGGAGTCCCTCGATACCAGGATCCCAAGCCAACTTGATCAACATGGAGCACCCCTTGCTCCACTCATTATCCTACCAGATAGGGGAGTTAGAACCAGTGTTGCAGGAACCGTCCCCCCCTGCCCCCAAGGATCCAAAGGCAGATCCACATCCTGTACGGATCCGCCATTGATCCTTCGGCGGAATCACGGATCAAAAAATCGGATTCGCGGATCGTCTTTTTTTTGGCGGTTCCTGCAAAATTGGATTCGTGGGGCCCCGATCCACAGATCCTATTTCCCGATCCGGAAAGGATCGGTGCGGATCTGTGGAGGTTCGAGCGTGTATCCATTGCGGAACGTAAGCGGATCCGAGAGAAGGTGGACAGTTCCGCAGGGCTTTTTTTGGTTTTGGAAATTTCCAACTGTTCTGTGAAGAACTACACTTTCTGAATACTCCCAAGGGGCTCCCCAATGGTAATGTTAAATTCTTAAAGTAAAAGTGACATTCTCCTTTATCTTTCATTTCCATCCTTTTACTTTAATTTTTAACATTACCATGAAATGACTCAGGATGTTTGAGAGTGGTTCCAACCTCATTAGACTTCATATGGAGAAAATAGAATTTCATATCCCATTCAAAATTCAGCAGACTTAACAGTTTTCAGGATCAATGGGATTGTGGCATTTCATTGGGTTACATCATGTATGAGGGCATGTGATTGGCATTTAATCAAGAGCAACAAGCCCTATATGACCCCCCCAGTGTTGTTGTTATTGATTGTTGAACTCCTTTGTCATGGCCTTAGCAATTTTGTACCCTTCACTCAAGTCAAAATCATTGTTCAGGCATGTTAAGCTTTCTCTACCATATTATAAGTTTGGGTTAAGTTGTTTGATCAAAATTAGGCAATGTTGACTAAAATCCCTATAGAATTGAAGTAGAGGCAAAGGCTAGACAAGAGAAGAGGAATCTAGATTGTAGATGGTTGATGCTGGAATAATTAATCATTGATGTATAATGGATGCCATATCTATCTTGATTTATGTAAAAATATGCATGTTTTCATGTCTTCTACAACTAATTTGGTATTTTGGATTTTTTTTAATATAAATGCAAAAAAATGTATATATATAGTAGACACTTCCGAGACGCTTCGCTTCCTAGATTTTTGGAAAATGACGCTTCCGCGTCCCCGCTTCCAAAAAATGTCCCCGTTTTGTCCCCGCTTCGTGCAACATTTGTTAGAACCCCTCTGTCTACTACCAATAAGTAGAGCATCTTGACAATGTAAAACTTCGTCCAAATCCTCATGAAGTTGCCCTACTGAATAGTCCACCCCATGCACTCTAATTGTGGGCCCATGAAGATACAACTCAATCCCCATGCGAATGAAGCCTCTCCTGCATGAGTTCCTCTTGAAATCCTCTTGTTGGACATCCTACCATGCTAATGAAGTCTCCCACACCATCAACGAATCACAGAAACCCGATGGAAAATTTGGATGACCCTCTCCTGTAGAGACCAGCTCACCCCTATGGATCGCTAAACCACTAAGTACTGTGATGCTAGGGCCCCCTACCCAGCATAGCAAGAAACTATCCTGTTGACCCCATGATACTTTGGTCATCACTAATTGTCTAGCATGCTCGTACCATAACCTCCTCTCGCATAACTCTTGGCCACAATCTATGCAATGATCAAGGTTAGGCCCAACCTGCCAAAGCGGCTCCATGGTGCCAGCACTTATCGCCCCATGGCTGGCCCCAACCCTAAGCAACAATCTTCCTCACCCAATGGTGAGGGCTTTGGTGACTCCCCATGTGTCTGCCTGTGAATGAATCATTTTACCTGTTATTCTAACCAAGCTCACTGAGGAGTGGAGTATCCCATCAATCCACTAGATCCTTGGATCCCATAACCATAATAGAGGTCCACAACCCCAAATCGTCTCTGCCTGTTGCTGTGTTATTTTGGTAGTTGTTGGGACCCCTCTGTGCCTCGTCTCTGTCTCTTGTAGGTATCCAATAGGTAGACACCGAGCAACAAGAACCTGTGTTGCGAATATCGAGTTGTTTTGTGCCTACCAAATCACACAGCGAGATCTGTTATCCCAACTCCTGATGATGTGCCCGAGTGATGCCGGAAGCCTAGGCATCATCCTGCCAACAAGGACTACCGTCCTCCGCACCTCATGCTCACCTAACGCCTCAAGTTGTCCAACTAAAAAAGCACCATGTAACTCCCTCTTGGTCACCTCCCCAAGTGTGAGCCTAGGGGTGGAACATATGCTACCTCAACAATCAATCATGCCATCCCTAACCCTGTATTCGTCAACTCATGCACCTACCAAGTGTCTCAACTAGAGAATCTCCTCCTGGCTCATGACATGAGGTGTCTCATCCAACTGCCCAGGGTGAGCCTCCCAAGCCCTATTGCCTGAATGGAGAGTGTCAAGAGTCCGTCAGAATGCTCAAGAGTAATCCTACGGACGACCCCCTCTTTATCTCGGATCTACTGATAACCCCCTTGAAACCCTGTCTCCATTAAACATGGTGTCCCCAGATGCTCAACAGTGTCCTCGTCAATCCTAGGTGGGCTGCATCCAATGGTACATGTAGTGCCCATGTCCATAAGTCTCCTAGGGGGCAATGCTCCAAGCGCCCGTTGTGCCGCATCATCCTCCACTACATGCCACCTAGTATGGATGCACTCCTTGACATGCCACTGTACACCACACCCTGTCTCGGTACACCACTAGATACTCTCGGCTACTACTATACCATCTTGTACCGTCCTGTGTCCCACATGTATCACTGCACCTGTCACTCCCCACATGTACTATACGCGATGTGAGGCACTCCCACTCCATAATGCAATCCAACATACGACACACCCCCGTGCGTCTCCATGCCCATCTGCAGACCATTGTTCCACGCTAGATGCTCCTACTCATCCCTGGATGTGATGGCCTAAAGTTGTGTCCATATGCGTCGGCCTACACCCGACCTGTATCATCACCTCCACCATCGCATCACTATGCTCTCCGATAAGGGGATCTCCCCTCCAAATCCTCCCCGAGGGACCCAAGAAGTGAATCTCCCTAGGTACCAATAACAATGCCACCACTGCTCTACTCCTCCATGTCCTCCATGCCCCACACAAATGTGAAGAATCCCCAACTCCATACAAGGCACTGTCAGGTGGCCTATCGGTGCCACCTCCTCTGACAAACTCCCACCAGAGTATGATGATCGTCGTGTGATCCCATGCACAACTGTCATACCAAGACAACCCAAGGAGTCTGCCCACAAACTAGTTGGCCGTTGGTACTAGCCAAAACTCCCCTAGCGAATGTGTGCGCTCAACCGCTAGGCCAACTACACCACCATGGTCGCAATCAACTAGTATATCCATGGAATGATAGGTAGTCCCACCTGGATCCCAATTCTAGTCTGGGCTTCCGATATCCCCAATGCATGAAAGCTCTTGCTGAGTTTCATGTCCGTCCACTACCATTTCCATAGCCCACTACACTGGGTACCAACTCAGAATCTCTCGCCATCCAACCCCAAGAGAGGGATTGAATATACGAACTCTCATATGTAGGGCAAGTTCTCTATCTGGCGAATGTTGCACGCTGCACCGCTCATGTCTCCTCATTTCATCGGCCTGGTCAACACATAAAATATGTCGAAGTGGCTTTGCCTCTCTCCCTCCAAGGTGCAAAGGCAAACTACTGACGCTACAAGCCCCATCTATGTATGTCTGAAGAGGGTTGCTCTGATGCTCTAAAGTGCACTCTAGTGGTACCATTAGGGAATCCAACTATTCCCCAACATGAGTCAGTTTGGCCATTGACTCGGCACAAACCACTCTCATGCCCTCCAACTCCTTGTTTTGCTATAGAATGGCCTCTCGTACTATGGTGACCTTCTCTCTCAATGCTAGAAGGTCGGCCTGGAACTGATGAAACTGCCATGGGTATCTATCACCTGCAGACTCAGTCACAGCTCTGGATACCTCAACAACTATCGGCATCTCATCCATGGGTGGCTCCTCCTCAATAAATGGCTCTATGTGTGTAAGCTCTATCCTCTCCACCAAGGTGTCAACTGGGGCTATCAAAGAGGTCTCGAATAATGGTGACTCCTGCGCCACACTAGGTAAATCGATGTGCTCCTCACCATCATGTGGGCTCTCAGCATCATGCTCAACCTCCTCCTCACGCTTCTGATATCTAAATCCAGTTCTCCACAAACAAAAGCGCCCCCTGGTCTCACCCTCTAAATTTCCATGTCCTGCCTGCTCCTTTTCAGGAGATCTGGTGCCCAGATTTTGTCGGCTTTCCCCACATGGTGTAGGTGGTTGTACTCCCACGACTTGTGCACCTCTAGTGTCTTTGTTGTAAGGACAAGGATGGATCTAGTCTGACACCTTCCTCAACTGAGCCAATCTCTCATTGTTCGAGCGGATTCCACCCCAAAATTCCTACACACTGAATCTCCCTTGAGTCGTGGGTGGTGTATGGTGTAACCCGTCACTGTGCATACATGCCCAAATCTCCCATGATCTTATTGGTTACCCACAACTAGGCCAAGATGATGCTCTGATACCACTGTAATGTTCCAAACTTAAATAAGCAGTGATATGAAAAGCAAAAATGATTTACAGCACATAAATTTTAAACAATAAGAAAATGCTCATAAAAACTCCAAAAGTAAGAACCAGCTCAGCCATTTTATTAATCAATGGAGAAAGTACAATAGTATGGAAGAATCCACATGGGCTTGCCTCAATGGCAAGTGTGACAAAACCCAGGTGATAATACAATGATCTCAAATGCTAGAAATGACTGCTCCTCTAATGCTCTGCGTTGCCCAAAAAACTACACTGCTAGCTGGAAAGGGACTGCAAGAAATTCCACCTCCAGTGCTCAGAAAATGCTGCAAATTTAACATCAAGCTCCTTGACCAAAACCCAGAAAGAGTTTGGCCTATCTCCAAGCTAAATTCGAACCCACAAAATGATGCAAATTCCTCAGCTAACTAGCAATTCGCCCAGTTATAAGAATTAGGATTTCAGGCCCGAATATCGTTCGGAAAATTCTAAAATTGTAACCACGGACTCCTCTCAGAAAACCCAAAAATGGTTTGTCCGGATTTTGACCTTCCAAAATCGACCCCCAAGAGGCCCTACGCCCTCCAAAACTGCTGAAGCACACAACCTGCAAATATACCAACAAAATCCTCCTCCAATGCTCTGGAAAAGCAACAATCACCTCCACTAGTGTTTCCCTTGTCTCTCCCGACAAGGATTAGCCTCAATAGCTGAGACTCCACCTCCCACGTGTGCACAATATTCTCCCTCTGCGCTAGCCTAGGAAGTGTGAAAACCCCACTAAATAGAAGCTCTCTCTCTTAGCTCAAAAACTCATCCAAAATGCAACAAAACACCCAAGCCTCCCTTCCGGAATTTCTCTCAGCCAAAGCTCCTCTGAGAGATGTCGAAATCACAACTCGGCCTCTCCTCACTGCGTCCTCCAGCAATACGCACCACCTGGAGACACTAAATACAATTGTTGGAAATCACAATGAAAACCTCCTCTGAAAGAATGTAGATGAACCTCTCTAGGGTGGCACTCGAAGTCCCCCGAAGAAAGGGTGAGCTCTCCACTTGAAGAACTCTTGCTAAACAGCAAGTGACTCGGCTAAGCAGCTCGAGCAACCAAAGAGAAATTCGATATGCCAAAGATGATGAAATGAGGAGAGTTGCCTTCCTTATATAGATTTTGTGGAGCACTTTTCCCTCCAATTCTTCCTCCATCGTGGGCCCTCACTTAACCATCTCCGTGCAAAACTTAACCACAACCAAAATAACTTTTCTTTACTCCTAATAAAATCGAATGGGACTCCCTAACTCCAAAATTGGCCCCATAATATAAAAATTAATCTTGTTCCAAAATAATTTAGGAAGGGACATGACATGCTCTTGCAATCTTCTTCCTTTTCTAGGAACTTCACACTTTTTCTGCCTCTCTTTCTTGTGTATCGAACTTCTTAAGTGAGTGATACAAATGGATCGAACTGCCTCTCTATATATAGCCTCTTCTGTGGGTCGAATTTCCCTAATGTAGGCCGACTTCATCATGATAGGGCCGACTTGATGTGGAGGTGTCAACTAACCTATTTGACTCAAAAATAATTCTTTTTACATGATACAAAAGCCCAAGAAGGGTCTAATAAAATTGACAATGACTTTATTGACTCAATATAAAACCTAGAAGCCTACAATGGAGCCTTTGACCTAAAAATGATGACCCAAGCATGAAACTCGTGCTTTAATAAGTCATTTTTATTAATAATAAAATTTATTTTGACAAATAAATTACATTATACAATTATGAAGACCAAACCTAGTTACATTCTTCAACAACCAAGGCATATAGGGTTAAGATGCCTTGGAAACTTCTTGTTCTCAATTGCCTTCAGGGAAATCGCATGGGCTTGATTCGGTCGTATGCCTCTACAAAACAATTGGATAATCTTACCAATAATGGAGGCACATGGAAAATGGCCAGTCTTGTCCATTTCTTCAAAAACACTCCATGCCTCATCATAAAGAGAACCTATGAAAAGCACCCAAATTGTCAAATAATGGGACTTAATTCCGGGCTCACATTTGAACTTATCAAACTGTTTGAAAACCTCTAGAGCCTCGTTGGCTACCTCAGAACGACCCAGATATTGAATTAGAGTATTCAACACGGAATTATCAATAACTCCTTCGCGGTTCTCTATGGTCTCTTCAATCAAACTTCTTAATAGCTCTAGCTTAACCGCGCCCCTATTATGCATCACTGAAATAAGGAATGTCAATTCACAGGGACTTGGCACATAACCAGGTTGCTTGAATGTCCACTAAAGAAAACTAATTATTTGCTTCATTTTAACAGTTGGGGTATTAATGAGCTTGCCAACAAACTTCTTATTTAAATTCAAATCTAGAGTTTCTAGTTCTGCTACGAGCTCTTTGGCTTCCATGTTCTTTTAAAGGAGAAAAACTACTTTTTCTGCATCTTCATCGGATTTCTTTTCGGAATCAGCATTTTCAGAATCATCCTATATATCTGGGGTTTCAACGAGAGCAACATCAAAATTACTTACGTCTTCGTTCTCTTCATCCAAGTTTTTGTTGGAAGTTGTTTGCACAAGTTCTTGTGTGGTTGGCTCTTCAATATTTTCATGGCCATCTACATGAAACATTCTACCATTTGCCAGCAGATCCTTACTAGGTGGAGTAATCACAGCATCAATGTCTAGATCACTAGTATGCAACTTGTCTTCTTCTTCCCAAACAAAAATTTTAAAGTTCTTTTCTATCGCAGTTGCTCTAGCTGTCTATTTTAGACGATCTTTAAACGACTGTGAATCTTTAGACACCTCTAAATTTGATCAATTTGCATAACTTTCAAACCTATTATATTGTCTGGAGATAAGGCACAACTATGCTGATGCACATTTTCATTGTTTGTGACCTAGATTAGCACTTGATTCAAATGGTGAACTGTTCAACTTAGGTGATGGAGAATTATCCATTTTCTCCTTATCTATAGCTTCTACATCTTCAATAATCTCATCCTCGTTGATATTAAGGCCAACTTCTAAAGTAGGTGCCAAAATTGATGGTTTGAAAGTCTTTAATGATTTTGCAAATGATCTTTTTATTTGTTGTAATGATTCTCGAATTTCACTAAACAGTTCAGATTTAGATTTATGATATTCGCTTAATTCCATGATTTCAGGGCCTACGCTTAATGGGCAGATTATGCAACAGTTAACATTCCAAAGGTTTGAATGGCTCTGATACCACTGTAGCAACAAAACATACAGTTGTTGCACTTTAAAATGTAAAAGTACACAAATGTAATGAAAATAATATTTTATTGATATGATGATAGAACAAGGATTGTTGAATGTTACAATGAGGGCCCGCTTATATAACTAGGCAGGTACCCCTTCATGAATGGTCAAGTGCCTCTTCATTAACTAATTATTAATTAACTATGATTATGATTATTATTTATTTATTTATATTTATTTTATTTTTATATAAATTATATTCATAATAGAATCTCTCTTCAATTTTCATGCTAACAGATCTCTGATATATCCTCGTCGTTCAGGCCTAAACTTTCCTCGAAAAATGTGTTAAGTCTCTACCCTCGTCCCCTTAAAAATCATGCAGATTCTTCCCCGACTTGCGCACTGAAAACTATGACTTTACCTCAGGCTGTGAGCTCAAATTTGCCTGGGAATGCGTGCCTGTAGAAGTTGTTGTACCTCAATTTCTCCTTCAGCAAATATGGTTGTCTCAGCGTCCTCTTCTCTTCCTCTCTCTTCTCTTCTCCAACACTTGCACATGAAGAATGAATGAGCTCTTTGCCTTTTGCCTCCTTTTTAGTGTCATAAGGATGAGAAGCCCTATGCCCTATCCCTAGCATCAAGGGTTGAGGTTAGATCTCAGCTCTCCTTGATCAAAGGTGGAGATCTAATCTCCCATTGACCCCCTCTCATGTTTCCCCCTTCATTAATGAGCCCCCTAATCACTTTAATATCTTGTTTTTGTACCATGTACTTTTTCTCATAAAGTCACTTTAATACTATAAAGTAGCATGTACAGTTTGTACCTAATAAAGTGACTAAAAAGTCACATGACTTTAATAACTCATAAAGTCACACTAAAAAGGTGGGTTCACTTTTTGTTGCTAGGCTTAGGCAAATAACACTCGAAAACACCTCCTTGGTACCTTTTTTCAACAATATTTCCATCTTTAATTGAATGCAAAATGTAAGAACAAATTACACATGATTTAATGATGAAGGAGTGGGATATACCCATGGTAGCCAAATGCTAGAGACAAAAGAGACAATATGGACAAGGTGTGACATTACTCCACTGCTAGACAATTGCAAGGACAAATAGAATTGTCAATGAACACCCTAATAGAGTCACAATTTTGGATAATAAGCATGAATGTCAATCAAATATAACTTCATCAAGAACTAAGGTGGATAGAATGGAGTTCCAATACCATATATGAAGACCAACTAACATGCAATAGAGTCATTCCGCATGGCCACCTAATACCAAATAAAGTAAGGTCAACTTTGATTACCAACTAACACCTCGACAATTGATAGAGTTATGGACTACTAGATGGTGTGAGGTTTTTTAGATGAATATTAGAACATGCCATGCAACCTTCATTGTTTTCTAGAAAAATGAGAACACAAGGACCAACAATGAGATTGTGCAATCACAACCAAACCACCAAACAAGTTAATCAATGTTCATTGTTAGGAATGTGATAGATACGAGTTTTCAGTGATCAAAGTTCACAAAGCAAAAATTGCTAATAGAAGGAGCAAGAAACAAACTACTTTGTACATGCTATGCAAGTGCAGTGGTAACTAAATCTTGAAACACATGAAAGTGGCAAGAAAAGTTATTCTATCAAAAGAGGCAATCCAGCACAAAGGAATTGAAAAAACAGAGTAGCCAGTAGAGAAAAAAAAAGGTATAGCCATGACAAAACAAAAAAGTTCATACCTTTGATCTTTATGTCTATTATTGATACAAATGTTTATGAACAAGCAAATGAAAAATGCAATACAAAGAAAATACACAAGCACGCACACCCAAGCTATGTCGTTGAATACATATATGTGAGAAATTTATCTATTGTGAAGAAAGTTTAAAGGTGTAGAATGAATGCAAGAATCACATGGGGAAAATGTGAAGTCTATACATAGGAAGCATATTATGATGAGACCTATGACATAGTAAGGGCAATCGATATTAATTTAAAAGTGTGAAAGATTTGTGAAGAATCCATATTTGTGTTGACAACAAGAGCACTGCCTCTCTTAGGTTCCAAAGGATGCAAAGTATGTTTTATTGTTTTGAAAGCCATACAAGGGCATTTTATGCACCATAAAGGTGGGAATGGTTGTAACCATATACTAACTAGAGCCAACAAGACACCATATAGTGTGGTTGTTGTCTAGTCAATCATTTTGGTAAAAACATCCACATGGATGATCAAGATGAGTGGTATATGCCAAGCAAAAGGAGGAAGTTTATAATGACCAATGATGTGTTGATCAATCTTCACTACATGAATCTTCCTTTCATGGAAAGGAAAGGAAGAAAAGGAGGAAGTTTATAATGGTTAATAATGTCTTAATCAATCTTCATTACATGAATCTTCCTTTCATAGAAAAGAAATGGACCTGTCTAAAAAGATTGGATGAGACAAACGTATAGCATGAAACCATGGGCATCCGAGAAGGATATTGTAAAGCAACAAATGTTCAAACACAACAACCTCAATCAAAAAAAAAGAATTTATCCAGGATAATGGGAAAGTCAACAAGAATGAAACGAGAGGTTTCTACTATGTTAAAGTCTTGACAATACCATCTAGGATGTCTAAATTCAACAAGGCCAAAAATTTAAGCCAAGGAAAGGAGAATAATATTGAAAACAAAACCTAGATCTAACATTGTTTACTTTCCCAAGCGATCTATGGTTTGAACAATTATATAAAGGGGTTCTTCTTCTTGACAAATAATCTCATCATGATCAGATGGGTTTGCCAAGAAGAGAAATGAGACTGGGGAAGAGGGAGGCAATTAGGCTTGTTTTGGAGGTTGAGACAATTCAAGTTGCAATGATGATAAAATAAATTGAATGTTTAGAGTGTCAACCATCTTACATCTCTCATCTACAAGAGAATGTGTTGCTTCTACAATTTCAAGAAAACTATCCTCTAAATCTATAGAAGTTGTGGCCTTTGTTTTCTTGTTTTTCCTACCCTTTGTAGGTGTTAGTTTTTGGTAGCATCAGAAGTGCTCTAGCCTTGAAAATTGGTGGAGAGGCTAAGGCACATGAGTTCTAAAGAACCCAGAAACCGTTTGGTGAAATTCCACCCGGATTGTATTTTATTAAAATAATTAATATTTTTAATGGGGTTCCTAAGTCTAAACTTAGGAAAATTAAAATATTAATGGGTATTAATCAAAATATGGGTGAGAATGATCTAGAAGGCGGATCAAGTCATGTTTTAATCTTAGCCATTGATTAGAGACTTAATCTCGGTCGTTGAAGACTCAACAGGAAAAGTATAAAATGGAGGCTTGGGGTTCATTTGGAAACACACACGGAGAAAATGAATTGATCAAGAATTTGATTCCTAGAGTAGGGTTTCCTAAGGATTTCGAATTAAGTGATCATTCTGCAGCAGAGGGGCAGTGAGAATCCGGGAGAAGGACTTTCCGGAGAATACAGACAAAGAGGCAGAGAGAGCTAGCAGAGCAGAAAAGTTGCCTGTCACGCAGAAGCTGAAACTGCCAAGAACAGCCGGGAAAGTTGACGCAGAGGGCAGAACCCTGAACTGCCGGAAACTGTGGGAACAGCCAGGAAAGTTGATGCAGAGGGCAAAAGTTGGAACTGTAGGGAGAAACCGGATTTGTCAGGAACTGTCGAAACAGCCAGGAAAGCTGACGCACAGAGCAGAAGAGGTGACACAGAAATAGTCGGGGTTAGCCAGTCTTGTGCCTAATCAGCCAAGATTTTATCGGGTGAAGTGAGGTAAAACTCACTCAGATTTTCCGTCAGTATTTTCTCTGTAAAGGATTCTGAGATGAGCATCCTAGATTTGTATTCAGATATTTCTCCTGCATAATAATAAAACCCTTAGAGTTGTTGTATGAGTTTTCCTGCATTTGGTTTTTCCGGTGACTATTGTGTCCTATGTATCTTGTTCTTTGCTTTGTTTTCTATTTCATGAGATCAAATATTTAATTAGTATAGGCTGCAAAAGTAATTTGCTTCAGTATTCAGAAGAATAACTTGATGAATGTAATTAAAAAAAAATCAAGTAGGTGAAGTAGATTCAGAATTGTTGCAGTAGGGGTTCCTTGGACTAGGAATTTTCACATGGTATCAGAACATTGATTTTGAAACAGGAAGAGCAGATCCAATGATGCGCAGTGAGGTCGAAAGCTGCACTTGGCAGAAATTCGAATCCCCTTGAAGGGATTGCGCAGTCCTTGCCGGGAAGCAGAGATTCCGAGGAAATCTCTCTCTGAGAAAGTCGACAGAGAGGTAAGATTTCTGAATCGTGAGCTTGCAGAGGCAAAGGGAGTGATGCATAGCCTCAGCGCAGTGCTTGAAAGGCGCAGTTTCTGCCGGAGCAAAAATCCGTCAGAAAAGAGTGAAGACACATAGTAGGGGAATTTTCTCCTCAGAGGGCTTCCAACCAAGGAGTTCGAATCTTCACTTGCTGAACTGCGATGGAGAGGGGCAGATCTACAAGCTCCAACAGTGAGTGCGTAGGCTAGTCTAGTGTTGTGTAGAGGAGAGAGGAGGACATTCGACATTTCTATTTGGCAGAGATGGTAGTGGCATCGCTAAGAGGGAGGTGGGGAGATTTAGAGCTATAGTTCGAAAGAGCTACAAGTGGGCAAGATCCTTGAGGATTCCACCCCTTGGATCAATTCCTTGCGACAAGAGTCCAAGATTCAGTAGTAGCGAGATGGACTTAGTGTCAGATGATGCAGTGGATTGTTTGGAGGATAGATGCAGTAGCTAGGGACCAGAGACTGATTAGTGCAGAGCAAGGTTGACAGTAGTGCAGTTGGCACAGTGCAGGAGTCAACATCAGCGCAAAAGGTTCAAAGGGTCAGAATCAAAAACAGCCAGATTCCAACATTCTTTGTATTATGTTGAACACGGTTAAGTTCAACTATTTTGGATGTTTTTCAGTTGCTTCTCTGAGCAACTGAGTTGCAGTACGGATGCAGTGTTAGCAGTGGCAGTGCTAGCAGCATAGCAGATGCAGTGTTTGAGAGGGACTTGTAGTACAGATACAGCAGTGGCAGTGGCAGTGTCATGGGTAGCAGTACAGTAGCAGCAGCAGCACAGTGTTGGTGGAAGCAACAGTGCGGAAAGGGAGATGCTTCAGAAGTGAGCGGCATGCAGTTGGGCATTGTTGCTAGAGCACTTTCCTCGCTAAGAGGAAGTGTTAGTTTTTTGTAGCATCGGAAGTGCTCTAGCCTTGAAAATTAGTGGAGAGGCTCAGGCACATGAGTTCTAAAGAACCCAGAAACCGTTTGGTGAAATTCCACCTGGATTGTATTTTATTAAAATAATTAATATTTTTAATGGGGTTCCTAAGTCTAAACTTAGGAAAATTAAAATATTAATGGGTATTAATCAAAATATGGGTGAGAATGATTTGAAGGCGGATCAAGTCATGTTTTAATCTTAGTCGTTGATTAGAAACTTAATCTCGGCCGTTGAAGACTCAACAGGAAAAGTATAAAATGGAGGTTTGGGGTTCATTTGGAAACACACATGGAGAGAACAAATTGATCAAGAATTTGATTCCTAGAGTAGGGTTTGCTAAGGATTTCGAATTAAGTGATCATTCTCCAGCAAAGGGGCTGTGAGAATCTAGGAGAAGGATTTTCCGGAGAATACGGACAAAGGGGCAAAGAGAGCCAGCTAAGCAAAAAAGTTGCATGTCACGCAGAAGTCGGAACTGCCAGGAACAGCCGCAACTGCCGAGAACTGTCGAAACAGTCGGGAAAGTTGACGCAGTAGGCAAGCCGCCACTGCTGGGAACAGCTAGAACTGTCGGAAACTGCCGAAACAACTGGGAAAGTTGACGTAGAGGGCAGAAGTTGGAACTATCAGGAACAGCCAAAACTGTCGAGAACTGCCAGAACAGCCGAGAAAGCTGACGCAGAGAGTAGAAGCCAGCACTGCTAGGAACAGCCGGAATTGCTAGGAATTGTCGGAACAGCCGAAAAAGCTGACATAGAGGGAAAAATTCGAAACTGTCGGGAATAGCCAGAACTGTCAGAACTGTCGGGAAAGCTGACGCAAAGAGCAGAAGAGGTGACACAGAAATAGCCAAGGTTAGCCAATCTTGTGCCGGATCAGCCAGAATTCTGCTAGGTGAAGTGAGGTAAAACTCACTCAGATTTTCCGCTAGTATTTTCTCTGTAAAGGATTGCTAGATGAGCATCCTAGATTTGTATTCAGATATTTCTCCTGCATAATAATAAAACCCTCAAAGTTGTTGCACTGGTTTTCCCACATTGGGTTTTTCCAAGGACTATTGTGTCCAAAAATAAGTGTCCTATGTATCTTGTTCTTTGCTCTATTTTTTAGTTTCATGAAATCAAATATTTAATTAGTGTAGGCTGCAAAAGTAATTTGCTTCAGTATTCAAATGAATAACTTGATGAATGTAATTTAAAAAAAAAAAAGTAGGTGAAGTAGATTCAGATTTGTTGCAGTAGGGGTTCCTTGGACTAGGAATTTTCACAATAGGTTGCTTGGTTTTCTCAGTAGTGTCCTCTAGTTGTGAGTGTTGAGCTTCTTTAGTTGGCAATATCTCACATGGATGCTTTTGAGAGGGACTACATGCAGGTTCCACACTAGATATATTTTCCATTTGCTCAATCTCAAGACATAAACATGTCACTTCTTCGTGATTTTTTGGATACTTGGTGAGGACTCTAAAAGATTGAGTGTGTTGAAGGGCATCGATAAACATCTAAGTTGTCAATACAAATCGAAATAGAATGCAATTTAAATTCCATCACTCCATAGTCTAACAAAGGAAAATCCATGCTCCTAAAATTCTTATAGTCATGCTGATAAGAATCTTAAGTCTATTATTTAGTGATCTAACATATTAGTACATCATCAAGGGACTTGTGAGTCATTGAAAGTTTGAAATGGATCCTTTAAGAAGTTTATTAAACCACTTTGATTCTCTATGTAGTGTTTTCAAGAAGAGATTCACAACAAGAGGATGATAAGGCAAATAGTCAAGATGGGGTAATAGAAAAGCATCTTCACAAGATGTATATTTTTTAACCAAGTTCTCCATTAAACTTTGGTAGGTTTGAAAGTGGCCATAGGGGCCATTATCACACAAGGATAAAGAGATCTCCTAAGGAAAATCATATATGAAGTTAAAAGGAGAAATCACAATCTAGAAATTGCAACCCTCCATGGCTTGGTTGATGGAATTGTGAAAATTTGGAAGGCCTAAATTTCTACTGCAGCAACTGATTAAGTTCCTTCTATTTGTTAATTACTGAACAAATTATTTACTGCATCCTACAGCAAATACCGAAACTAATACACTGCATGCAGCCTTCACTACTTAAAATTATATGCGGAAACTAGTACAGAACAGGAAAGAAATAAACATCACACACATCTACACAGTTATTTTTGGACAAATGTCCCTGGAAAAACCCAGTGTGGGAAAACTCATGCAACAGTCGAGAGTTTTATTATTATGCAGTAGTAATTCTGAGTACAATTTGTTGGATGACCAATTGGCTATCCGATACAGAGAGAAACTGGACAAAACGAAATAGTGAGAGATAATCTCACCTTGTCACTGGAAGATCTGGCTCTGATCTGTTGGAAGTGAGCCTCTATGTCCCTTCTACGTCAGCCTTTGCACAGAATTGCATCGACCCCACACGATCTCTTCCTTCTGACCCTCTGTTGGGGACTGCGCTGCTCTTCCTTCTGACCCTCTGCTAGCTGGAAACTTCAGCTCTCAACCTCCGGTCTCACATCCCAGCACCCGGCTTCTGAAACTCAATTTCTTCTACGGGAATTCGATCTCCCTTCAGGCTCTGCGCTGCCACTATGTCAACTCTACGTGGCCCAGCGTCAGCCTCTCTGGATGTCATTCTGCCCTCTCTACCTTCTACTCTCCGACCCAAGAAAACTCCCCACCGAATACTATCTCTGCCCCTCACTGCAAAAGATCACTTCAAATTTCTCTCCCAACAACTGTTATGCTTCAGAAATTTGATCTTCGGATCTCCTCTCGATATATTTTCCAAATGCCCCTCAATCCTCCTCTTATAATCTTTCTGTTGAGAACCAACAGCTCCAATTAGATTCTAATCAATGGCTCAAATCATTTTGGCTTGATCCTCGTCTTTTTCTAAAAGTTTCACCCACAGTTAGATTAATACCCTTAATTATTTTGATTCCCTAAGTTGACTTAGGCCACCATTAAAAATAATTAATTATTTTAATAAAACTGTCTCAGGGTGGAATTTCCCAAAACGATTTCTGGGTATTGTGGAATGCATGTGTCCAAGCCTCCCTGCAAATTTTGAGGCTTAGAGCACATACAATACTACTAGAAATCAACACTCCTTCTTAGCCAGGAATGTGTTCTAGTAATGCAAACTACTGAAGCATCACTCTGATTTGGAAACATCTCCCTCTGCGTTGCTGATGTTTGACATCGCTACCCACCTACTACTGCGCAAATGCTACATTTCTACGGTTGCTGACATTGCCACTGCCAAAACTGCATCTGTACTACAACTACCTCTCAAATTCTACATTCGTGTTGCTGCTGGCACTACCATTGCCAACACTGCATCTGCACTGCAACCTTCTCCAACTGCTGTTGCTACTGCATCAGCAACGGAAAAGCATCCAAAATTACTAAACTAGTGTTCAACATGATGCATATGTTGTTGGAATTATGACTGCTACTAGTCTCTACGCTGACCCTCTTAAGCCTCTACACTGTTGCTGACTCTGCTCTGTGCCAATTGCGCTGCTACCAAGTTTAGCTCTACGTTGGTCAGACTTTGGCGCTCCTAGCCACTGCAACTGTCACTCCAACACTCCTCTGCATCAACTGATACTGGTCCATCCTGCTGCTACTAATCTGGGCTCCTGTAGCAAGATATTGATCCATGAGGTGGACTCCTCAAGGATCCTGCTCATTTGCAGTTTTTTCGAACTACAGTTCTATATCACTCCACATATGGGCAATCATGGCAAACTCATCCTCCTCAATCTGTGCAGATGTAGCCTTCAGATCATGCTTCTCGTCCTTGTCCTTCTTCTTGAGAGGACATTGTGTAGCATAATGACCAAGTTCACCACACCAAAAGCACTTGATCTTCAAAATATCTTTCTTTTTCTTCTGTTGCTCATACTGCCCCTTAGATGCAAAGGTTGCATTCTCATCCTCCTCCTTGGGCTTCAACCCACTAATGTTGTTGCCATAAAGTTTGCACTTGACGAAGTCTCTCCTCATCTCTTCCTGCTAAAGAGCTGCCCACATTCCTTCCCAATCTAGCAATTTCTCCTTGCCCAAGATGCTCTGGACAAATACTTGCCACTCTTCTGAAACTGAGTTCAGGGCCAGCCTCACCATCTTGGTAGCTTGAGGTGTTGACCCCACAGCTACCAACTCGTCTTGGGTCTCCTAAAGCTTTGCAAGGAATGGATCAATGCGTTCCCCCTTCTGCATCTGCGTGGATCTCATCTTCTGCTCCAAGTACATCTTCCGCTGCTCGGAAGATCCCTGATATAGCGTGGACAAGGCATCCCACATCTCCTTGGCAGTCCCTTTGCCTGAGATGTGACATACTACATGATCCTTCACTCCGTCGAGGATCATCCGCTTGGCCTTCGCCATCTCTCCCTTGTACTTCTTGAGCAGATTTGGATCCGCGGGCTCAGCTACCACACTATCGACGTAAACCTTGAGAAAATGTGCATCCAGAAGGCATGACATCCTCGTTTTCCAAATCACATAGTTAGATGCACCATCCAACCAATCCTGATTTCGTAACCCATTAGCTGCCATCTCTGCTAACGAAATGTCGAACTGCCTCCTCTCTCCTCTGCGCTATTGCTAGATTGGCCTAGGCACTCCCTGTTGGAGTTAGTAGATCTGTTGCTCCTTGTTGTTGCTCAGTAAATGAGAAATCGGACTTCTTGGTGGGAAGTCCTCTAAAGAATAATTCCCTCAAAGTAATGTCTCCTTCTCTCTTCTGACGTTTTTCTGTCCCAGCAACTGCTGTAGAAAACTCCCTCTGACACTGGCAAACTTCGATTTGGAAATCTTTCCCTCTGTCAACTCACTCAAAGAGATATTCTCCCACGAAAATTTTGTCCTCCTAGCCTGGACTGCACAATCCCTCTGGGGATTCGATTTGTTGCGTACACAGCACTTCGACTTCCCTCCTCTTCAGCGCTGGGCTCTTCCCGCTGTGCTCTCTCGCTTCACCTACAGCTCTGATTCCATGTGAAAATTTGGAAGGCCCGAATTTCTACTGCAGCAACTGATTAACTTCCTTCTATTTGTTAATTACTGAACAAATTATTTACTGGATCCTACAGCAAATACCGAAACTAATACACTGCAGCCTTCACTACTTAAAATTATATGCGGAAAATAATACAGCACATGAGAGAAATAAATATCACACACATCTACACAGTTATTTTTGGACAAATGTCCCCAGAAAAACCCAGTGTGAGAAAATCGGTGCAGCAACTGAGGGTTTTATTATTATGCAGTAGTAATTTTGAGTACAATTCATTGGATGCCCAATTGGCTATCCGATACAGAGAGAAATTGGACAAAACGAAATAGTGAGATGATCTCACCTTGTCACTGGAAGATCTGGCTCTGATCTGCTGGAAGTGAGCCTCTGCGCAGAACTGCATCAACCCCAAACAGTCTCTGTGTCACCTCTGCTAGGGACTGCGTTGCTCTTCCTTCTGACCCTCTGCTGGCTGAAAACTTCAGCTCTCAGCCTCCCAATCTCACACCTCGGCCCCCGGCTTCTGAAACTCGATTTCCTCAGCAGCAATTCGATCTCCCTTCAGGCTCTACGCTGCCACTGCATCAGCTCTGGGTGGCCTAGCGTCAACCTCTCTGGACGTCGTTCTGCCCTCTTTGCCTTGTACTCTTTACCATTATCAGCAAGGGGGGGTCCAAAAAGCGGATTCACTATTCACCGGCCCCACACTACGTGGCAAGTGCTAATCACTTCGCACCCCCCCACTCAATACCCCTTACCACCTACCCCCCTATGAAAACCACTCCTAACTCCTACCATTTCATTCTAACCACCACATCCCTGCATCACATCCACTCCCCTACTGCCATGTACCTCCTCCCGCTCGACCCCGCTCTCGCTTACTGCTCCATTCTCACGCCTTCCTTCCGCGCTCACACGTCAACTATTTCCGCCAACCATGTGCCTCCACATTATCCCCCACCTCCATGTCACCTCCCGCCTCCACGTCATATATCCATTTCATCCCATTCCTGCCAGATCAATAGTGAACATTGGCAATTAAAGTTAGCACCGAGTTGAAAAAATGGTCAGTTAAAACTATGTTTTTTCCTATACAACACAGTCATTTCGAGCATGGTTTACAAACAAATGAGAACGAATTTCTCAAAACCGAAAGAGGTTTTTGTCCAAAATTGACCCATTTGAAAAAGTCTGTCTCAGATTTTTAACAGCTATTATGGTTTGGGAGATTCGCATGAATCTTTGAAGGCATATTTTCCATAAATTTCATGTTTTAAGTCACTGTTTTCAAATGTGGTTTCCGAACATATGGAAATGAATTTTCAAAAACTGAAAGAGGTTTTTGTTGGTAACATCCTCATCTACAAAAACCTCTCTCAGTTTTTGCACAGCTGTCATGGGTTGAGATATTCAAAGGGATCACTGGACCCTATTTTTCATAATTTCGTGAGGAAAAAGCTCATGGGCAGTTAGTGACTTGGATGCCACCTCATCAAATAAGACTTGCTATCAAATTCGAATTGTTGTTCCTTATCACCAGCAATCCTCAAAGATAGTGCCAAGCAGATTCATTAGTTTTGAATGTCCTATATTTTAGTCCTATTTTTGTAACACAGTTTTCAGATATTTGTAATAAATCTTGATATTTTTTATCAAGATATTTTGTGAAGAATTTGTATAAATACTTCATCAATTGAAGTAATAGGTGTTGGGACTTGTTTGAAGAAAAGGACTTGTATTGTAAAGCAGCTCACAGAGCCACCATTGATCAGATTTTCAGTAATACAGTGCAATCATTACAGGATTCTTGTGTCATTTTTATTGGTGAAGTGCATCTCTCTTTGTCAATTTGTTTTCTTTTTATTCTCATATGTGATTCTAAAATCTGAATTATTCTAAGAAGATAAAGAACAGAATTTGTTTGAATGTAGCCTTTGTCTCTAGCTTAAGAATAATTTTTATGTTTTCTCTCTAAATCTTTTCCTCTCCTTCACACCATAGATCTTAAAGGATCCAGTGAATTTGCCTAACCTGCCCTGTAAGTTTAGCCTGTAAACTCTATATTTGATCACCTCAAACCTGTGACTCCATTTGCCCAGTGGAGTCACAGGCTTGAGGTGATCAAACCTGTGACTCCACTAGGCACGGGCGGTTTCATTTTCCCCGAAAAAGACTATTAAGTTCAAATTTGATTGTTGATGGTGGAAAGCAGTCAGACACAGAAAAGCTGAATCTTTCCCCTAGCGACTCCATGTTCAATAATCCAGAGCTCAAGCTTTCATGGCGACTCCATTGTCAAAATTCCAGATTGTAGAACACTCATAGTGACCCCACTATGGGAAGGTCTGTAATTCCATCAATTATTGTTGATTGTTTTCAAAATGAGTTCAAGAATAGAACGCAGGCATGCTCCTATGGACAGATCTAGTATCCCTGGTTTTCCGCATAGCGTGCCTTGCATAGATTGGAAATCATATTTGCCAGAGTTCCAAGATGAGAAAGGTAATAATGCTGCTTCACATCTTATCAAATTCCATATGCATTTACGGAAGCTTAAAGTTGAATGGCGTGAATATTGTCTTATCAAGATGTTCATGCTTACTATGGAAAGAAATGTCAGGTCTTGGTATGAAAATTTGCCAGCTGCTAGTATATGTTCTCTAAAGCATTTTCATACTATATTTTTTGAGAAATACAAAGAAGATTATCCATCGTTGTTGCTGGTCCAAAGAGCAAGTTTGGATGTATTTGCCGTCAAGGTTCCTATCACTGTCATATGTTACAAAAACACGACCAAATTCGACATTTCAAATTGGTACTTAATACACCATTTAGATGTGCATGTTCTTTCTTGCAATCAAAGAACTTAAATATTTGAAGATAAGGATTTCCACAAAATTTCAATTGTCTGAAACAGTGCAATTAAAAAAAACTGCAAGAAAACCAAATAGCTATCCTTCATGTTGTTCAAGAGGCACCAAAGAAAGATCAGAAAATGAGTAAAACCAATTTGTATAGGAACAATTTCAATGCTGATTTAATAACTGCTTAGGTGGTAGTCTTAACTGGATGTCAGAGCTTGGTTTCAGTTGCAGTTAGGTAACACTCTTCTATCTCTACTTCTTCTCCTATGTGATCTGCCCAAGCACCTTGTTTTGTGCAATGACATAGTTCTGTGCAAGCTCAATATGTCAATGACAAAAACATCTGAAACAAAAGAAACTAAAAATATATCAATTGTATGTCTCCAAATGGGGACGGTAGACAGGACAACGTAATGCATGAGGTGGGGATTTGTTGTGACTCCTTTCTTTTTAGAAAGTGTCGACAATATTTGAGAACTATTTTAATGCAATCAATGCCCTGATTGATGACTTAATATAAAAATAAAATACATTCGTTCTACAATTGAATTTCTCCAGATGCTATTATTGCACGATAAATTCAAAGCAAAGCAAACAAAAAAATTGAATGGAGTTTTAAATGACACTACGCAGTCTTTAATAACACAATCGAAGCCAACTTGAAAGAATAGCTGAACATCAGAAAATTCTATTTCTGGGCTCTGTTTGGAGGCATGGTACTCTGCAACTCAAACCAAGTCCATGAAACTAGATTCACCATCCATCCTATGACAAGAATTGATTTGCAGACCAGATTGTGTTTCAAGTTAGTAGAACATGAAATCAAATTAATCCTTCTCTCATCTATTCACTTTGTCAGGCATCTAATCCCGTGTACAAAAGTTTAATGGAGTTCAAGGGGGTATTATTCATCCCTAGATCAAGCCCAAAGCTCTGACACAGGCAATTCTAACTATCCTTCAATTTATGAATTAAGTCATATTACAAAATTAACCCTAAAATTTGCACGTAGCTTTTTAGTCGGCAACTCTTATAAGATGTCTCGCCGACTGTACAGATATTTAGTCAGATGCCAAGTCATTGTTGAAATAACGAAGCATAGGTCTCAATTTTTATTCACAGCTCGGTAATATTCAGGGAATGAAATGGTAGAAAATGAAACCAAGCCATCTGCGATCGCACACTGTCATATAAAGAGTTCATCAAGCTCAACCCGGAACATTGGCAGAGTACACTTAGTTCTACTGAAATAGCATCTAAAAAGAAAAACCAACTCGTACATCTTTACTCCATCGACTAAAAGTAAGCTGTCTGATTCTTTTGATAGATAATTTACTAGAATTTTTTTAGCAGAAGCAGGACAATTCAGTTGACCCCCGAGTCTGTGTTAACAAACTGTCATGTTTAATAGATTTTGCAAATGCATAAGACATGGCAAACATGGAGGTATTTAACAAAATCATTTTGCCCATGCAGTCAAAATTAAAATTACTACAATTAGACTTGGGCAAACTAAGAGTATATAGGAATTGAACTCAACAACAAAAAAGGAGAAGTTGGGCGAACTAAGAGCATATCGGAATTGAACTGAACAAAAAAAAGGAGAAGTTGGGCAAACTAAGTAGATGTACCTGTACTTTGAAAGGAACCTAAGAAATCCCTCTTGGCAGACTCCGTTTCTCCTATGTCCACTGGAATTTAGCAAAGCTTTTAGTCCGTTTCCTCCCTTGTGTGATTCAATTGGAAGGGCTGAGCATTGGAGGATGAGAATGAACGTAATTTGGCCAGCAAGAAATGAGGATTAGTAATTTCCTTCCTCGGGAGAAAAAAAGCATCACCTGCGATCTATCTTTCTTTTTGTCATTTCAGCAACCCCTGGGAGTGACTCCAACTGTTTTGTGAGATGATCTGGCCGGTAAAATACCGAGCCCTGCTATCCAGCGGTAAGTATAAAAGATTAAAACAAGGAAATCGACGGGCGGGATTGTCGAAATGGAGTCAGCGGGATTTTGCAGCGCCAGATGAGAGAGAGTGTTAAATTTGAGGAGTGTGGGCGGCTCGTGTCTGGCCGTAAAATGAAATCGAAAGGCAAACAGATGGTTTTGAATCGGTAGCATGTAGTGGCCACAATTGTCTTATTATGTGTCTGACTGTGAAATGTATGGAATCAACTTTTCATAGTCGAAAACCTGATCCCATGGTTTGCCTTGTGTTCACACCGTTGAAACACCACAGAAAAAGTATTGAGTAGAGGCAAATGTTGCTTCACTTTATTAACACAAGTCACGGTTTTTGCGTATTATATGTGTTGAAGCAAAATCTTCAATGCGATGAAAAATTTAGTATGAATCCTAACTTTATATTTTAATTTTAATATTTTATATTAGTTGAAAAAAGATAAGGCATAAATATGGCGTAGTTTAAATGTTTTACGTTTTTTTTAGTGGGGTGGATAACGGGAGAGGAGTATTGGGGCAAGTTTGTCGTCTCGTCTAAGGAGATGGGCATTAATGAAAGGGGAGGTGTGGTTCGCCTCGTGCATGAATAAGCATGTGACTATTTAATGCAAAATTAAATATAGTTTGAGTGTTAAATTTTGTAAGGTTGTTTATTCATTTGGAGGAGCACCTGTGCTTGAGTGGGGAAAAAGCCTAAGCCCCCATTTCGGGAAGGAAAGTGTGAGGATTTTTCCACTATTGTTGTGATTGATCTGGAAGCAAGGCAATTTATTTGAGTTTTAGTAAGTGGGAGTGCAAGCGAGTCGAACTGTCGTTGTGGGGGGTTACTAGGTTGTGTGAGTTCAAGGTTGGTGGGGTGGCAGCGAAATTTAGGGGAATGGTGTTGGCATTACAATGCATGTGTTGTACTTGATGGCAACCCACTTGTAGCAAAACAACTCACTTATGGTAACTATATGAATCTACAAAAGAAATATCAAATGTGACAAAATACATGGTAGTTGTGTTAACAGATGTGATGCAGGGAAGAGATATCAAATGTGACAGAATACATGGTAGTTGTGTTAACAGATGTGATGCAGGGCAGTTCAAAGGAATCAGTTCAGAAGTAATGTACAATGGCAACTCACTCAGATGAAAGATCAAAGTACTGCAAGTTAACAGTATTGAATTACAGTTCAGGCTACACAGAATGAAGAAAGAAAGGTATACGCAGGTTCACCTTGACCAAGCCGCGTATACACACAGGTTCATTGAACAAAATGAGCGTATACGTACACACATACTTTCACAGAAGGAAAAGCGCGTATATCTTGAAAAACTAAGTGTTTGGTCCAAAGTGTTTGGTCTATGATATTTTGATCCATGGTATTGGTCCAAGATATCGGGTCCGAGGTATTGACCCTAGGTATTGGTCCTAAGTGGTTTTGGTCCATGGTATTGAGAAAGGCCTAAAACTATATAAGGAGGAGAAGACCATTAGGCCAAGTCAAACAAGTATTGAATATCTGATGAAGTGTGAGATTAAGTATGCAAGTTATGGGTTTCTGATCTGAACTAAGGATGCACCTAAATGGCTGATGAAGGTTGATGGACCGGGATCATGAAGACTTAAATGTGTTATCATTATGTGGTTTGATCTTGAACATTCTAGATGTGAATACTAATGCATGCTTTTATTATGTAAATGTGATGATCTGGGTATGAATGAAGTTTGAAATAATTGTGATGCTTTAAGTTAGCATTTCCATATCTATACGCAGGTTGGCTTTGGTAAAACAGTGTATACACGCTGGTTCAGCATATAGAAGTAGTGTATACATCGCAGAATGGAATTTGCAGATCTGTACACTGGTTTCCCCTGGTAAAAGTGTGTATACACGCTGGTTCGGCTTATGGATGTAGCGTATATCTTCTAAAGTATGATCTATAAGGGTTCTATTTGCTATTGCAGTATTCAGGGTTCTGCATTGTGTTCTGATGACTGTTTTCTAGTGACACTATTCTGCATATTCAGATTGGTTGAATGTGATTAGCTTCAGTGTTGATGGATGAAATCTAATTATGGATCAGGATCATAATGACTTATCATTATGTAATGGATGTGCTAGATATGATCACTAACACATGTTTTATCCTCTATGTGCGATTATGTTTGAAGTTTGGAAGTGCAGCAAAGTGTTTGCAGATCTATACGCTGGTTTGCTTCAGGGAAACTGCGTATACATGCAGATTGGGTTCTACCAAATAGCGTATACACTCTGAAGCATGGTTTTAATATTACAACTGATTTTGAATGATAATGTAACTCAGATCTGTGTACTGGTTACAGTGATCTATCTGTTGCAGTTGATTGGTTAAAGTATGAATGAATGATTGATTCAGTTGTGTCAGAGGTTCAGAGGTTGTTAGTGATTGATTGAGTTTGGTTGATTCAGATTGAGTTTCAGTGATTGGTTGATGCAAATATAGTTGATGGATGTATTACAGTGGTGATTGATTTTGAGCTTCAATGTTGTTGATGGGTCCAGTATGAAAATTGGATGAAACGTGGCCTTCAGATTATGATGTTGTGTTCTAGGAGTATCCAGTTTGAAAATTTATGAAACGTGGTCCCTGGAGGAAGAAAGAAGGTTGTAGCCTTCTGTAGGTCAGCGCCTACGTACTAGTAAACATATCGGCCAGTACAAGAGCCAGGGGGCTGTAGCTCCCTTCCAGTAGAAGCTGGAGAACGAGAGAAGGTTGTAGCCTTCTGCAGGTAGAAGCATGCATACTGATATGAGTTTGCGCCAGTACAATGTTGTAAACAGATTTTCTTATTATTAAAAGAAGACAGAGATGACAGCAGCAGGTGGTTTTCACCCACATTGGGTTTCCACCTTAAATCTTGGTGTTCATGTGTGTTGCTTATGTATGATGGTTCACTATGTTATTAACTGCATATGGTTATTGTTTAATGTTTAATAAAGTACTGATGCACAGATTAAAGAACAACATATGATGAATTAACTGAATCATTAGTTTGTTGTATATACACTTGTTTCCTTAAGCACGGTTGCGTGTACACACGGGTTACCCACATGGAAGTAGTGTATACAAATTTGAGTATGAAAAGAAAAAGATTATTGACTTGACTAATATTGATTCACCCCCCCCCAAGTATTATTTCCAACAATTGGTATCAGAGCAGGTCCTTTGGTAGAAGCTTGATTGCTCGAAGGAGATCCGTAGAACAATGGGAAAGAAACTAAAGAAAAAAGCACCTCAGAAGAAGAAGACATCTCAAAGGAACTATGACAATGGGAGAATCGATCGAGGATTATGTGGAAGCAACTCTTTAGTTTCAGAATCACCTCAAAATGAAGATGAACAAACAAAAGAACTATCAGAAAGATATCAAATAGAGACAGAATTTAAAAGGCTTACGGACAAAATTAGAGATCAACGAGATCTATTGGACAAAAGGGAATGTGTCTTCAAAGAAGAAGCTACCAAACTAAAAGCTCAACTAGAGGAAGGAAACAAAGCAAGGAAGCAATTCAAGGAAAAGGAAGATCAATGTCAAAAGTTACAGGATGAAGTCACATCATTAAGAAATGAAGTAAATGAAAGAAGCACAACAATCAAGAAACTCAAAAATAGATCATGTTACTATGAAAGTCTTGAAGCTAAGATCCTCTCACTAAAAGAAGATCTTGAAAAAACAAATAAGCAGAGTGAAGAACTACTCCAAGCTCTTGAAAAACAAGAAAACGAAGTTCTTAAATTAAGGCAACAGATGGAAGAAGGAAGAAAAGTTGAAGAAATCATGAAGAAGCAGTATCTTGAAAAGGAAGAGCAATATCAGGTTGAAGTAAATATATTAAAAGGTAAATTAGAAGAAAAGGATAAGCTCTTACAATTTCAAGATAGTACTAAGATCTTGGATGATATTCTTAGTAGTCAAAAGTCTCCTACCATCAAAACTGGTCTTGGTTTTCATGAATCTGTTGAAGGCGAATCGAGCTCACAAAGTGAGGCAAGGAACTCTAATGCAAAATCTGAAGTGCTTAACAAGGAGATAAGAGGTCAATCCCATCAACAACCAAGGAAAGAAATCTTTTACTCCTAACCATGGAAATTACAGTCATTTATTTCCTCAAATGAATAATGTTGAATGTTTTATATGTCATAATCTTGGACATATTGCAGCAAGATGCGGAAGTAGAATGGCTCAAGACCATCACACAGAAAGATCATCAACGTACAGGTACTTTAAGGGATATTGTTTTTCTTGCAATATGTTTGGTCACAAAGCCATTGACTGCTATAGAAGAAATATGAAACATGTAAGATGTTATGCATGTAACAAGCTTGGACATATAGCAAAGGAATGCAGGAGAAAATATCGGGCACCATACCAAAAGGAGAAAACATCATCACACTCGAAGATATCGAAGAAGAAGGAAGTACGGTCAGAAAAATGTGGCATGGCACAATGTATAGACATGACAGACTCGGGAGAAGCCGAAAGTATGAAACTTGAATGTTCTAAATCTCATACGCAAGTTTCATGAAGACAAGCCGCGTATATACACGAGTTCAAAGCTACACAGTTGCGTATATGTAGTTTGAGAAAAATGTTGTGGGACAGTCCCAGAAAAATTGATGTGATATGATCCAGACAATTATCAGTTATCTTTTCTATCATAGATGACTACAGCCTGTGGATATTATTTAGAAGTGTTTTGATCCTAACAAGTTGTTGATAACTTGATGTATATCTGATTGATGATGATGCCTTGATACTTCTTATTGATATATGCAATGATCAAATCTGATAGTGAACAGGTGGAACAGGTTCAGGGGGAGAACATGCTATGCTTCTAATAAAGCATTGTTGGCATTATGTTTAGAAGTCTTTGGTACGTAATCAATGATAATGATGCTTATATGGCTAAATGATACATCTTGCTATGTTACAGTTATGAGTTGCCCATGATAAAATCTCATATGATTCTTGGGGTCACATAGTTGGTATTCAAATCAGATTTATGGATGATTGTGGATGACTCTTTGATGATACATATAGTACATATATGTTGCTTACATGATGATCTTCATAAGGACAAAGAAAAGTAAAAATCTTGAGTACACAACTTCATTATTTGATGATGAGCCACTCATTTCCTTTATGCTGCTATCATCATGCCTTCAAAGATGCATAAAGTTCATATGGTGTAGTTATGATGCAGGACACCTATAGTTCTTGGCTCTCACATGGATGAGGAGTATTGCTATTGATGATATCAAGAAATCTTGACAAATGATCATGAGCTCGTGATTTGCTAGATACATATTGCTATGACGGATACATGGGTGATTACTTAAGTTACATATTGACAAATGTTGTTGGTTGTCCAAGAGAATGGTGCTATTGCAGGTCTCATGAAGACATAGCTATTTTGAAGACATGGATATTCGAAGACATGGCTTACTTAGTCACATAATGATGATGAGTTCTTACCTTATGATGATAAGTTGATACTCAAATACATTGATTATCATGGTTGATTCTTATCAGATGTGGGATGTTCCCTAGTGATGATACATGATTGATATATTGAAGGTTATTGTGCAAAGATAATGCAGTTCTTGATAATGATGTTATGATCATAAATAATGACTATGGTGTTTTCACATACATATGATATGATGTGAATAATTTTGTTACTACTTGGAGATATGACATATGCTAAAGGAAACGAAGAAAGTTGATCTTGATGAGATCAAGAGGATGAGTTGATATCTATATGCGGACATACTTTTTCACGGGTTGATGATATTTACACTGACATGGACATATACAAGTTGCTGGTCTGGACGCTGTTGACAGATGCTTATGGATCAGATCATACATGGTGTATGATAGTTGTAGATGACTATCATGGTCGTGTTTAGATATTTGGTCTCTGTTATAAATGTCATGTATATCATTAAATGTAAAGGGCATATCAAGACCCGTGATGTAATAATTTGTCTCTGTCTGTTGTAGTCTTTTGATGAGTCCCTTTTGGTCATATGATGTAATTTGTACCCCCATTATGCATGGGAAGGATGATGTAATATTTCAGTCATGTATAAACAATTGGTATATCCCCACTTGGTTGAGAGATGGATGTATGTATGAGTCATTGATGATAGGAAGGTCAAACTCACATAGTTGAATTATAGAGTCATGTTATGTTTCTTGAAAATATTTGCAGACTCTGCATGTGCTTAGGGGAGCATGGATGATACAGTACATCTCAACATGAACAAAGGGGGAGTTCAATTAGAGAATTCAGCATGCAATCAGGGGCAGCATGACCCTTTGCCCTTGATGTCAAAGGGGGAGAGTGACTTGGTGTTGTTGTTGCCATCAAGTACAAAGGGGGAGATTGTTGGCATTACGATGATGTGTTGTACTTGATGGCAACCCACTTGTAACAAAACAACTCACTTATGGTAACTAGATGAATCTACAGAAGAGATATCAGATGTGACAAAATACATGGTAGTTGTGTTAACAGATGTGATGTAGGGAGGAGATATCAGATGTGACAGAATACATGGTAGTTGTGTTAACAGATGTGATGTAGGGCAGTTCAAAGGAATCAGTTCAGAAGTAATGTACAATGGCAACTCACTCAGATGAAAGATCAAAGTACTGCAGGTTAACAGTATTGAATTACAGTTCAGACTACATAGAATGAAGAAAGAAAGGTGTACGCAGGTTCACCTTTACCAAGCCGCGTATACACATAGGTTCATGGAACAAAAGGAGCGTATACGTGCACACACACTTTCACAGAAGGAAAAGCGCGTATATGTTGGAAAAATAAGTGTTTGGTCCGAAGTATTTGATCCATGATATTTTGATTGGTATTGGTCCAAGGTATTGGGTCCGTGGTATTGACCCTAGGTATTTGGTCCAAGGTTTGGTCCTAAGTGGTTTTGGTCCATGGTATTGAGAAAATCCTAAAACTATATAAGGAGGAGAAGATCATTAGGCCAAGTCAAGCAAGTATTGAATATCTGATGAAATGTGAGATCAAGTATGCAGGTTATGGGTTTCTAATCTGAACTAAGGATGCACCTAAATGGCTGATGAAGATTGATGGACCGAGATCATGAAGACTTAAATGTGTTATCATTATGTGGTTTGATCTTGAACATTCTAGATCTGAATACTAACGCATGCTTTTATTATGTAAATGTGATGATTTGGGTATGAATGAAGTCCGAAATAATTGTGATGCTTTAAGTTAGCATTTCCAGATCTATACGCAGGTTGGCTTTGGTAAAACAGCGTATACACACTGGTTCAGCATACAGAAGTCGCGTATACATTGCAAAATGGAATTTGCAGATCTGTACGCTATTTTCCCTTGGTAAAAGTGTGTATACATGCTGGTTCGGCTTATGGATGTAATGTATATCTTTTGAAGTATGATCTATAAGGGTTTTGTTTGCTGTTGCAGTATTCAGGGTTCTACATTGTGTTTTGGTGACAGTATTCTGCATATTCAGATTGGTTGATTGTAATTAGCTTCAGTGTTGATGGATGAAATCTAATGATGGATCAGGATCATAATGATAAGATTGGTTGATCGTGATAGCTTCAGTGTTGATGGATGAAATCTAATGATGGATCAGGATCATAATGACTTATCATTATGTAATGGATGGGTTAGATATAATCACTAACACATGTTTTATCCTCTATGTGCATTTATATTTGAAGTATGAAAGGGCAACAAAGTGTTTACAGATCTATATGCTGGTTTGCTTCAAGGAAACTGCGTATACACGCAGGTTGGCTTCTACCAAATAGCGTATACACTCTGAAGCATGGTTTTAAGATTACAATTAATTCTGAATGATAATGTAACTCAGATCTGTGTACTGGTTACAGTGATCTATTTGTTGCAGTTGATTGGTTAAAGTATGAATGAATGATTGATTCAGTTGTGTCAGAGGTTCAAAGGTTTTCGGTGATTGATTGAGTTTGGTTGATTCAGATTGAGTTTCAACGATTGGTTGATGTAGATATAGTTGACGGATGTACTGCAGTGGTGATTGATTTTGAGCTTCAATGTTGTTGATGTGTCCAGTATGAAAATTGGATGAAATGTGGCCTTCATATTATGACGTGTTCTAGGAGTATCCAGTATGAAAATTTATGAAACATGGTCCCTGGAGGAAGAGAGAAGGTTGTAGCCTTCTGTAGGTCGGTGCCTACGTACTGGTAAACATATCGGCCAGTACAAGAGCCAGGGGGTTGTAGCTCCCTTCCAGTAGAAGCTGGAGAACGAGAGAAGGTTGTAGCCTTTTGTAGGTAGAAGCCTGTGTACTGGTATGAGCCTGCGCCAATACAATGTTGTAAATAGATTTTCTTATTATTAAAAGAAGATAAAGACGACAACAGTAGGTGGTTTTCACCCACATTAGGTTTCCACCTTAAATCTTGGTGTTCATGTGTGTTGCTTATGTGTAATGGTTCACTATGTTATTAACTGCATATGGTTACTGTTTAATGTTTAATAAAGTACTGATGCACAGATTAAAGAACAACATATGATTAATTAACTGAATCGTTAGTTTGTTGGATATACGCTTGTTTCCTTAAGCACAGTTGTGTGTACATGCGGGTTACCCACATGGAAGTAGCGTATGCAAATTTGAGTATGAAAAGAAAAAGATTATTGACTTGACTAATACTGATTCACCCTCCCCTCTCAGTATTATTTCCAACAAATGGTGGAGTGAAATTCGGCAAAGTGGTGGAGTTGCAAACACACGTTGTTGGCAGGAGAGGGATTTTCGTACCTACGGATGGTTGCAGTATTCGTCAGCTTTATTATTTGCCAGTCCCAGTGCACTCACGACTACCCAGATAATGGTATTTATGTTGTTCCTCTCTTGTTTTGTCAATTGGTGTAACATTAAGTGTTTCAGCCTCGTCTATTGGTCTCTTATGTTAGAGGGTGGTTGGAGACCCCAATAACTCCTCAGTTTGATAACTCTAGCATTTTCTTGAACGCTCTGTTAAGGGATTTTCTGTTATCTCCTCTTTGCCTAGTTAATTTGTGTGATAGAGGGTTAATTGACCTTAGTTGTTTGAATCTTTTTGCTTGGCTGTGGTGTCAGACCCCTAGTTGATGGCTTATAGTTTGTATTTTGACATCTTCTCAGACCTATAGCAAGAGTGGCATTCTTCAGTCTGTGTATTATTTGGGTTTTTGTTTGAGCTCTAGGGATTGTTTGCATTTTTGTAAGTGAGTTTGGTTTATCCCATTCATTCTTACATTCCCCTATTGTTGCATACGTTTGTAAGAAGCCTAGAAGAGTGTCACCTCTATGCAATATGTTGAGGCAATATATGTGCATCCACAAGGTGGAGGTGGTTGGGGCCCCCAGGGCAGGAATCATGCTCAACAACAAGTGCAAGAACCTGTTGGGACTTTCTATTATGTTGTACCCCCCAAGACTCATCATGAGATCTGTAACTCGAAGTCCCTGGTTGATTTAAACTGTAAAGCCTTTTCTGATTCAAAGATTTTGGAAGAGGTCTCTAACTAGGTTCCTAACCCTGGTCACACCAGGGGATGAAGGAAACAATATCTCAATTCTATAGCTTTGCATTAGTAGATGAAGACTTTGCTTAGCAAGGATTTAAAGGACAAACAAGAGGAGAGATATAATGTATTTGCTTCTCCATAAGCCATTAAAAGAGCTCTAAGAAATCAATGCTTTTTCCTGGATAGACTTGATGCAAGGTTGGCACATCTAGAAGGCCACCTTCAGTATGAATTTGACCCTCTTGCTCCTCCCAAATCCAACAGTAAGGACCCATTTCCTGTTACTTCTTCGGTCTCTTAATTGGATGGAATGTTTGGTGATTGTTTTTTGTATTACAATCATGTTTTAGTTAGGCATGTTGTAATAAAAATGACAATTTTTTGGGACTACTTTTTAATGCATAAGTGGTTACAAATATTTGGTTTCCCTCATGGTAGATTGAAACCACCTATAGAGTACCCTGAGCAAGTGATGATTGGTTGGATGTTGTACTATATTTTGATGATATTCTAAGGCAATAAAAAATATTAATTTACAAAAGGAAAAGTTTAATGTTTTTTTTTTATACATATAATTATTGAGTTAGCTTTCTTTGATAAAAATATGTTAAAATGGCATATTTGAATTAATAAATTTATATAGACTAAGTGTTCCCTCACCATAAATTGTTTGACCAAATACTAATGAAAAGAAGATAAAAACTTAGAGTGTTTAGACTTCACCTATAAGCATTAATATACATGATTGTTATATTAATAGATGTAATTATATGGGAGTGATGCTTCTTAATAACATTTTTTTATTATTAATTGTAGGGAGAGTATATTTGTTTTTTAACTCTCTCCTCTCTTCTTTTATGCAGCAAAAGTTATAGAAATATAATTAATTAACAATGTTTCATTGTACGCATTTTACATGTTTTCCTAAAATGTCCATTAACATAGTCTAATAACCCAATCTAACTTGTTGAGGAGCAATAGCTCAAATGTTTATGTGGTAGGTATCACATTCTTCCCCATTAAGGTTCAAACTCCAAATCCTTAATTATGCATGGCCCTTTGTGATAAGGCTAGAAGAGTGGACGCCCCCTAGGGGTGGAACCCTTAACCCACCTCTTTACTCCTCACTAGATATGTCTCTGGACATCTTAGCCCTTACTAAGTCATAAGTTACTTGCTAAGTGCTAGCATGTGGGTCGTTGGCACTAGGTTAGCGTTCATAGCAACAACCACTTAGATTTGAACCTGCCTTTATCTTGACCAATTACCAACTCCCTCAATCTATAATTAATAAATAAATAAATCAACCCAAGCCATCCTAAATACCTTAGGCATGTTATAGTGAGATTCACAACATTTTTTTGAAATAATTAACAACAACAACAACTTTATTGTTATTTTTTGAACAATAAC
The DNA here is from genome assembly GCA_031772625.1 of Pinus tabuliformis. Taxonomy (NCBI): domain Eukaryota; kingdom Viridiplantae; phylum Streptophyta; class Pinopsida; order Pinales; family Pinaceae; genus Pinus; species Pinus tabuliformis. Next base: position 165,013,223 of record CM062815.1, on the reverse strand, counting down.
ATGATTAGCATGCAACAAACAAAGGACGATAACATAAGGTAAACATATTACATTACTAACTTACATCCAAAACATTGAAAATAAGTCTCCTTCCTAGTGTAAAGTGAGGCTTTTGTGAATCGAAGCAACAAGATGTTGGGGAAATCCACACGAATAGGTGATTTTCCTCCGAAACAAATGCATGGTTAGGGATGCTACTAGTACCCCTCATGCAAGGGGCTCAAGCTCAAGGGCTAGGCAAGATCTTTCTCAAACTGTGTATCAGTGACCTTAGACTCAATAAACAATGTAAACCAATTCCAAATTAAAAAAACAAAATGGTCTCAGTCCAAAACAAGATATTCATTGGACCATGACTTTTTAATTGCTATATAGAGTATCTTTTATAAAAATAAACACCTCCCCTATTTTTGGCTCTGCCCGTGAAGAAAACTCTGCGAGTAACCGGGCTAGGGCTTCCGAGCTATCGCGCGCCCCTTGGGCCGCCGCGTCTTTGTCTCTGTTCTGCTGCTGCTGCGCGCAGCCATGGAGCCCTCTGGGGGCTCGGATCTGCCTACCCCCCAGAGGTTTCTGCCTTCAAAGAAATGATCACACAATGCAATAAGCGCCCTCCCTCTGTGAGCCAGCAGAAATTTGTTAAGAAGATGGACACCATCCCCTCTGTCGTCCTCCCCGAGGAAGAAACCTGTAAAGCTGCTCTAAACCTGGCTGAGCGCGACCTCATTGGCCAGTTCACGGGCCTTTGGCCCTCTCCCAAATCGGTGGAGGAGTGGACTCAAAGGAACTGGAAGCCGCTTATCAAAGAGGGAGTTAAAAGCTATTTCGTTGGCAAAGGTTTCTTCGTCTTTGTCTTCGAAAGTGCAGAGGACAGAAGCTTGATTTTCAGGAATGGCCCTTACTTCATGGGGCCGCAAGGTCTATACCTCAATAAATGGTCGCCTGATTTTGATCCAGCTCAGGACGTTCCTACGGCCGTTCCGGTCTGGGTACGCCTCCCCCATCTTCCTCTTCATTGCTGGAATCCTAAGTCCCTCCAGATCATAGGCAACGCCTTAGGCAATTATATCGATCAAGCCCCAAGGAAAGATCAATACTCCTGTGCCCGCATTTGCGTCGAAGTAGACCTAGAGGAGGGCTTACCGGAAGCCATCAATCTCACAGTCGCAGGATGGACCCATGTCCAAGAGCTAGACTACGAACAGATCCCATTCAAATGCAGACACTGCCATGGCTACGGGCATTTTGCCAAACACTGCAAGAAAAAGGCAGAAGATCTTCCAGAGAACCAAAAAGGAGAGCAGTGGACTCTAGCCCAAAAACCCAATAGGAAGGGCACCAGGAAAGGCCCCCTGAAAGAGGCTCCAAGCAGTTCCAGTCACACCCAAGGCAAAAATCCAAATGACAAAGAAAACAGTCAGAAAACGGCAGCTACAACAAACCAGGAAACCCTGGAACAGCCTGTATCTCCCACCAATATTCAAGATGGAGGGGAAAAGACACTTCCTGAGGCCACCCAAGGAAGCCCTTCAAACCCCTCATATGCAGACGTCACAAGGAAAAAGTCTATTGACAGTTCAGGGTCATCGGAGGATGAGACCTTCGAGCAACCCATCAAAAAAGTTGGCAGGAAATCTTGCAGAGAAGAAAGGGAAGAGGAGGCCGAAAGGCTAAAAACTAAAGGAAGCCAGCCTACTATTGAGATGTCTATCAGAAGAAATACAAGGACCAGGCCTCCTAAGGGAGGCTCCCTCCACTTCCCAGGTAAATAATGCGTCTCGTCTCTTGGAACTGCAGAGGACTGGGGAATCCCTCGAAAGCTGAAGCGATTAAAGATCTTCTCAAGATGGAGCCCTCAGACATCCTCTTGCTCCAAGAGACAAAGATAGAGGGGAAAGCCCTCTTGGATATCAGTCAAAAGAAATGGAAGAAAAATGTAGGAAAAGCAGTCAGCTCAAGAGGCTCTTCCGGAGGTCTCGCAACTCTTTGGTCAGAGGATCTCTTCCAGCTGAAAAATTCTCAAGAAACTCAACACTGGATCTTCACGGAGTTAATGCACAATCCAAGTAAGTTATCCTTCTCCCTTTTCAATCTTTATGTCCTCGTTTTATACTCAGAAAAAAGAGATTGTTGGACCTCCCTCATAGCCTTCCTTGAGCAACACTCCCCCAAAAATATCATTTTGGCCGGGGACTTAAATATTGTTTTAAAATACAAGGAAAAAAGGGGAGGCACACACAGCAGAGATCCCTTCCTTCCTATGGTCGAAGGACTCATTCAGGATTGGGACCTCACTGATTTCATACCAGCGAAAGGGCTCTTCACTTGGACCAATAACAGGGTGGGAGGGGAACATATCTCTGCTCGACTAGATCGATTCTTGGTTGAGGGTGCTCTGATGACAACCAAGAAGATCATTACCACCAAAATCCTTCCCAAACTCACTTCAGATCGTAAGCCCATCCATCTCTCTCTAGAAGACGAAGAAGATTTGGGCCCCATCCCTTTTCGCTTCAACCCTCTATGGACAGAAAGAGAAGGTTTTTTTGACACAGTAAAAGCAGCTTGGAGCAAATCCTTCTCAGGGTCCCCCAGCTATGTGTGGGAGCAAAAACTCAAAGCCACAAAGCATGCTCTGAAGGAGTGGATAAAAAAACCTACTCCAAATCCAACTAGTCTCCGAAAAGAAATTGTGCAAACCCTTGAGGAGCTGCAAACAGATATGTAAAACAGAGATGTCACTCCAGCACTGCTGGATAAAGAAGTCAAAATCCAATGTTCGACCTTTCAATCCTTTCGGTTAGAGGAGGAGTACTGGAGAATCAAATCTAGAAGTCTGTGGTTGAAGGCGGGTGATAGGAATACCACCTTCTTCCATCGTCAATATCGGGCAAGACTCTACAGAAATCACATCTCTGAAATAACAACAGCAGAAGGGCAGACCTACAAAGGGTTCAGTCAGATCAAAGAGGCAGCTGTAAATCACTATAGTCAGCTTTTCACTGCTGGAATCCAAGGTAATGAGGAGGACATGGCAAACTTCCTTTCCAATATTCCCCCTCTGGTCAGACCTAAAGACAACTTCGAACTCAACAGACCCTTCACGGAAGAAGAAGTCATAAAAATGATCTGGTCTATGGACTTAGATAAGGCTCCTGGGCCCGATGGTTTTACCATCCATTTCTACAAAATGTGCTGGGACATTATTAAAACAGATCTCCTAAAGATGATCAAAGGATTCAGGAATAAAGCCAAGGTAGGGGGAGGAACCAACTCCACATACCTGGCCCTCATTCCAAAAGATTCAAATCCTGAAACCTTTGCCAGATTCAGGCCAATATCGTTGTGCAACGCCTCTTACAAAATCCTAGCAAAGCTCCTTGCAAACAGGATCAAGCCTCTCCTAAACAGACTTATCTCCAGCAATCAAGGCGGTTTCATTGAAGGCAGGCACATCCTGGACAATGTCATTCAAGTTCAGGAGATCATTCATTCAAGCCAGAAACGAAAAGAAAAAGGGATGCTGATCAAACTTGACATGGCCAACGCCTTTGACCGAGTCAACCGGGCCTTCCTTTACAAAGTTCTCCTCGCCTTTGGTTTCTCCCCTCACTTTGTTGCTCTTATCAAAGCCTGCACTGACACCCCTTGGATTGCCCCCCTCGTCAATGGCCGCCCCACCTCCTTTTTCCATGCCCAGAGAGGTCTTAGGCAGGGATGCCCCCTCTCTCCCTTCCTTTACATTTTGATGGCGGACACTCTCAGCAGAAAAAGCGGCAGGCACTCTTCCAGGCCTTAAACCTTCCATTCACTCTCCTGCCCAGAATCATGCTCTTTTTGCAGACGACTCTCTCCTACTCGGAGGAGCTTCTCCTAGAATTGCCAAAGCTTTTGATGAAGTCCTAAAAAGTTACTGCAGGGCCACGGGAGCCTCCATAAATGAAAGGAAAAGTGAAGTCTATGGATGGAATATCGATCAATAGGAGCTCACAAACATCTCTGCTCTCCTAGGTTTCAATAGCCAAGCCCAATGGGAGACGATAAAATACCTTGGACTCCCTATCATTAATGGTTGCAATAAGAGAGCTCTGTGGTCTGAAGTCATCAGCAAAATCAAGACAAAGATCACAAGCTGGGGAGGGTATTGGCTCACTTCTGGTGGTAAGGTCATCTTGATCAAGTCTGTTCTCTCAGCATTACCAATTTACCAAGCTGCCTTCCTACTAGCACCAAAGCAGGTGACTGACCACATGTCCAAACTGATTTGTGACTTCCTCTGGCAAGGTGGGAAAGGGAACACCCATAAAATGCATCTTGTGAAATGGGAACAGGTGAAACGCCCTTTTGCAGAAGGAGGTTTGCAAATCAGGGATCCAGCCATGGTTAATCTGACGTTGGGGGAAAAATACTCTGGAATTTATATGAGAATCCAAAGCACCCTGTCAGCGAAACTTTGAAAGCAAAGTATGCCCATAAGGTATTGCTTCGAAATCTACAGGCTTCCCAAACAATTAACGCCTCCCAGGTATGGAAACTCTGTAATACAAGTTTGAATTTCTTCAAAGACAGAGTTTATAAAATCCCTGGCAACAGTAAACATACAAAACTGTGGCATGATCGTATTATGGACAGCGCCCCTCTTTCAGAAAACGAGGAAATCGACGAAATAAGACAATGGTTGGAGCGCGCTGGAATCAACAGTGTTTATGATCTTTCCAAGTGGGACAGTCGTGGCGCATGGATCGGTTGGGATTTCCATGGCATCCCAGGCCACCTAAACCATCAGATGATTGCGCTCGATGAGTTGCTGGAGGAAGCAGCTCCAGTGAGCAGATGGTCGAAGGACAGATGGGGTTGGGGGCGCTCCGGGACTTATACATCAGCGGCAGCCTTCAACGCTCTCCAACCCACAAAGAACAGCAGCAGAAACCCAGAATTCTAGAAGAAAGTATGGGAGCCCCTCGCTCTACCAAAAGTCAACTTCTTTTTTTGGACGCTGGCTCATAATAAATTGCTAACCGGAGACAATCTGATGAAAAGAGGCATTACTGGGCCTCACAGATGCGAGTTGTGCAGAAAAAGTGAAGAAACAGCTAAGCACCTCTTCATGGACTGCAAGTTTGTCAAAGAGGTGTGGCGTCTTATCCTTTATGAGTTCCAAATCACTGTTCCCTCGTACAACTCTTTAGCCGATCTCTTCGACGCCTGGAATCATTGCTACCCCCACAAAATCCCCAACAAATCTTTTTGGAGAAAAATCTGGATTGCCATCCCCAAATTCACTTTCTGGCAGACTTGGCTGGCCCGGAACGACCTGATCTTCAACGGAAAAGAACAAACTCCTCTAGATGTAGCTGCAAAAGCGAAATCCCTCCTCCTGGAAGCTGCCCAATGCAGTACTTTTCTACAGACCCATTGTTGCTTCCCGAAGAAGAAAGGTGGCTGAATTCTCTCTCCCCCTACCCCCAGAGGTTGCTTTCTGCCCCTCAATCAATGAATCCAATCTGGAGAATAAGAGAAACTGAAGAGAACTTTCAAGAATGGTGGAAAAAACAAAACATATCCACGATCTTCTTTGATGGCGCCTCCAAAGGCAACCCCGGGGCTGCTGGGGCAGGTGGGGTCATCTATGACCCGGCTGGAGTCAAAAGGGACATCTTCTCCTGGGGCATTGGGCAGAAATCTAACAATCAAGCCGAGATATTAAGCCTTCTTAAAGCCTGCCAAATTGCTAGAGACAGAGGGGACAAAGAAATCCAAGTTTTCGGAGATTCCGAGCTCATAATTAAAAAGTTAAATTCGGAGAACTTGTTCATCAATGTAAGCCTTAACAAAACTCTGAGCAGATTGAAGGAAGTCCTACTCGATTTTGAATCCTACAAATGCTTCCACATACTCAGAAATCTGAATAGCAAAGCTGATCTGTTGGCAAATAAGGGCTGTACACTTGGGAAAGGTCAAATCCTCATAAACGGGGATAGTTATATCCACCTATGTAATCCATGAGGATTCTGCAACATGCATTATGGAACAGAATTAGATGCAATGTAATGATGGCAGCATTGGCGTAAGTCCAAATTTCTTCCAATTCAAATAAAGATACACCCGTTTCAGTTAAAAAAAAATAAAAATCAACACCTCCCCATATAGCCCCAGTGTGACAAGGGACAATACCATCCTCATGCTCACATGTGCACACCTTTAATAGGGGTATAATGCTCCAACAAAATAGCCAAGAATTAGGAACCACACCTCCAATAGGCTACGATGCTTCCTAGTTTCATCTACCCATCAATAAGAACATTAGAAAATAATCACATATGTTATCTCAAATTAGCATAATAGTACATAGTCAATCTTTCCCTTCCAACTCTTCACAACTAAGGTTTCCTAAAGGTCACAAATTTCCCCGCAAAACCCAACAAATAGTAATTTTCTATAACAATATAAGAATACTTATGTCCAACCACACAATGGAAGTTATCTCCTCCTTGAAATAGACTTAGCCATAGTTAGAATTAGGTCATTAGGTCAAGTTTCATTATAGACTACCCCCAAATTCATAGAAAAAAGGTTTGAGCCTAAAATAACTGTTATGAACCTTGCACCTTAAAAAGATAAGAAACTAATAATTACAATCCTATTAGAGAGGGAAGTATCCTTTTATAATGAATACAATGTACAAGATAAGATTTGATGATCCTAGGACTAGGTCATATATATATATATATATACCATGAAAGGTTCTAGCCTACATGACAATATAACAACAAAAATGTAATTGTAATAACCCTGGTTAAAAATCCATGTAAAAATATATAAGACCACGGTCATGGGACACATATTCCAAGTTGAATGGTGAATAAATCATCCTCATGGGTGTTCATTTCAGTTATTATGGCTAAAGGAAATTGGCAAAGGCAATGGCAAAGGCTTTGGAAAGACAAAGAGGCATTAATTGGCATTTTATTTATGAAAATAATGGAAATTAGGGTAATAGAAAGGTGAAAGGTCACATGTTGCATGTGAGGAGGAAATTGAAGGAAATAATGGAAAATGAAGAAAATAGAGGTCTCATTAATAAAAAAGCTTATGAGGATCAATTGGTAAGTTTTTTGACAGGTTTTGGTGGAGCTCTCTTATATTCTCTCTTTCTCTCATACTCTTGGGCACTTAGAGTTTCTTAGAGCACTCTTGGAGGAGTGTGGCATACTTTGGATTTGGAGAAAGAAGGCAAACAAAAGCAGGAAAGTGCAAGGGGATAGTGGGATCAACAACTACAACTGGATTTCTTTGCAGTTATTGAGTTGCATGTATGGTTTCCTTGCTATTATTGGCATGCATGGCACATGCATGTGGTTTTTTGGTTACGATATGTGATTGGCATGGACGATTTCCTGGATTGACAGTGGTTTTTCCTAGCCTTTCCTTTTCCTAGATAGCCATGGTGTTGTTGGTTTTACTTTTGTTTTCTGGTTGGATTTCTTGTGCCTTTGGTTGTGGGTTGAGTTATTAGTTCCAGGAAGCCTTGGTTAGACAAACGTTCTGGAAGCCCTTTAACAACTTAGGTTGAGTTACTAGTCTTGGAAGCCTTGGTTGGACAAATGCTTTGGAATCCCTTTGTGGGTTGAGTTACTAGTCTTGGAAGCCTTGGTTCGACAAACTCTCTCGAAGCTCGACGAAAACAGTGGGTTGAGCTACTAGTCCTGGAAGCCTTGGTTGGAACAAATGCTCTGGAGCCCTAGAAAACTTTGGTAGAGACCAATTTGATTATGGTTAGTGATGTCCGACTGTGAGGTGGAATCATTGGTTGAGGGTTGAGGTGGTTTGGCCTCTAGAAGCCCTAGTTTGGTTTTGTTGGATTTGTTCCATGAGATACCACATTCATGCTTGGAATATGCCATGGGGGTGGCTGGCTGAAAGAGAGATTTGGTTCACACTAGTCTATGGTTGGGTGGTAAGCGGAAGTCCCTGACCTAGTTGCATTTTACATATGTTAATAAGAGCTTTTTCCCTAGGTATATTCATGAGTAAAGGTACTTGATGTTATGTGGCTTTAATGGTTATTTCCTCATTGATATATCTCTGGTTATTTGCTGGTTATAAGCATGACAGTGATGATGTATGGGTCTCATCACGTTTCGATTTTGAAATGAATGAATAATGAATATGTGACCTAATAGATGATAATGCAACTAATGTGATAAGGCACCCATGCTTCTTAGAAATTCTCAGATAAGTATGAGACCCCTATGCTCATATCTATTGTTTAAACCTGTAGAATGCATATTTGTGACATGTTTGATGAAATGTTTGTTAGGTCCCAATAATAGAAGTGATTCCCCCATTACTATTGTCATTATAGCCCCTTATTATTATTGTTGTGCAACAGTTGTCCCCACATTGTTATTATTGTGCCCCATAGAAGCCCACTATTGTTTATTGTTGTGCCCTTATATTATTATTGTTATGTCGACTTTGATTATATTGTGACCCCTTAGACTCCTATATATAGAAAGGAGGTTTTGTCATTTGAATCATCCAAGAATTGTTCATTTATGTAATGTAAAGGAGGTTTTCCCCTCAAAGAGGCTTATTTTGAAGTCGTTGATCTATCTTTTCTTCTATTTTGGGAGCTGGTTGCATAACATTTGGTATCAGAGCTTTGGATTCTAGGGTTTCGCTGCTCGAGACAGGTCATCGTGGCATTTTCACTATAACTTTTATTATACGACGTTTCAGAAGCTTAAAAAAACCCAATTTGAGCCAAAATCTTGGTGACCCTTGGGTTTGAATTTCAAAGCTTGTCTCACTATATTTTCGAGATATGATCCAAGGAAGTTAGGGTTTTTGCAAGATCCTGAATTACATCCCAAACATGTGACCTTGGAAAAATCATCATATTATTAAATAATGAATCCATACAGGTGAGGGTAATTTTTATAATAGAGGAGGAATAACCTGTTCTAGAGTTTGAGAACCTAATGTTTCGGACTACTAAATTAGTCCATCATCAGGGGATGCGACAATAGATTTTAAGATATTAGTGATGTATCCACGAGCTATATTTTAGTGTATATATATAGGTTATACAGCGAAATAAAAATAAAACAAACAAATAAAATAAAATAAATAAAGAAATAAAATAAAATAAATAAAAATAAAACAAACAAATAAAATAAATAAAGAAATAAAACAAATTAAAAATATTGTTACTTCTAAGTTCAAAGAAAAAATGCGGTGTGAGAAAGATTTAACAGCTAAAAGAAAATTAAGTTATTATAAGAAGGTCATCAAGCTCAGCCTAAAAGATCAAAAGTATCTCTTTGTTTTAACTAGCTCAAAGAAGAAAATTAATATAGCGAAGATTAGAACAAACTCTCATGAGCTCCATAGTGAAACAGGTCGTTGGGCAGTTCCTAAAACACCATGGATGGAAAGGATCTGCCATCTCTGTGAGAATAGGAACATCGAGGATGAAAACCACTTCCTATTAGAGTGCTCCGCGTACAACCACATTAGATCTTAGTTTCATAATCTTTGTCGCAATACTGACCTTCCTAGCCTTTTACAAAGTCAAAATTATAGTGAGCTTGGGAGGCTTCTCTCCAAGCTTTTTGAGCATAGGAATAAAATCTTAAATCAAACTAAATAATTTGTTTCTATAGGTCCAACAGACCAAAGGTTGGTCTTAGTGGGCGTTAACCATCATCATTATCATCATCAAAATAAAATAAATAGAGAAATAAAATAAATAAAAACAAACAAATAAAATAAAATAAATAAATAAATAAAATAAAAATAAATAAATAAATAAAAATACATATCAACAAACTAATCAGATATGGGCCGACTAAAAGTTTTGAGAGTATTCTTTGTATAACCCATATATATACACTAAAATACAGCTCCTGGACACATCACTAATATCTTAAAATCTATTGTCGCATCCACTGATGATGGACTCACTTAGTAGTCCGAAACATTGGGTTCTCAAACTCTAGAATAGGTCATTCCTCCTCTATTATAAAAATCATCATAACTTTCTCTCTGAGTATCAGATTGAAATTTTGTAATAAGTTACAGAAAGAGGACAGACTGTAGTTTTCTGTGCGTCGTTTTTGGGTTCGAAGGTTGACACAGTGACACGTGTCACTTTGTACAAGTTCTCTCTACTGAAAATAAGTGTATAATCCGGCCATCTTGGGAGATTGGGCATAACTCTTTCTTGGAGAATCCAATTTAGATTAAACTCGTGGTGTTGGAAAGAGGACTCAAAGGGCTACCATTGTTTGTAATTTCAAACCTTGAAGATCCGAAATTTCAGCGATACCTCAGATTCAATATCGAGCTCCTACAAATAAAAAAAAAAGGTGTGTTGTCTTTTTAAAAATTTGCATAAGTTTTGTTTGAAAAAATAGTTTGAAGTGATTAAAAGGGAATAATGAAAAAAATTATCATTAGTTGATGCCCCGAAGAAAGAAAATGGCAACCCCTAGTAAGCAACCTGAAAGCTCTACTATGACACATGAATAAGAGGAAGAATTGCAACATGATATATCAAAATTACCAGACCAAGTGCAACAAATTTCTCTCACAAAAAGTAACAAAAGCTAAGAAAAATGGCATCAATGGTTTGAAATACAACATTGAATATTGGAAGAAAGACATGGAAGGTTGGAAGGAATTTTTGACAAAGTTGCTACAAGGAAGGCTTCCTAATAGCGAAAAGGTAGTAGAGCAAACTCATAATGAGAACAAAAGAAATGTTAATCATGATTCAAAGAATGAAAACATTGAAGATTTGAAGAAAGACATGGAAGGTTTGAAGGATGTTTTGACAAAGTTACTACAAGAAAGGATTCCTAATGGCGAAAAAGTAGTAGAGGAAAACTCATGATAAGAACAAAAGAAATGTTAATCATGATTTCATAGACTCTAACGTTGGAATAAAGACCCACCATGTTCTAAAGATTGATATGAGGAAGTTTGATGGCAAGAATCCAGTAACATGGATACTACAGATGGAACAATATTTCAATCTCCATAATGTGCAAAACACACAAAAGGTACGCATTGAAACCTTATATTTGGAACCCAATTAGTTTGTATGGTATCGATGACTTTTCTCTAGTAAACAAATTTTCACTTGGTCAATTTTTACGGACAAAATGATAGCACATTATAAGGATACAAAGAGCAACACCTTCTTTAGCCAATTGATAAATCTCAAACAAAAGGGTTCAATGGTGGAGCACATTGAGGACTTCCAAAAATTGAATATAAGGGTAAATGATATTCCAGAGGAGCATAGGATTGATGTGTTCATAGGGACTTTAAAGAATAAAATCCAACATGAGGTTTGCCTTTGGGAACCTGATTCATTGGAGAAGGCATTCAGATTCGCAAGAAAAATTGAAAGAAAAATTATGGCAACAAGGGAGCCTACCACTCACAACTATAAAGATGGAAGCGTTGCTACCCATAGTCTTCCACAGCCTACAAGGTTGACACCACAAAAATTGGAAGAAAAAAGAGAAAAGGGGCTTTGTTACAATTGTGATAGAAAATACACTAAAGGTCATAAGTGTGCCGAGAAGAAATTATTTTACATAGATTGTGAAGAGGAGGAAAAAAAGGAGCAAGAAACGTCAAAATAAGAGGATATACATTAGGAATCAACCCTAGAGAAAGAAGAAATGAATCCAACCATATATTGTAATGCATTCGCAGGAATTACTACTCCTCAAACTCTCAAGATAGAAGGACATATCAAGAAGAAAAGGGCAATAGTGTTAATTGATTCGGGTAGTACCCACAATTTTATTCATTGTAAGATAGCCAAGGAATTGAATTGCTTCCTATATCCAGCACCAAAGTGTAAAGTGATGGTTGCAAATGGAGGAACCATAATTTGGTCTGGAAAGTGCCATAAAATCAAGCTATCCATGGGAGAATATGTATTGAATAGTCCTATGCTTTCTATTCCAATGGGTGGTGCTGATGTTGAACTAGGGGTGCAATGGCTACAATCTTTGGGTACGATAGCTTTTAATTTTCAAGAAATTTTCATGAAATTTTGTTGGGAAGGAAAGGAAGTTGAATTAAGGGGTATTGCAGTGAAACTGAGAAAGATATTCAGCTCAAACGGCATGACAAAGCTTCTAAAGAAAGAACAAGGGGGCATAATTGCATAATTATGTTCACTAGAAGTTCCCACATTGAAATCATTCATTTCTCCAGATCTCCAAAATATCTTTGGTGATCATTCCAAGGTGTTTGAGACTCCCAAAGGCCTCCCACCTATTCATGATCATGATCATGCTATTCATTTGATTCCAGGAAGTGTTCCTCCAAACATTAGGCCTTACAGATATCCCTATGCCCAAAAGAGTGAAATTGAACGTATGGTTGCAGAAATGTTAGAGGCTGGTATAATTCAACCTAGTCAAAGTTCTTTCTTTGCTCTAGTAGTATTGGTTCACAAGAAGGATGGATCATGGCGCATGTGTCCGGATTATAGGGAGCTCAACAAGCTCACTATTAAAGATAAATTTCACATTCCTTTCATTGATGAATTATTGGATGAATTAAATGGAGCAATTTACTTCACCAAGTTGGATCTTTGTTTAGGATATCATCAAATCAGAATGAAGATTGAAGACATTCTGAAAACAACATTTAGAACTCATGAGGATCATTATGATTTTTTGGTCATGCCTTTTGGCCTTACCAATTCCACCTTCTACATTTCAAGGTTTAATGAATTTTATTTTCAAACCCTTCCTTAGAAAATTTGTGTTAGTAATTTTTGATGATATATTAATCTCCAACAAGTATTGGAAGGATCATGTTCAACATGTTGACAGGGTGCTCAAACTATTGGAGGAGAAACAATTATATGCAAAAACCTCCAAATGTTTCTTTGGAGTACAAGAGGTGGAATATCTGGGTCATATTGTATCTCATGAAGGTGTTAAGGTAGAACCTAGCCAAATTAAAGCCATTAAGGAATGGAAAATCCCCACATCCATAAAGCATCTGCAAGGATTTCTTGGGTTGATAGGTTATTATCACAAGTTTGTTAAGAATTATGGGAAAATAGTAGCACCTCTAACAACATTACTGAAGAAAGATGCATTTTCTTGGACTCCAGAAGCAATGAAGGCCTTTGAATATCTTAAAGAGGCAATGTGCCAAGCACTGGTCTTAGCTACACGAGACTTCACAAAAACCTTTATTGTGGAATGTGATGCCTTGAGAAATGGAATTGGCGTTGTTTTAATGCAAGAAGGAAGACCCATTGCTTTTGAAAGTCGTCTAATCAAACGAAATTATTTACACAAAGCTATTTATGAGAAGGAAATGTTGACAATACAACATGCACTTAAGAAATGACGACCTTACCTAATGAGAAGACACTTCAAGGTAAAAACGGATCGTGATAGTCTTAAATAATTTTTAGAACAAATATTATCTTTAGAAGAGCAGCAAAAATGGGTCACAAAAATGTTGGGTTATGACTTTGAAATCATCTACAAAAAAGGGAAGCAAAATGTTGTTGCAGATGCACTCTTAAGAAAGGGTGAGGATGTGAAAGCATTGCTTTGTTCCATCTCTATCATGCAACCAAATTGGATAAATGAAGAAAGGGATGAATGGAAGAATGACGAAGAAGTGTGGGCACTCATTCAAAAGTTACAGCAAGATCCCAATACATATGATACATTTAGTTGGAAATATGATTCATTATGGTACAAAGATCGCTTATACCTCCGTAAGAATTCCCAACTCAAACAAAAGATTCTTCTCGAATTGCACACCTCTCCTTCAGGAGGGCACTCAGGATTTTTAAAAACTTACCATAGGGTTAAGAAGGAATTTTTTGGGATGACCTTAAATCTGATATTCAAAGGTTTGTTGTAGAATGTTTGGTTTGCTAACAAAATAAAGTTGAGACAATTGAGACACTGGGTCTATTACAACATTTATCCATTCCAAGTCAACGTTGGGAGGAGGTTTCAATGGATTTTACCACAGGTTTACCCAAGTCCGAAGGAAAGAGTGTCATCATGGTGGTAGTCGATAGACTTACCAAGTATGCACACTTTTGTGCATTATCTCATCCATTTAAAGCCTGTAAAATTGCTACTGCATTTATGGAAACAATTCAAAAGCTATATGGAAACCCAAAGATTATTGTAAGCGACAAAGTTCCCACTTTCACTGTAAATTTTTGGACTGAATTATTTTCTTGTCTGGGTACTCAGATAGCTCATAGTTCATCTTATCATCCTCAATCTGATGGGAAACTGAGATAGTGAACAAATGTTTGGAATGATATCTTCGTTGCTTTGTATTTGATAAACAAACACAATGGGTAAAGTGGTTATATCTAGCTAAATGGTGGTATAACAGTTCCTTCCATATTGCATTGAAAATGACGCCATTTATGGCACTTTATGGATATCATCCACTGTCTATCACAACATATTTAAGAGAAAATCTAAGGTTCAAGTAGTGGAAGATCACATTGAGCATCAACAACAGGTTCTCCACCTCTTAAAGGATAACCTCACTTTGGCGCAGAATAGAACGAAACAACTGGCAGATCAACATCGTCGCAAAAGAAGTTTTGATATCGGTGACTGGGTATTTCTACGAATATAACCATACAAACAAATGTCCCTCAAGCAAGCTAAGAAGGATAATAAATTATCACCAAAGTATTATGGTCTGTACAAGGTGTTGCAAAATATTGGTACTATGGCATACAAATTGGAGCTTCCTACATCTTCTCGAGTGCACCCAGTTTTCCATGTTTTTTGCTTAAAGAAATTTATAGGTGACAAGTTCCTAGTTCAAACAATATTGTCAAAACTTGACGAGGAAGGAAAAATCATATTGGAACCTGAAGAAGTCATAGAAAAAAGAACTCAACAGCTACGAAATTGATCAATTTCATAGTATCTCATTAAGTGGAAGAACTTACCCATTGAAGATTCCACATGGGAGGATGAGAATTTTATACAGAAGCATCCATAACTACTCAAGCGTTGAGGACAACACTTTTTTTTAAGGAGAGGGGCATGTTAGGTCCCTATAATACTAGTGAGTCTCCCATTACTATTGTCATTGTAGCCCCTTATTGTTATTGTTGTGCCCTAGTTGTCCCCACATTGTTATTATTGTGCCCCATAGAATCCCACTATTGTTATTGTTGTGCTTTTATATTATTATTGTTATGTTGGCTTTGATTATATTATGACCCCTTAGAATCCTCTATATAGAAAGGAGGTTTTGTCATTTGAAGCATCCAAGAATTGTTCATTTATGTAATGTAAAGGAGGTTTCCCCTCGAAGATGCTTATTCTGAAGTTGTTGATCTATATTTTCTTCTATTTTGTGAGTTGGTTGCATAACAATGTCTATCATGGCTAGTAGGACTCTAGTCAAGTCTTTGTTCAAGAATTTTAATTAGCATCATTATCTCTATGTTTCTTTTCATTTATGTAAATTCCATGAATTTATGCGCAGTGACTGAGTCATAGCCCTGGAATTTAGCCTTAAATCTTGCAGTTGTTGGCATAACAATGGCAGAAAAAGGCTACAGTCGCACTTAGGCAGGCTCATGGGAGCGACTGAGACCCTCAGTCGCTTGGAGGGCTTGGCAAGGGAGAGACTGAGGCTTTAATGTAGCAAAATGTCAGTTTGTCTAAGGGGTTGGTCACCTAGATGAGTTGAATGGCTCTTGGGGGTTCTATTGCATGTGTAGAAGGTAAGGTTGGTTGTGTTACGTTGGTTCCACTTCCTTAACTAATACATAAGGAGTTGAATTATATCATAGTAACTCTTCATCACATGCTTACCCTGGTTGGCTGATTACTTGGGTAGATGTGGGAGGAGAGTGTTACAGAGTGTTATCAGAGCATGGTTTCGTTCCCTGGGTGGCGTCTGATTTATGTTCTCTTTGTATGATATCTGATACCACAGAGTGGTACCAGAGCATGGTTCAACACTTGGATTGGATGGGCAGAATGTGTTTGTCTTGCATGCATGTAGGTTGTATAGGTGCTTGTTATGTATGCATAGTAGTGGTCATTTTTATAATTGTGTCGCCATGTAGGAGTTGATGGTGTTGTTGTTGGGATGTGTTTGTCATGAATGCATGTTAGTTGTATATGCATTTGTTATGCATTTCATTGTCTATATGTTGTTATGCATGTATTTTCATGGTTATGTTTATGCATGTATAGTAGGTCAGAGATGCATTGTGATGGTCATTGTTGTGCTATTGTGTCATCATGATGCTATTGGTTGTTATGATGCTAATGTGTTGGTTGAGATAGAGCAAGAGATGCATGCTATCAGAGTGAGGTTGTAGCACTAGACTTTGGAGTAAGAGAAGATCATCATACATGTATTATATGTCTGGTATGCAGGGATGTTAGTTAATGGTTTGTTATATGAATTAGGGTTATATATATGTTTGTCATTTTATTGTTGTTGTGGTTACATGCATGGTAGATGCTAGTGAATGAGTGTGGTCATATGCACATGTGTCGAATTGTCATGAATAATAGTAACTTGTTGTTATATGCATTGTTGTTGTTGTTTTATGTTAGTTACCTTGATGATTATGTTATATGTTGTTTATGAGTATGTTATATGTTAACTTGTTGTTGTTATATTTTCGTTAACTTGATGATTAGGGTTATTGCAGTTAAGACCTTGATGTTATATGTATCATGCTAACCTGGATTGACCTATGCAAATGATTATGGTTATGACATTCAGGTATGAGTTAATATATTGTGATATTATGTGATACTAATCTAAACTGATTGTGCATATGTGATTGTTATGCATGAATGATAATTATTTATGAGCTTATAAGGTGAACATATTAGCTAGTTGCTGTTATGGATATCATGACCTTATTTATGTTTGAGTTGATATTTTGTGAAGTTATATCATGCTAATTTAGATTGATTGTGTAGATAAGACAACCTCCCCTGAAATACATTAAGGTATGAGTTTGATTATGTCATCTATTTGGTTTATCTAGCATGTTATGTTTACAAGTTATCTGAATGTTTGATTAATTGCATGATATGAGTATGTGCCTGAAAGATTGCATGAATGAATGGTCTTGTTTTAAGATGGTTATACTAATGCATTATGTGCGGAGACAACTAATATGTACTTGAGTGTAAGTGTGTGCTAGTTGTAGTATTATGATTTTGATTATTAGTTGATTATGACATGGTTGTTAGTCTCGAAAAGTTTGATTTCAAATTGATAGACATGATGCCTTGATTTATGAAACATGTGACTGACATGTGTGAATAGTTGCAAGGAAACATGCTTGGTATTAGCATGACAAGGTAGTAGTTGATGTCTTTATATAACTAATAGTTGGGTGATGTGACAGTACATAATAAGACTCGATTGCAGTAAGGAAAAAGGTAAAAGGAACCGAGTAAGAATTCCTTTGGTAATGTTTGGAAACCACAATTCCAAACAAATGGGTGCTTTGCATATAGCAAGTCTTCTTAACCCTAATTTATATGAAATTATGTGGATATGTTCTATATTCATGGACATGTATTTGACAGGTATAATAACTACTGTCTAGTTATAGGTAGATCTGTCAAGGGAATTGGAGTCCCTTGAAAGATAATGTGGATGTGTTCAGTTGCAAGGCAACGTGCTTGTCACAACAAGGTAAGGTAACCAATTTATTGTTATGTTTATTTATGCACTAACAATTATGTGTTTATGGCAATATGATGCAAGAGATTGCATGGCAAAGAGTTTGCCATGAAATCTCAAAGAAGGCTTAGGTTGATATTTCCCTTGGAAGCATTGGGAACCACGGGATTGAGTCATGGTGTTTGTTTCTAGTCTTTCATTTTTAGTGTTTTGTGATTTGTTTGTGCTTGATTTGTAGTTATGTTTGTATCTTGTGCATGGCCATGTCACTTTGTTTGTGGTGTTGTATTGCTATTGATCTTTCATGGTTTGCTTCTTATTTTTTCTTGTTCTTTCCTTTTATTTTTTGAGTCTTGGGAATTGGTTTGAGAAAGAGGAAAGTTAATGGAGCTCAAGGATAGTTGAATGAAACCTGGCAGGAAATATAAGACCCGAATGAAGCTCGGTGCATGAGTAAGGGGTAGCTGAAGGTAATAATACGATAACCAATTGGATTGGTTGGATCCATTGGTGGAAATGGGCAGTGGCTGGGTAGACATGAAATAACAAGAAAGGCAAGTAAATGGATATGAGGTGTCGAATTCCTTGGCTATGCAGGGAACGATTGTTCTTAATGTTGTGCACGGTGTGCACAGATAAAAAGAGTTCTATTAACCTCGACCTTGTGCTATTTGGTAATTATGTTGTGATCATGATTATGTTGATGTCTATATATGTATACATGTATGTATGTATGTCATTGTCTAACAGGGTCGTTAGAAATCATGATTGTTTAACACCAATATTTATATGTATGTATGCATGTCATTTTATGACGGAATTATGGTTGTTTTATGCTATATATATATATATATATATATATATATATATATACATGTCACTGTCTAACAGGGTCGTTAGGGATCATTCTTGTGGAGGAATGATTGCTTATGTAGGTGACTGACATGAAGAGGTTCTAGGTCTTATGGGGAATCAAATGGTAAGAGTAGCCTCAAAAAATCTACGAGTTCGGTATCATGTGGATATGAGTTGATATTATGTGTTTATATTATGCCTATGTTTACGTTATGGATGGGTAATGCTGAGAGATACATCAGCAGAATGAAAACAACGTGATCCGCGGTGTGCTAGGATAAGCATGGATGACAGAGAGACACTGGAAACAAGGTTGTTCAGTAGTGACAATGTGGTTTTGGATGTGCAGTGCTATTATTGTGTATATTGTATATTATGTGACTGTATCTATGATGTTGTGTGCCTGTTGTATATATGGTGTTGTGTGTATATTGCATATGCAGTGTTGGGTATATATGGTGCTATGTACATGTTGGATATGTGGTGATGTGTACATATTGTATTGTGCGCATGATGGATATGCGGTGTTGTGTGCATGTTGGATATGCGATGTTGGGTACATATGGTGTTTTGTTCATGTTCTATATGCAGTGCTATGTACATATGGTGTTATGTTGTACATGTGTTGCTATGTACAACTGGTGTTGTTTGCGTGATTGTACATGTGGTGTTGTGTGCATGTGGTGTTGTGTGCAGGTGGTGATGTGCACATGTCGTGCATGTGACGCTGTGTACATTTGGTGTCGTGTACATCTCATGCATGTGGTATTGTGTACATGTTGTACAGGTGGTGCAGTGTACATGTGGCGTTGTGTACACGTTGTGTAGGTGGTGTTGTGTACATGTGATGATGTGTACACATTGTGCAAGTGGTGTTGTGTACATGTGATATTGTGTACATGTTGTGTTGCAGACATGTGGTACTATGTATGTGCATTATGTAGTTGTGGTATTGTGACATGTGTATTCATTATGTTGTACTATGTATGTATATGTATTTTGTTGTGTTGTACACCGGATGTACGTGTATGTATTGTGTTGTGTTGTACACTGGGTGTAGGTTTATATGTTGTATATCAGGTTTAGGTGCATGTATTGTACGGTGTTGCATGTCATGTGTGGCTGTATGTGGTGTTCACTATGTGTATGTGTACGTGGTTGAAGAGAAGGCACTAGGTGGTTATCGAGTGTGGAAACCAATCCAATGTACATACGAAAATGATCGATGAAAGGATAAGTATTAGTATTTTATTTCAGTTTTAATTATGCTTGTGATTTATGATTCTGGTTTATGATGATTACATGTGATCTATGACTCTGATATATGATAGTTACATGTGATATATGATTTTGATCTATGACGGTTGCATTTTGAGCTAACCAGATGTGATATGTTTATACATGATGATTTGGTCAACAACTAGTTTGACTTGTTGTGACAAGAAGTAAACAGAATTGCAGGTGTACCTTGTTGATAGGCCACCAATGAGGTATGATTTGAATTTATTTCAATTCTTTTTTTAGTCTAATGGAAATTATATGCTTGGTACAGGAAAGAATGAAAATGCCCAGTTGGATGATTGAAACCGACTGCAAGAATTAGCAACATCAGCGAAAGGAATTGAAACAGGTAGCAATATGCTGGTAAAGCACTTCAGGAGTAGGGCCATTGTGGGACACTAGTACCCAATAGTGTCCATTGATTTCCATGAGCATGCTATGACTCAGATTATTGTTTTGAGGCAGGTATATTCCTTGGCTTTTGGACCTTTCGATGTGAGGAAACCTTGCCAATGGATGGACTTCCCGGGATGGGGATGCCAGTGGAACTTGGAAAGTGTGTGACTACACGGAAGGGGGTGATCGGATTCCCTGAGGGACTGTGTAGCAGAGAAGGGAAGGTCAGGGATGGATTTATTTTGGTTATTATCATTGTCAGATGAAATCAGATGCACATCAGGAGTGTGCCCTGGAACAATGAGCTGGTAACTTTTCACTTAGAGGACAAGTGGCGCAGGATTGTAGCGCTAGAAATTGGATGCAACTTTGATTTTGGCAGTGGATTCTAGACTTACTAGGAAGGAGGTGAATCCTGGTATTACTTTGAGGGTGGAGGTGTGAGCCTCTGTATTCCCTTGTTGTGGATGCAGGCATTGTATCCTTTTGTTTGCTGGTTGAGAAAATGTGCATATGTGTATATGTTTATATTATTATAAATATTGTATCGAGATATGTTATAAAGCTCCATAGACAATATGATTATTTGTTGGTTGAAGAAAATTTGTATAAGAGTATATGTGGTTGTTATTGTAAATATCGTAATGAACTATGTTATAAATCTCCAATAAACAATATGGTTGTCATGTTTTCAACAGGATGTCATTGTAAATATTGCAACGAGCTGTGTTATAAAGATCCATGGGCAGTATGTTTTGCTTACAACAATATTGTTGGTTGTAGGTGTCATTGAACATCGAGGACGTGTTCCCCCAAGGGGGAGGGTTCTGTAACAGCCCTGGTTAAAAATCCATGTAAAAATATATAAGACCACGGTCATGGGACACGTATTCAAAGCTGAATGGTGGGAAAAACATCCTAGTGGGTGTTCATTTCGATTATTATGGCTAAAGGAAATTGGCAAAGGCTTTGGAAAGGCAAAGAGGCATTAATTGACATTTTATTTATGAAAATAATGGAAATTAGGATAAAAGGAAGGTGAAAGGTCACAAGTTTCATATGAGGAGGAAATTGAAGTAAAATAATGGAAAACGTAGCAAATAGAGGCCTTGTTAATAAAAAGGATTTTGAGGACCAGTTGGGAAGCTTTTTGACAAGTTTTGGTGGAGCTCTCTTCTATTCTCTCTTTCTCTCATACTCTTGGACACTTAGAGTTTCTTAGAGCACTATTGGAGGAGTGTGGCATACTTGGGATTTGGAGAAATAAAGCAAGCAAAAGAAGGAAAGCGCAAGGGGATAGCAAGATCAACAACTACAGTTGGATTTCTTTGCAGCTATCAAGTTGCATGTATGGTTTCCTTGCTAGTTTTGGCATGCATGACACATGCATGTGGTTTCTTGGTTATGCTCCATCATTGGTATGGAGGATTGCCTAGATTGACAATGGTTTTTCCTAGCCTTGCCTTTTCCTGGATAGCCATGGTGTTGTCTTGGAAGCCTTGGTTGGACAAACACTCTGGAAGCCCTTGGTGGGTTGAGTTACTAGTCCTGGAAACCTTGTTTGGAAAAACACTCTAGAAGCCCAACGATAACTATGGGTTGAGTTACTAGTCCTAGAAGCCTTGGTTGGAGCGAATGCCTTGGAGCCCTAAATAGCTTGAGTAGAGACCAATCTAGTGATGGTTAGTGATGTCCAACCGTGAGGTGGAATCACTGATTGAGGGTTGAGGTGGTTTGGCCTCTAGAAGCCTTGGTTTGGTTTTGTTGTATTTGTTCCATGAGATCCCACATTCATGCTTGGAATATGGCATGGGTGTGACTGGCTGAAAGAGAGATTTGGTTCAGCATAGTCTATGGTTGGGTGGTACGTGGAAGTCCCAGATCTGGTTGCATTTTGCATATGTTAATAAGAGCTTCTTCCCTTGGTATATTCATGAGTAAAGGTACTTGATGTTATGTGGCTTTAATGGTTATTTCCTCATTGATATATCTCTAGTTATTTGTTGGTTATAAGCATGATAGTGATGATGTATGGCTCTCATCATGTTTTGATTTGGAAATGAATGAACAATGAATATGTGACCTAATAGATGATAATGCAATTAATGTGATAAGGCATCAACGCTTCTTAACGATTATCATATAAGAGACCCCTATGATCAATTTTGTTGTTTAAACTTGTAGAATGCATATTTATGACATGTTTGATGAAATGTCTGTCATGGCTAGTAGGGGTCCAGTCAAGTCTTTTATCAAGAATTTTCATTGGCATCATTGTCTCTATTTCTCTCTTCCTTTTTGTAAATTCCATGAAGTTCTGGGCAGTGACTGGGTCCTAGCCCTAGAATTTAGCCTTAAATATTGCAGTCGCTGGCATAACACTAGCTAAAAAAGTTTAAAATCGCACTTAGGCAAGCTCATGGGAGTGACTTGGACCCTCAATCTCTTGGAGGGATTGACTAGGGAGTGACGAAGGCTTTAATGCAACAAAATGTCAGTTTGTCTCAGAGGCTGGTCACCTAGATGGGTTGGAGGGGCCCTGGGGGTCCTGTTGCATGTGTAGAAGGTCATGTTGGCTATGTTCCGTCAGTTCCACTTCCTTAACTAATATATAGGGAGTTGAATCATGTCACAGTAACTATTCGTCACATGTTTACCCCGGTTGGCTGGTTCCTTGGGTAGATGTGGGAGGAGGATGTTACAATAATACAATAATCACTCAATATCTAGGGCCTAATAAGGAGTTTTATGGTTAACATTGGGCTTATATAGGACTTAACATGCCCCTCCCCTTCAAACAAGTGTTGTCCTCAACACTTAACTATACACAGGTTTTTCAACATGAGCCACTCATCTTCCCATGTTGCTTCTTCCACTGGTAGGTTCTTTCATTTGATGAGGTACTCACTAATTTCCTAATTTCTCAACTACTTAATCCTTGTTTCGAAGATTTTTTATGGTTCTAGTATGATTTTCTCTTCTTCATTAATCTCTGATCAAATAATTTGGACTGATATGTTGTCATTGATTTCCTTCTTTAAGCAAGAAACATGGAAGACTAGATGTATACATGAAGATGGAGGAAACTCCAATTTGTAAGCCATACTTCCAATCCTTTGCAACACTTTATAAAAGCCATAATACCTCGGTGCTAATTTATTGTCCTTATTTTGTTGTTTGGGGGACATTTGTTTATATGGGTGTAGTCTCACAAATACTCAGTACCCCACTTCAATTCCCCTTTCACTGTGATGTTAATTTACTTATTATCTCATTCTATTTTATGCTACAACCAAGTTGTCCTTCAATAGTTTGAGAACCTCTTGTTGGTTCCTTATGTGGTCCTCTACTACTTGAGCCTTTATAGACCCTTTCAAGGGTGATGGGATGGATAGAGGATGATATCCATAAAGTGCCATAAATGGTGACATTTTTTATGAAGTATGGAAATATGTGTTGTACCACCATTATGCCAAAGGAAACCATTTGACCCGTTGTGTCTATTTATCAAATGGAAAGCAACATAGATATCCTTTTAAAAATTATTTACAATCTCAATTTCCCATCAGATTAAGGATGGTGAGATGAGCTATGGGCCAATTAAGTACCCAAATAAGAAAATAATTTAGTTTAACAGTTTCCAATGAAAATTGGATCTCTATCAATACAATTATCTTCATGATAATTGTATTGAAGGAGAGGGGCATGTTGGGTCCCTATAATACTAGTGATTACCCCATTACTATTGTAGCTATACCCCTTATTTATATTGTTGTGCCCCTATTACCCCCATATTGTTATTTCTGTGCCCCATAGAATCCCTCTATTGTTATTTTTGTGGCTTTATATTATTATTGTTAGGTCGGCTGGATTATATTGTGACTCCTTAGACTCCTATATATAGAAAGGAGGTTTTGTCATTTGAATCATCCAAGAATTGTTCATTTATGTAATGTAAAGGAGGTTGTCCCCTCGAAGAGGCTGAATTATAAGGCGTTGATCTATCTTTTCTATCTTTTCTTGAGCTAGTTTCATAACAGCGATACACGTCAGTGTTGCAAATGAATAACATGTTTGTGATCTCCGATAGGAGGAAGACCCTTAAGCATCTCTCTAAATACCTTGGAATAATTTTTGATAACTTTTTGGAGATCCATAAAAGCAGGGGATATAGATGTTTGAATATCCAATGAACATAATTGTCCAATTACACCTTGGTATTCCTTTTCTATCAACATTTTCGTGCTATTAAAGCTTATCACTTTATTGGGCTTCCATTGGATACGTCTAATGTCAATCTCCTTGCCTTCTAAGGAAAATATCATGAAAATATCTTGAAAATTAAGGGCCATTGTTCTCAATGATTATAACCATTGGACCCCTAATGCAACATTAGCACCACCCGTTTGGATTGCAATGATGGGAATATCTAACAAATACTCCCCCATATTTAGCTTAATACTAGGGCACTTCCCTGAACAATTTATGGTACCCCCATTTGCAATCACTACTTGAAATTTTAGTGCTAGTTACATAAAGTAATTAAGAAGTTTTTGTTGTTTTTTCTACAGTAAACACAATAGAAACTAATCTTCTGATATGATAATTACTACCTAATAATCTTCAGACAATTTATATTATGCCACCGATATTATTGAGCAATTATACACAAAATATTTCAACAGTAATGCAATAAAAATAACAAGATTATAGAGAGACAACCATGCACGATAGAGACAATAAAAGTTTCCCTAGGGAATCCAAACTTGGGAGAAAACCCAACGACTCTTCTCCCAGGAGAAATTCTTCTTCAGCAAGGTTTACATAAAATGTCTAGAAATCTATGCCAAAAACCAAGTCCAAACTTTAGTCACTTCATCCTTTTTCTACTCCCATTAATGTCTTCTATAGAAGAGAGATGATGATAAGTGAGTGATTGAATGAAGTGTCACATCATGTGTATATATACAAGTTGAATGGGTGCATTTACCCCAATGGACACACCCTTTCATGGTGGGGCTGACTTGTCCCTTTTAAGCCTACATGAAACCCCCAAAAAAATCATTTTAATTTAATTTCCATAATTTTTCTAGGTTGATTTTGGAGGCCTCTTGGCATGTAGGAATACCTCCAAATTCTACACAAAAATCAACACTCCCTCTTAGCGAGGGAGGTATTCTCCTTGGTTGCGAAAATTTTTCTTTTAGCTGGAATTTCTCCTTCCTTAAGAAAATTTTATGAACTTGTCATGTTGATGCACGTTTATAAATAACTCCATCCCAGAGTAGGAAATGTAAGTATCCATGGTTTTTTGCCAAAGTCCCATGTGGATCCTTATGAAAATGTATCAATCTCCTAAGGTCAAAGTCCTTTACAACCTAGCCAAGGTTTTCTAGTAGCCAAGTCCTTTTGGCTTATCAAGAGAGAATTTACCTTTGGACCATTTACCTTTTTGGTCAAAGTCCTTTATGACCTAGTCAAGTCCTTTTGGCTTCAAATGTGAATTACATCTATCTCCTTTGGTCGACCTAGCCAAGTCCTTCTGGCTTATAAGGGGCTCTATCTAATCCTATAATTTCCCTGGGTCGTTCACCTATAGTCGACCTAGTCAAGTCCTTCTAGCTTCCCAGGTGAATGTATGTTAGATCCTGATACTACTAGTGTAACCCCTTATTATTATTAGTACAACCCCCTTTTTATATTGTTGTGCCCAGATAGTACCCATATTGTTATTATTGTACCCCATAGAAGCGCAGTATTGTTATTATTGTGCCCTTACATTATTATTGTTATGTTGGCTCTGATTATATTATGACCCCTTAGACTCCTATATATAGAAAGGAGGTTTTGTCATTTGTATCATCTAAGAATTGTTCATTTGTGTAATGTAAAGGAGGTTGCCCCCTCGAAGAGACTTATTTCTAAGGTGTTGATCTATCTTTTCTATTTTTTTGTGAGCTGGTTTCATAACATTTGGTATCAGAGCTTGGATTCTAGGGTTTCGTTGCTCCAAACAGGTCATCGTGGAATTTTTGCTATAACTTTTTTCTGCGACGTTTCAGACGCTAAAAAAACACCCATTTGAGACGACATTGCGCTGAACCTCAGGTCCGAATTTTAGATCTTGTATCGCTATATTTTCGGATATCTAATATGAGAAGTTAGGGTTTTTTCAAGCTCCGGAATTTCATCTCAAACAAGTCATCGTGACATTTTCGCTATAATTGTTTTTCTACGAAGTTTCAGACTCTCAAATTAAAACCCATTTGAGCCGAAAACTTGGTGAAGCTCGGGCCCACATTTTAGATCTTGTTTCTCTATATTTTCAGAGATACAATCCAAGACATTTAGGGTTTCTGCAGGCTCTCGAATTACATTCTAAACAGGTGACCTTGGGAAATTCGTCATAACTTTCTCTCTGAGGATCATATTGAAATTTCGTAAGAAGTTATAGAAAGAGGATGAAATGTAGTTTTTTGTGTATCACGTTTAGGTCCTAAGGTCAAAACAGTGACACGTGACACTTTGTACAAGTTCGCTCTTATGAAAAGGTATATAATCAGGTCATCTTGGGAGATTGTGCATAACTCTTTCTTGGAGAATCTAATTTCGATCATAATGGTGGCATTGGAAAGAGGATGCAAAGGGCTACCACAGGTCACAATTTCAGAACTGGGAGATCCGAAATTAAAGAGTTACAGTTGTTTCAAGATTGAGCTCCTAAAATCAAGAAAAGGTGATATGAGGAAGTTTGATGGCAAGGATCCGGTAAATTGAATACTACAGATGGAGCAATATTTTGATCGACATGAGGTGCAACTATTACAAAAGGTACGTATTGCATATTTATATTTAGAACCGAACCAATTTTTATGATATGAAGGGCTTAGTTCTTGTAAACCACTTGTCACGTGGTCAATTTTCATGGAGGAAATGATAGCACATTATGAGGATACAAAGAGAAACACTTTCTTTAGCCAATTGATAAATATAAAACAAAAGGGTTCAAGGGCAGAGCACATTGAGGACTTTCAAAAATTCAATATAAGGGTAAATGATATTCTAGAGAAGCTAAGGATTGATGTCTTCATAGGGACTTTAAAGGATAACATTCAACATGAGGTTCGTCTTTAGGAACTTGATTCATTGGAGAAGGCATTCAGGTTGGCAAGAAAAAATGAAAGTGAAATTATGGAAACATGGAATCTCACCACTCATGACTATAATTATGGAAGTGGCTTTTCTCCTAGCCTTCCACAACCTACAAGGTTTACACCACAACAATTGGAAGAAAAAGAAGAAAAAGGGCTTTGTTACAATTGTGATAGCAAATACACTAAAGGTCATAAGTGTGCCGAGAAAAAAATATTTTACATAGATTATGAAGAGGAGGAAGAAAAGGATCAAGAAACATCAAAAGAAGAGGATATACACCAAGAACCAACCCCAGAGAAAGAAGAAATGAATCCGACCATATCTTGTAATGCATCGGAAGAAATTACCACTCCTCAAATTCTCAAGATAGAAGGACATATCAAGAAGAAAAAGATTCAATCAATGAAATACCACATCGAGCATCAACAAGTTCTCCAACTTTTAAAGGATAATGCCACTTTTATGCAGAATCAAATGAAACAACAGGAAGATCAACATCGCAGTGAAAGAAGTTTTGATGTAGGCGATTGGGTATTTTTACAACTACATCTCAAGCAAGCTATTTATGAGAAGGAAATGTTGGCAATACTACATGCACTTAAGAAATGGCGACCTTACCTAATGGGAAGACACTTCAAGGTGAAAATGGATCATGATAATCTTAAATACTTTTTAGAACAAAGATTATCTTTAGAAGAATAGAAAAATTGGGTCACAAATATGTTGGGTTATGACTTTGAAATCATCTACGAAAAAGGGAAGAAAAATGTTGTTGCAGATGCACTCTCAAGAAACGATGAGGATGTGGAAGCATTTTTTTTGTTATTTCTATTATCCAACCAGATTGGATAGACGAAGTAAGGGATGAATGGAAGAAGGACGAAGAAGTTTGGCCGCTCATTATAAAGTTTTAGAAGATCCTAGTTCAAACAATATTGCCAGAACTTGACGAGGAAGGAAAAATCATATTGGAACCTGGAGCAGTCATAGAAACAAGAACCCAACAACTACGGAATCGATCAATTTCAGATTATCTCATCAAGTGGAAGAACTTACCCGCTAAAGATTCCACATGGGAGGACAAGAATTTTATACAGAAGTATCAAGAACTATTCAAGCGTTGAGGACAACACTTTTTGAAGGAGAGGGGCATGTTAGATCCCAATACTACTAGTGTAACCCCTTATTGTTATTAGTACAACCCCCTTATTATATTGTTGTGCCCATGTAGTCCCCATATTGTTATTATTGTACCCCATAGAAGCCCACTATTGTTATTATTGTGCCCTTACATTATTATTGTTATGTCGGCTCTGATATATTATGACCCCTTAGACTCCTATATATAGAAAGGAGGTCTTGTCATTTGTATCATCTAAGAATTGTTCATTTGTGTAATGTAAAGGAGGTTGCCCCCTTGAAGAGACTTATTTCTAAGGTGTTGATCTATATTTTCTATCTTTTTGTGAGCTGGTTTCATAAAAATGTATCCATATAATTGCCTTGGGCCATTCACCTTTTTGGTCAAATTCCTTTATGACCTAGCTAAGTCCTTCTGGATTCAAAGGTGAATGTATCCATCTCCCTTGGTCAAATTTATTTATGACCCAACCAAAGTCCTTTATGGCTTCAGGAGATGGTCAACCCAATCCTACAAAGACCTCATCATTCCCTTCTAATGAGGGAGACATTCAACATCATACTAAGCTCGTCTTTGAAGTATGTCCACAATTTTATCATATACAGATATTTACTACAACACTCTTTCTCCTTTTTGTATCATGTCTCGAATGAAGTGGCTTGGCCATGTCCTTTTGGCTTCTGAAGTAGGTCTTCCATTGGTAGTCTTAATTGCTCTCTTTGTCACAAAAGCAAATCCTCCTGCTAGTGTTTCTCTCTCTATGTCACTTAATAAATTCCTTCTACCACTGTTGCTCCCTCTTACACGTGAGTAAGTCCTTCTGCCAATGTTTCTCCCTCCTACTAAGAGAACCCTCTTGTAGTAAATCTTGCTTTGTTTTTCTCGATAATGCTATTTACAGCCAGAATCATTGCCTTGGAAACCTTCACGATGTACTTGCAAACTTCATTTAGGAGGTCATGGAAGAAACAATTATATCCAAACAAATATAAAGACAAGAGGCTCACTGTGAAAAATAACAATAATCAAGGGAGTTAGATATGAAGTACTTATCTCTTGATTAAGGAAAAAATTGTAGAGGTTTGTAGGAAATTGTCAATTCCTTCTTGATCCTTGACTCCTCAATGAAATCAAGCGTGGATTTCTTTGTTTCTTCCTCCTATGGATTAGGCTTAGCAAACCATACATTGAACTATCTAACCATGCCAAGTGTGCATCACACCAACTCCACTTCCATTCAACACTCCAAGTCTTGCTCTAGGGTTTCATCCCACAAAACCTAAGACTTGCAACTCTTGTACCAGATTGTCCTTTGCCTCCAATGCTCCCACAAATATCAGTTTCTTTTGATCACTATCAACTTGTTTCTCACCTAGCAGACTCCTTGATCCTATTCTTAGGATTGAGCTTATCCCTATAGCCCACACACTCCTGAGAGAAAACAACAATGGTGGGAAGAATATGTGTCCCACCATTATGTGGTTCAACAAATTTACAAGGCTTGCATGACCCTCAATAGCCAACAACCTCACTGAGTCTTGATTATCACGAGTGAGATATTGAAACCATGCGATGCTATCTGTCCTGAGGTGTTGTGGCTCAATTGTTGTAGAAAATTTCCCCAAATTTGATGCAAAAAATCTTCTAACCATTGGCATTTCATCTAGGTAAAGTTGATGATATAAGATTAGTTTGTTGAAACTGCAAGGGTTACCCATGGAGACGAGGACCTGGGTTAGGGTCTATTGCGGAAGATAGAGACATAATTTGGCTCATAGAAACACATGAGCATGAAGGGTGCAAGACACCTTTGTTTGAAGGGTATTGGGAGATGGCAATGTGGAACAATGCAGTAGGGAATGGAAAACGACAAGGGGGTATCATGGTATTAGTGAGATAAAATTAAGTTCATTTCATTCAGCTAGAAAATGAAGACTCAAATAAACAATTCATTTGGTTTAAAATATCAGAAAATGGAAATCACATCATAATTACAGCATGCTATTTTGCGTCGCAAGTTTAAAAAATATACAAAAGTAGAGGGCTTGACCAGAAAGATACCTTTGCAGCCCTAAAAGCATATATTGCAACATATTCTCAGCTAGGTGAAGTCCTTATAGTGGGTGATTTCAATGCTAGGACTACAAGTGAGCAAGCTAGCATTCTTTATTGTAAAGAAGACTGCGACCCTATCTGGCTTACAAAAGAGAGTAGTCATTAGTGGGAAAGAATTTCAAAGGACAAAGGCTACAATCCCTTTGGTGAACAATTGCTTACTCTACATGGGGCTTTTGATTTAGTCGTTTGTAATGGTTTGACTAGATGGGAAAACTCTGGTAATTTCACTTGAAATACTTACAATGGAGCAACTGTAGCGGATTATGTAATTTTCTTGCATAGTTTGTGTGAGAAAATGAAGGAAGTTTTGACTGGAGATCAGATTTGGGATTTAAAATCAAATCAAAATCCAATTTGTTTAAGTTTCTCTTGGACCAAAAAGAAGCAGTTAGGGTCAAAAACTCAGTGTGTTCAACAAAACCTCCCAAAGTGCAGAATTCTTTTGACTCCATAAAATTGCAATACATTCAAAATAATGCTAGAGAGGCTTTTCGAGAAGGGAAAAATCTCATTTCACGAACTTCATAGTCACGAATTAACACATTTAATTCAAAGCACACTTGAAAAGTGAAAAAGAGCAAAAATTAAGAAGTCTGAAACAAATTTCTTTCCGGTTAATGCTTGGTTTGATGAGGAATGCAAAAAGGCAAGGAGAATGTGGAAAGAGTCAAACAAGGATAACAAAAATCTCAAAGCTTACAAGCAAATATTAAGAAAGAAAAATGACGATTTCATGGTTTCGAAGGGAGAAGAACTAACCATCCTTGGTAAAAATAACCCCAAATTATTCTAGAAGGAGCTCCAATTGAGAAAGGTGCAAAGTGAAAACAATATTACAACTTCTAAATGGTTCGACTATGCAAGACAACTTTATGAGCAGGATCCCAAGGTTTCCCCTCCCTGGGTCAACACTAATACAAAACTCTTCACGGTGCAAGAGGTGGAGATAGGTATCAAGAAGTTGGGTGTTGGAAAAGGAAAAGACTTATCTGAACTCCAAGCAGAGTATCTAAAGTGTTGCTTAAAAATTCTTGCACCTCACATCACAAAATTTTTCAACAACATCATACAATAGGGGTTCCCCACAGATTGGACAACTAGTGTGGCAATACCTCTTTTCAAGAGTGGTGATGTCAATAATCCCTCCAATTATAGGACCATAATGATAAAACCCTTGTTTGCAAAGTTATTTGGAAGCATGTTAGAAAATAAAATCAGCAAGTGAGCAGAAGAAAGAGATAAACATGCTAAAGGGAAAGCATTTTTTAGACCTAAACATTCCACAGTTGATCATGGTATAACTTTAAGGCACACCATTGAAAAATTTTGGGATAAAAAGGAAGAAATCTTTTGTCGCTTTCTTGATTTCAGAAAAGTCTTTGACACGGTTCCTAGGGATAAGATTTGGCACAAAATGGAGGAACTCGAGATTCCTAGGCATTTGAGAGCAGTTGTGCATAGGCTATATGAAGAAGTGAAAGTCAAAATTAGAACTTCAGCAGGCATTTCTGAAAGTTTTAGAAGCGATATCGGTGTCAAGCAAGGTTGCCCATTGTTTCCTACCCTTTTTGGTTTATATATCGACAAGCTTGAAGAGTGGCTAAATTCAGAAAGGGGTGATGATATCCATTTGGGAAAGTTCGTTATAAGGCTTCTTTTGTACACAAATGATCTTATTCTATTTGCTAAATCTGCTCTTGGTTTGCAAGAGCACTTACTTTCCCTTGAAAATTTTTGTAGAAGGGTGGGGATACAAGTCAATATTAGAAAAATGAAAGTAGTGATTTTCTCTATCAAAAGAAAGAATAACCAACATAAGTTTTACTTTGAAGGCAACATATTGGAAGAAGTTACAGATTACAAATACCTCATAATTGACTTCAACATAAATCTAAGATGGGATGACTATAGAAAGAAAATAACTTTGGGGGGTTGGAAAGCATTTTATGCTTTTCAAAACATGTGTAAAGAGGCAGAGTTATGGGACTGGAAAACCACTCTAACTCTTTTTGGGCTTTTGGTGATTCTGGTGATTCTCTATGGTTGTGAACTGTGGGCCAGCAATACATCCGAGATGTAGTGGAAAAAAATTGAGAAAATTCAGAAGCGCTTGATTACAAACAAATTCAAAATTAAAAGGGCAGTTCCTTATGCTATCGTGTTAAGTGAAATAGGGGTTGCTCCTATTGAAGCAATTGCTATGGTGCAATTCATAAGGTATTTAAAAAAAAAACTGAGCAAGTGGAAGAGGGAAAATGGCCTAAGGTTGTGTTTAATGACATATTGTGCAAAAGAAAGAAGACGGATGCGACAAAATAACAAATGGCTTAGTAAATGGGGTATTTGCTTCAGCATGTGTCCCACAAACAGTAAAGAGATAAATTTTTTTGTTATGGATAAGTTCCACAAACGTACTTGGGAGAAGGAGCTAGGGAGAAATAATAAGTACCATATTAAAGAGTTTAATCCCAGTCATAATCATCAACAAAAAGTGTACACAGGTGCCAATATTTCTTAGAAAGCCAAAATTCTTATTGCTCAATTAAGGACTAATTCTCAACAACTCCGTTCTGAAACAAGGCGCTGGAAAATACCAAAAGAAGTGTGAGAGGAAAGAGTATGTATTGTTTGCTCTTCTGGAAAAGTGGAAACAAAAAGCATTTCATTTTAAAATGTGAGGCCTTCAAAGACAACAGAGTTTGGCAGCTAGCTCTTGGGATAATCTATTTAGCGAGGGGTTTGTCGAGAAGTTGGGAGCGTTTATTGTGAGACTTCACAGGAACAGGGCCGAATACAAGAACTAGATGGAGAAGCAATTTGTCCCATAGGCTATTTTTAACCTCGTAGACATTAGAATAATTTCATTTCATTTCATATATAAAACAAAATTTTGCTTTCAAAAATTATGGTCCCCTTGGGTGACAATATGGAATAAAACACGTGTTGTAAACCATTCACCTGCAACAATTTTGTCCTTATGTTTCTCTAAAATCCTTCCTTCGCACAATTCTTATAGTAACATATGTCATTGACTCCCATGGATAGTTTTTGGCTTCAGTGTAAATACAACCGACAATAATACTCTTTGGCCGATGCTCAATCAAAACCTCAAGGAAAGCCCGGTAGCAATGACTGAATGCATTTTTTGTAGCAGTATGGTATTTTAAAGCAAATTTTAAACCAATTGTGTGTATCATTCTCCTCTTAGCAAGCAGATCATATGCATTGGTGACTTCAGTGGTTTTTGTTTGACAACCACCTAGTGTTAGGCACTCTTCCGTAAGGCTTGGACTAACAACTTGATGTAAACCTGTGTTGCTCCCTTATTGGTGGAATTTACCATAGTGTATACTTCCAGATGCCAAGGATGGTCACATCAAATATAAACCTTGGAATTAATCTCTAGATCAATTAGAAATCTACAAGTAGTACCGTTGACACCATTTTCTGTCGGTGAAACAGATGTTAGAGGGTAGGGAGAGATAGAACGAAAAATGAAGCATCTTCGGATCCATCAATAAACGTAGATTGATGTTGTTCTGCATCAATCCAGCGGGGCACATGCTCTACCTTGACCACATAATCTTCATCTCTATTCCATCATCGCTTATAGGAGAACCACTACGCATATTTCTCGTGTTGATGTTGGTATCAACACCACTTCAAAAACCAAATCAGTCATGATTTCATTCCATACATCGCACATGCTTAAACTCAACACATCGTATCAATTCATGGTCCACGCAGGTAACACATGTCAAATACACCATTGTGACAACCAAGAAATGCATCCAAGTCTCCCTTGCCTATTTCTGCTACTTTCTATAGCAACATACTCCACTAAAACATCATCCGTGTAGCTGCTCATGAATTTTGCGAGTTTCAACTTGACAACTCTTTTTCCAAGACACTAATATAGATGCAAGATGATCTTAAATGTTTGCGATTGAAGGTTCTAGAAGTTATCCACCAAATTAGTTACTCCAAAACAATGATTATTATGTCATTGCTTATGCAGTGACATTTATGATCGGTTCCAAGCTATTATTTTGGGTGATTTCAGCCCGCCGTTGCATTCTGGCTATGGGTTTCGAGGGTAGACGTCACTCTGCATGTCTGATACAACGAATGGAGAGACAGTACAAAGAGACTGGGTGGAGTGAAAAGACGTGGACATTCTCTGTCGATGGGCAACCTAGGTTTTTCGACGGGTAAGGTTTGCGAGTGATTACTCTATTTATGAATGACATATGTATTAAATACTCAAGCATCTGGAGTACATATCCTAGTAGATCCACACAGATTTAACTCAGTGTTAAATGATCAAATCACTCCAATTGTTAAACCACTCAATTTCATCGTCACTACAAAACCTAAACCAACATGTTGTATAATTTTATAGAATTAGTTTTTTATTATATAATGTCGAGTTAAATTATATATAAAAATAAATAACTAATAGTAATAATAATAATGTTTTAATTTTCCTAAAATTTTAAATAATAAATATTAATAATATATTTATATTTATTTTTTATTAATAATATAATAGTAATTTATGCTTGGCATGGGAACCCACTGCCCATCCATAAATAGAAAACGTTGTTAGTCGGTGTCCTTGTATACATATTTGTTCTGCGCTTTGCTTCGAACAAAAAAGCCCCTAAGCAATATGCTCGAAACAGTCTAACAAGTCGACGGTTCTTCCTGGACTAGAAGAGTGTCGAAGGAGCCAAGAAACATAAAACGCTACTGCAAGGTATGATAAGCAACGTTGACGTCTCTGTGTGTTTGGCTTCGTCCTGTGATGCCTCATTTTTGAATGGTTTATGCTGCCGAGTTGTTACAGAGTATGTTTTCAACCCTTACACTCTAGCCTTTGGAAGTCCTTTTCCAAGCCAAATTTTCTAGAGTTGATTCTATTATAGCACATAGATGTCTTTTGTGCATTGGCGTTGCACTTGAGTTTTAAGATTATTTTCAATTTTTAGCATATTCATAATATTTTCTTCTCATCGGAAGCATTCCAAATGCCTTAAACTTTTCTTGTTTATTTATAAAAAATTGTTACCAATATTTCCATCGCAGCTTTTAGGTTGTATGCATACATCCCATCCTTTCCGAGTTTCTTACGGGTGTGCGCTGTGCTCCTCATCTCGACACTTTCAGATCGATTCTCTCCAAGATATTAATGTGTTTAACGAAGAATTCTCGTAGCATTTTGATAATGTTTGACAGGTTTTTGAAGATCTACTGCCAGTAAGATTTGAGCTTTCAAGTATTTTTGTTTGGCTTGAAATTTTACCCACGGTCGAGCTTTGTAAGAGTTTTTGAGCCTTTGGTTTCTTGAGGGGGTTTTGAACAGTTGTCTTCCTGGTGATCTTTAGATTTTCATATGTGAAATATGGATTGAGATTGCTTTTGCAAAACTTTTCAATCTTGTTAAAATAAAGGTATTAGAAGTTTTGTTGACGGTAAATAATAGTTCAAGTCTTTCGGTGTTTATCTAGATCTATAGGATTTAGCCACATCTAAGCGTTGTTCGTTTTATTTTATTTCTCTATTTCGAGGGTGATTATTTTTTTCCTGAGTAAGACTAATTCTATTAATAAAGAAAGAGAAATATTTACATTGTGAGATCTAGGATTTAGCCACATCTAAGCGTTGTTCGTTTTATTTTATTTCTCTATTTCCAGGTTGATTATTTTTTTCCTGAGTAAGACTAATTCTATTAATAAAGAGGATAAATATTTACATTGTGACCGAAGTCAGTACACTGCTCTGATAGGAGGCAGAATTTCCAGGAAAAAACAGGTAAGAAAACCAAGTTCAGAACCCACGCAGGGGATCGGGTTGATACTCTTCTGGATCTTCATAGTGAACAAAACAACAAAAAAACATAGGAAATCCACAGTAGAGTTAACATAGTAAACTTGCCCAATGATAGCCATGGCATAACCAAAAAACTGTCGCCAGCAAGAGCATGCTAATCAGCTTGTGGTTCTTCCACAACTCGGCACCATCCGAATTCTGGCTCACCCATAGCTGGAGCAGCGATCTGATCAGAGGGTCCGGGATCGACAGGCAGCATCTCCGCATCCTGAGTGCTGCAACCTGGAGCATTCTGAACATGCTGCGGCGCCATACCAATTCCAAGCTGAATCGAAGGAGAAGGACCAGAGACTGCCCCGGAGCCTCCCGGATGAGAGTCTGAGTCCTCCATCTGAGTGGTCTCATAGAAAACCACTGTTATGTGGGCCGTTATCCGAGGCCGATGCAGGGAACTGTTGAAGGAGAAAATTGCAGAGCCGGTCGAGGAAGGAGGCCCACGGTAGTGACTGGAGGCACGACGCCGCCCTCTCCCGCTTCGAGTGCCTGGGTAACGACCAGTAAACAATTCACTGGAGGGGGCAGGCGAATCCGAAGACGAGCCTGTCGGAGCGCGCCGGGGTTGGCCTCTACGGCACCCCATACGTTGACGAAGTCGAGCCATCTTTGAGGGAGCGTTAGAACAGTTGCAGACAGGCTGAGCAATTGACCCGAGACAAAGACAATGGCGAGCGGAACAACAAAGACGCGGAGACCCGGGAGAGAACCTACGAAATCCTATCGCAAGCGGGAACCAATTGAGCACAGAGCGAAAAATTCCAGAGTGAGAACGAGCAACCTTTGAATTGTCAGGACCAATCTTCCACCCCCCAGTATCTGAGACCAGGCCTAAGACCAAACGTTTGAACGAGGGGACAGAGGCTGAGAGGGAACTACTCAGAAACCACCCGCCAAAACCAAAGGCAAGAACTGAGACCCGGTGATGATAAACTGACACGAAAACCGCCAGACTATAGTCCAAAACCCCCCAGAGGAGAGAGAGGAACAACAGGAGCTGCCCCTGGATGGCCGAGTTAAGCTTCCGCGTCAAGGGCCAAGAGACTTCAGAGAGAACCGTAATTTGAGCCGAAGCGAGGGGATGAGCCCAAAGAGACAACTCGCAAGGCATCAACGCAAACTCAGAGCAGTGCCTCGCCTTATACTTGCCAGACCTTTCTCGAAAAACCACTTCCATTACTACTGCATTGATGATCGCCGTCATCTCTTGCAGGTTGTAGCGTGTGGAGGGAGGAGCCGTTGCAGAGGACAGGAAGAATGAACCAGGGCCACCTGAAGGGGAGCTGTTGTAACTTGCCTTGCGCGCATGCCAAGCGCTCTCCCGTTTGCCAATATTTAACGCGGCGTACTGGGTGGGCAGGTGTCGAGCTGCCTCGCCCCACCCCAGTCTTTTCATATTGAATGCCACCTCAGTCACCCGCATCCGGGGATTTCTAGGTTGATTATTATTATGCATGCTACCCTGTAATATTTTCCAGCCTTTACTGGCTTCATTTGAAGAAGATTTTCTGAAATTTGTGAAAAGAATTTGAAAAATATTTTCTGAAATTTGTCAAAAAAACATTGAAGAATGTTTTATGAAATTCTTCAAAAAGATTTGATGAAGACTTTCTAAATTGTCATTTTTGAGATCTGCTAGGGATTCTGTGTATCATCCGTCATTTGATGTGAAGATGTTAGGTCCTTAACGTTTGGCAAAAGTAATGGTGTCCCTTATATTCTGGCTTACTAGTTCATCAGTAATAAAAGATCTGCAATTTGATATGCAGGTCTTGTTCATTGGCTTTATTAAAGGTTTAAGATGCATATCTATATTAAAACCCTCACTGACAAGACAATCACTTTGAAGTTGAGAGCTCTGACACCATCGAGGAAAGGATTACCTAGATCAGTAGAGGCTCATTTGCGCCGGTAAGCAGCTTGAGGACGGCCGAAACTTGGTGGACTACAACATCCAAAAATAATCGGAGTTGTTTTTAAAGAGACTTTTTGGAAGCTTTTTTGGTGGGTTTTTTCCGGTCAAAATCCGACGGCAATTTATTGAAATCACAAGTTTGATAGCTAGTTTCTGCACAATCAAAGAGTCCAAGGGGTTTTTCAGGGCGCTGAATCCAAATATGCAGTTAAAAAACCATTTTAAATTATACAAATCAAAATTTAACCTCAATTTTTTTCCGCCAGATTCCGTCACTGGAATCTCCAAAAAATCACACTAAAGACAACTTCGTAGATTGTGCATTTGATTCTCGGTTTGAGGGGAGGCATGCAGATATTTGTCAAAACCCTCACTGGAAAGACCGTTACTTTGGAAGTCGAGAGCTCTGACAGATGCACCGCACAGTGCCTGCAAAGTATATAAAACTAAAAAAAATTCATTTCAAAAATACACCTGCACAATACCTGCAAAGTATATAAAACTAAAAAAAATCGTTTCAAAGATGCACCTGCACAATATATGAAATTTAAAAAGTAATTGTCGTGACAACTATTTAACGTAGGTTCATGGTAGTATATATGATAGTTTGGTGATGTTACAAAACATGTTGAATTCAGATATTTATACTCTTCGTTCGCATAAATTAAAATGTTATCCACACATTTTGCAGCTCTTGTATTTTGTTTTTTTAATACACATTGGGAATGATGACGTGGTCCAGGCCAATGGAATATTAGTGAAATGTGCAATTTTAAAACTATTACAAGATTGAAGAATTAATCTTATTGATGAATTGGACCGCTCAAGGGTGAGGAGTTCCACGTGGAGACTGTTTTTAGTAGAAGGCTTTCCATGAATCATGTTACAATACAATATATTTATATTGTTCACACATCTGGGGAAGTTAGAACAAGTCTCTAAGAAGTAGGAATTAATGCCTAATCTAAGGCTATAGTGAACCGATCATCTTACAATAAAAAATATATATAGTGTTAACACATCTAGGGAAGTTAGAACAACTGCCTAAGAAGTAGGAACTAAATCCTAATCTAAAGCTCTAGTGAAACAAATCTCTCCAGATTTACATATTCTCCATTATCTTCAACAATCCCCCTTAATGGAAAAAGGGATTCACAAGTATTTCTAACATTTCCCTAAACAATTCAAACTTGATTTTACTAAGAGACTTAATAAATATATTGGCTATATTATCACATGAATTATAGTATTCAACACATATTTCCTTTGACTGCACCTTTTTCTTGACAAAATGAAATTGTGTATATATGTGCTTGGTGTTTTTATGGAACACCAGATTATAAGCAAGTTTGATAGAACCTTGATTATCACATTCGGTAACCGTGGCTTCTGTTTGCTCTTCCCCTGCATCTTGGAGAAGTCTTCGTAACCAAATTGCTTCACATACTGCTGCACACATGGCTTGATATTCTGCTTCTACGGAGGATAAGGCTACAATATGTTGCTTTTTACTGTAGCATGAAATGACCCCGGATCTAATGCTGAAGGTGTATCCTGTAATGGATCTTCGATCGTCCAAGTTTCCCACCCAGTTAGAGTTTGTAAATCCTTCCAGTCTAACATCAAATGAATCAAAATATAAAATGCCAAAATCTAAGGTTCCTTGTAGATACCTTAGCACTCCTTTTGCTGCAACCCAATGGTTCTCATGAGGCTGAGACATATACTGGCTCAATACACTGACTGCATAAGCCAGATCAGGCCTAGTTGTAGTCAAATAGATGAGACTCCCAACTAGCTTTCTATACAACGTTGCGTCTGCCTCTTTCGAACCATCATTAACCTGTAATTTGTTGTTTTGTTGTAGTGGTACAAATGCAGCCTTACATTGATCCATTTTAAACTTGTTCAACAAACTCTTGACATACTTACCTTGGGACAAGAAAGTCTGGCTTGAATCTCTCTAGACTTCTAAGCCCAAATAGTAATGCAGTTCTCCAAGGTCTTTCATTTCGAACATCTGTGATAACTACTGCTTGATTTCTTCAATGAGTTTGTCTGCATTTCCTGTCATAATCAGATCATCTACATACAAAGAAATCAATACAATCCGCCCCTCATCATCATACATAGTATACAAGTTAGGATCATTTTTGCTCCTAATATACCCATGCTTAAGAAAGAATGAATCTATTTTGTCATACCAGGATCTGGGAGCCTGTTTTAGTCCATATAAAGCCTTCTTTAATTTGCAGACTAAATGCTCTTCCCCTTTCTTGACAAATCCCTCTGGTTGCATTAGATATACTTCCTCTTTCAGATCTCCATTTAAGAAAGTAGACTTTACATCTAGTTGGTGTATTTTCCAGTGGTGTTTAGTAGCTAATGCAATAATCATTCTAATTGTGTTTAATTTAGCTACTAGAGCGAAGGTTTTGTCACAATCTATACCTTCTTTTTGGGAATACCCCTTTGCGACCAGCCTAGCTTTATATTTATCTATAAATATGTCTGCTTTAAACTTTAATTTGTATAGCCATCTGCACCCTATTGGTTGTTTGCCTTTAGGAAGCTGAACTAAATCCTAGGTATTAAAATTACAAAGTTCAACAATGTTCAACATACCAGTAATGAGTGCATGATCCCTGTATCTGGCTGGCAATTGTATCAGTCTGCTTGATCTTCTGAGTGGTGGAGTGGCTTCAAACTTGTTTTGATCCCCCTCCTGTGGACTGGTTTCAAACCTAATTTGATTAGCCACTTCTTCTTTCTCCTCATGCTGTTGTTGTTGTTGCTGCTGCTCACCAACCCCTGTTTCATCACCTTCTTCTAACAGTAAAGACACATGCCATTCTTCATCACTACGAACAAGGTTCCCATCATCTACCTGTTCATGAAATACCACGTATCTTCTTGCAGACACCTTACGAGTAGAAGGATTAAACAACTTATAAGCCTTAAACTCACTGCAATATCCAACAAAGGTACACTTAATGGCTTTTGAATCTAACTTCTTCCTATCTTCTTTCGGGACATGAGCAAAAGCCTTACATCCAAAGACTCTAAGATGACTTACTGCAGGCTTGAAGCCAAACAATGCTTCGAAAGGAGTTTTATAATCCAAACACTTAGTAGGACTCCTATTCTTAAGATACACTACAGTGTTTACAGCTTCTGCCCAAAAGCCATTGGTCAGATTCTTACCTTTCAACATACTGTGGGCACACTCCATGAAGGTTCTATTTTTCCTTTCTACAACCCCGTTTTACTGAGGAGTGTAAGGTGTTGTGAACTGCCACTATATTCCATGTTCTTTGCAGTATTTGATGAAGTCACCCTTCTTGAATTCTCCACCTTGGTCTGAGCGAAGAATTTTGATGAACTTTCCTATTTGCTTCTCAATCATACTTCTGAATTGCTTGAAGTATTCAAAAGCCCGAATTTTCTACCCGAGGAAACACACCCAGGTGAACCTTGTACATTAATCAACAAAAATAAGAAAATAGTAGGCCCCTCCTAATGACCTTGTCTGCATTGGCCCACATAGATCAGTGTGTAGAAGTTCAAGATATCCCTCTGTTTCCTATGAACAATAGCAAGAAATTCATCTCTATGTAATTTACTAAGGCCACATGCTTCATAGTCAACATGCATACTCTTCAAAACAGGAATACCATTCACCATACCCTTCCCTTTTTTTTTTTTGAAGAAGTAGTAGGTCATTGAAGTTTATATGCCCAAATCTCTGATGCCAGAGATTCTTTGCAGACATGGCTGATGATGCCAATGCTTGATGTGACACACTTCTCACATCCAATTTATACAATCCTCCTACATGTACACCTGTTGCAATGGACTTCATCTGATCCAGCATATCTTTAATTACACAATGAGATTTAAAGAACTCTACCTTAAGATCTTGATATGTTATTCTAGATACATAAATCAGGTTCTTTTTGATCCGGGTATATACATAACATCATGAATATGCCTAATGTTTCCATAAGGTAATATGACAGGGACACCACCATATCCCTTGATTTCATACCTTGTATTGTCTCCAACGTAGACCTTCGTACCAGTGCTGGATTCTTTGAATTTTTTAAACCATTGCCTCTTACTTGTCATATGGGAGGAGGCTCCTGAGTCCACAAACCGGATTTCTACTTCATCCTCCTTAATTGACAATGCATAATCAAATATGAACAATCTGATATTCGAATTCTGATCTGCATCAGCCAGATGGCCTGCATGCTTCTTCTGTTTGCGCCTACCCAACACTATGGGGACAAGATGTGTCAGACCTCTCTCCACGCAGGTACGCTGCTCCAGGAAGTCTCCACGCGACTCGACCTCTCAGCGCACAGTCTCCACGCTGCTCTTTGTGCGAATCTCCACCTCCATGCAGCTGTCAACAACACCAAACCTCGAGAATCATGAACACATTGATGTTAAAAACTGGTGTTAAAAAAAAACTGAAATCGACGGGCAACATACAGTGAACAGAGACCATCAGGATCTATGCTCTCAGATCTGCGATTTATGGCGATTTTCGGGGGCAATGATGGAAATTGCTTTAAGGAAGGCATCAATCATCGCCCTTTCCCTCTTTGAATCCACGATGGTCAGTGCTTTCTTTTCTTTGATCACTGTGAATTAAATTAAAAAAAAGATTGCACTGCTTTTCCGCCTTCTCACCATGCAAACTTTCTTCACACCTGCTCCCCACTCAGGGATTCGCAGGCCCTCTCAAACCTGCGACTTTGATACCATGTTAAAACACTGAATAATCAACTTTATTGATAAATTGGACAGCTCACAAGTGAGGAGCTCCACTTGGAGACTGCCTCTAGCATAATCCTCTCCATGAATCATCTTACAATAAAAAATATATAGTGTCCACACATATAGGAAGCTAGAACAACTACCTAAGAAGTAGGAACTAATCCCTAATCTAAGACTTTAGTGAACCAAATCTCTCCAGATTTACATTTCTCCATTATCTTCAACATTTGTCCCATTTAGAAGTCACTAATAAGTACTATTTCTTTGAAGTTATTGATATATATATATATATATATATATATATATTTTTTTTTTTTTTTCGCATAAACAAAGGTTTTAGCATTTTCATTGTTCTGATAGAGAAATATTTTCCAGAGATGTGATTCTTGTATAATTAATTACATCTGGACCATTTTAAACTAAATTGTGCATTATTGAATTTGAATCAAATTCTAATATAATACAAAGAGAAAATATATTATAAAAAACAAAACATCTTAAAACATAGCTTTTTATTTACAAAATTAGTATAAATATATAAAAGATTATATGTTTAAATAAGGTGGTGTAAAATATTATGAGCTGAATTGGTAATTTGAAATATGTAAAATTGTTGAAATTCGAGACACCTAATTATCTTTCAAACAAACAAACTCAGATCTCATGCAACAATTTGATAACAATAAAATTAAATTATTATTAATCAATAAATTATTGATAAAATATATTCTAAATGATTTCAATACTAATATAATTTATCACAAATTTTCTTTTGTTTTTACTTCAAAATTTCATATCTAAAATTGATATTGTTTTGTGCTTATAATATGTATTTATAATAGTCACGGATA
Source organism: Pinus tabuliformis (assembly GCA_031772625.1). NCBI lineage: Eukaryota > Viridiplantae > Streptophyta > Pinopsida > Pinales > Pinaceae > Pinus > Pinus tabuliformis. The sequence goes on along the minus strand of CM062815.1, from coordinate 164,969,128 downwards.
ATATACTGGGATAATGCAACCCAACTTATTTAAAAATTTATTTAAATTTCTGCAACATATAGCTATCATATGAAATGATATTTTAAGGTCCACGAGACTAAAAATAGTCTATGAGACCATTAGTTCCTTGTTTTTTGCTCTTTGCAACTCAGTCCTTTTTCGATTGAAATTGATGATGAGCTGACCCAACCTTCCAACAATCCCCTCGCTAAAGAAACAATGCCAATAAACTGATGCTAACATGTTCTCATAACTTTCTGTGAAGTCTTTGAATGCATCACATTCCAAAATGAAATGTTTTTCCGATTCCATAGTCCCAGACATGCAAAATGTACACACCCTTTCTTCCCAAGCTTCTTTAGGCCTTTTCCACCGTCCTGTTTCACACCAAAGTTGATGTGAGTTGGTCCTTAATTGAGCATTAAGAACCTTTGCCTTTCACGAAATGCTAGCTCCAATGAACTCTTTTTGTTGTAAATCACGTAGGGTTGAATTCCTTATTGTAATATTTCTTCTTTCTACCCAACTCTTTTCCCCATACCTTTTTACGAAACTTCTCCATAACAAAATCCTTTAGCTCCTTTCTATTTGTGGGACATGCATTGAGGTAGATATTCCATTTTTGCATCCATGTGTAGTTTTGTTTCATCCATGTTTTCTTTCTTTCACTGATTCCTTCATTGAAGATAACATTAGGCCATCTACCTACTCTCATTTGTTCAATTCTTTTTAGGTATTTTATGAGCCGCACCATAGCAATTGCTTCAATGGAATTTGCTCTTGTTTCACTCAATATTATCTCATACGGCACCGAACTTTTTATTTTGAACTTGCTCATGATCAAGTGTTTTTGGATTTTCTCAATTTGTTTCCATTTTGAGACGGGAGTGCTGCTAGCCCATAATTCACACCCATAGGACATCTAAAATTTTGAGGTTTAACAACTATAACTTGGATTTACAAAAATCCTTGCCGGTTTTTTCTAAATATGACCGGAATTTCCATACTTTCCGGACAACTCCTCCGCCTCGTTAGACTACGCGTTTGTAAAATTCACATTTTCGTGTGTTTTATGTGGTAAATCGTGCCATGTGATATTAATAAAACAACTGTGAGAGCTTAATAGTAGAATTAACTAGTTGAGAATTATCGAGCGCTCATTAATTTCTCTATAGGTTTGAGATATAGAGCATATGACCGTGAAAATGGTAGCAGATAGCTGAATGAAAAGCGTATAATCATCTGGTTGCACATGAATTGGAAAATCGGAGGTCTAGTAACAAGTGATCATTGGGAATGTCCAACATCTGCCGAAAGTCTACTTAAAAAATGATTATTGGGAATGTCCATATACATATGGATATGGATATGTGATTTTATTATTATTATTATTATTATTTTTTTATTTTATTTTTTTTATTTTATTTTATTTTTATTATAAACGAAGGAAGGGAGAAGATGGACGCGCGTCGGGTCATGGGAGAGCCAGCTTCTTCGAGCGACCGCCTGCTCGGCCATCCAGCATGCGACTAAATCTTACCAACCAGTGGCCTACGTCTTCATCCACAGGCATTTTTCCCTTATCATTCCGCATGGCCACCTTCTTTCAGGACACGTTCTCGGGTATGGCGTATGCTGGTTGACACCTGGTATGTCATCTACTTATGAACTCTCTGCTACGTACACCTTTAAAACTCCCTGGTGTGCTTTTTACGGTTTCCTCCCGGGCCTCTCTGGCTGATGCCTCACGGAAGTTTCTGGGTAAGTTGATTTGGAGGTTTGCTGTTTGCTGCGGGTGATTCTGAGACGTCTGATATCTGAAACCTTATTATGTTGTCACAAGTCCTTTTTTGTATATCCTTCTGCATCTTTTCGTGTGGCACTCATATGCTTGGACCCCCCATCTCTGCGCGCTTTGACAATGGCTCTCTCGGCTCCTGACCCGGCTGCTGCGTTCATTGCTGGTCAGTAACATTTTCCTTTTCCTCAGTTAGATGATTTAACATTCATAGTAGAATGCAGGTTACCTTTCTGTGTTATTATCAGTTACAGAAGTTTATATCTTGCTTGTTACTGATCCTGTGACAAAAGGATGGGAATATTATAGGGATTGTCAAAGTTTGTGTTATTCATAGCTTTGGTGTTTCCTTTAATTGTCCTCCGGGTCATAATGCTGAAAGCTATTTTTAACAAGATTAAAGCATCCATTTTCATCTATAGTCCCTGTTCAGACATCCGTGTCAAAATAGGAAGCTGGTGGTGTATCTTTCAAATATACTGCTGCTGTGTTGATTGTCATAACCAGTCAGCCGAATAATTTGGGTATTCAGTTCTCTGGTTTCTCCGACTGAATTGTCTCGGAAGTCTGATCTTCCAGCGTTCTCTTTTTCCGGTGGAATTTTCAAATCCTCTTTTCCGGCGTTCATTAAGATTGTCATAATGTATTCTGACTATCCATGAGGTATCCTCACTCTATTATCTCTGCCACCTTTGCTTCGATCTTCAAATCGACGGTTTGAATTTATTCTCTCAAGACTATTCACATTATGTGAACTGCTAAATTGGGTCTGGAATTTAATTTCCTTTGTCCTTGTCAGCTCCTTTTTTCGGATCCCTAGGGTCCTTCTCTCTGTAGCTTCTTAATTCCATATCTAGCCTTATCCCTAGGCTCTGACAGGATCTACGGGTGGATTACATTTTCCTCTTTCTGCCCGTTTCAGCAGTTATTCTATCCAGGCTTTTGTTACAGAAGGATCAATTGGTTGGATTTGATCCGGTTCCGTGTTGTACCTATCTGCTTCCAGTTCCTTCCGAGCTTCTCCACCGTCACATGATGGATGGATGTGACTCTCCTGCCACCTTAGCTCTCATTCAGGCCACTATAGAGGCTGAATCTGCAAGAGAAAAAGCAGCCCATGCTAACAACTGGCATGCCACGGTGGAAGATATGATCCACATCCCTGAAGTCCGTGTTCAGAGTCACTTGAAAAAAGGGGGGGACCACTCTAGAAAGGGTCGATCCCTAGGGCATGATCAGCTGTATAATAAATCCAAAAATCCGGTTAAAACAACGCCCCCTCCAAAGGCTATAACCGTGGATAGCGCAACTCTAAAAGAACGTATTGACAGTTTACAAAAGCTTGCTCTGGTCGGGAAGTGGCATTTCCCGGAAATGCCCGAGGAGGATATGAGGAAATGGTTGGCGGATAAATGGATTCCTGTGATTGGCTATGTCCCTGTTATATCCCGTCTAATGAAAGACTGGTTCTCCTTCCATTTTCTAAAGGCACCTGATCTGGAAATCATCATCAACAGGCCGTGGGTATGTGGCAGAAGCTTTCTGGCACTATCCTGATGGTACTTGGGTTTTGATCCTCTTAAAAACACACCATCTAACTGTATGATCTGGGTGAAACTTCCTAACTTGCCTCTGGAATTATGGTCGATAGAAACCCTTACAGAGATTGGTAATTCCATAGGCAAGTTCATTTATGTGGATCCCTGGTGTAGGGGCGAGAAGGACAAGAGGATTGCGTGGATCTTGATTGAAAAACCATACAAAGGTGGATATCCTGACCATCTAGTGATATCATGGGAAGGGGCAAAAATCAGTCAAAGACTTGATTTTTGGGGTATTCCTTTCCGATGCTCATTGTGTCATCGTACTGGTCACCTCATAAAAAATTGCAGTTTTCGCTTTAAAGGCAGATCTAAGAAACAAAATTTTTATCAGGGTGGAAGCTCCAGAACAGATCTCCTTTCTGATGGAGTAAGCAATCATGAGAATCAAATAAACTCACAGGACACAGTCCCCCTCTGTTCGACGTCCTCTAAAGATCAGTCGGTGGCTCCAAATATGACGGAATTCGAATGCCCCCCAATCCCCGAGCCTCTCGAGGATAAATCTGTGCCTTCCCCTCCTTCCATGAAAAAAGGGGATTTTGTGGTAGGTTCACATCCTATCTTGATCTCTTCTTCGTCTCCCTCTCCTGTTACTCCATCTGTCGGCATGCCGAAAGGAAAAGAACCTCTGCCTTCGCCTACCCCTTTCAACTCCCCTGTTGATTCGCCTGTCAATAAATCTGACAGTGACCTTGACCTTTTTCTTCAAAGGAACCCCTCAGTTCTCGAACCTTTAACCATTCATAAACCTTCTTTTCCTTCCTTCCCATCCATCAGTCCTAATTCAGCAAAGAACATCACGGTCAGGAAAAAGCAAAGGGGTGGCAGTCGACATTTTAGAGGTAGAACCATTGCTTCTGATTTTGGTGTTACAAATCTATCCCTCGTCGAAGTTCCAATTCTGGAATCACCTGAATCTCAGCCTCTTAGAGCATGTGTGGCTGGTCAGTCTTCTAAATGACATTCTTAATCTCCATGAACATTAGGGGCCTGGGCGCTTCCCCAAAATTTTTAGTGCTTAAAGAAATCTTCCTTCCGGCTCGCCCTAAAATCATCTTTATTCAGGAAACTATGCATTCAAGCACAGTAACTCTGGCTTTCTTTAGGAAGATGTTTCCGTCCTGGCATATGGTTGCCACTGAAGCAAATGGGCAATCAGGTGGCTTGGCAGTTCTATGGGATCCAACATGGATAAAAGCGAAAGCTTTTAGATGTTGTGCTGGTATCCTTATCTCGGCTACCATCAGGGGACAGGCTCTTGTCATCAACATATTAAATGTTTATGCTCCTTACAGGAATCGGCTTCCTTTCTGGGAAAGGTTAATGGACTCGGAAATTTTGGACATTGAATCTTTACTGATAGCGGGGGACCTTAATGTGACATTAAAATCTGATGAATGTTGGGGAAATTGCAGGAGAAATGATCCACTGGGTGAGAGACTGCGACAGGAATTCCTAAGCAGGAATTTAGTAGATATCAGGCCAGAAAAAATGATGCCTTCATGGGACAACAACAGGACGGGTCAAGCCTACATCGCAAAAAGAATCGATCGCTTCATTGTTAATGCTAGCATCATAGCTAAATGGGGTATGCCGCTCTCTCATACCGGTATTGACTTCACTTCGGACCATAGACCCATTTTCCTTGAATGGAAGGAAAAGGATCATAGGCTGGGATATTCCTTTAAATTCAACAGAGTATTTTTAGAAGATCAATCCTTTAATGAAGCCATTGGGAAAAAATGGAAGGAGCTACAAGAATCTGACATGGCTCCATTCACCACGTTTAGAGAAAAGATACAATGCTTAAGGGTTGTTGCAAAGGATTGGCAAATCCTAAAGAAAAGGAAGGATAAACAGGCGTTGTTTGATATTCAAAAGGAGCTGCGAATTTTTCTCAACTCAATAAACCCAGAATGCTTGTCTTTTGACCAAAAGAATCATATCAGGAAGCTGGGAAAAGTGAAACAAACGTTGCTGCAAAAGGAAGAAGCCTCCTGGAGGCTCAAAAGCAGAGCGATCTGGCTCAGAGAAGGAGATCGAAATACGAAGTATTTTCATAATTTTGCTAGCGCTAGACGAAGTAAAAATTCTATTTGGAAAATTGAGGATGGTAAGGGAGGATTTTTATACTCTCAGCATGACATCTCTGTTGAAGCTACAAGATTTTTTCAGAACCAATACAGGAGACAACAGAGTAACATAAGTGACATCTTATGGGCTGTGGATCTGATGCCAGAGATGTATGATGATACTGCAAATGATAATTTTTTTATGCCCATAAAGGAAGAGGAGCTACAAGCTGCAATAAAAGCCTTCAAAAAGGACAAAAGCCTTGGGCCAGATGGGTGGACAATTGAATTTTTTTCACATTACTACGATATCTTCAAGGATGATTTGCTAGGGATGGTTGACGCCTCCCGTATATCAGGAAATATAAACAGTGCCCTAACTTCTACATTTATAGCTCTCATTCCGAAAAAGGACCGTTCAGAATCACTTCATGATTACAGGCCGATTGCATTATGCAATATCCTGTTTAAAATAATTTCTAAAATCATAGCAGAGAGGATGAAGCCTGTTTTAAACTCTTTCATTACCAGTGACCAGCATGCGTTCTTAAAAGATAGGAACATTCTGGATGCAGTGGCTATGACCCAGGAATGTTTATTCTCTATTTTATCAAACAATATTGATGCTGCTATTTTAAAGATAGATCTGAAAAAAGCTTACGATTGTGTTGATTGGGGTTTTCTTCGAATCCTGCTGGCAAAGATAGGGCTGAGACCTCAAAGCATTAACTGGATAATGGCGTGTGTCGAAAATGTCAAATATGCAGTTATAATTAATGGAATTCCATCGTCCTTTTTTCAAGCAGAGAGAGGACTCCGACAGGGCTGCCCTCTCTCTCCATTGCTATTTATCCTTGTGATGAATTCCCTCAGCAATCAGATCAACAAAGCTGTGTCTGATCGAAGTGTTAGGCCGATTAAAATCTGCAAGGATATTTTCCTATCCCATAACCTTTTCGTTGATGATATTCTCATCTTCGCTATGCTTTGTAGAGCGTCATGGAGTTGTTTGTTCGAAATCCTTGAAAAATTTTAGGCTGCTGCTGGACTGGTCATCAACAAGGAAAAATCTATGCTGTATCATAATGATTCAAATATGGAAACTGTGTATTGGATTTCTGCTCTTTTTGGCATCAACCAGTCTCCGATTAAGCAGGGATTCAAATATCTCGGCTTCTCCTTGAAAGCTAAAGGGAACCGCAAGCAAGATTGGCAATGGTTAATTGACCGCTTCTACAAAAAAATATCAGGATGGGAGTCGAGATTTTTATCATTGGCAGGCAGACTTATCTTGGTGCAGGCTGTATTATCTCAATTGGCGGTTTATTGGGCTCACCTTTATCTTCTCCCAGCACCTGTTACAAATAAAATATGTTCTTTAGCGGCAAATTTTTTATGGGGAGGAAGATCTTACCAGTCCAAAATACATCTAGTTAAGATGGCGACTATCTCAAAGATGAAGAAGGCAGGAGGATGGGGTCTTATTAACATGAGAATCTTTGGAAAAGCCCTTCTTTGCAAAGCTCTTCATCGGGGCATTTATGGGACTGGTCCATGGAGTAATGTCATACATAAAAAATATTTAAAAGGACGAAGCATGGTTTATTGGTATAGAAGGAATTCATTAGGTATCAAAAGAGGATTAGCTATATGGCTCAGCTTCCGGAAAGTACAACCTTTCTTCATGGAAAATTTACGATGGAGGTTTTTTTCAGGCTCAAATATCATCATTGGTATTGATCCAATTGTTAATGGTTTGGAGTCTCTACTCCCCCGTAGACTAATTTCTCATTTCCATTCAAAAGGCATATTCACATGGGATAAGTTGATTAAATCATGGTCATCTTCATCTCCTGAATGGATGGAAGGGGAGGATTTATCATTGCCTATCTCCATGAGACCTGTTTGGACTTCAGTGATTCAGAACCTTTCCAGCAAAGGGGTTCTCCGCTCTGGTAATAAGGATGATCTGACATGGTCCCTTCCGGACTCATCTCCGCCTATTCGGGTCAAGGATATATGTGCTGCAATGACTATTTGTCATCCATCTAGCGCCGATCCGATCTACCCTCTTAGACTATGGAAGGTGGCATGTCCGCTAAAAATGATATTATTTTCTTGGCTGGTCTTCTCAAGCACGAATCTCACTTGGGATGTCCTCCTAAGGAAGGGCTAGCTTGGTCCGGGCAGATGTTCTATGTGTCACTCCGAATCCGAGACAAATACTCACATGTTTTTCCGATGTGCCACAACTCTTCACATCTGGTATGCATTGTCCTTGTCTTTTGGTTTTCCTTACCAGGTCTTTTCTACTGTACAGGAAGCGTTCAAATGGTGGAGCGAACAATGTTCATCCTGGCGTACCTTGTTTGTCATGGTCGTTTGGTTCTTATGGAAATGGAGGAACGCCCGAATCTTTCAAGAATCCAGGGATCCCCTGGACTCTATTCTGCTCCTGGTTTCGGAACTCTCGAACTGACTTGATGTTTTGGGCTGCTGGTCTCCATTCATGTGCTTTCTTTTGAGCCTGGGTCACTGCTGATTTTATGGCATTCTATTATCTATTGATGGTATCTCTGTGCTTCTTCATATAAGTTTCAGTGACCTCAATTTTTAAAATCTGTTATTGTAAGTTCTATGTTTCGACTGGATCTCTTTTCCAGTTTCTGGCCATTGGGTAAAATGGACTGAACAGCTCCTTAGATTTTGGTTTTTCTGGACATTTGTCAGATTGGAACCATTGGCTACAGGTTTTTGTATGTATATTGAACTTTATATTCTCTTAATATAAACTATGACGGTTTTTCTCTCTGAAAAAAAATAAAAAATGGATATAGATATGTGTAGTACTTTGTTGACAACATACATATGGATATGTGAAATTAATTTTTTCTTTGGCCAGAGATCGAAGCAAAACCAATTATGTTCATGAAGAACTGCTGAACTATAGTAGTATTCAGAATGACATTGAGCACAAGAGCAGGTCACCATATGTCTAATCAATGATTCTTCCACTCAAGCAATATAACTTTTCGTACCTTGTCGCTATCAAGTTCTCAGATCGGGTATGGTATGAAAAAAAATCAAAATAGGAAAATCCTAATTAGAGAAATTTATCTAAATTTGGGTTTTCGTTATATTTATTGTTTTAGGAAATTGGTTAAAATGATTCATATATTAGAGGCATTTAAGATGGTACGAAAGAAATCAAATAGGAAAATCTTAATTAGAGAAATTTATCTAAATTTGGGTTTTCGTTATATTTATTGTTTTAGGAAATAGGTTAAACTTTCATAATAGTTCTGATTCGAGGAACTTTGGACAGTTAGGAACATGTCACCTAGGTGAAACAGACCGATAGTTAACCGACTTCACCAACAACAACCGAACCGATTGGTTCATTTAGATGTTAACTAATTTAGTTCAAAAAACACCCGGTTCACTTACATTAATTTGTAAAATTACAAATCGACTTGTTCAAATGTCCTGACTCGGATTCTGTCGTGGTCTTTTAAATAGTTGAGGGATTATAGTTCGGTTGGCATAAACGTCTAGTCACATAAATAACTCCGACCTCAGTCGGAATCGACGTTTAGTTGAGATTGGTGTTTGTATGTGGATATGAACATAGTTACTGATCAAATGAGAAAATGATCTTGATTTTAGTCGGGGTCCACACTTAGTTGAGATTGGTGTTTTTAGCGGATATGAACATAGCTACTGATCAAACGAGAAAATGACCTAGTTACTAATCATACTAGAAAATGACCTAGTTACTAATCAAACCAGAAAATGACTTAGTACCCGTTTTTTTGAGGTAGAATCAGAGAATGACTTAGTACCCGTTTTGTTTTGAGGTAGCAAAAAACAGTGGATTTTGAAAAATGGTGATTCAGAATACGCCTTTTTTTTAGCATATTTTTGCGACTTTAAATTTTTTTAGTTACCTATCAAACGAGAAAATGACATAGTTACCGATCAAACCAGAAAATGACCTAGTCCTTGTTTTTTTGAGGTAGCAAAAAATCACTCGATTTTGAAAAATGGTGATTCATAATACACCTTTTTTTTTAAGCATATTTTGGCCACTTCAATTTTATTTTATTTATTTATTTTTATTTTTATTTTTTTTATGTATCAAGTGTGAACAATTTTTTTAAATGTTAGTGATTTTCACGCTGATTTTGAAAAGTGTTGATGCAGCTTCAACATATTTTTTTAGAGGGCTTATTTTTGACAAATTTTTTTTTTTGGTAATGTATCAAGTGTGAATATTTTTTTTTGTTAGTGATTTTCATCTTGATTTTGAAAAGTGCTTATGCGTATCAATTATTTTTGTTTAAAGGGCTTAGTTTTTACACTTTAATGTAAAAAAAAAATAAAAATGACAAAAATAAAAATAATAAAACATGTTAGTAATAAAACTTAAAAATATAAAAAAATAAAAATAAAAAAACATGACAAAAAAATAAAAAAACATAAAACATGTTAGTAATAAAAAAAAAAAAAAAAAAAAAAAAACATGATGAAAAAATATATAAAAAGGAAAAAAAAAAAAAAAAAAAAACAAAAAATGTAAAAAAATTCAAAACTAACTCGTAAAAATAATTAATTAAAAAAACAAAAAAAGAAAGATTTAATATATATATATATATATAATTTAAAGAAAAACAAATTGAATAACCAAAAAAAATCTAAAACCATTTTAGAAACAAATTAAAAAAAACTTCATTAGGAAAAAAAACTCAAAGTTATAAAAATAAAGAAATAATGTAAAATAAAATTAAAATAATAACAAAAAAAATAAATTAAAAAACAATTAAAAATATTCAAAAAAAATTCAAAAAATTAAAAAATAATTAAGAAAAAACAATTTAAAACAAAACAATTAAAAAAAACGATTTAAAAATACCTCCCTCATCTCCATCCTGATCGCTCCTTGCTCCCCTACCTCCCATCCCTCATCCCAACCACTCTCCCTCTGCCCCCTCCCCTCAGAAGTCGGACCACTAAATTTAAATTTATTTTTTTAATTGTTTTGATTTTTTTTTAAAATTTTATTTTATTTTTTGGTAATTATTTATTTTTTTAAATGATGTTTTATTTTTTATTTTTAACTTAAAAAATGATTTTTTAAAATTTTATTTATTTTCCTTATATATATATATATTTTAAATTTTATTGTTTATTTATTTTTATTTATTTAAATTATTTTGTTTTTGTTTTTTTTTTAATATTATTATGTTTTTTTTTTGGAAATTTAATTTATTTTTTGTCATGAATCGTTCTTTTGCAACCCATTGCCAGTTGGGCCTCGGGGTTGCTGGTATTTTTTTTGTAATATTGTATTTTATTTTTGTAATTTTTTGTTTTTAAAAGGTATGGCTAATCTTTTTTTACATTTTATAATTTTTTTATGTCATTATTATATATTTTTTATATTTGATTTTTTTTGTCATGTTTTTATTATTTGTTATTATTATTATTATTTTTTTTAATATTTGAATTTTTGTGTTTTCTTCTCAATATTTGAATTTTTGCATTTCTATATATTTTCTATATTTGATTTGTTTTGTCATGTTTTTATGTTTTATTACTTGTTATTATTAATTTTTTTTGCAATATTTGAATTTTTGCTTTCTTATATATATAGGGTTTGTGCTGATGCTTGTCTAGCAACCTGATACCATTATGTGCAATTTGATAGTTGATTTTAAATTTTTCGTTATAATGAATCGAGTTTGCCCCACAATATGTTAATTTCATGGTTGATCTTTAAGTTTTCATTACAATGGTTGAGCTCACCTATACTACGTGTCAATTTGATGGTTGATTTTTTTTTTTTTTGCAATGTATCAAGTTGTTAGGCTAAGATTTCAAAATCACTGTACATTTAACATTTAAAAAAAATTACTCTTGGTATAATAATTTTTTCATTCAAGTGTTCATTTTTAAAGTTTTTTGTCATAATTTTTTTTCATAATGTCATGCTTAAAATATTTTGAAAATTTAAGATTGTTTCGTAGTCATAATCTTTGGTTTTAATTCCATGGTTGAAAAATTGTCAATATTTTAATGTTTTTCTAAGTCGTGACATTTTATCTTTAATGTTATAGTTGAAAATAATTATAAATGTTTTTTTCTTAGCACCATGCTTAAAAATTGTTGGAATTTTAAGGTTTTTCAAATAAGTGATATTTTAAATTTAATGTCATACTTAAAAATCGTTGGAATATTAAAGGTTTTCAAAGACGTGATATTTTATCGTTAATGTCATGCTTGAAAATCTTTGGAAATTTAAAGTTTTCAGAATCACGATATTTTGTTTTTAATGTCATTATTAAAAAATGTTGAAAATGCACCCTGAAAAAAAAAATGTTATTCTGGCATCAACATTTTTCGATTTCAAGGTGTTTTTTGCAGCAAACAAAATGGCTTTTATTGTATTTTACTGTTATTTTTAAAAATATTGAAATTTTACTTTGAAAAAAAAATGGTGATGCAGAATCAACACTTTTTATTTTTGGGTTGTTTTTTCATGTCTTTTTGGAGTTTTTGGGTTCGAGTACCCATTTTGAGGTAATAATTTCCGTTTGATCAATAACCATGTTTATGGAAGGTTAAGTGTCGACTCACTTTGTAAAGCCATAGAAAATCCGTGACTCAAACAACACATTGAAATTTTTTTTTTTTCAGGGAGAAATCCTCATATGGCCGAAGCCTACAGATATTTTGACATCAATATGGCCGAAGCCAGCAGAATTTACGGCCTAAGCCAGCAGAATACGGCATAGCCGTTACATATCGCCCAGCGAGAGGGCCTCAGGGAACGCCGCCGCAGGACTCGAACACGGCTGGGGGGTGCGAAAGCCAACCGCCCCAACCGTTTAATTTAATTATTTATAAAAAATGGTTAATATTATACGAAGCTATTGTTTATTCGTTATTGTCTAGTGTTTTTTTATTTTATTGCTACCATTTTGGGCTCTGCAACATTTCCTCTTTTCATTTATTATAATATTCTTGCAATATCTTTGTTTTCATTTATTATATTGTTTTTGTGATATCTTTCTCCATTGAAAAAATTAGAGAAATGATAAATTTTGATGGGATTAATTGACATCTTTTAAATATTTTATTTTGTGTTGTATTTCTGGTCATTTGCATTAAAGATTTTGCAAATCGTGTCAACTTATCCTTTATTTGTCCATATTACTCACTATATATTAAAAATAGTTTGTTGTGCATGCATTAAGAGAATTTCAAAGTAAAACACTAAATCTTTTACATTCATAGAAGATTTTGTAAATCATTGCAAATTTATCCCTTTTCTATCTATTATTACTCACTCCATAATAAAATGAGCTTGTTTCGTATCCATTAACACAATTTCAAAGTAGGATACTGTATATGTATTTACGCCCATGAGCGATTGTGTGAATATTCATGGAATTGGGTGAGAGTGATAAATCTATTTGTTAGTGTTTACGGTGTAGGTTTAAGTGAATGTACAGTGTATTTGTTAGTTGCATTGATATTAGGTTAAGTTTTGTCAATTTTTTTGATAAATCTATTTGTTAGTGTTTATGATGTAGGTTTAAGTGAATGTGTTATATATATATTTTTTTGGGTTTTTTGTTTTTGTTGTTTTTTTTGGTTTTTTGTTTTTGTTTGTTTGTTTGTTTTGCTATTGTTTTTTTGTTTTATTTTGTTTGTTTTTTTTGCAACACAAAAAAATGTATGTTTTGTATTATATAAAACAGTACATATACACGGTTACATATTAGCATCATATACTAGGAAGATTAGCTATCTTCTGGCTGATTGAGATAATAACTATATGCCACTATTAACAGCATCTCTCAATCCATATATTGACAAAATTGTGTCTCTGAATATACCAGAAAGTGCTCATTTTCTACCATTGTCTTCTAATATTATCTCCATTTACAATGTGTCTTTGTTTACATATAAACCATATACAAAAAGTAGATAAAAAAGTATGTTAGAAAATACTTATCAGTACTGTTCCATTGCTCAGGAGACAATTTGTGAAGTGCTCTACCCAGGAATGTGGATACTTCCTGCTTCTATCATCCTTGTCATCATTTTTATCTGAATATGCATTCCATCTAGTGTATCCAACAATCCCTTCTTTGACATCTAGTGTGCATTTCTGTTGTAGTCTCGGCTGATGTGTTGTATGGTGGAACGCTAGAGTGTGGTCCATAACCTTTCTATTTGACTTAACCAACCTTGAAGGGAGTTCTGTTGTATATTGTTCTTTCCCAAGATATGGTCTATAATACATCGAGAATCTCCATAGATGTGTATTTGTGGGATATCCATGAATTTAGTAAACCATATTAACCCCCACAAAGCAATAGCTTCTGCTTTCATACTCGATCCCTCTCCCGCATACCAGTGTATCCAGAACTCTTGATCTTCAGAATATTTTATCCAAATTCCACATCCGCATCTCCCTCCTTGTGAAGCCCCATAAAAAAAACCTGCTAGGTATGTGTTACCCAGAGCCATCCCCTTGTCTTTCTTGTTCTTCTGCAAGGTTCCATTTTCGTGACCAAATTTGATCCATCGATCTATGTAGTCACAAATCATATCTTCTCTCCACTTTTTACTTCCAAAGATAAATTGATTGTGCCATTTCCAAATTTCCCAGAAGACTGCAAGAGAGAGCATCCTCCATCTGGTGCATTGTGTACTCCACCATTTTAAGCAATCATTTATGGTATTGAATTGGATATATGGTATCTTCATAATAGCAGTGAAATGATTCCAAATGCTAACAGAACTTAAGCATTGTAGAAATAAATGTCTGTTATCCTCGCCTTCTTTCCTACATAGGTAGCATATCCCCGGGCCATGTCGATTTTTCTTTTGTAAATTGTCGCATGTAAGGTTCTTATTCTGCCATGTCAGCCATAGGAACATGGTTATCTTTATAGGAAGGTTTACATGCAAGAATTTATAGAACCAACACCTATCAGAGATCTGTAGTTCTTTCATGCAGATATTGAAGTAGAAGTCCGCTACTTCCATCTCCCCAGATTACTTTTTTTTCCTGGTCCATATAATCCGGTCTCCCCTGCAGTCATAACAAACTTCAGCACTCTTCAACGAATTAATGACTCAAATCCATTCTTCCTGTTCAAGCTTCCCTATGAGGTCCAGTTGATTGGGCTCCATCCAGATTGGTATGGCACCAATCCGCTCTTGGACGACCTAGTTCCAGACAAAGATGCCTTTGTTATTGAGGCAATTTATTAACTCCGTCGAAATAAGAGAATCAATGCTCGTGCCTAGAATACGATCTTTCCCCAATATAATCTAGTGTCCTGTGCCGAAAAGCCAGGATATGTTCTGTAAAAATATTTCTTTTAACTTGTTGAGCTTGCACCAAATCTTTGATCCATTTTTTTTTTCCAATAGATCCCTGTCTCTTTTTTCCGTGGAGAAAATTCGTAATTTTCATTAATTAGAAGATTCAAAAGATTACATATTGTAGATGCTTGAAGCATATGCAGTATGTCGACAGAGCCACCAACAAAACAATACTCCCAAAGAAAGTATCCAGAATGCCGTTAGACAGGGCAACAAACAATAGGTAATGAGAACCCCAGCAATCTGCAACAACAGAGCCCAAAAAAGGCAAAAAATGTGCAACAAACCTATAGAGGATACCCAAAACTAATAAAAAAAGAAAAAAAGAGCAAAGGTGTAGCACCCAGAAGAAGATCCGACACCATAGCCCCATTAACAGATAAATGCTCCTGTGGAGGGAAAAAGAGAACAATATGCTCTAGATCAGGCTGCTTAGACAAGAAGGAGAGGCACGAAATGAGGAAGAGAGCCGCCAGGGAAGCCACTCCTTCCCCACCCCCTCAAAACTCTCCACCAGACGCAGACGAAACCAGAGGAAGAACCACTGCCCCAAACATCCACAGCAGCCAGCAAAAAAACCAGCGAAACCAGCCATTGATGCGGCACGAAACAATGCAGAGTCAGAACCTCCACATCCCTGTTCCCTCAACGCTCCAACAAGATAGCCCGCGAGTACCAAAACAAAACCATCTGCCGCTGCAAAGGAAACAGAGCAGAGGCGAGATACGGGGGCAGAGGCGGCAAGGGCAGCCACCTCGCCCCCACACAGAATAAAACTAAAGACCAGAGCCGATAACCCGCACCTCTTCCCAGCTATTCTCGGGTCGTGGACGATGGCGGCGGCATCGACGGAGGAAGCCCTGGCCTATGGCGCCTCGCTCCAGAAACCCTATGCTCATTTTTCCTCCTGCTCCAATAGATCCCTGTCTCATCCAGTAAAAAAAGTCCTTATTCTTAAGGTATTTGAAGCGAATTATCTTACCCCATATGCCTTCACTGAAAATACCCCATATGCCAATTTTATGAAGAACCATTCTCAAATATCCCCAGTCTAGGCAATCATATGCCTTTTTGAGGTCCACCTTCATAACTGTGGCATTCATCTTTTTTGTCTGAATAGTGTGCATGCACTCCTGAGCAACGGCCACGACATCATGTATTTATCTGTTGTTGAGAAAACCATATTTCTCTGGGAAATATATTTTGATAACGATGCCTTTATCCTGGTGGCGATTGTCTTAGATATAATCTTATAAATAAGATTGCAAAGAGAAATTGGACGATAATCAACAAAGGTGGCCGCCATTGCCTTCTTAGGTATGAGTGCAATGAAAGTAGAATTTATATGAGGATGTATAGATCCCTTGATTCTAGATTCTTCTACCATTCTTAGTAGGTCCTCCTGAAAAATGTCAAGGAAATGAACAAAGAATTCAACCGTCCAGCCGTCTGGTCTTGGGCTTTTGTCACCCTTCATCGATTTCAAGACTTGGGACAATTCCTCCACGGTGACATATTTATACATATCCTGATTTGCCTCCTCGTCAAACATCGTAGGGTATTCACTTATCGCCCATACTTGTGTCTCCCCGCCATCAAATTCCATTCTTCTGTAGGCATGTTCAAAATGAGTGATCGCAAGAGCTGTGATTTCCAGTTGAGTACTATAACAGTTTCCAGCATCATCTGCTATCTCCTAAATGGTGTTTATTTTCCTTCTGTGGTTGGCATATCGGTGGAAGAACTTTGTGTTTTTGTCCCCTTCCCGAATCCAAATTGCTCGGCTCTTTAAATGCCATGTGGTCTCCTTTAGCTGGAGTATCTTCTTTTTCTTCATCTCGAGAACATGGATTTGTTCCCATACTTTGACAGACACGAAGTGTGTGGCCATAAGATTATGTAGTGGCCTTAGGGATTTTTCTATTTTTGTCAGCTCTTGTTTCAAACTCACCTTCTTCTTTCGTTCCCATCTTTTAACCACTGCTTTTAAGGCACGTAGCCTATGTAGAATGTCCTCCATGGTGGATAGGCTAGTATTTTTGTCCCTTTCTTCAGACCATTGGGCACGGATAAGGGATTCAAATTCTGGGTCTTCCAGCCAAACCCTCTTGAACTTAAACGACAAACCAAGTCTTATATCTACACTACGCCAAGTGAGAGTAATTGGTCGATGGTCTGATATGTAGTTATTGACAATACAAGATCTCACATCTCCCAGTTTTTCCACCATGTGTTCATGTAATAGAAAACGATCAAGTCTCTTAGATATATAATTAATTCCATTCCTACCATTGTCCCAGGTAGGTGCATTCTTGGCTGGGCAGATGTCTACAAGATTGTGTTCAAATATAATATCTCTGAGTTTTTGTGCCATCTTATCAACACTTCTAGAATGACCCCACAACTCATCGATCCTAGTAGTGCAATTAAGGTCTCCAGCCAATATAAGAGAAAACGAATGCAAAATTCCAGATGCTTCCATGTTGTCCCAAAAAGCCTCCCTATCCCTGTAAGGGGCATATACATTAAGGATGCATGTCTTCCCTGGAATGCCTATGATATTTCCTGCTAAGAACATGCTCACAAAATAGGAAAATCCTTTCATCTTAGCCCATTGGGGATCCCATAGGGCAGCTAAACCCCCAGATCTACCAGTAGCATCAGCAGCCACCATATACCATGTTGGGAGCATCCTCTGAAAATAATCTATAGTCTGAGAAGCTGAGTTCATTGTTTCTTGTATGAGTATAATAATAGAATTGGAAGAAAGGAAGAGCTCCTTGAGGGCGAGGAATTTTGGAAGGGTCCCCAAACCCCTAATATTCATAGAAAGGATGGAATTCATTTATGCCTTATAGAGGGCATGCTTGTTCTAAGGGCCCGGGGAGAGATGCGGGATGAAATAGGAATATCGATGAGGGAAGGAGAATTTGTCAGAGTAGTATTAGTTTGTTGAGGGCGTCCCCTAAAGTTCCTGCTACCTCTGTTTTGGGTTCTCCTTACAGTTATGTTCCCAACAGAGGATGGGCTGATGACAAGGGACGCTGAACCAGGCGGTTTGTGAATAGTGAGAGAGTGAAGGTCAAGTGTCTTTCTCTGAAGTAAAAAATCCAGGTCACTATCAACCGAGTTATTTGGTGAGGAAACCGGAGAAATCAGTGAAATGGGCCTAGTTGGAGTTGAAATAGGGTGGGTGGTAGGGGAGGAAGGATTACGTGCCTGTGTATATGTGGCGTAAGATGTGGAGGGAATGTTGAAAGGAGGACTCTAAGATAGAACGGAAATGGGGGGGGGAACAAGGGCGGACATAATCTGATTTTGTTCCTGTCGGGGTGAGTCAGCAGAATTATGAGAGCCAGAGTGTTCTGACGTCCAGGGGGATGTGGGAACATGAATGGGAAAAGACACATTATTTGCAAGATGGGGAGATGGATTAGAAAAAAACAGAGTCGAGTGATTAGAGTTACCTAGACATGGGAGTTCGCCACCTTGAGTCGCGACCTTTCCACGACGAGAGTAATAATATTCAGGCCTAGCCTCCTCCCTGTTCATGTAATTTATCCTGTGAAATCCCTGGGTGGAACATCAACCACCTTTTCCTTTAGGACAATTTGCCATGAGATGGCCAGTTTGATGGCAAATGAGGCATCTGAAGGGTATACCCCAGAAATCCAGACGTTGTCGAAGATTGATATCCTCCCATCTTAAATCAATATGGTCTGGGAAAGCCTCACAGAAATCCTTTTCAATTAGAACCCAAACAACCCTTTTATCCCTCGCCCCCAGACAATGGGGGTCAACATAGATGAATTTTTCTACGACGTTGCCGATATCAATGAATACTTCCTTAATCCAGAATTCTAAAGGAAGTCCTGGTAATTTAACCCAAATGAGTTTGTTTTTAGGCGTTTGCTTCACAGAATTAAAGCCCACGTACTAGGAGTGTAGAGCCAGGAACTCACGTCCCTTTACCCATGGCAGCGCTAAGATTTTATGTAAATCCTCCTCACTGAGGAAATGGTAATTGTACCGACCGCCCATTAATATAACCATCGTAGGTATGTATCCCAGAAGGGATTTCCATTTAGTCACAACCCAATTCGGCATCTCTGCTTCCTCAATCTCAACAAAATACCATTTTCCCACCAAAGCCCTCTTCTGAAGGCTAATTACTTTGTCGAACAGAATGTCATGGCCGAAAGACAGAATAGGTGCTGGAGCAGTAATTTGGATGGCACGATGTTTTTGGCCACCCCGTCTTCCACCACCTTTTTTACGTGCCTCGTGTATGACATGCGCTTGATGCCCACCATCTGCCCACATATCTCTTCCATCTCCTAGGGTCGTCAGTCGAGGAGGGTGGGCCATGTTCCTTGTTGACTCCATGATAGCGTGGCATTGTGAATCAGCGTCCACCGTGGCTTGTATGAAAGCCTCGTGGGCTGAGGTGTCAGATGTAAAGGGGTCCATCCGATATTTGATGCCTGAATGGAACAATGCACAGGTATGGTACCATCTCGCCAACCAAGATAATATCTTGCAGACAATAAATGAGAATCCTCCCTCCTGTTGAGGGGAGGTCAGTTCCCACGCCTCAACCAACCTGGATATCGCAAACCAAGTAGTAAGAACGATGCCAAAAACAAATGTCTGATAAGGAAAGAATGTACTTCGGATTCGGAAATGATATAGGCCCGAAAACGGAAAAGGAGAGTTAGCACGTAAGAGGGGGTAGATTGGGATTTTAGAGAGAGTGTGTGAAGTGAGATGATAAGGACTCCCGTCAAGTCAGAAATGGAAATCCAACCTACCGCCCTTCAGATTTTTTTAAAAAATTTAAAAAACCTCCAAAAAATTTGAGTTTCCGGATTCCCGCAGTTTCCCCTCCCCAGAAAAACCAAAGCAATCGAGGGCCAACAACTTAGAACAAGAATCAAGATGCTAGACCGTCACAACAACAGATGCAGAAACAACCCCAACATGACCACCATCAATAGCAAATTCTAATACCAAAGCTCTTGCATGGTTGAGAAACTATGAAAAAGTTTGTCTATTTATACCAAATTGTCTATAGACTTTGTGTCTGGAAACAAGGTTCCTATACCAGGGATAGTGAAGGGCAAGTAATATCAGGGAAATTAGTCCAGACTGGCATCTGGGCGACGGGAAAAGTGGATAGAGTGTGTCTTAAAAATGCATATCAGGATGTATACAACAGAGAGAAGAAGCAGGATGATATGGATTAATTTCGAAGAGAGAAGAGGCAAAAGTAGATCAAATAATAAAACCGACATTGCTAAAACAACAAATGGAGAGATCTGCAGACTATCTATAATAAAATAACATTGAGTATAACTAGTCCCATTCCCTCAATTGATGGCCACTTCCTATAGACAAATCCAGCTAAAACTATCAGATTTTCATGTGAAAACCATAAGACTTACTAGAAGACGGCCAATGAATTTCTCGGCATTAGATCGAAATTTTCCTGCTCACTCGCCATTAACATCTCTGAGTCACTATCTCTTCGTCAAAACCATACTATATATTTATTAGTTGCAGTGATGCTAGGTTAAGTTTTGTCAAATTTTTTATTGTTATTGAATTGTCGATTGAATTGTTAAGGATTTTTTTTTTTCAAATTAATGTTTTTAATTTGATATTAATTTTTTTTATTCATATTAAGTTTTTCTGTCTACTTACCACAAAATATTTTTTTACGGGATTCTTAGTCACTTTCACAGATCTAACTTTCCATACTAATAAAAAAAGAATGAAAACGTTTTCAATAATCTTGTAAAAACCAGACTTCAAAATCATGCACTACTCCTATATAATTTTACAACACAACAAAGAAATTTACATTTTTGTACTATTCTTACAAAACAGATCATAATTTTAGAGAAATCTCAAACAAATAGATTGCAAAATGATAAAGTGATTCTTCTCCTGTGATTACTGTCGCTCTGTGTGGATGTTGAGATTGCCAACATGGGTACCGAATGCATCAGCCTCTTGGTTAGACATGGTTTGGAACGAAATTTGGGTAATTAGATGGTGCAAGAAGCTTCACATGCAATAATAGGGAAATGTAGGTGTATGGAATTATCAGGTGCTACTCTTTTGTAGTTTCAGGTGTGGGAGTTGATTTAGATTGTTATCGGTTATATGTGACAATTTTCTTTCTCAATTAAAGGAGGTTCTTAATTCTAAATGGACATAACTTGATTTGATTAGTTGGCTATTATTTTGGCGTGAATCTATGCAGACTTACTCAAATTCCAAGTGTGGCCAGGGTCAAAATAAATTTCCCTAATCACACTGTCCGATGAGACCAGATGTCGACCCTTACTCATGTCATTTTATAAAATTCACCCCATTTGTGAGAGCACTTGCAGGGTCCACCGACAACTGGGATCGGGTTTAGTCTCAATTCTTAATATTGTCAAATGAACGCAGGGTCTGACCTTTGACTAGTCAGGGATGACCAACTATTACCGAAACCTTTTATTGAATTTGGTGAAAGCACTATTGCTTCCTCCGGTGGCATGCTCATTGTGCTGAGGATACTTTCCTTTGTTATTTGAACTGAATTACAATTTTTACAAATTTATTTTTGGTAATGAAAATATAAAATGGGATATCGCATTTTTTTATATAAATTGATTTTTTAAAAATATTTAATATTATTATAAAAAAATTCTTTCATCTTACACAATTTATATTTACATTATGAATATTTAATTATAGTTTTTACATTGTTATTTTTTATAATAAAACTATATAAATGCATTGTGTTTTATAGTATTTACATTATTGTTTTTTATAATGAACCTATAAATACATTTCCTTTTTAAACTCTCTATAGAAGTGCATATACATTTTTATTTGAGATTAATTACAATTTACATTTGAGAACAAAACTATAAAATGGGACATTATCCTTTTAATTTTAAGTGAACTATGTATACCATTTTTTAATTTGAGTTTTTATTTTGTAAGAATATATTTTAATTTGATTTTATTTTCAATATCACTTGAAAAAATTTCATTTTGATATTTTTTTTCTTATAACCAATTTAAATGATTTTATTATTATTTAACCAATTTAAATAATTTTATTCCTCATGTTAGTTTTGAGAATTAAATCATGTTGAAAAGATAATAATAATTTTTTCTTAATTTAAAGTAAACTAAAAAAACATATATATATATAAATATATATATATATATATATATATATATATATATATATATATATATATATATATATAACAATTGATATTTAAAAGCTTTTCGAAGATGTTAGATGTGTAATTCTTTTCTCATTCAACATGAAGTTAATATATGACATTAAGATTTCTAAGCAAAATAATATAAATAAATTTAATCTATATTCTTTTGCTTAGAAATCTTAAATGCCATTTATTAACTTCATGTTGAATGGAAAAATAATTACACATCTAGCATTTTTGAAAAATTTCTAAATTTCAATTGCTTTTTATATAAAAATTTTATATAATTTTTTAATATATAAAATTTAGTCTAAATATTTTGGAATATTGAATTTTAATTAAAAAAATGTATATTTATTTTATTAAATGTTTTTTAGAATATTAAAATTTAATTATTAAATGGCAAATTAAGATTTTTTATTTATATATAATAAAACTAAATATTTTTTTGATAAGCATGAAATATTGTTAAATAAGTTAAGTAAAACAAAACTAATAACTAGAAGTAATAAATGCAATGTTAGTTTTATAACATTATTAGAACTTTTAATAATTGGAGAAGTTGAAAAAAGTAAAGTAAGCTGCAATTTTGCTTATTAATTTTAAAGTAAAGACGATGATATTTTTATGTTAAAGTTTTGGGATATTTGAAAAATAAAATTTTATTAACATATATATATATATATATATATATATATATATATATATTTATTAAAAAACTTGAAATAAATAGCTATTATTAAAAACTTTAAATTAATAATATTTTAAAATAAATTTATTGTTAATAAATTTTATTAATAAAAAAAGTCACTTTATTTCAAATAATTTCACTTTTACAGATATTATTTCAACCAAATAAACTAAAATTACACAATTCATATATGAAAATAAGCAGTGACATGCCACCACGTGGTTCTTGTTTTAGAATACAATGATAAGAAAATGTGTGAAATGAGGGTTAGACATATGGGAAACAACCCGGTTGCCTTGGCCAAAGGTTCCAACACAAAAAACACATCAATTCACAAGTAACTAGCACATGATCGCTCTGTGGCTATCTTTAACTTCTCTCGGCCTGTATGGGCATACAATTTGAAGCCCTCAATCCTCCTCTTCCTTATTCAAAATGAATCATACACAGACCTCAAACAATCTCAGAGCTCGGTCTTTTTGGCAAATTGCGGCTATGGAAAGCAACCCTTCCATCCGCAAAACATGAACCTCCAACCTTTCTTCCTTGTTGCAACTATCTTTCTCTTGATCTCTTAACACAACTCTGATACCATGTTGATTTTTCTACAATAAACACAGTAGAAACTAATTTTTTGATTTGATAATTAGTACCTTATATTATGCTACTGATATTATTGAGCAATTGTACACAAAAGATTACAACATCAATGCAGTAAGATAATAAAGAGAAAAGTATGTACAACAAAGACAGTAAAATTTTTCCCAGGGAACCCAAACTTGGGATAAAACCCAACAACTCTTCTTGTAGGAGAAATTCTTCTTCAACAAAGTTTACAATAAAATTTCTTGGAATCTATGCCAAAAACCAAGTCCAAACTTAAGGCATTTCATAATTTTTCTACTCCCACTACTGTCTTATAAAAGAGATATGATGATATGATGATAAGTGAGTGATCTTCTATATATAAAAGTCGAATGGGTGCATTGAAACACCCTTTAATGGTGGGGTTGACTTGTCCCTTTTGAGCCTACATGAAACCCAAAAGTAAAATTGATTTTTATTTTAGTTTCCATACTTTTTCTAGGCCGGTTTTGGAGGCCTCTTGGCATGCAAAAATACCTCCCGATGCTACACAAAAATCCACAATTTTGGAAAATTGTAATTGATGAATTTATAGGTATTACCTAAAACAATCAATATTGTTTTTTTTTTTTACTGATATATCCTTCTATCTTGAGGGTTTACGGAGTATTAATGTTGGCCAATGCATGAAAACATATTGTTGTTGTAGTTTCTTCTAGCTTTAAATCTTATGACGGTTCCACTTCTTGATCTTCTTCATCTTCACAGTCTGCTTAGAAAAAATTATTCCCATTGCATGTATGCCCCTTACTATGCTTGTTGTTGCATTAGAAACAAAGTCCCTTTTCCCTTATTTCATCCATTTGCTAAGGAGTCAACATTATCGGTTCAGGAGAGGGAGCAATATTTTCTCTCTAGTTATTAGTCACCAACTTTATAGTGGCCATATTTTTACTTCCAAATTTCCTTTCCAAACTGAAATCATGTTGTAAAGATTCAGGTTCAAAGAGACACACCTCATGATGGATGATTTCCTTTAAAGTTCCCATAAATGGGTCTAACAAATTATCCTATGAAATTTTATTCACCATGAGACTCAACTTTTGGAATTGTTCAATGTTCTCTATAACTAGACTTTTTTGTCGAAGATTTACCAATTGACTAAGGAATGTATTTATCGTAATATCCCTGTAATATTTTGTCAATTCCTTTGTAAAAATGGACCAAGATATAACATAATCCCTTTTCCTCTCACAAAGCCATTGATAACATACATATTGATCGTGTTCTAAAAACATGGATGTAGTATTTACTTTTGTAAGGTTGCCACTTGGTGTAGATTAAAGTATTGGTATGGCTAGAGTATCCATATTATAAGATTATTACCATCAAACTTCTTCATATCAATTTTTGGAATGTAATTGTTACTTGGTTCTAACTTGAAGCCATGTTGATGTGGATCTTGGATTGAAAATTTATGATTATGCTTATGTGATTCATTATTTATTCTCTCCAATTGTGATAAAATACTCCCCATATGTGATTGAGTCTCAACACCATGCTTCTCCTTATGTTCAAGATTTCCTTGGATCTCCATATCCTTTTTTATGGAGATCCTTTATTAGAATGGTTTGTAATTCTCTTATGGATTTTGTATTTCATTCATCTTCTTTTCCATTTCTTTCTTATTCTTTTCCATTACATTCATCATTTCTCTTTTAATGTTTTCTTAAAAACCTAACAAATCCACCATTTTCAACATAAAACCGTCCATTTCACTAACTTTCTCCTCTAATTGGGAGAACCTAAATTCTAAGTCTTTCACTTTCTTCACAAGTCCTAGATGAACCTTTAGGAGGTTAAATTGGCGTAGTAGCTATTAGATCTTCTTTTGATCCGGATTTAAACAGGAACGCAACAAATTACAGAGATAACCGTATACACAAAGATGCAGTGGAAATAATACTTCATTTCATTAATGGAAAATACTGAAATATGCTTACAACCAGAAATGGAAATAAACCAGCTAGGGCGATGGTAGCTTATCTCTGAGAAGAGATGTGATGGCTACATGCCTCTGAACTGTGTTACAATGAGGCTCGAAGGCCTATTTATTGTTGAGAAACAATGGAAAACCCTTAACATTCCAAAACCTAACCCTAGGAGATGAAACGCCAAACTGTGGGTCCCGTTTGGGGGTAAGTTGGTACATCAACTTCCCGGGGTCGTAACTTTGGCATATGATCTCCGTTTGACGCGTACAATAGCTCATTAGAAAGATCCATCCGAGCACTATCATTGTTGGAACGGGCAACATTGGTCCATTCCATCTCATGGACCCATGTTGCCCCCGGATTCCCCAAAAAACGTCGTTTAGGGCCTCAAAACGGCTCCGGAAGTTTAGGACCCGAAAAACTGCTAAAAATAGTAAATTGTGCTACAATTAAGGAAACTGAAAATGCTGAGAAAGACAATGGTGGGGGTCCAGGTGGACTTGGCAGGTGGCCACCAATATCCACCTGGATCATTCCTCCCCCCTTAGGAAGCAATGGTCCCCATTGCGTTGAGCTCCTCCATGAGATGAGGAAACTTCTGCTGAACTTGTTCCCTGGTGAGCCACTTGCCCTGCTGAAGGAGTTGGCCTGCTTTGACAACTCGATACAGTTGGATATTCTGTTGGCGAGTGTTCTTGATCTGTGTGTCCATGATCTGATCAGTTGCAGCTTGTTCCATGCAATCTGGATTTAATTCTGTGGGTTTGAGCTGTTCTGCAATGTCGGATGTGTCTAGCAATGGTGGAAAGTATGGCCGAAGGCGGTCCACATTGAACACTGGGTGCAGGCCAAGGAATGGGGGAATGCTGAGCTCAAATGCATTGTCTCCCATAGCCTTAGTAATGGTGTAAGGACCATATCGGAGTGGTCTCAATTTCCGATAGGCTCCAGTAAGGCGTTCCTTTTGCAAATGCAACCAGACTTTGTCGCCCACCTGAAACTTGTGTGGCACCCGATGTTGATCATGTCGCTGCTTGTACTTGGCATTTGATTTCTCAAGAATGTCATGGACCTGCTGGCGAATATGTTGGATGCGCTCAATGAAGCTGGTGGCCTTATCTGTTTCGGACTGGACATGAGCTGAATTCATGTGAGTAGCTGCAAGTGGCATGGCCACATCAATGGGGCATAGTGGCTGGAATCCCAAACCCACCTGAAAAGGGCTATGGCCAGTGGAGCTGTGAAGAGCTCGGTTGTAGCTGTGCTGAACATAGGGGAGGCTCTCGTCCCATGTGTGTGGATGCTTCGAGTTATACATGCGCAAAATGTGCACAATCATCCTATTGACAACCTCTGTCTGGCCATCAGTTTGAGGATGGAAGGCTGTGGACTTCGTGAGTTTGGTGTCCAGCATTGACCAGAGACTGGACCAAAATGTGCTGAGAAACCGACTGTCCCGATCTGAGATGATAGACTGTGGGATCCCAAAGTGCACCCACACTCGTTCAAAGAAGAGTTTCGCAGTGGCTTCTGCTGTGATATTCTTCTTGCAGGCCACCATAATGGCCATCTTCGAGAACCTGTCGACGACCACAAAAACACAGTCATTTCCATGCTTAGTGGAAGGAAGGCCTGACATGTAATCCATGGAGATGGATTCCCAAGGTCGACTAGGGGTAGGAAACGGGGTATAGAGGCCGTGCTTCTTAATGGCCGGTTTGGCAATGGCACAGGCAGTACATGATCGGATGTACTTCCCAACATCCTGTCGAAGATTCGGCCAATAGAAATAATTTTGCAGTACTGCCACTGTTTTCTCGACCCCGAAATGCCCAGCAGCCCGACTGTAGTGTGCTTCCCAAATCATCTTGGCACGCTCGCTTGAAGGAACACAAAGGTGACCGAGGTGGCATAATAGGGCATCCTGGAGGTGAAAATCTGCAACCTGCCGACCCTCCAAGAGTGCCTGGTATGTGTGGCCGAATTCTGGGTCGCTTTTGTACCTTACTCAGCGTCGAATCCATCCAGAAATCCAGCTCAATAAAAACATGAGAACCCCATCAAACCATGGCTATCCAAAAATGGTAAGGCTAGGCTGAAAACACTGTTACACTTGGAAAACCCATGCATGACAGAAGAAATCCACATGCAATACCATGCATGCCAAATCTAGCAAGGAAAATACACATGCAAATCGATACCCGCAAAGAATACTATTATAGCTGCTTGATCCCGCTCTTCCTTGCTTGCTCCTTCCTTCCTCTTGACTTATTTGCCTTTCTTGATCCAATGCCAAAATGATCCAAGAAAATTCTAAGTGTCCAAGAGTGATAGAGAGAGAGAGAATAATGAGATAATTCCAAAACTGAACTGACAAATGGTACCAACTGATCCTCAAAAGCCTTTTTATCAATTATGTCTATGTTTTCTTCATTTTCCATTATTTTCCTTCATTTTTCTCCTCAAATGCAACCTATGATCTTTCACCTTCCCTTTCTGCTAATTTCAATTATTTTCATAAATAAATGTGCCAAAAATGCCATTTTGCCTTCCCAAAGCCTTTTCCTTTTCCTTTTCCAATTTCCTTAGCCATAATTAACCAAATGAACACCCTCACTAGGATGTCTTGCCTAACATCTAGCTTGGAATAAGTGTCCCATCAACCGTGGTTATTATTTTTTCCTTTACTAACTTTTATTACATGGCATTTTCACCAGGGTTGTTACAGAACCCTCCCCCTTGGGGGACACCGTCCTCGGTTTTCAACCACACATATACCTTAGCAAAACCACTGGAAAGAAAAAATATTTCTCATGAAGCTTTATATCGTAGCTCGATGCAATATTTACAATAATCACCCTATTGAAAAGAAAACCATCATGATAACATAACAAAATGACGTCATGCAACATGATAACTATAATGACATGACACCCATACCGCTTATTGTAGCTTTATAACATATCTCATGGCAGTATTCAAATCCATATACATATACATATATCAAAACATAACAACAAAACATATGCCAAAACATATGCCAAACATCATACCAAAAATGCTTTGCCTCAAATGGGAAACAATGAAGGATACATAGCCCACATCTGATCCGCCATCTCCCATGTAGCTTCATCGGGCCCAAAGTGCTTCCACTGCACTTTAACTTGCTTGATTGCTTAGTTTCAGAGCATGAGCACCTTTCTTTGCAATATACACTAAGGCTCTGACTAGAATTATCCATCTGGTTCCACCTGCAATATAGACCAATCAATCACATGATCAACATCTTTAACATACTTCTTAAGCAATGACACATGGAAAACATCATGTACTTTCATTTTCAGAGGCAGTGCATGTTGATAGGATACTGGCCCAATCCTCTCAATAATACTGAAGGGTCCACAAAACTGTGGTGCTAGCTTGGCACATGATCCAATACGTAAGGAGATATTATTCGGTTTGTTGCGTAAGTACCCCTGTTCCCCAACCTGGAACTCCTTGAAAAAACTATTTTGATCGACATAGATCTTTTGTCTATCTTGTGATGCTTTTAAATTCTTCTTGATTACCTACATTTCCTGTTCCATTTCAATCAACATGTTTGGTCCAATCAACACCTTGTTAACTGGATTACTCTAACTGATGGGAGTATTGCAACTCTGCCCATACAATGCCTTAAACGAACTCATCCCCAATGACTCCTAGTACCCATTGTTATAAGTGAACTCTACCAGTGGAAGATATTCTTCCGACTTTCGTCGTTGATTATCACGTACGTCCTCAACATGTCCTCCAATATCTAGTTGACCCTCTTTGTCTGTGCATTTCTCTGCGGATGATAAGCTGTATTGAAGGCCAATTCTGTGCCCAAACCCACAAATAATTCCTTCCAAAAATTGGAAGTGAAATTTGCATCCCTGTCTAACACAATCTTCTTTGGAACTCCATGCAATCTGACAACATCTCGAATGAGTTCCTGTGCTACATTTCTAGCCGAGAATGTAGACTTCACTAGAATGAAGTGTGTAAACTTTGTCAACCTATCCACGCAACAATGATGGAATTGTGTTGTCTCACTGTCCTCAACAACCTTGTGATAAAAACCATGGAAATGACCTCCCATTTCCACTCTGGAATCACAATCGGCTGCAGCAGTCCATGTGGATGCTTACACTTTTCTTTCACACATTGACAATCGAAACGCCTAGCCACAAACTCTGCTACATCCTTCTCAATAATAAAATTTCTTCATTGTGGTCAATGTCTTTTGGTAGCCTGGGTGACATGAATATGGTTTCGCTTGAAAATCCCTCAAGATCATCTTCTTGAGCTCACTGCTATCTGACATGTATATCTTGTCTCTAAATCTGACCAATCCATCTGCCATGAGATGATAGTCCAAATCCCGTACACCTGTGCCTGTACCTATACCTGTACTCTAATGCAACCTGTGCACAATCTCCATATACATGTCATCATGTTGACGTGCCTGCAAGATCCTATCCTATAAATATTTCCCATAGGAGCTCATAACATCCATGAGATTTACCTGTACCCGCCTACTAAGAGCATCTGCGACCTTCTTCTCCTTTCCTTTGATGTACCCAATCTCGAAGTCAAACTCACTAATCATGGCCAACCATCTAGCTTGCCTGGCATTCAGATTTGGTTGGTCAAATAAATACCTCAAACCTCCTGCCAAGAAGATAATGCCTCCACATATTCAATGCATGTATGATTGCTTCTAACTCAAGATCATGTGTCGGGTAGTTCTTCTCATGCTTGTTTAGTTTTCGTGACTCATAGCATACCACCTGGCTTTCCTGCGTAGGGACTCCACCAAGGTCTCTTTTGCAAGCATCTGTACATACTACAAACTCTTTGTTTAGATCTGAAATCTTTATCACTGGTGCATGTGTCAATAACTGCTTAAGCTGCTCAAAACTAGCCTCACGCTCCTCTGTCCATTCAAAATTCTTACCTTGCCTCTGTAATGATGTAATAGGATAACCAATCCGTGAGAAGTTCCTGATGAACCTCCTGTAATAACCTGCCAACCCCATGAAAGATCTCACCTCATCCACATTCCTAGGAGCTACCCACTCCATGATGGCCCTTATCTTTTCTGGATCCACTGCTATGCCCTCCTTGGAAACAACATGTCCCAAGTAGT
Organism: Pinus tabuliformis; assembly: GCA_031772625.1. NCBI lineage: Eukaryota > Viridiplantae > Streptophyta > Pinopsida > Pinales > Pinaceae > Pinus > Pinus tabuliformis. Next base: position 164,938,574 of record CM062815.1, on the reverse strand, counting down.
GTACCTCAGTCTAAAAGAAACTGCACTTGTTGAGCTTAGCATACAACTGATGCTCTCTCAACAACCTCAACATTGCTGCTAAATGCTCAACATGCTCTTCCTCATTTTTAGAATATACCAATATGTCATCAATGAACACAATAACAAACTTATCCAAGTACAGACATAACACACTATTCATCAAGCACATAAATGTAGCTGGAGCATTAGTCAAACTGAATGGAACTACAACAAAATCATAATGCCCATACCTGGTCTGGAAATCTGTCTTGTAAATGTCCTCCTCTTTGATGCGTACCTGGTGGTATCCTGATCTCAAATCAATCTTCGAGAACACTGCTGCTCCCTTCAACTGATTGAACAAGTCATCAATCCTCGACAACATATACATGTTCTTGATAGTCACTTTGTTCAATTGTTTATAGTCAATGCATAATCTGAGAGTACCATACTTCTTCTTTACAAACAATACCAGTGCGCCCCAAGGTGATACACTTGGCCTAATGTATCCCTTGTCCAACATTTCCTTCAATTGCAACTTCAACTCTACCAACTCAGGTGTGCTCATCCTATAAGGTGATTTTGATGTTGGAGCTTTCCCTGACACTAACTCAATAGAAAAGTCTATCACCTTGTGAGGCGGCAACTCTGAAATTTCACCAAGAAATACATCCTGAAACTATTGTAGAGCTGAGTACCTACTCAAAACATCTGCATCCTCAACTTCCTTACCTTTGTCACTAGAAATGTGCACTACAAATAACATACACCCTTTTTTGCGACTACGTTTTCCCTACATAGCTGTCACCATCCTAATTAATGTGGCTTTCTTCTTTCCCTGCAAGACTCTTGTTTCCCCATTTTCATCCACACACTCATTGGCTTTGTCATAACAATCCACCTCGGTTCTACGAATGTACAACCAATCCATGCCCAACAACATATTGTATGATCCCAATGGTAATACATTTAAATGTGTTGTGGTAGGCATACCATTCAAATCAAATGCACAAGATCTTCCCAATGATGAACTAGCTTCTTTGTATCTGTAGCCAACTACCCTAACCAAGATTCTGCATGAAATTCCTTACTAAAACCACACTTAGCCACCAAGAAAGGACTAAGATAGCTATAATTAGATCTTGGGTCAATCAAAATATAAATAAATTGATCACAAAGCTTATCGTCCATCAATGACAGATGTCTGATGGTCTACCTGTTTGTTATCCAATGCTGAATAAATACGAGGAACGCTCAGACCAATAGTCTGTGCCTCTTGTGCACTATATATCTGAGGCCTACCACCTTGATTCTATGGAAAATCTCTCTTAAGGTGCTCCTTACCACATGTACAACACTCCAACCGACCAGTACCCTCACCTCTATGTTGTTGTTGTGATCCATGTCCATGTCTAGCTGCATTGAACCTCTTTTGCGGTGCCACATTTTCTATCTCGTCTGCATTATGAGGCCTTTCTCTTTTCGGCTGCCATTGACCTTTACCTTTGTCTTTTCCTTTCCATCCTTGTTGAGATTTATTTTTACACTTTGATTATTCATAACAATGCTTCAATTTCCCAATAATATTCTCAAGTGACCGAGGCTCATCATACACAATCCGATCTCTAAATGCTAATGGAAATCCACTGGAAAATTGCTGAAATTTAGTCTTCTCATCTTTAAGATATGGTACATACCTCAATAGCTCTAGAAACTTGGTTGTGTACTCTTCATCTCTCATTGGCTCCATCTTTAGCTCACAAAATTCTTTGACCTTACTATCGTAACAACTTTCTGAAAAATACTTCTTCATGAAAATCCTCTTGAACTCATGCCAACTCAAGTCTTCTATCCTAATGTCTCTGACCCACTTCACATCTTCCCACCAGATATCCACTTTACCTTTCAAGATGAAGATAACAATTCTGGCTTCATGTTTTCTGTGTACTCTTGCAACTCAAAGAACTTGTTCATCCCAAGTATCCAATCCTATGCATCTTCTGGCTTATTCACATATCCATCAAAAGTAGGTGGCTTTACTTTCTTAAACTCATATGGAAAGTATCCCCTATCACTCCTCCTGTAAGGATGATAACGATGATGATCATGATGCTTATCAGAACCAAAACTATAATAGTACATGCATCCATCACCTCTCTTATTCGGATTATCCAACAACCTGCCATCTTTAACAATGTCATATCTATCTGAAATGTGACCACCATGAGACCTACTACCATATGCCCCATTAGTTCTGTCCTATTGTCCATGGCTAATCCAAAGTGGCCCTTGTCACTACAATTCTGACAAACTTTGAAGGAGTATAACATTAACCTCTGGTTGTTTCTCTTGTGCCTGCATGATTTTGTCATTGTCTACCTTACAACTCCTTATTTCTTCCTTCAAGCTTCTCAATGTGTCTGCGAAGTTAGAATAGTGTCCAACACCACGCTGCTCATCTAATTCATAGGGAGAGTCCTTGTAGTTTACCATCTTGCTAGTCATTTTGATCTCTTTCCTGCAAGGCATACTATGTTAGCTAAACCAAATCACAAAAAAACAACGTACCTTAGAAAAATTCAGGGAGGATATCTCATCTGCAAGATCAACCAATTAGCATACTACATGTATAACATAATCATGACAACATATATACATATAATACATAAGCCCATAACCATGTAACCATAAGTCTAGCTAGAGTCCAATCATCAATGCATGACCATATCGACCATATCAACTACATATACCATGACCTCATGTGTGGCAACACAACCATACCAATGTAAACTAACAATATGCAAGCATAAACAATATGTAGCAAATCATACACTCATGATGACACACTTTACAACAACACCATTTTCTTTCACATGGCGACATCACTATAGCCATGAATGACACCATGCATATGCAAGAAGAACATTGATCACAAGAATGATTAACACATGTGCAACGACATGAATGCATGACCAACACACCACCCATCTAGTCTGAGGGGTGAGCCATGCTCTGATACCACTCTAAAACACTCTCCTTCCACATCTACCCAAGTAATCGACCAACCGGGGTAAACATGTGACAAGATGCTACTATGATTGGGTTCAACCTCCTATGTGACCTTAAGGAGGTGGAATCGATGAAAACAAAACATACAAACATTCCACATCAGCTAAAGGACTCCTAGGAACCATCCCAACCACTCAGGTAGCTATTCCCTGGGTCCCAATGAGGTTTTAGACCACTTGACCTCTGGACGTTCCCACGCTATGGGCCTGACAACATCCAAGAGGGTCTAGACGCTCTCATGAAGTGGCAAGCTAGCGTCCAGGGACTATTTTGCTCAGTGTTGTGCTAATGTCTCTGGGATTTGAGCCACTTTTTCAGGCCCAAAGCCTAGGTCATTGCCCATAATTGAATGACACCTTCAAAACAAAAAGATAAGAAGGAAACAATGATGCAAATGCAAATACTTGAACAAGCTCTTAACCGAACTCCTACTAGCCATGATAGGAATTTCATCAAACATATCACAAATATGTAATCTACAGGTGTAAACAATATATTTAAGCATAGGGGTCTCATAATTATCTGAGAATTGCTAAGAAGCATTGTTCCCTTATATCATTTGTTGTATTATCATCTATTAAGTCATAGATACAATGTTCATTCATTTACAAGTAAAAACATGATGAGAGCCATACATATCCACTGTCATAAAACATATACATAACCAACATAATAGCAATAGAAATACCAAGGAAATCACAACCATATGATCCACATATAAACCAATATAATACTCATAGAATTACAAGGAGAAATAACCTCATATTGATGATGCAAAATCCAAATATGGGATGGGACTACCATGTTCCACCTGACCATAGAATGGCTGAGCCAAATCTCTCTTCAGCCATTCAACCCCGTGCCATATTCCAAGTGTGAATGTGGGACTCAAACCAAAAGAACCAACAAGGGCATCCCGAGGCTAAACCACCTCACCCTCATCAATAGAAACCAGACTTTACAGTAATCCATTCTGGATCACTAGGCAAACACAATAAACATGTAATAATAGGATTTACGATGATCTCCACTCGATCACTAGGCCCAACAAGCATGGATGCCACCAGATTGCTCCACCTACATCGTGAGGAATTTTTGGGTCTCCTAGTCTCTCAAGCTTTACCGCAATCCATAGTTTGATGCAGGGATCACTAGGCCCTAAACTAAGACACCACCCTCTAGGATTTACCATATATCCCACCATCATTGACAAGGATTCCTAAGCATAATAAAGGGAAAACACCTCTTAGCTTTATCGTATATCCCGCCATTCACTGGCAAGGATTCCTAGGCCCACTGAGGCAACACAAAATCTGACTTTATCGCAACCCATAGTCTAGTTTAGGGGTTACTATGCCATGTTTTCTATCATTCGAAAATCCACCTAACTCATCTTCAAATCCATCCGACAATCTAGCTCAACCAAAACATGAGAACCCCATCACACCATGGCTATCTGGAAATGGCAAGGCTAGGTTGAAAACACTGTCACACCTAGCAAACCCATGCCATGACAGAAAAGAACCACACGAAATACCATGCATGCCAAATCTAGTAAGGAAATTTACACATGCAAATCAATACCTGCAAAGAATACTGCTATAGCTGCTTGATCCTGCTCTTCCTTTTTTGCTCCTTCCTCTTGCCTTCTTTGCCTTTCTTGATCCAATTCCAAAAATGCTCCAAGAAAACTCTAAGTGTCCAAGAGTGAGAGAATGAGAGAGAGAGAATAATGAGAGAGTTCCAAAACTGAACTGGCAAAAGGTACCAACCGATCCTTAGAAGCCTTTTTATCAATTAGTCCTCTATTTTTTCGTTTTCCATTATTTTCATTCATTTTCCTCCTCACATGCAACCTGTGACCTTTCACCTTCATTTTCTCATAATTTCCATTATTTTCATAAATAAATGTGCCAAAAATGCCATTTTTCCTTCCCAAAGCCTTTGCCTTTGCTAATTTCCTTAGCCATAATAAATCGAGTGAACACTCGCACTAGGATGTCTTGCCCAATGTTCAGCTTGGAATAAGTTTCCCATGAACCGTGGTTATTATTTTTTCCTTTATTAACTTTTATTACATGGAATTTTCCCTTGGGTTGTTACATCCTCCCCATAGAATCAATCTCACCCCTAACATTCCTAAAGCTTCACCGAGTTTTAGAATATTCTATTCGTAAACAAATGTTTTGCATTTAATTTTGTCATAAGTACATGTCATGATAAGAATCCTTTGATGCATCTTATATTATTAAGCATTACTGACTCAAAAACCAATACATAGGTCCATTCCACTTACAATTTTCAAATCAAATGTTCAATTACTATGAATTCAACGATTTAATACCTCCAACAACTTCCTTCCAATATATGAAGAGTAGCACACTCAAGCACAACCATTCAAGAGCCATCAAATTATTTAATACCATTACCATATTAATTAAATCACATCTAAAGTGCCATCAGTGAACATGTAAACATTCTTCAAAAATCAAATCAAGAATTATGAGTTGGACACTTTAACCATTCCACCGCTAGTAATAATTTAAATAGAATATACCTTATTACCCTAGTATGGACAAATTTTTCATAATAGTGTCAATTAATCAATTTCAATACCAATCAAGTGTTATATCATTCAATATCACTAAAACACTTGAAATTGAGTGTCAACAAATCCAAATACAAAAAAATTATCAATCTTTCTTTAGTGTCAATCTTAATTATTCAAGATATTAAAATATTTTTTTTCCCAAAGAAAAAAAATCATTATAACCATATATTACATCATGTTACTCTCCAAATGGATTGAGTTCAAACTAGTAAACCTGACAAATTAGCACTAATGAGACTCTCTCCTTCTTGCCGATAACAAACTGTAATACTGAAAATCCAAAAATTGTATTGTTTTTCTTCATATTTTAGACAATCCACGTCATTGCCAAAAAAAAAAAACTTAAGTATCTTTTATTTACTAACCATATTGGAAGTAAGTATAAATAGAAACAAAACACAGCCATACCTTGCAAATGGATTGGTGATAGAAAAAATACAAAAGTTTAATAGTAATTGGAACTTAACATACGACTGAGACATACATGAAAGAAAACTTAATATGGAACCCCATATAATCAAACTATTAACCTTCCCAAAATTCGTATAGGTCAAAAATCCCGAGGCAATGAAAGTGCCTCCTTTGAAAGCTTGTCAACATTTTGATTCAGTTCTCTGTATATGTGCTTGAAGGAATACTCTAAAATATTGCATGAAGAAGATAATATCCTATACCAAGGGGCCTAAGCTCACATTTTCCACCAAATATGCTTACATTCCCATTAAATCACCATTTTTGTGTCCCTCATCACCTAAATCTTAGATATGCCTTTTTCCCAACAATTAGAAGGAGTGTCAACAATATTGAGAATTATGCTTTTGGGTCGGTACCTTTGCTGGGTGCATAACATATATGAAAGTAATGATTTTGATTTAGGAACAAAACCACACCAAGCCAACATTTGGGTAGCTCTCCTTGGCTTGCGTCATCAATGAATCATATTAGAAACTAGTATAAATAGAAATAAAACACGACCATACCCTTCAAATGGGTTGGTGATAGAAAAAATACAAAAGTTTAATAGTAATTTAAACTTAACATACGACTGAGACATACAAGCAAGAAAACTTAATATGGAACCCCATAGAATCAAACTCTTAACCTTCCCAAAATTCGTATAGGTCAAAAATCTCAAGGCCATGTAAGTGCCTTTTTTGAAAGCTCGTCAACATTTTGATTTAGTTCTCAATATATGTGCTTGAAGGAATACCACTAAAATATTGCATGAAGAAGAGAATTTACTATACCAAGGGGCATACGCTTACATTTTCCACCACAATATACTTACATTCCCATTAAATCACCATTTTTGTGTCCCTCGTCATCTAAATCTTAGATATGCCTTTTTTACAACAATTAGAAGGAGTGTCAACAATACTGAGAATTATGCTTTTGTGTCAGTACCTCTGCTGAGTACATAGCATATGTGAAAGTAATGATTTTGATTTAGGAACAAAACCACACCAAGCCCACATTTGGGTAGCTCTCCTTGGCTTGTGTCATCGATGAGTCCCCAAGAAATATAATAATCAATATGAGGCATGAAATAAACACTTTATTTCTTTTACTTAGGTTCAATTCAATAGTTTTTGGTAAGATATAAAATAAGATCTACTGTCACTACCACAAGAACATTGTAGCCTTGAAAAATGAAAGTGTTTTGGGCCCAATAAATAAAATAAAGAAATCTACTTTGAAAAGAGACACACTCCTTTACTACAACATCCTATAGCCAATCCTACATACATTCCAGTAGGGAATATTTGTTCTATGTTGCTTTAGGAGAAAAGGATTGCATCACCAAATATCACACTTGATATACATATTGATAAGTAATAAATAAATGAGATACTAACACAATGTCAAGTTTACAAAGAGGATATCTATTTGGCCATACCACCCTCTCCTAATACCATTGTCCCAAGTAAGTAGCTTCTTGTTTAGGTCAAGCCAAAGAACAATTTTACATTTAGATGGCCCCCTAATTTTCAATAAAATATCCCACCACCATTTTCATTCTCCCATGAATTATAACTCAATCAATGTGTGAGGCCATGAAGGTAACTCGTGAATTGATGTATTTTCATTTATGTAAATAACATTATATAACATGAATAAGTGTGACCTTTGGGATTCATATTCCAAGGTCATTTCCTATTCTTACTATCAATTTTCCTTTATTTACATATTTACAATTTGTTCATCCAATCCTTGAGGATTAGGTGTCTAACATCACCCCCTCAGTTTAAAGGGGTGTTTGTGATTCTAAGCATCATCTTATATCTTTCAAATTTTTCTCTTCCAAGTGCTTTGGTGAAGATGTCTGCAATTTTCTCATTTGTGGAACAATGTCATAGATGAATAGTCTTGGCTTTTACATGATATTGAATCAAATGATACATTGCTTTGATATGTTTGGTTCATGGAATTTGGGATTCTTGGCCAACTTTATTGTAGAAGTATTTTCAATCAAAGGGGAGTAGAGTTCACTTGTTTTTCTTGGAAGTCTTTAAGAATTTTCCCAAGCCACACAATCTGCTTGGTTTCTTCTGCAGCTGCAACATATTCTTCCTCTATTGTGGAATCTAATGTAACTGACTATTTGTGTGACCTCTAGGAGACAAATCCTTCTCTAAGACTCATAACATATCCTAAAGTAGACACTCCATTTTCCTTATCTACATCAAAGTTTGAATCAAAATATCCAATCAAGCTAAAGTCACCCATTTGTGAGTATTTGAGTCCAAAGTCTTGCATTCCATTCAAGTACTTTTGAGCTCTTTTTACACCAAACCAATGTCCTTCACAAGGATTTTTCATAAACCTAGAAATAATTCCAACAACAAATGAAGAAGTTAGCCTAGTATTAGTGAGGTAAATAAAACTGCCCACAAGTTGTCTATATTAGCTGCATCGTCAAATGCATTTCCTTCTTTAGATGTGAGCATCAGATTTTGTTCCATTGGAGTGGACAAAGGATTGTATTCAACCATGCCAAAGTTGTTCAACAATTCCCCAATGTACTTCTTTTGAGAGAGGAATGCATACCTTGGATGTTGGGTCACTTCAATGCCCAAGTAGTAGTGAGGGTGTCCCAAATCTATCATCTCAAATCCTTTTTTTAACTCTTTCTTTATGGATGCAATACAATTTTCATTATTCCCTATTACAAACATATCATCTACATATACCACAAGATAGACAAAAATTTAAACAACTTTCTTGACAAATAGAGTTGCATCATCAAGCTTAAAGTGTTTGAATTTTAATTACAGAAGATGCTCAGTCAATTTTTCACACCAGGATCCTATGCTTGTTTTAGGCCATATAAAGATTTGATGAATATGCATACTTTATATTATTTTCCCTTCACAATAAATCCTTCAGATTGAGACATGAAGACATTTTCTTTCAAGTCTCCATTAAAGAAATCAATTTTCACACCCATTTAATGGAATTTCCATCCATTCTAAAATGCCAAGGCAAAGAGAGTCTGGATGGTGGCCCATTTTATTGTGGGGGCAAAGGACTCTTCATAATTGACACCTTATTTCCATGCAAATCCTTTTTTCATGATCCTTTATTTGTTCTTTTCAAGTAAGCCATATGATTTATACTTGTTCTTGTAGACCCACTTGCAACCAATTGGTTTGTTTCGAAATGGAGGGTCCACTAGCTTCCATGTCCCATTCTTTCTGAGAACATCATACTCCTTTTGCATTGATTCTTTCCATTCACCTTGAGAAGTAACTTATTTAAAGGAATTTGGTTTAAATTAGTAGAGAAATTCTATTCACAATCATATGAAACATCCTTATCATCAACTGAATAAAAATAATTTACATCACCTCCATTTTGTCTAGTGGAGATTCTAGTTCCTTTCTTTCTGAACTCATGAGGGTGAACACTTTCAAGTGTCTTGGTGAGCCATTTTGGGGGACCTTTATGAGATTGTTCAGGTTTCTTTGTTGATTGAGATGGGGTTGCATCAATATTTGGCCTTCCAATCCTCTCAATCACATCACTCAAATGTCTTCCTGATTTGAAGAACTGGTCAGAACTTCATGAGGGGGCGACAATGTTTCAAAAGGAGTTTTCATAGATTGATCCAAGATAGGGATCCCCCCTTCAAGATGTGGAATCTCATGATCAATTTCATGATAATTTTTTACATGATTGAAACTATCCAAGATCAAATTGTTGCTCAACAATATTGCTAGTCTAAGATTCAAGAAAAATAACATCTTTGGACATTATAAATTTCTTTTTACTTCATTGTAAAGTTGATATGCTTTGGCGGTATTTGAATACCTAAATAAGATGCAATTTCAACTCCTTGCATCATTCTTTCTTCTTTGTTTCTTAGGAATCAAATAATAGTAGGTGGAACCAAAGATTTTGAGATGCCTTACTGAAGGAATGTGCCCATATCACATTTCATCAGGAGTCTTCTTTTTGAGAGCATGAGTTGGACATCTGTTTTTGACATATACCACACATAGGACTGCATCATTTGAAAACATTAGATTTACATGTTTGAAAAAAATCATTGAGCAAACCATATTTAAGATACTCCTATTCATTCTTTCAACTACACCATTTTGTTGAGGATTGCAAGGAAAATAAGTTTGATGCTGAATCCCAAGTTAGAGAAGATAATTTTCAAATTCATTAGAAGTATATTTTTTTCCTTTATCAGTATGAAGGGAGTCAATATGTGATTATACATAATTTTCAATCCAAGCATGAAATTTTCTTAAAGTTTCAAAAGCTTACGATTTACTTTTCTAGTATACCCAACACATCTTGGTTCAATCATCAATAAAAGTCATCATATATCTATTTCCATTTGCAGAAGGAACATGCATCAGGCCAAACAAATAAGAATGAACCAGTGCAAGCTTTCTACACCCTATAAAATCATGAAATGGTTGTTTTCTATGTTTTCCTAGGATACAAGCATTACAGTGCTTCAGTTTACTTGGAATAGTTGGAAAACCAGAAACACCATTCCTTTTAAACAAAAAAAGGTTGTCATAATTAAGATGTTCAAATCTTGCATGCCATAGAATACTAGAGGGAAATGCACCTTCATTATATTGAGAAAGGCATGCAAAGTCTTGTGTGTGAGAAAATGTTCCTTGCAACTTAAATAGTCTTTCCTCCTCTATTCAAGTCTTCACAACTATGTTGTCTGATGTTTTTCTTATCTCTACTTTGCCATAAAAGATATGAATGAAGTGTCCTTGTTGGTGAATGTGAACAAGGGACAACAAATTTCTCTCCAATTTCGGAAGGTAGAGTATATCATGCAGAAGAAAGTCAGGAGGTCCAAGAAGTTTAATCCTAATGGTGCCAAGTATGCATGGCTTGAGACTTGACTTGTCTACAAAGTACACTGTTGCATCTACATTATCACCGAGGTCTTCAAAGAAGCCTTTCCAAAAGGTCTTATGGTAGGTTGCACCTGCATCAAGAAATCATGCATCTTTATAAGAAACATATGAACTATGAAGCAAATATTAAGTTACTCCATTATTTCAAAGGGAAACAACATAATGAGCAAATTTAGGTGCTTTATCTTTTGCTAGATTTGGTTTTTTACCTTTGTCTTGTTTGTGTTCTTGCTTGATGTTGTCCTAATGGATTTTGCATGTGGATGCATCATGTCCATTTCTATCACAACAAATGTATTGGAGATCATATCTTTCTCCTTGATGGTGTTTACCCTCCCTACCTATGTGATTCTTCCTTCCACATCCTCTTCTAACGCCTCTCCCTTTAGGCAAGTCTTGTGACTTATTCTTCTCGTTTTTAGCAAGGCACACTACTTCTTCGAGGGACTGAGATGTTTTCTTCCTCTTTCCAAAATCTTTCTCTCATTTTGAAAACTTCTCCACAAGATAATCAAAAGTAATGGCCTTGAGTTGTGTATTAGGTTGCAGGGATTCAAGATAGTGCAAATATTTGGGATAGAGAGCCTTGAAAAAGGTAGTAAGAGGAATATCCATCTAAGCTACTGTGGAATTTTCATAATGCAAGATGACTCTAATACCTGAGCTTAGGGCCAAGGGGTCATCGTCTTTCAACTCAAAGTTGAAGAGCTTAATCATCAACTGAACCACTTCCAGTTCTGAGTGTGATTCATATAAATTTTTTAGCTTCTTCAACGCATTAAAAGAATTTCTATTTAGAACAATATGATGACTCACCTCTTCACTTACAGAAGAAAAAAATTAAGGCATAGTATTTTTTATCCTTGTTCTTCCAAATGGGTAGTTCTTTGTCTAATGTGGGCTTGACAGGTGCATTTTCACTTTCTCCTTCACATATGCCTTTACATAAGTCATTGAAAATAAGGGTAAGCCTTGTAATTCTTGACCATTCTTTGTCTTTCTCTTTTCCATTAGTTACTACTTCGACTATGGATACGAGAGAATGCCTTTTTAACAAAGATATAATGATATGTCTCGAAAAATGGCAATGGTTCCCAACTGGTGATAAGTATCACATGGTTCCCCAAAATCTCGAAAGATACTGCAAAACAACACACTTGAAGTGTCACCACTCAACTAGCCACCATAACAACCCTTTAGACTAGGGTTCAAGCTTCTTTTACAATAATTCCATCTCCTTGGTGGAGAGCTATAACTTGAGCTTCTATGTAACATAAAATTATTTTGAGAGGATATAACAATATACACAAAGACTACTACTTAGTAAGAAATATTGGGTCCTTCATTTTTTGGGTAGTTTTGGTCAAGATATGGTTGCAGAAAATAAGAAGCGAAAGCCGAAAAAATAATGGTTAATTTGGCCAGAAGTTAGCAACGGAAAATAGGAAGTGGCAAGCAGTGGACCAATTGATTATTTTGGAATTCGCCAAATGTGCGCAAAATAAGGATCGAGCCGTTGCAATTTAAAGGAATCAAGTGAGCGTGGAGTGGATTGATCTCATTGAAGTGGTTAAAGTTGACTCTATCAAGCAAGTGTGAGTTAAACTTGACGATATCAATAGGCCAAAAATATATAAAGACATGCAAGGCAAGATGTGTAGGGAGATAGCAGAGGAAGACCGACATGTTGTTGAAATTTTGATTCTTACTATGTTATTGTAACTCTGTGTTTACAATGAGGATTTTTTGGTATGGTATTTGAAATATCTAGCTGACATATTGCAAATCTACAATTCTAATAATAATCTAGCTTGCTAATGATAAGAGAAGAGTGTCGCGGGGATATTCTTTGTGCAATGTGTGTGATTGTGTGCCTATTTTAAAATTTTGAATTCCTATGTTAAGTTCCTATGAATGTGATTTATTCATTTCTTGCACAAAGGTTATTTAATTAGTTTGTAATGGTTAATGACTATTAATATACTTTTATCTGATATAATGCATTCTGTCACCATCTAAACCAAAATCATCACACCTAAGTCTCGATAGCACTTCGGTGAGACTTTCTTCCCTTGTAGAAGAATGAAAATGTCGGTTCTAAGCTAGACTACGATGGAAACCTTTGTTGGCACCCTGAGGTAGAACCCTGAGTCTCTGTAATAATTTCTCACCAACAAATGGTTCCGTTGATGGGACCCAAAAACTAATTAGGTTTTTAGATAATAGTGACTAGAATCCTCAAGAGCGACATTCGAGAATGGTGGGAAGAGAAGTGTGATTCTTTTATCTATCAATAAGCACAAATAACCTAGACTAGGTCTGTGATGAGATCATTTTTATTGAAACTTTTTGTGACCAATACAAGATATTTTGGGTTGAGTTCCTTGAGAAGTTGTACTAGTGGTTGAGAAGGTTGCGAAAATATTTGAGAAATAAGAGCATTGGATGAATCTTTCAGACTTAGACTACCTCTGATCCAAATAATTTACATCGGCTAGATCATGAGCTTACTAGAGCCATCAATTTTTGGGTGCACGCTACTTTGGAGGGATACATCATTAAGTTTGCTACAAAGAATCACCAATCATTCTCCAAAGCAGAAGGGGTATTCAGATTTGGGGTAAGAGGGCGATTGTTGAAAGAGATCCGCATGAGATCTTAGAGCAATGAGGATGGTGCCAATATCTAATGAATGGAGGGAGCGAGAGATTCAAAGAAAATGAAGGGAGTTGAAGTAGATAAGAGAAGCATTGACAAACCCTAAGATGCGGAAGGGAACATTAAAAGGAGATGTGAGCTCTAGCAGAGGAACATGAAGTAGAGGAAGTGAAGATGAAGAATAGAGTCAAGGTGATAATGTTTACCAGGAATTAGATGAAACCCCGATGCCAGACCCAACGATTAAAAATACTAATTCTTGTACTCCTAAAGATGAAGAGATTCATTTCATGATGTGTAGGCTATTCTATGAAGACTATCTCATCCCAAAAATCAATCTTCTGCAAGGTAGAATCTTGGACAATCCTCCCCCATCCCTTCCCCTGGTTCTCTATCCGAATTTGGTAAGATTCCTTCTAAACTCATTAAAGCTTTGAAGTTTTGTAAGGTAAATATAGGTAACAGTTCTTTCAATGGTGGTTAACGAGATCTGAGTAATATTTCTCAACCTAGTTTCCAAAGATTTGTTTTGGTCTCGTATACTTCTATTCCAATGGTTGGTAAGGTGGCTGGCTCCTGCACCTGATACCTTGATTCACATGGCCAAGGTGATGAATATGTGGAACAACATTGGCATTTGTGTGAGGCCATATGAGGTTTTGAGAAATCAAGATGCTTGTAGATTAGGGTATATTTCTCTTAACTTGATAATTACTTGTGAATTTTTGTTGGCTTCGTAATTAATTAATGTTCTCTTCATCAAGTAATTACCAAAATGTACAAAATATGAATCATAAGGGATGAAGAACACAAGAAATTAGGCTCCAAGATAGGGAAAAACACCACAAAGGGGAAAACCCAAGAAAATCCTCTTCTTATAGAATCAGATCAAAGTGAGATATCCAAGACCAAAGACCAAGACCAAGACTTCCATAAAGACCCATGTCAACCCTCCTTCAATCCATCTCCAACAAGTCATAGTCAACAAAAGTCAATGCTGGTCAAATCTTTGAATTTTGGTCAATCCATGAAATCTCGGGCCTTGAAATTTCGGCCTTGTAATAGCCTCGAAAAACTACAAAATATACTTGCATGTGTGAATAAAATTAGGACATAAATTAATTTGTCTTCTATCTCCTTTTACCTCCTTCTCTCTCCTTTGACTTCATTGGTTTTTCTTCCTTTCCTGGCACAAAAATCGATGTGTGTGTTGAATGATCAAATTAGGTCGAACTTCCTTGTATATATACATGTGCAAGAGGTGTAATCACTGCCTCTTTAGGCCGACTTGTCTAGGAGGGTTGACTTGGTCATGTGGATGACAAATTGACCTTTTAACTCAATAAAAATCTTTTTTCTTTTTCTTACGAAGAGTCCAAATAGGACTTTAACTCAAATACATATATTTGACTCATAATAATTTTTCTTTTGACTCAATAAAGCCTATAAGCATGAAGAACATGCTTTGACTAGAATAAAAATAATAATAATGAAGGTAATAAATGAATATAATAAGTACATCAATGATACATTTGCATTATATTATGAAGACAAACATTAGTTACATTTTCAACACTCTCTCTTAACTAGGGAGGTATTCATAATGACACAACAAGATACTCTCAAATTGAAATATTGTCATAACAAGGGATTCATATTGATGATCATCATAATAACTAACATTGTCAAACATAATAAGGCCTTGACTAACAAGCTCTATCTCTCCACTAGATCAGAGCACAATACTGGGAGGCACAAATTTGGATACCACCACTGCCTCTCAAAGGCACATGTCCCATTCGAATGTTCACTAGGTATGTCCTTATAGAAATATTCTTATCTTGGAATCACCCATCCTCAAAGAATGTCTTTCATTGGGACTATTCCTATCTTGGATCGAAATCCTCAAAGAATATCAATCCCAAATGATTATCCAATACACCATTCTCCCTACTAGTTCCTTCGCTAGGATTATAGCTATTAGTCCTCGCCATAGTGCATGACACATGGAGAATAAAGTGTCCACCCTCACTCCCTCTCAAACAGGAAGGAACAACCACAAGCCTAAGATTGTCTTAAAAATACTCATCAATTCATCGATTACTTGTTCTTTAATGGATATCTTGTTGTAGCTCCTTGACTCCCATCTACATCACACCATAACAAGCTTCAACCTTCCTGGTCCTCTTGAAAACTTCCAACATGTCATCAATTAGTTCATCAAACACCTTATGGAGCCAATCTTCTTTACAGTTGATTGCACAAGCCTTCACATCCTCTTCCTTCGTAACAAAATTCTACTTTCATGTTTTTCCAAGAAATTCTATCTACTTCCAATCATAAATAATATCTTTATCAATATCAATACTATCAAACAAGGTGTTTTTGGATCAAACCAATTAATTGCTAGTAAAACAATATCATAACTTTTCAACTTCTTTCCAAAAGGTCTTGTCATTGATCTAACATCTTCTCTTAAAATTCTCTTTATTTCACCAAACTTCATGTAGTGTTGAATTTGCTCAGGATCTAACATCTTCCTCTTTCTAGCTGAGATAGGTAAACTTCTTCCCCTTTTATTAAATCTTGCTTTCGTGTTGTCATCTACTTGATTTCCTTTGATTCATACTTCAAACTACTTTCTTCTTGTCTTCATGCTTTGCTATGTTCATCCAAATATTCCATTTGTTAGCCAAGTGTAGATAGATCTTGTCTTGACTTGCAACCTTTGTTAGATGACTATGAAAGGACAAAAGGAAAAGTGCATAGACAAAATAAAAATAGTAATAATTAAAGAAGATAGGGATAAAATACTTATCCTTTTGAGGAGAGTCAACTCCTTCTTAATCTTGGACATTTTCATCAATCCTTGTCCTCACATCAGCATGATGTCATTCTTAAGAACTAGGTTTTTTCCTTTTACAGTGGAAACAATTAGTTAGGGTTTCTATTCCTAGGGTTTTCTAACTCAAACTTTTGCTAGGGTTTACAAACCCTGGTTTCTTCAAAGTATACAACATATTCAAATTCTACAAGCATGTTGTTGAGTTAGATACAAAACCCTCGAAACATATTTGACAAGCCTTCTATACAAGAGACTTAATTTCTTGACCTTAAAAACCTGGTCCTTGTATTTAGGGAAAGTCTTCAAACTATATAGATATTTTCATAATATGACACTAACTTTCAAAAGATCATATGGTCTTTTCCACATGTGAGTTCATCATGATCTAGAAGTCTTAGCTTTATATGCATAATAGTTTGTAAGACAACTCTGAAATAAGCAAGAATGATACATACCTCTTTTGACTTTACCTTCTCTCTTCTTGCAAAGATTTGATCTTTGACTTTGCTTCAACTATCATGTAACAACTTTATTCCAACAAAGGTGTTTCAATCCTTCAACCATTGCATGAGTCACATAAAATTAGTTGAGTTTCTAGATTTGTCTTGGATTCATGGATTGATCGACTTCATTGATGTAGTAGCTCCTTCTTTTTATGTATTGGAAGGGAGGTGACATAACTGCTTCAAAAAGACATGTATACATTGAATTCAAATTCCTTATTTAATTTTGTCTATACACTTCTAAACCAATCTTTATTGATCAATCCTTCATCCTTCAATCTATGCTATAAACCACAAAGAAGGACTTGATATAATTTACAAATTTTTTATCACATTCCTTGCCAGCAATGTATCACGTTTCCACAAAGATGTTGCTTCAAATTTAGTTGTCTTATTTTACATTGTCGTAGTCATGAGGCCTGATGCTTGTCCTTTGTGAAGTCTCGACCTTTTGCTTCAGAGATGATCCACTACCGCAAGGTGACATGTTTTAGAACTTTGTCTTTTTTATATATTTATTATATCATACAATTTATTATTTCCTTCACATCTTGAACCAAATATACAAAGCTTGGATTTATGATTGGATTAAGCCTGGTACTTTGCACCAATACATGTAAATTGGACTTATATTGTTCCTCTAGGACTCGACGCAGAAACTAACTTCAGAAATATTGAATTCTTGAATTATCCTTCTCAGTCTTCACATAATGCTTCATTCAATATGTCTCAGAAACAAACTTCATGTATTTTCAGAAAATAAACTTCAGCCTAGTAGTCTACTTTGAGCAAGGGATAATTATGGATTTTGGATTTTCATAAAGTAAGGTACCTCTAAAATTTGCATCTCTAAGATTCATATTAGCACAATGAATCATGACACAAAGACTTTGGTATCATGTTGTCACAGTGCCATATAAGATTCAGAAGACACCATAGAATATTTGATTTTGTCAAAGGTTCGAATCTTGTCGTGAATACTCCTTGTCTTTTCTATTGTAGATACTTGATGTATAACACACTTCTTCTAATATTTGAAATTAGATACTCCATCAAACATGTTGTCATATGTCACAAGATTCATATTTATTTTGAACAGTGATTGATCATAGCTATAAGGTGTTCTTCCAAGTTTCACTCTGCTTCATTTTTCTACCTTTATTCTCCCATAATATATTGAAACTTTTATAAAAATCATTCTCATAAACTCGACCTTCAGTATTAATAGAGCTAGAAGAGACTTTACTCGATACTCTTTATTTTCATCCTTAAATAATTCAGGTAAAAAGGTCACAAATGTTACCACAATTTTGAATCTTAAAGTCTCAAACTTTGTCGTTAGTCTATAATGTATTTTCATGTTACAATTCTATAGATACTTTACAAATCACAAAACCTTGAAAATTTTGCATACCATAGGAAATTTTTTAGAGATCTGACCTTGGATAAATAGCATACTAAAGATATTTACACTCCTTTTTCTTGAGCTTAGATTTAAAATAGAATATAGATGATAACAATTTGGATCACAAATATAAGTTTAAGATTACCTTGATTGGATGTTGTAGATTTTGAACCTTAACGGAAATATGTAGTTTGGATGAAGTGACCTGTATGAGGGTTGTTCTCACGAGTGTGATGACTGGTATGAAAAAGTATGAACTTCAATATTTTCTTCGTTTTGATGGAGAAAGAGTTAACTATTGCAAGAGTGTCTTAAAAAATTCCAACAACTTGTGATCTTCAGGCTATCTTCCTTTCACCTTAGCTTTGATACCATGTTGAGAAATCAAGATGCTTGTATATTAGGGTAGATTTCTCTTAACTTGATAATACTTGTGAATGATTTTTAGCATCTTAATTAATTTAATGTTCCCCTCATCAAGAAATTACCAAAACATACAAAATATGAAGATCATAAGAGACAAAGAACACAAGAAATTAAGGCTCCAAGCTAGAGAAAAACCCCACAAGGTGGAAAACCCAAGAAAATCTTCTCCTTATAGAATCAGATCAATGTGAGATATGCAAGACCCAAGACCAAGACCAAGAATGCTACAAAGACCCAAGTAAACCCTCCTTCAATCCATCTCCATCAAATCATAGTCAATAAAAGTCAACTCTAGTCAAATCTCTAAATTCTGGTCAATCCCTAAAATCTCGGCCTTCTTGAAATCTTAGTCCTTGAAATTTCAGCCCTGTAATAGCCTCAAAAAAACCGCATAAGAAAATTTCACGTGTGAACAAAATTAGGGAAAAAATCAATTCACCTTATCTCTCATTTTACCTCCTCCTCTTTCCTTTGACTTTGCTAGTTTTTCTTCCTTTCTTAGCACATAAATCAATGTGTGTGTTGAATGATCAAATGAGGCCAAACTTCCTTGTATATATACATGTCCAAGAGGTTGAATGGCTGCCTTTTTTACTCAATAAAAATCCTTTTTCTTTTGCTTACAAAGAGTCCAAATAGGACTTTGACTCAAATACATTTCTTTGACTCATAATAATTTTTCTTTTGACTCAAAAAACCCTATAAGCATGAAGAACACGCTTTGAATAGAATAAAAATAATAATAATTAATGTAATAAATGAATATAATAAGGACATCAATGATACATTTTCATTACATTATAAATATTGAAACTAGTTACATTTTCAAGATGGGGGTCTAGAGGGACTCTAGATGCGACCAAGCTAGCTGAATTTGAAACCACAATAAGGGGTCGAGTTGTTAAATGGTATATGAAGGTCACCTTGTAGGTTTTAACCCCATACAAAAATTACCTGCATACGAATTCTAAAACACAGAAAAATAAACAATGCGAGAGCATAACACATAAAACACATATACACAGAGATTTTCCCACTGGATCCCAAAACCAGGACTACTAGCTTGATTTTTCATTATGTTCCTTTCAATGTTACAATACATATTTATACATGCGAAAGCATCCAATACCATGGACCGAAAACCATCGCGTCCAAAAACATGTGCGAAAATCATGCACAAAACCATAGGTGGGTCCGCCCAACCTAACATAGGGTCCAAAACCAAAATTTTCTGGGGCGCTGCCTCAGACCCCATAAAGTGGGGTTACAGGTACACCTCAAACCCCCTGTTAACTACATGGAAAGAATATAACACAACTCAACATTCTCACACTTGTTGTTTTCTTTCCACAGGGGGCCACAAGAGAGCTTAGTCATTTTTTCAGCCCTGAAACGCCCATCGTCTCTGTACACCAAGAGAAATTCTCAGAGCTCACAGATTTTGTCAATGCATATGTAGTATTCTTCAAAGTGTCCACCTTTACCAGCAACACCTTTTTGTCTTCTATCATATCCCTCACAAAGTGATACTGAACATCAATGTGCTTTGTCTTTGAATGATATGCAGGGTTCTTTGCCAAGAAAATTGCACTTGTCATAGTCTATCCTTATAGCTTCCTGTACTAACCCCATACTTGAACACAATCTCTGCAACCAAACTGCTTCCTTGCTTGCATGAGTGGTTGCCATGTATTCTGCCTCTCTAGATGATAGTGCCACTACAGATTGTTTCTTACTCATCCAATTGACTGCACCTCCAAATAGGTTAAACACATACCCACTTGTAGATCTTCTCTGATCCAGATCTCCAACCTAGTCTGCATCAAAAAAGCCACAAATATCCAACACTCTATCCAATCCTGGTCTCCCTTGGTAGCACAAACCATAATCACTAGTACCACGCAAATACCTGAAAACCCGCTTCACTGCTGTCCAGTGCTTCTTCCCTGGTTTTGACATAAACCTGCTCAATACTCCCACTGCATGTGCAATGTCTGGTCTAGTACATACCATTGCATACATCAGGATACCGACTACACTTGCATATGGAACACGGGGCATGTCCTCTTCCTCTTCTTGTGTCTTGGGACACTGTTCAACAGAGAACCTCACACCTACAGGAATAAGAACCATCACCGGTTTACTAACCTGCATATTAAACCTCTGCAGTATTGTCTCGACATACTTCCTCTGGTTTAACCAGAGCTTCCTCTTTGTATGATCTCTTTTAATTTCCATGCCCAAAATATAGTTTGTAGCACCAAGATCTTTCATGTCGAATTTGAAGGACAATTGGGTCTTTAAATCCTGGATAATTTCTTTGTCATTTCCAACTAGCAACATATCATCCACATACAAGACTAGATAAATAACACGGTCACCAATTAATTTAAAATACACACAGTGATTTGCTTTGCTTATGGTGAAGCCAAGTCCCCGTATAAATGTATCAAATTTCTGATACCACATCCTTGGTGACTATTTTAACCCATACATAGACTTCTTTAACTTGCATACCAGTTCTTTCTTACCCTTCACTGAAAAGCCTTCAAGTTGCTTCATGTATATTTCCTCTTCCAGATCCCCATGAAGAAATGCTGTCTTCACATCCATTTGTTCTACCTCAAAATCAAAAGCAGCAGCAACAAATAAAAGTAATCTAATAGAAGTTACCTTGGCAACAAGAGAAAAAATATCACCAAAATCAATTCCCGGCACCTGGGAATAACCTTTTTCTACCAACCGAGCTTTGTATTTCTCCACCTTTCCTTCTGCATTTGTCTTCTTCTTGAACACCCATTTGCTACCAATGGGTTTCCTTCCAGCCGGCAACTCCACCAGATCCCAAGCCTCATTTTTGTGCAAAGATGCCATTTCATCAACCATGGCCTCTTTCCAGAGTTTTCCATCCTCTGAATCCACTGCTTCCTTCACAGTTCTAGGATCATCATCAGTAACAGACAAAGCAAAATTTGAACAGAAAGCAGATGGACTATACCTTTCTGGCTGCCTTCTTTCTTGAACTGATCTTCTCACAGCCGGAGTTTGTGGCTCTTCATCTTCTGATTCCTCCTCTGTTGTAGAGTCCGATTCTTCCTCCTTTAGCTCAAACTCTATCTTCTCAGGTTCCTTTGGTTGGAATTCATTTTTAATAACATCTTTTACCTCTCTGAACACCACATCTTGACTGTACACAACCTTCCGTGTGACTGGGTTCCAAAGCTTATTACCTTTTAAACCATCCTTATACCCAATAAAGATGCACTTTTCAGATTTACTATCCAACTTGGTTCGTTTCTCCTTTGGAACATGTACATATGCATCACATCCAAATACCCTCAGATGTGAAAGAGAGGGTTTCTTACCCGTCCATACCTCTTGTGGAGTCTTATCCTCCAATGCTGATGAAGGTGACTTGTTGACTAGGTAACATGCAATATCCACTGCCTCTGCCCAGAATTCCTGTCCTAACTCGGCATCACTGAGCATACTTCTTGCCCTTTCCATCAACGTCTTATTCATTCTTTCTGCAACTCCATTTTGCTGAGGTGTATATGGAGTAGTCTTCTTCCGTGCTATACCACACTTCTTACAGAATTCTTCAAATTCCTGACTATAAAACTCTCCACCATTATTTGTCCTCAGCACCTTTATCTTCTTCTTTGTCTGGTTTTCCACCAAAGCCTTGAATTCTTTAAACCTGTCAAAGATTTCAGATTTCTTCTTAAGGAAATATATCCATATATTCCTTGAGAAGTCATCTATAAATGATACATAGTACACAGACTTACCCAGTGATGGAACATTCACAGGTCCAAACACATCACTGTGCACAAGCTCTAATATCTGTTTCATCCTCTTACTTCCAGAGGGGAAACTCACCTGATTCTGCTTCCCATATACACAATTTTCACAGAAATCAAAATCTAGAGAGCTATTAGTCATACCTTCTACCATACCTTTACCATGAAGTATTCGAAGGCCCTTCTCTCCAATATGTCCAAGCCTTTTATGCCATAGCATGGTCCTCTCTCCAGAGACAATTAGATTTTCTGCTCCACTTTTAGGAACCACAGAACTGTTGCACCCATCAAAAACAGTGCTACCTTGTAGCTTGTACAGAGTTCCAATCCGAACTCCCCGCATCAATACCAGTGCTCCCCGAACCATCTTGCAGGTATCCTTCTCGAACACTGTTTTTACACCTGCATCTCCAACTTCCTTGCAGAAATTAGATTTCTGGCTAATGCAGGAATATGTAGAACTCCCGAAAGTGTTCTAACCCTTCCACCTTGCAACTTCAACTTTAATTTTCCGCGACCAATGATTCTAGCCTTCCTGTCATTCCCCAAGAAGACATCACCACCATCATATTTCTCATACTCGCTGAACCACTCTCTATGGGGAGTGAAGTGAAAGGATGCACCTGAGTCAATCAACCATGCCTCATGATCTACATGTGTACTTGAAGAAGCCAAGTACACATCCCCACCTTCATTTGAGGTGGTTTTCGCCTCTGTAGAAGGAGCATCATCAGATCTCTTTCCTTTATCAGGAGATTTAGATTTACAGTCCCTTTTGAAGTGCCCTTCCTTTCCACATTTCCAGCACACCACCTTTACAAGTTTTACTGGAGACTTAGATCTCCCTCTAGATTTAGATCTCCCACTCGATGACTTATTTTTATTTCTGTTCTGGGACCATCCTCGTATAGACAAGGCATCACCATTCTGGCTCTCCATATTTTTCCGTCTCATCTCCTCCATCAGCAAGGATGAGACTATTTCATCAAAATGCAAGGCAGTTGCATTGCTACCTATTGCAATAACCAGACTATCCCATGAATTTGGTAGAGAACACAAAAAATTGATGCACTTATCTTCATCTGAAATTGTAATATCAACTAAAGCTAACTGACTTACCACAGTATTAAATGCGTTTAGATGCTTTGTCACCGAGTCTCCATCTTTCATCCTCAGGTTATATAGCTTTTTCTGTAGGAAACGTTTATTCACCAGAGACTTAGATTGGTACAAAGTCCCTAACTTGTCCCACAAAGCCTTCGCCGTAGCTTCCCCTGATACATTCAACAATACTGAATTTGAGACACACAATCGTATTGTGCTCTTTGTCTTCCGATCCAACTTCTTCCATTCTTCATCAGTCACTCTTGTTGGTTTAGTACCTGGATCTACTGAGATCCACTAATATTTATCCACCAACAGATCCTCCATCTTGAGTTTCCACAACTCAAAACTCTAACCATTAAATTTCTTGATCTCTATCTTTCCACCACCCGCCATCTTCTTTCACCACCAGAATTGATCTCACAGATCTCCCACTGAATAGGGTCTACCACAGGCCCGAGCAAAACCCCTCAGCAACAAAGGCATCCCCTTGAAGCCAAAAATAGCTCTGATACCAAATGTAGGTTTTAACCCCGTACAGAAATTATCTGCATACGAATTCTAAAACACATAAAAATAAACAATGCGAGAGCATAACACATAAAACACATATACAAGAGATTTTCCCACTGGATCCCAAAACCGGGACTACCAGCTTGATTTTTTATTATGTTCCTTTCAATGTTACAATACATATTTATACATGCCGAAGCATTCAATACCATGGACTGAAAACCATCGCGTCCAAAACCATGGACTGAAAACCATCGCGTCCAAAAACATGTGTGGAAATCATGCACAAAACCATAGGTGGGTCCGCCCAACCTAACATAGGGTCCAAAACCAAAATTTTCCGGGGCGCTGCCTTTGACCCCATAAAGTGGGGTTACGGGTACACCTCAAACCCCCTGTTAACTATGTGGAAAGAATATAACACAACCCAACACACCCAAAATATTCCAAATATGACTATAAATGCATTAAGGGAGGATTTTATCAAATAGTTCAAACTATCTCAGATAAAGAAATGGGGTCTAATAGAGTTGTGGGATATTAAGCAAAGAGAAGGGGAGTTTGCATGGGAATGTATGAGAGATTTGAGGATACTTTGGGGAAGTTAACTCATACCATCCATCCTAGTTATCAGAAGGAATGGTTCAGTCAATATCTGTTTCCTTTGACAAGGATACCTTTAACATAGAAAATGAGTAATAACCTACAAGAAGCTTTAGAACAAGCAATGAAGATAGAAGCATGACAGGATATCCTAGTCATTTTAGACCTATCTCTACTTCCACTGATCCACTTTTCATGACTTACAAAATTAGATTATTGTTTTGAATGAGAGATTGAAAGAGGTCAATATTGCGAGACATGTTCATCCTCAGGTTTGGTGTCCAAATTGCTATATAGAGGGACATCATGTTATGGAATTCCCAAGGTTGCTAGGGGTGAGACAATCTAATGTTCCACAAGAACCCCCTCATCCACATGCAAGACCTTCAGAAGGAGTTGCGCAAGTGACAACGAGTGTTCCTTTTGAGGGACATATTTATTATTATGCATTTCTGAAACAACAAGGTATGCCTTCAAATGAGTATTATGAGATATGCCATTCTTATGGTCATATTGTCGCTGTGAAAAACACCCTCCAAAATTTGGTCTATACTTGAATTTTGGAGCCTAATGTGGATCTTGCGATCATTCCTTCCATAGTAATTTTATGTTCGAATGATGCTTTGTTAGGTATTTTAGTCTTCTTCTCAGTTTGCAAGTGTGAAAGTTAGCTGCTCACACATGCTCAGTCCACAACAAGTTCATGCGAACACCCTTTTATACAAGCTTGAGTAGGCATAACACAAGTCCATCAAGACAATGCCTTTGCAATGTTCAACCTATGTCGACAACCAGTGCACACTTTCATTGATAGTCTCTCACTTTTGGTTGTGATTGTTCTTATATTTCGGTGAGTTTTTTCTATTGTCACTTTTACACACCTTCTCTTTCACAAGCATCATTTTCATGTTTACGAATGTTTCTTTTTCTTGTTTTCACTTTAATAAGTGTCATTTTCATGCTATCTTCTTTCTGGCACGTGTCACTTTCAATTTCACTCGCATTTTGCAAGTGTCCTTTGCACTTTCCTCTTATTGTCGCAAGTCTCGTCTTTTAGGCATGGAAAGTGTCACGCATCACATAAGAAGAGTTATGGTTTGTTTCAAGGGGTAAATTTGGTGTTAATGAGTCTTATTTATCATATATACATGTGTTAGACTCATTCCTAAAGTTTTATGCACTGTCTTACAAGTGTCGTCAATGTCGTCGCAAAGTTTACCTTTAGTGTCACACTTAGAGGAAGTTGTTGTATTGTTTTCGCATTAAGAGAATCATGTTGTTCATGTCTTCTGAGTGATCAATTTTTTGTCATATATTGTTTTGAGTGTTTGATCATGTTAAGGTTTTGTCCTTATTCAATTTAACCTCACTAATGCCACACTTAACCAATATCTGAAAGGCTCCTGCTTGAGCAACTTGACTTCACTCAGCCCTCCAGAAGTATGAACTACACCGTCTTAACCCTCAAGCTCAACATTTTCCTCTTGGAATGCCATAATGCACAATTCCTGCCTCCCAAAACTGTACACTACACAGTATCAATGCTTAACCCTGGCCCCTTGAGTTCCATAACTGCACAACCTTACCTTCCAGTTAATTTCTTCTACATACTGTGCAGTCTCAAGCCTTAAGCTTCCAGTCTGACTCCTTGAGTTGTGCAATTGCGCAAGCCCTAAGCCTCTTTCCCTCCAAAACTATGTAGTGGGAAACCTCAAGCCTCAAGCCTCAATCTTGCCTCCTTGAGCCCTAAACTGTGCAGTCACTCTGTCTTGGCCTTCCTGAATTGTGCATTGCGAAGTCTCTAGATTCGGTCCTGGCCCCTAACCTCTTGAGTTGCGCAAGAATTCAGATAGTCTCTTAGTCAAACACCTAGTTCTAGCTCAGTTAGTGGTTTTCATGAAGCATGATATACTAGGAGTTTTCGGACTAATGTCCCCTTGTCATGAGTGGATTTTTTTTGTAGGTATTATATCTCGCTATGATAGGATGATGATGAAGGAGATGAAGAAGGAGACCTCACTAGAAGACACCTTTGTAGCTGCATAGACAATTTTTATCATTGAAAAAGAAGAAGAGAGGACATCAGGTTGCGACAATAGTTGGAGATTAATATCATTGTGAAGACTCCATACTTTCAAGCCTTATGGAGGAGGAAGAAGAAGAACATGTACCATATTTTAAGAATACATGAAGATAACAACAGGAAGAACGGATTGACATTTCCATATCATCAAACAATCCATGTCAGCAATGTCATTTCATTGCTTGTCAAGTTGTCATGTCAAGAGGATATATGAGTCATCATCTTCCACATTATTTATGGATATGATTATGTAATTTTAAATATATAAGAAATGTAATAAAAAGTGGAAGTCCAAGAGTCATCCATAGAATGTGAAAATTCATAAGGAGTCGAAAGGTCATATGGAAGTCAAACAATTATTAGGGTAGTCCAAGAGTCACAAGGGAGGTGAAGAGTCACCCCACTTGTTATATATACACCCTCATAGCTCATGCAAAGGAATTTTCACCTTGGCTCCTCCTACCAAGCATTACAAAGGAAGATATTTCTTTTGGAGGAGCAAGTGGTTGCTCTAATGCTCCAATGTTGGAGCTAGTGGTGTTTATTGTACTAATCTATCTTGGAACTTTTGCTTAATTTTCAAAGCTCATTGAGCCAACACACTTTCATGCGTATGTCGTAAATATTGTAAGACTATTCTTTGAATGTTTGTGATGTATGTTGTTTTCATCTGTACTAATGAAATTGAACTATTTTGGTGGATTTGGTACTTATCTTGTTGAAGGTGTTTTATAAGTGTTTTAACAATCATTGCTTCTATGTGAACTACTTCACTAGATGATCAATGATTCATCCATATGTATATGCTTGTGTGTCTTTACTATAGTAGTAATATTACTTTTTTTTAAAGGATCAATTTTATCTCTCCTTCGGTTGAAGAACCTTGATACATTCTACAATGGAACATTCCATAAGGCATACTCACTTATTCATCTAAAAGTACATGTACATTACTCTCTTGTGCTGACCATTGTAGCCAAGGAAAATCTCTAAGAACATATGGCATCTGGGCCTTATTTTTGGAAGGGATCGCACACCAGACAATGTGAAGTCTAATTTGGACTTTTAATCGGGGAGCCCCTTTCATGTTGGTGATATCCAACACTGTTAACATTTTGGAACTTGAAGGTGGGCTAGATGACAAGATGTGCTCATTGAGTTTATTTTGAATCTCTTATCTTAAATGGATCATCCCCAAATCATAATCTTAGAATGTTTCTCTAACCTATCCCCTGGTAAACTTTTCATCTCCATGGAACAACTTGATGACTTGTCTCAATTTAAGTTTGATAGTGAGGGTGATACATCCATTACCGAGCATGCATCTCTTTTTCTTAAGTTCTGTGAACATTATGAAATTGACTATGAAGATGTGGCTTGTATTCTTTTCTTCCTCACACTTGAAGGTCGAGTTAATCAATGGTGTCATACCCTACCACTCACTTCCATTCATTCTTTTGAACACCTCATCAAGGAGATTCATTTAGCATTTGATAGGTATGATTACCAAGATGTCCTTAAAAGAATTAATCAACTAGGAATGAAGCCTAATGAATCAAATGAGGATTTCTCTAATCATTTCCTTCACTTACCTAAGGCAATGCCCTTGGAAATTTAGGGAAGAAGAGATTTGCAGAACCAATATGCTAACAAGTAATCTGGTATGGGGGCATTGACTAGCCTCCACCTATGTTTCCATTCATGAATGTGATCAGAGATGTGGGTGGAGGTGTCTTGGAATAAGATAGTAAGAAGTTCCGCCCCAGTTTCGTAGTGGATGGGAAGATGAAAGTGCTTTAAAAATTCTATTGCTAGGGCGCCAAAGGTATTAACTGACGCACATGGTAACTCAATGTACCGCTTGGTGGCATTGGTAGTAAGGGCGAGGGGGAAGAGCCGAAGCCGTATACTGTCATCCACCAAGGAGTTCGATACGCACCATAGATGGTAGATGGTGACATGTGTACTAGGATCATCCCCTTGTTTCCCTTCAAACTTCAGGATATCGATAGGTATTTTCTACAGGATTGGGGGCCAATGTAAGTTATGGTAGATGGGGTCATTAGTCAGTTTATACAGATCGAGAATATCGAGTGTTTCCAAGAAAGGAAAAGTGTTTGGTGCCCTTGAATCTGACCAGGGTGATGAAGAATGAATTGAAGGACCTTGGGGTTCTCCCATCGTGTTGTTTCCAACAAGATACATAGGATTTATTAGATAATAGCCTCGTTTCTGTGGTGGAACAGTCATATACAACGATGATCCATAAGGGATATTAAGTTGGGGGGAAAATACCAGTTTCCCCCAGGATAAAAAGTGCCCCCTTGACTCAATTGAGGTTGAGGAGGGGGTGCCCAGATAGACAGAGTAGGACCTGGTTGAGGGATTCTGCTAGCCATATAATTTTTTGTAGGTACATTACTGACAATAGAATAGTGTCCACTTGGGGGAGGTAAGTCGATTAATGATGGTCCAACTTGTCCTATAAGTAGAGGGGGAATAGTGATGCCCTCGACCGGTATGTACATGTTGGGAACAATGCCCCATGGAAGCTTGGGGATTTGAACTTAGCAAAGGGTTCCAACCAAAAGGATTATTGAAGGGACCCATGCTAACATGCTATTTGGAGTGATAGTCAAAGGTCCAGGAGTAGACACAAAAGGGGCAGAAACCAACATGTACTGGGTTCCACTCATAGTAGGTGTAACTAGGTTGCTCAAACTTGGCATAGTCTGGATAGCAGGGTAACCAGTCAATTGTGTGTTACTGACTATTGGCAAGGGAAGTGATGGTGGACCAAAGTTTTCCATAAAATACGACGACCCATTAGTCGTTGGGGGGATGTTGGTACTGTTGAAGACATGGTAGGTAAAGGTGCTACCTGAATCAACACTGGTCCGAAAGGATCGGTGAGGGGAGGATTATAAGGAGGTACAACTCCTTTGCTGAAAAAGTCTTCAGGCAGTATAGTGTCATGGAAGGTGTTATGTGATTTAGTGTTACACAATGGAGATTGATTTCCCAAAGAGGGAGAATTCGGGTCACCAAGGCTCAGCTGATCCTCCAGAGTCAGTGGAGGAAGACCTTGTTGTCACCTAGATTGACGATGAGGGCCGTATGTAGCCATGATGATCGATATATTTTATCAAAATTTTTTTTAGTGATATTTGATTATAGTCTCAGTGATAAAAAACCAACACCTAAAAATAAAAAATACTCTAAAAGTCAATCAACAAGTGGTTAGGGGATATGACTTTGTTTGATAACCATCATTTGCTGGATATGAAACCCAATATCACAGGGATAAAAGAGAGAGCTGGAAAAATGTACATTTACAATTACTCTTGAGCTTCACCCAAAACTCATATTAAGGGGCCAAGTACTCTCGTGAAGATGAGCACCCTCCCAGAAACCAAAGATAGAGTAGGTTTGTCTATTAAGGTACCAACGTAGCCTGCCCCAGTGACCTTATGTTCCTCCCTAAAAAATTATGGCCACTAAGGTTACCTCAAATCACATTCACCACCGCGGGGGACATGGTTGTAGATAGTACATTGTGTGGGAAGGATACCTGAGTTCCCGACTTAGCTCTGATATCCCGAAGGGATCCATGATACATATAATAACCAATTAAGATGCAATCGAAGGCAAGCTATGTTCCCTCACATTCCAATTTTGTCTCACATTTAACTCCTCTTTGACTGGAGTGGTCATAGATGGTATGAGTGCATTATGATTTTACTCTCTTTAACGACACTAGTCTCAGTTTTGCGATCTTGCGCAGTTTACTCACCACTACCTATCCTAAGATCCTAGCCTAGACTAATATGTGTGTATGCTAAAAAAATTTGCTGATTTCTTTTATTATGGGATTGATTTTAAAGGTACTTTATTAATGTCTTCGGAAGGGGTGTTGATGTATGGAGTTTTGTGAGACTTTGAATCAGTTCAATGAACAAGTTATTTCTACAAGGAGAGAATCATTTATACATAAATTCAACACCATGCATCCAATGTAGTAAACACATGCACAATTTGTAGACATCAAATGCCCTCTAACAACTAACCCAATATGCATATGAAAAATCTAACCAACTAAAACATAATTTTTTTATAGAAAATTTTCATTTTCTTTTCTTGAAAAACATACGCACTTAAGTTATTTTCCTCAAAAGAAAAAATGATCAAAAAACAAGCAACCAAATATAGTGCACAATTGTAGATCCCTGAAATAGACTATAAGTAGCTTCCCAACCTAGGAATTCATAGAACAAGTTGTTTATCAAGATAATGGCTGGCTAACGCACCTTAGTAGAAGCTACAAAGCATTAATGGTAGGACTAACACTCTGTATGCAATCCCGGGGGGCGTTATAACTCATTGGTTTGCACAACTAGGGTGTGTTACAAAAGTAGAGGCTGTAAAAAGATTTATTCAGGGTATGGTCAAAGGCTATGCACAACAAAGAAGGTTGTGAAGCATTCTCAGTGGTCAGAATGAGAACCAAGAAGAACAGGAAGGCCTGAAAAGAAACAGAGATTTAGGAACTTGGAAGGTAAAAACCAAGAACTAAGTATAGTCCCCAGCAGAGTCACCAATTTTGCTATAGGGATTAATGCACGAGTGGTTGTGACTGGAATACCCTCAAGGATAAACTCTGATGATTAAAAAATTAATACATAAATATATGAAACAACATGCATCTAATCTACTTATAAGTTATGGTATTGAATCAACATGTAAATGAACATGACATCGACACCACCAAGTAGATAACACAACATCAGATCTATATTATTAGACTGAAGAAGAATGATTACAACCTTCTTAGCTGGATCAAGCTTCCTCTAGTCATCCAGCTCGTTTCTCTCTCTCTCTCTCAACCTATTGGCCGCATAACAACTATATCTCATACAAAGTTTCGATAATCATTTGACAACCATTTGACCTCTTTCAAAATGACCAAGCCTCCAATATATAGATGATGAGAGGCCCATAATTGCCATTTCTCTCATGAGTTCCATTGAGGCAAAATCTAGGATGTTTCCTCGCCTTATTGCTATTTCCCTTTCCATGAGACTCCATTAGGAATAACAACGTCCTTAGTTAGGTTAGAGGTAGATGTTTACTGCTTTTCAGGTTGACATTTGAGTGAAAAGTGGAGTGTCAGTCAATCAACCCACACTTTGACCTCCAGAATCTCACAAATCATGAGTAGCGCTGCCCTTTATGAAAAATAGTGAGTTGACCTAGGGACTAATGCCCTTGGCTGATACATGGAGAGCGTTATAACTCTTCTTCCCTATTTCCTGGGTGCGTTACCTCGACAAATAGGTCTGTTCTTTTGGTCTAGTCTTCAACATGTCTTTCTCCTCTGAGCTGATGAGGAGGTCATTTTCCTGTATAACATTGGGGAGACCGAGAGGGTTGACACTAGGTTTGGAAGAAGTTCAAGTTGCTACAAGGGTGCCAATTGTGAAAAAACACTAGCATAGGTGCACACTAAATTTTTAAGGGGGCCAAGTTGCCAAGTTCCATTGCTATATTTTATGTGTATTCTTTGTGGGCCAATTTCCTTGTTAAAGGAAACCTTAATTTTTTTGAATAAAGAAAGTGAAGGAGAATTTGTTGGGCATATCTTTTTGTTATGTTGTGCGATTTATTTTCCATTGAAAATTTTATTTAAAGTTAAAATACCAATGTATTTAATTTCAACAGTTTTCAGAAAAACATTTTATTGGGTAAAACATTTTCTGGATATAAAACATGTTGCTAGGAAAATCAAATACAATCTGGTATTAGAAAATTAACATCTCAGATTACATTGTATCAATCTAAATCTATCATTTATCATATTAATTAGTAAATATATATTATGTATTTTTAAGAGATTTCAACCTATTGACATTTTTATGTTGGATATTATTTAGTAAATAAACTATTGCCCATTTCATTAGGTATTATAGTCAAATATGGTCTCTGCCTTTTTCTATACTCTCATTAGATCCTATTTGATTAAGTTTGCTGGCACATTTTTCTTAAAGTTTTCCTAATCTCCAATTATTTGACCACATCTAGTCTTTGGCCAACAAACATTTAGAAATTTTGTTGAAAATAATATCTCTACTACATATTTGGAGAACAAATATGTTATTGAGAAAATTGAA
The DNA here is from genome assembly GCA_031772625.1 of Pinus tabuliformis. NCBI lineage: Eukaryota > Viridiplantae > Streptophyta > Pinopsida > Pinales > Pinaceae > Pinus > Pinus tabuliformis. Next base: position 164,905,388 of record CM062815.1, on the reverse strand, counting down.
GAGCATAGGTGGCATGTTTAAATGGAAACAATGTTTTTTATGAACAATTATCGATAGGATTTCAAAAGGATGAATTTATACAAAGTGCCAAAGATTCAAAGCTAATTGGCCCACTTGATAGTTGTTAGTGTTCCGTAATTTCAAGGCTGAAGAAAAAACCATGGAGGCAACATCAAAACTGCGTTCGAGTTTAGGATCTAGCCCTCCTAAACTCAAAGAGGGATCTCTCTGTGAGATTTAACTTTGTTTACTGGGAATTTCAGCCTAGTTATTGGGATCAAAGTTTGGTTTTTGAATTGGTTTGGTTGGAATAATAACGGAAGGCCATTGGGAAATGGAGTCAGAAGAGATTGGGATGATCAATTTGCGGAAGGATCAAGCTTAAGTGAAACAGGGAAAGCTAGGCATACTATTGGATCTTTTAGATTTAAATGAAATGAAGTAGAAGAAGGGAAATAGATTCAATTGAAGCTAAAGAGAAATTAAGAATTCTTTAACTTGATATCAGAGGAAAACATGTAGAATTAAAAACAACCAAAATAGGGCGCTCTAGGTAACGAATCCTATTTATCACAGCTTTTGTTGATTAATTCAGAATAGAGAATACATAAGCATGATAGACAGAGAAAATAAACAAAGAACAATAGATGCACTTCACCAATAGATATGACACATGAATCCTGAAAAAACTTGTCATGTATTACTGCAAAAGGTCACTTGAACTCAGTGAACAACTTTACAATGAATGGTAGTTTTTCTCATTACAAATCCCAAGCCTTTCTTACTTCAAATGATGAAGTATTTATACAAATTCTAAACTAAAATATCTTGATAAAAATCTCAAGATCTTTTTGCAAATATCCTAAATCGTTTTACACAAATAGAAATGAAATGTAGGACATTCAAAAATAATGTATCTACTTGGCACTATCATTATGGATTTTTGTTGACAAAGAAGAGAAATTCAAATTTGATTGCAACCCTTAGTTGATGAGGTGGCTAATTGTCTTCGAACATTTTCCTCCCAAAATCCTGCAAAATAGGGTCCAGTCATCTCTTTTTATCTCCATCCAAGATAGATTTGTAAATAGTGAGAGAGGTTATTGTAGATACATATGTTATTGAGATAAACCTCTCCCAATTTCCCAAAATTCAGCGCCAGCTTTTCCCAATATTCTCTGCAAAAAGGTGACTGAGACAAGACTTTGCACAGTTTGAAAAATAGGTTGTAAAGATGTAAATGTATATCTCATTCTGTAATAGATGTGTAAAATATGAAGTAGGTTATTATACTTTGGCATCTTAGGAACACAAACCTCCTCCATTTTCTCAAGAGTCATCTCTTATTGGCCACAATATGTTATGCAAAAGTATGACTAAACAAGAAAATTTGGGAAAATATGTTTGAAAAGCTTCATCTGTGTATCCCAAACCATAATAGCTGTTAGAAAAACCTCTTTCAGTTTTTGAAAAATTGTCCTCATTTGTTTGGAAATAATGTTTGAAGTCAATGTAGTGTATAGGAAAAAGCATAGTAGTCTGGAGATGACATGACGTGGATGCGGGAGATGACATGGTAGTCCGAGAATGGAGGGTAACATAACTAGGAGTGCGTGGGAAATATGGTAGGAAAGGAGAGTGGTAAGCCGTTTTCGAAGGGGGGGTCGAAGTGGTAGGCGATATCGTGAGGGGGGGTGTGAAACACAGAGGGGAAGACAAGTAGTGTGGGACCGACAGGGTAAAACCACCTTTTTAGATCCCCCTCCCCCCCTCCCGATGGTAAAGCTAGGATGGAGAAGAGGGGACGAAAAGGATTGTGAGCCATCGATCTATGGACCGAGAGGATGGAGGAGAGGGAAAGCTGAAACTGTTTAAGCCCATGTGGCAAAATCCATTTTTTTCATTTTCAACCTTACAATAAAATAAAACTATAGTACCAAGGCCTTTATTATAGTTTTATTTAATCCCATTTAAATGATGTGATTAATTTAATCTAAACATGCTTAATTATCCTCTAATGCTGCATTTCGTCTTGCAAGCATATTTTTTTTATTTTTCTTAAGGTTTTGACCTTTTTTGGAAATAATTTACAATATGGAATATTATTTACAATATCCAAAATATAATAATCATCATCTATAATCAAGCAATCCTATAAAAATTATAGGACCATAACAATGGCTTCAGCTAGGGATGGCACTTCCTAGTGAAGTGTTAAGAACACCATAGACTAGTAGCCTGATCCATTGGGCTGATCCCAAAACCTGCGACCTGTTCTGCCATAAAATATCTACTACTAAAAAACTATAAAATTGAAATCAAAACCATTCTTCACACTGAAATCTGAAATATACACTGAACTAAAAGTCGTACTGCAATCTGAAACTGAAACTGGAAATAATGCTTTGAAAAACATAAATGCTCAAGGTACTGAGCTTATTTGCACTCTGCTACCTACTTTAATCTGATAAAATGACTGCCATATCAAGTGATAACAAAAATCCAGTGCAACCATTCAAGAAAATGGATACTTAACCACAATTTTCATTCTACTTCTTTTGGTGGAAAATAAATTCAGAAAATGAAAATTCAATTTTTCCATTGGATCCAATAGCTGCATTGATGAATATGGAAAATTATCCCTTCACCAATGAATGCAATAAATTGACCAAAGGATCATGGAAAACATGCAACATAAGATCTTCATCATGTAAATCTGATTGGTCTTTAATCACTGAAGAAAACACTACTTGTTGAAAATGTTCTTGTGGATCAAGAGGATTAAGCTCTGCTGGTTCTTCTTTCGGATCACAAGACTGCTGTAAATCAACAAATGAATGTTCAACAATATGCTCAATTACCTTTACTTTCTGATTAGTACAAGGAATTTGTTCTTTAATTTGATCTTCTGCACTTGAGACAACCACAGTGTTAATGTGTTCATCCATGGTATCTGAAATATCTTGCTGATTTTCACTGTTGTCCTCTTCTTGATCAGGTTCAGGCTGTTGAATTTCTTCCTTTACCTATGGCTGATCAGTTTGTCATGGTGCTGCAAGAATTATTTCTTGTGGGGAATCTTCATGAACATATAGACAACATACATCCTTGGTTTCTTCCTAAGGGGAAGACAATTCAAGCAAGACTTCTACTTTTTGTTCATAATGTTGAAAAGGATTTCCATCTAAAGCCTCTAGTATTTCATCGTTTGTGAACTGATCATCATCATAGTAATCTTCTAGATATTGAATAAAACTTTCAAAATGATCACAACAGTTTTGAATCAGCAACAAATATGGATAATCCCCTCTGTATTTCTCACAAAAAAATATGAAAATGCTTTAACGAACATATACTAGCAGCAGGTAGATTTTCATACCAAGATCTAGCCTTTTCCTCCAAAGTTGCCATAAAATTTTTCATAAGACAATCTTCACGAAATTTTATTTGAAGCTTACGGATGTGCATATGAAACCTCAATAAATGCACAACAACGTCATCTCCTTTTTGATCTTTAAACAATGGAAGATATGTTAACCAATCAATGATGGGCATGGGATTTGGAAAACCTGGAATTCTTGATCTGTCCATAAGAGCATACCTGGGTTGTATTCCTAAACTCATTTTTAAAACAATCAACAATGGAATGGGGTCACCATAAGTGCTTTACAATTCTGGATTCTTTGATAAGGGAGTTGCCATGCAAACTTTGAGCTCTAGATTCTTGAAACATGGAGTTGCCAGGTGAATAATTCAACATTCTTGTGCCTGATCACTGTTCACTATCAACAATCAGATCTGGAAATTGATACACTTTCTGAGGAAGATGAAATTCCTCCCCAGTATGGTCGCCACTATGTTAGCGTTTTGTAATTTCAAGGTTGAAGAAAAAACCACAGAGGCAACATCAAAACCGCTTTCGAGTTTAGGATCTAGCCCTCCTAAACTCAGAGAGGGATCTCTCTGTGAGATTTATCTTTGTTTACTGGGAATTTCAGGCTAGTTATTGGGCTCAGAGTTTGGTTTTTGAATTGGTTTGGTTGGAGCAACAAGGAAAGGCCATTGGGTAATGGAGTCAAAAGAGCTTGGGGTGATCAATATGCAGAAGTATCAAGCTTAAGTGAAACAAGGCAAGCTAGGCATACTATTGGATCTTTTAGATTTAAATGAAATGACGTAGAAGAAGGGAAATAGATTTAATTGAAGCTAAAGAGAAATTAAGAATTATTTAACTTGATATTAGAGGAAAACATGTAGAATTAACAACAACCAAAATAGGACGCTCTAGGTAATGAATCATATTTATCATAGCTTCTGTTGATTGATTCAGAATAGAGAATACATAAGCATGATAGACAGAGAAAGTAAACAAAGAACAATAGATGCCCTTCACCAATAGATATGCCACATGAATCTTGAAACAAATTGTCTTGTATTATTGCAAAAGGTCACTTGAACTCAGTGAACATCTTTACAATGAATGGTAGTCTTTCTCATTACAAATCCCAACCCTTTCTTACTTCAAATGATGAAGTATTTATACAAATTCTAAACTAAAATATCTTGATAAAAATCTCAATATATTTTTACAAATATCCTAAACTGTTTTACACAAATAGAAATGAAATGTAGGACATTCAAAACTAATGCATATACTTGGAACCATCATTATGGATTTCTATTGACAAAGAAGAGAAATTCGAATTTGATTGCAACTATTAGTTGATGAGGTGGCTAACTATCTTTGAACATTTTCCTCCTGAAATCCTGCAAAATAGGGTCCAATCATCCCTTTGTATATCTCAATCTGAGATAGCTTTGTAAAGAGTGAGAGAGGTTATTGTAGAGACATATGTTCTTGAGAAAGCCACTCTCAGTTTCTGAAAATTCAGCTCCAGCTATTCCCAATATTCTCTGCAAAAAGGTGACTAAAACAATACTTTGCACAGTTTGAAAAATAGGTTGTAAAGATGTAAATGTATCTCTCATTCTGTAATATATGTGTAAAATATGAAGTAGGTTATTTTACTTTGGCATCTTAGGAACACAAACCTCCTCCATTTTCTCAAGAGTCATCTCTTATTGGCCACAATATGTTCTACAAAAGTATGACTAAACAGGAAAATTTGGGAAAATATGTCTGCAAAGCTTCATCTGTATATCCCAAACCATAATAGATGTTAGAAAAATGAGGGATTTTTTTGTACATAAGGATGTTGGAAGAAGAAACCTCTTTCAGTTTCTGAAATTCGTCCTCATTGATTTGGAAACAATGTTTGAAGTCAATGCGGTGTATAGGAAAAAACATAGTTTCAAATGCTCATGAGACAGATGAATGACATGGATGTGGGGGATGACATGGTAGTTGAGGAATGGAGGGTAAAATAACCAGGAGTGCACGGGAAAGATGGTGGGATAGGAGAGTGGTAAGCAGGAAGGTGGTAGGAAATTTTCAAAGGGGGGTCGAAGTGGTAGGTAGTATCGTGAAGGGGGGAGGGTGCGAAATGCAGAGGGGAAGACACGTAGTGTGGGACAGGTGGGGTAAAACCACATTTTTGGACCCCCCCCCCAATGGTAAAGCTAGGATGGAGAAGGGAGGCCGAAAAGGATTGTGAGCCATCGATCTATGGAGCGAGAGGATTGAGGAGAGGGAAAGCTGCAACTGTTTAATCCCATGTGATAAAATCCATTTTTGTCGTTTTCAACTTTACAATAAAATCAAACTATAGTACCAAGGCTTTTATTACAGTTTTATTTAATCACATTTAAATGATGTGATTAATTTAATCTAAACATACTTAATTATCCTCTAATGCTGCATTTCGTCTTGCAAGCATATTTTTTTATTTTTCTTAAGGTTTTGACCTTTTTTGGAAATAATTTACAATATGGAATATATTTTTTTTTTCCACGGAAAATCTGGGCTTACAATATGGAATATTATTTACAATATCCAAAATAATATAATCATTAGCTATAATCAAGCAATCCTATAAAAATTATAGGACCCTAACAATAGTGACGTTTTGAATTTGCTCAAACTATAGCAACGAATAAACTATGTTAATAAGAACAAATTTCGTGTGAAATTCACTTGCCATCCTAGTGTGGAAAACCAAGGTAACATTTACAAATATGATTTATTGGTACTTAATATCCTCTAATGTTAGGTCCTTATAATACTAGTGATTACCCCATTACTATTGTAGTTGTATCCCTTATTAATATTGTTGTGCCTCTATTGCCCCCATATTGTTATTATTGTGCCCAATAGAATCCCTCTATTGTTATTTTTGTGGCTTTATATTCTTATTGATAGGTCGGCTGGGTTATATTGTGACTCCTTAGACTCCTATATATATAAAGGAGGTTTTTTCATTTGAATCATTCATTTGTGTAATCTAAAGGAGGTTGCCCCCTCGAAGAGGCTGAATTCTAAGGCGTTGATCTATCTTTTTGTGAGCTAGTTTCATAACATTTGGTATCAGAGCTTTGGATTCTAGGGTTTCGCTGCTCCAAACAGGTCATCGTGGAATTTTCACTATAAATTTTTTTCTGCGACGTTTCAGAAGCTAAAAAAAAAACCCATTGGAGATGAGATGGCACTGAGAGATTTTCCCGCTATAGTTGCAGAGATATGATCTGAGGAAGTTGGTCCTTTTGCAGACTCCTGAATTACATTCCAAATAGGTGACCTAGGGAAAATCATCATAACTTTCTCTTTGGGCATCGGATTGAAAATTCATAAGAAGGTACAGAAAGAGGACAGACTGTAGTTTCTTGTATATATTTTTCAGAGCCAAAGGTCGAAACAGGGACACGTGGCACGTCGTACAAGTTCGCTCTACTGAACTAGTCTATAATCAGGTCACTGTGGGAGATTTGGCATAACTCTTCTTTGGAGAATCCAATTGGGATCATACTAGTGGCATTGGAAAGAGGACACAGAGGGCTACTGCAGGTTGCAATTTCAGAACTAGATGATTTGAAATTACAAAGATACATCAGAGGCAATATCGAGCTCCTACAAAGTGAAAAAAGGTGTGTAGATTTTTTTTAAATTTTTGCTTAAGCTTGGTTTGAAAATTATTTTGAAGGAATTCAAAGGGCATAGTAGAGAATTATTATCGGTAACTGATGCCCCAAGGAAAGACAATGCAAACACCTAGTAAGCAACCTGAAAACTCTAGCATGACTCATGAAGAAGAGGAAGAAATGCTACATGATATATCAAAATTACAAGACCAAGTGCAACAAATTTCACTCTCACAAAAGCCAACAGAAGCTAAGATAAATGGTGTGGAATCTAAGATAAAGGGCATGGAAGCTAAGATTGGCGATTTGAAGATAGATTTGAAGGCAGATTTGACAAATTTTCTACAAGAAATACTTACTAATGGTGAAAGGGTAGTAAAGGAAACTCATGATGCGAACAAAAGAAATTTTAATCATGATTTCATAGACTCTAATGTTGGATTGAAGACCCACCATATTCCAAAAATCGATATGAGGAAGTTTGATGGCAAGGATCCCGAGACATGGATATTACAGATGGAGCAATTTTTCGATCTCAATAATGTGCAAAACACACAAAAGGTAGGTATTGCAACTTTATATTTGGAACCAAATCAGTTTTTATGGTATCAATGGCAAATTTTTACGGAAGAATTGACAGCGCATTATGAGGATACAGAAAGCAACACTTTTTTTAGCCAATTGATAAGTCTCAAACAAAAGGGTTCAATAATGGAGCACATTGAGGAGTTCCAAAAATTGGACATAAGGGTAAAAAATATTATAGAGGAGGATAGGATTGATGTGTTCATAGGGATTTTAAAGGATAATATCCAACATGATGTTCACCTTTGGGAACCTGATTCATTAGAGAAGGCATTCAGGTTAGCAAGAAAAATGGAAAACAAAATTATGGCAACCAGGAAGCATACCACTCACAACTATAAAGATGGAAGTGTTGTTGCCCTTAGTCTTCCACAACCTATAAGGTTGACACCACAACAATTGGAAGAAAAAAGAGCAAAAGGGCTTTGTTACAGTTGTGATAGCAAATACACTAAAGGTCATAAGTGTGTTGAGAATAAATTATTCTACATAGATTGTGAAGAGGAAGAGGAAAAGGAGCAAGAAAGGTCAAAAGAAGAGGATATACTCTAGGAACAAAGTCTAGATAAAGAAGAAATGAATCCGACCATATCTTGTAATGCATTGGCTGGAATTACCACTCCTCAAACCATCAAGATAGAAGGAAAAATCAAGAAGAAAAAGGTAATAGTGTTGATTGATTTAGGAAGTACCCACAATTTTATTCAATGTAAGGTAGCAAAAGAATTGAATTGTTTCCTATATCCAGCACCAGAGTGTCAAGTGTTGGTTGCAAATGGAGAAACAATAAATTTCTCTGGAAAGTGCCATAATATCAAGCTATCCATGGGTGAATATGTATTGACTAGCCCAATGCTTTCCATTCCAATGTAAGGTGCTGATGTTGTACTTGGAGTCCAATGGCTACAATCCTTGGGTACAATAGCTTTTAATTTTCAAGAACTTTTCATGAAATTTTATGCGGAAGGAAAGGAAGTTGAATTAAGGGGTATTGCAGGGAAATCGAGAAAGATAATCATCTCTAACGGTATGACAAAGCTTCTAAAAAAGGAACAAAGAGGTGTAATTGCACAATTATGTTCGCTAGATGTTTCCACATCGAAATCATCTATTTCTCTAGATCTCCAAAAAGTCTTGGACAATTATTCCAGGGTATTTGAGACTCCCAAAGGTCTCCCACCTATTCGTGATCATGATCATGCTATTCACTTGATTCCAGAAAGTGTTCCTCCAAACATCCGGCCGTACAGATATCCCTATGCCCAAAAGAGTGAAATTGAACGTATGGTTGCAGAAATGCTAGAGGCGGGTATAATTCAACCTAGTCAAAGTTCTTTCTTTGCTCCAGTAGTATTGGTGCACAAGAAGGATGGATCATGGTGCATGTGTCCGGATTATAGGGAGCTCAAAAAGCTCACTATTAAAGATAAGTTTTGCATTCCTGTCACTGTGAATTACTGGATGAATTGCATGGATCATTTTACTTCACCAAGTTGGATCTTCGTTCAGGATATCATAAAATCAGAACGAAGACTGAAGACATTCCGAAAACAACATTTAGAACTCTTGAGGGTCATTATGAATTTTTGGTCATGCCTTTTGGCCATACCAATGGACCTTCTACATTTCAAGGTTTGATTAATTCCATTTTCAAACCCTTCCTTAGAAAGTTTGTGTTAGTATTTTTTGATGATATACTAATCTACAGCAAGTCGTGGAAGGATCATGTTGAACATGTTGACAGGGTACTACAACTATTGGAGGAGAAACAATTTTATGCAAAAAGCTCCAAATGTTTCTTTGGAGTACAGGAGGTGGAATATCTGGGTCATATTGTATCTCATGAAGGAGTTAAGGTAGACCCTAGCAAAATTAAAGCCATTAAGGAATGGAAAATCCCCACATTCATAAAGCATCTGCGAGGATTTCTCGAGTTGACAGGGTATTATCGCAAGTTTGTTAAGAATTATGGGAGAATGGCAGCACCTTTAACAACATCATTGAAGAAAGATGCATTTTCATGGACTCTAGAAGAAACAAAGGCCTTTGAGCATCTTAAAGAGGCAATGTGCCAAGCACCAGTCTTAGCTACACCGGACTTCACAAAAACCTTTATTGTGGAATGTGATGCTTCAGGAAATGGAATTGGCGCTGTTTTAATGCAAGATGAAAGACCCATTGTTTTTGAAAGTTGTCCAGTCAAGGGAAAGCTTTTACACAAAGCTATTTATGAGAAATAAATGTTGGAAATACTACATGCACTTAAGAAATGGCGACCCTACCTATGGGAAGACACTTCAAGGTAAAAACGGATCATGATAGCCTTAAATACTTTTTAGAATAAAGATTATCATCTGAATAGCAACAAAAGTGGGTCACAAAGATGTTGGGTTATGACTTTGAAATCATCTACAAAAAAGGGAAGAAAAATGTGGTGGCAGATGCACTCTCAAGAAAGGACGAGGATGTGGAAGCATTGTTGTGCGCCATTTCTATTATCCAACCAGATTGGATAAACGAAGCAAGGGAGGAATGGAAGAATGTTGAAGAAGTGTGGGCACTTATTCAAAAGTTACAACAAGATTCTAGTACATCTGATACATTTAGCTGGAAAAATGATTTATTATGGTACAAGGATCACTTATACCTCTGTAAGAATTCCCAACTCAAACAAAAGATTCTTATGGAATTGCACACTTCTCCCTTAGGAGGGCACTCAGGATTTTTAAAAACTTACCATAGGGTTGAGAAGGAATTTTTTGGGATGGCCTTAAATCAGATATTCAAAAGTTTGTGGCGGAATGTTTGGTTTGCCAACAAAATAAAGTTGAAACAACTAAGACCCCTGGTCTATTACAACCCTTATCCATTCCAAGCCAACATTGGGAGGAGGTTTTGATGGATTTTATCACAGGTTTACCCAAGTCTGAGGGAAAGAGTGTCATCATGGTGGTAGTTGACAGACTTACCAAGTATACACACTTTTGTGCATTATCACATCCATTTAAAGCCAATATAGTTTCTACTGCATTTATGGAAACAATTCAAAAGCTACAGGGAAACCCAAAGATTATTGTAAGTGACAGAGATCCCATTTTCACTGGAAATTTTTGGACATAATTATTTTCTTGTCTCGATACTCAGTTAGCTCATAGCTCATCTTATCATCCTCAATTTGATGGGAAAAATGAGATAGTAAACAAATGTTTGGAAGGATATCTTCGTTGCTTTGTATCTGATAAGCAGACACAATGGGTCAAATGGTTGCCTTTGGCTGAATGGTGGTATAACACTTCCTTCCATACAACAACAAAAATGACCCCATTTATGGCACTTTATGGATATCAGCCACCATCCATCACATCATATTTAAGAGAAAATTCTAAGGTTCAAGCAGTGGAAAATCACATTGAGCATCAACAACAAGTCCTCCAACTCTTAAAGGATAACCTCGTGTTGGCGCAGAATAGAATGAAACAACAGGCAGATCAACATCGCAGTGAAAGAAGTTTTGATGTAGGTGATTGGGTATTCCTACGATTACAACCATATAAAAAAATGTCCCTCAAGCAAGCTAAGAAGGATAATAAATTATCACCAAAGTATTATGGTCCGTACAAGGTGTTGCAAAAGGTTGGTACGATGGCACACAAATTGGAGCTTCCTGCAGCTTCTCGAGTGCACTCAGTTTTCCATGTTTCATGTTTAAAGAAGGTTATAGGCGACAAGCTCCCAGTTCAAACAATATTGCCAGAACTTGACGAGGAAGGAAAAATTATATTGGAACCGTAAGCGGTCACAGAAACAAGAACTCGACAGCGACGAAATCGATCAATTTCAGAGTATCTCATCAAGTGGAAGAACTTATCGGCTGAAGATTCCACATGGGAGGATGAGAATTTTATACAGAAGCATCTAGAACTACTCAAGCGTTGAGGACAACACCTTTTTGAAGGAGAGGGGCATGTTAGGTCCCTATAATACTAGTGATTACCCCATTACTATTGTAGTTGTATCCCTTATTAATATTATTGTGCCCCTATTGCCCCCATATTGTTATTACTGTGCCCCATAGAATCCCTTTATTGTTATTTTTGTGGATTTATATTATTATTGATAGGTCGGCTGGGTTATATTGCGACTCCTTAGACTCCTATATATAGAAAGGAGGTTTTGTCATTTGAATCATCAAGGAATCATTCATTTGTGTAATGTAAAGGAGGTTGCCCCCTCGAAGAGGCTGAATTCTAAGGCGTTGATATATCTTTTCTATCTTTTTGTGAGCTCGTTTCATAACATATAATAAGTTGCAAGTTTGTGGACCATGTACTAATAAAACACAAAACCCTTTATTTGCAATCATCTAACACTAAACTCACTAGTAAACCATCATGAATTTATATTGATTGATTTAGCTATGAATGTCATATGGTTAATAAAGATGACCTTGTTAACATGAGATAGAGATAAACATGTTATGTCAACTACACATTTTCTCAAACATCATGAATAAATCAACATTAAATGAATTTATAGTTTTCATTAGAATATCTAAATCAACATTAGCATAAAAAAAGTCACCATCAAATCCTTGTGACAATTTCAAGTGATAAAATAAAAAAAATGATAATATGCTATCATATAAGTCAAAGTTCAAACAGATTTATATAAAGAATAACCGAATTTATGTAATATATAAATATAAGATGGAGATGTTGCATTAATTTCTTTTTTTTTTTTTGTAAGCTTCGGTAGGACCCTCTCTTTCTCAACTTTTTACAACCTCGCAGGATTCGAACTTGGGTGGGGGGTGTGAAAGCCATTCGCCCCAGCCATTACATCATGCACATCATGTGCTATGTTGCATTAATTTCAATTCTTAGCAATTATAATATTTAATTGGATAAACCTAACAAATATTAAAATATTATTGTACCATGTCAAAATTGATTAGAAAGAGCAACCCTTTTATAAAAATGAATGTAAAAGAAAAAATCAATCAATCTTACTCAATTTCCTCTTATTATTATTATTGGTGGAATCAAAGAGGAATAAATAAAGAATCAATTTCCTAAAATTCCCAAGTAACAAATGAAGGTTATGAAGTTAACTACTCAACTTCACATTGTAGCAGATGAATATTTTCACATATTACCTAAGTTTTGATGAATGCTATTATTACAATACACCATGCCTTAAGTAATTATCAATAAATATATAAGACTATTTAAATTTTTTAAAGATAATTAATTGGAAAGGAAGGAAAATAAATGGCATTTTAAAGTTCGGTTATTCAATTACACATTTAACAAGTGGGTTCCTTTTATTTTGAGCATCTATTTATTATGAAAAATATGTGCCTTATAATCATGTTATCATTTGAAGGAGTTTTGTTAAAACAAAATCAAACACATTTAACAAGTGGGTTCCTTTTATTTTGAGCATCTATTTATTATGAAAAATATGTGTCTTATAATCATGTTATCATTTGAAGGAGTTTTGTTAAAACAAAATCAAACACATTTAACAAGTAGGTTCCTTGCACTTTGAGGATCTATTTATTATGAAAAATATGTGTTTTATAATCATGTTATCATTTGAATGAGTTATGTTAAAACAAAATCAAACATAGTAGTGAGAAAACGGGAAGATTCCCTTACATTTACACAAAATGCAGTTTTTCGTGATTTTTCTATATAATAAAAAAATCACATCAAAGTTGAGTTGGAAAATTAATTATTAGTGTTGTGAAGTATAATAAAAAATACCATTTTTTTATATGAGAAATAATATGATATCAGTGATTTAAAATTAATAATGGATAATTATAAATTCATATCAAATTTAATGTTACAATTATATATTTAAAGGAAGTTAATATAATTATAACTTTAATTTAGATGGAAATATTGAGTGCTTTTATTTTAAATATGAATTATTTTTAATGAAATTATTTTCAAAATCTTTCTCATCAAAATACTTCAAAAATGTTTCAAAAGTGATATTTTAGGATAATCAAAAGTGATTATAGATGACTGTTTTTTGACAATGTTGTCATTGAAAAAGATGAAGAAATTTTTTGCTTTAAGAATCATAGCCAAAGCTTGATTGCATAGATAAAAGAGTTAAAAAGTGAAAAGAAGTCACAACAAGAAATGTTGGATCAATTGACCAGAGAGGAATCAATGTTTGATAAAGAAACAATAGCTGACCTAGTTGAAAGAGAGAATAGTTGGATGTTAAATTCAAGAAATTAGACAAAAGAACCAATATAGATATAACCAACATCAAAAGCTTGAAATATTCTTATACTGAAATATGATCACTAGAAGTATCAAAAGAAAAAAGTTCCAATAATATGACATAACATACAAGGATTCCTTATTGTCATCCTAATTATAAAAGTCATTATATTATTCAACAAAATAACTAAAGTCAAAATCAATATGACAAGCTTATCATATTATTTAACAAACTAACTAAAGTGAAATAAATATGTGAAACAAAGAGAAGATCCTATTGTATTTAAGAGAAGATTATGTGTGGAGTCCTATCATTTTCCAAATCATAAAAGTTATCACCACACCTTTTTACACAAAATTGAATTAGGGTGCTATGGTCTTTTCATCATAAGACAATTCTAATCGATTATTTTTCCCCCACATCATATTGTATTTTCAACCATCATGACCTCAAGAATACATAATTGTGAGAAGGCATTACAAGCCAAAACAAAAGCAATATTTTCCATAAAGTTCCTTGAGGAAAAGGCATATTGAAGGGAGAGGAAATGCAATGAACACACACACATAACACGATATAATAATAATAATAATAACAATAATAAAGTGACACATCCTAATTAAAGGAGGTTTCCTAACAAAGAGACATGCCCCATAAACCATCATGGCTAGTCAATGTGTATAAATATACTATGACATTGCATTGTATCAATTGAAATCTACCATCTATCTTCTTCATTATTAAATATATATCACTGATCCTATATGGATTTCAACTTACTGCTCCTTTTATGTTGGGTATTCCTCAAGAAATGAACTATTGTATATGTTAGGATATATGCATGAATTAAAGATCTTGAAAGCTAGATACTAGTTTGAACATTGGATATCAATCATTTGGCATGTTGCCGACCATTCTTTAGCGTTGTTGCATTTGTAAGTCCAATGTATATTAGTTAGTGCAAGGTTAGCATATTAGCCTCTATTAAATAGATATATGATAGTTCCTTGTATTAGGGATTTGGATTATGTTGAGAATAAAATGAAATATAACATTTATGTTGAGAATAAAATGAAAGATAAAATTAATATAAATAAGAAACACAAAGATACAATGAAATCAAATTGTGTTCCTAAACAAACATTGAAAAAGCTATATTTATATAATGGTTAGAATAGTTGTAGTTCTCTTGGAGAAGAGTTTTCGTCATAATTTTCTCAAAAGACCATAATAAGATGTTGAAACTACTATTTAGAATAATTCCAGAACCATAAGAGAAAAAACACTAAGATGCAATAACCCTAACCCTAAACTTAGCATTGAGCATGCATGCTACATTCAATGAGAAAGGGGAGGCTTGTTGGAATTATAACTTTCTCTTATTTCTTTGTTTTTAGCCTTCTTTAGCTTGTTAGAAAAATAAATGCCAATGAGACTTTAAGCTCTTCTTAAGATGTCACAGTGTGAAAAATGTTGGCTAAGGCCTTGGAAAATGAATTGGAAGTTCGAGGCTCAAAAAAATGTTAATATCAACATTGCTTTGGGGATGAACCTAGATGACCCCCTATATTAGTGATTCCCCCTTGAATAATAATGGTCATCATGACATCATGTAACTTTGCTATTTGGATGAAAATTTGTTGCATTCGGTCCTTGGTGAATGAATTTCCTCGGTGAAGAAGCAACCATGCTTTTAATTTTTGTTGAGATATGTAATGGTTAAGTGTTTTCATCTTTGAGGTGTCCAATAATGCATAAAGTATGGTTAAAGTAGTGCTATGTTAAAGGTAGGGTGTAAGACAAGGAAAGATGGAAAATGTAATTTAAAAAATTCACAACCACAACCTTGGTGATGGTGTAAAGCTTGTATTAGAGAGGTACTAACTTCCTAATATGTAAATCATTATTTGTATGGGTGAAATCGTATGTTGTCACAAACCTCAAACTTGCAGATACCCAAAGTTGATAATTTCACTGCTTGTACTTGATTTTGAATTTCTACATAATATCATGTACTTATCATTAGATGAACTGGATCCATTCAATTTTTTTTTTTTGAGCATGGGAATATTCTTCCTATGTTGAAACATTCAAATGACTACATCAATTAGAGTCAATTGTTGCAACCATAGGTATAGTTGAAAAATGTTGTGGTTGATAGGACTATGTTTTGGAAATATGTTTTCATTGATGTCAATACATGGAAACAGGGTGTCAATTGATATCAACAACTGGCATAGGTGTAAAAACTAGAAGCAAGAGAAACATGGTGAATAATAATGTAGATACTTTGGAACTAGTTCTGTAGTAGCAAATGATCTTAGTTGTAGATGGAACCCACCTAGATGGATAGAGCTATGGAAACACTTTCCAATGGTATACATAACTCTGAAAATGGCCTCCTGGATCAAAATATAGATTCATTCAAAGTTGGTTACCCAAGTCAATGGTTCGCAGAGATAAAAGAGGTTAGAGACACCTTTGGTGCATAGTTAAGTTTGGAAAAGCAGCCAAACCCAGTGGAAACGCTAACGGAGTAGAAAAAAATGAGCATTAGGCTGACTTGGAATGATAGCACAGCAGCAAAGAGGCTTTCCATTGGTCGCAGGAAGAGCCCACCTGACAGCTTGGCCCGATGGGGGAAGCTTGACAGAGATACTCGAACAGTTGTTAATAAGCGCTCAAAAAAATGGAGCGGGATGACACCAACAATTGATGCCATCCCAACAAACTTACATAGGCAAGTGAAACCTGGAGGTTTGAAAAGGGCACACAAAGTCATGCACCGACGGACAATCGTCAAGACATAGAGGCCGAGTGGGTAGACATCACAATAAACAGTGCAGCGGGAAGAAATTCATTGACGAAAGGATTAAGTGGGAGGCTCCCACTTAACAGCTTAGCCCTCTCAGGGCTAGCCCAAAGGTATAATGAGGCTACAAGCGAAGGAGAGTTGTCCCGAATAATTTTGAAGCAAAAAAGACAAAATGACTAGGAAGCCCATTAAAACTTTAGCAATAATTTTTCTCACAAAAGTGGGCTCGAGACCCCTTTATCTCTCCTATGTAACAATAGGATAGGTGGTAGTGTTTAATTGATCAGAGGTGATGTCAACAATCGCCCAATGGGAGTGTGACACATGGAATCCATATTTGGAATTTTTGGGCGCATGAATGGCATTTTTTTGAGTGACACATGTCATTAATCATAGGACGACATGTGGCATAGGTGACGTTAGTGTGACATCATGTTGCTGATTGAAGCTTAAAGGTTTATTAAGGTGCACAAAGTGGAAGCGCCAAGTAGCAGAAGCCGATACATGTCAACACTGACATGGAAGAACAACAACAAATGAGAATGAGGTTGGGAGGACCCCATTGACAGTGCATCCCGCAAGTACAAGCCCAAAAGATAAGTTAAAAGGTGCATAAAGAGAAAGTGTGGTGAGAAAAAGAGTGGGGACACATCGACATTAACATCAAGGCATTACGGAAACCAATCAGAAGTAAAGGATGGTAGTCCCCACGAGACACATCCACTTGACGACATGAACTTGGAGGTTTATAGAATGGCACAAATAAAAAGTGCTTGTCTTGGGAGATCTCGGCTTAGCACCAGGACACAATTTTTACCGAGATTTTTCACATTGGAAGACGAAGGTCGCAACTGTGTTAATAAAGATAAATAAGCTCGTGGAGGGCGTAAAAAAAGCTAAAGGGTTTAGTGCATAAAAGGCTTATCCAAAGGTCACAAGCATCGTTTTTATGGTGGAAAAAGAAGGAAGAGCCAACGAAAAAGGGGTTTAAGCTAAAAATGACAGAACTATTAGTTTTGGCAGTAGAATTGGCAGTTAAGCCAAAGTTAACAAACTAATAAAAATAACGAAGCTCTGCTAAAACCTGTAAAAGGACATAATTGCTAAAATAAGGATATTGATCAGTTTAACTTGTAGAAAAGGATGATCAGGGTAAAAAAACTTGATGAAAACAATCAGAGGAAATTTTGTGAAAAAGAAAAAGGAGAAAACATGGTTTCATGCAACAATACAAGAAAATCTAAGAGGCTAAAAATATGAAGTGAAATTATATATAAACAGGTGTAGGCAAGAAGGTTTAAGTAGGTGAATGAAAGTTTATATGGATAATTGTGTGAGGTATTGGTGATTGAGGAGGAATTTGTTTTACTTTGAAAAAATAAAAGGCATTCATGGATCTGGTATGAAAATGGATGAAAGATGAACCAGTGAGTGTCAAGCAAGTTGTAGCTTGTAGATCATGGGTTGGTGCTCCTTCCAATGGGTGCTGGTGAATATTTGGGGTTGTAGTTTCATTTAGTGGTAGTTGTTAAATTATGGAGTTGTAGTTGTATGTTGGTTGTAGCCAGAGAATTGCAACAAAAAGTTGTAGCTTGCCTTGTGAATGAATTAAAGAGTAGTTTTGAAGTATTTACTTATTCTTTGTGTGTTCCATTGCGATTGTTGATAGTTTTCCTTGTCATGATAATTTCAATTAATTGTTGAAGAACTTAATGGTGTCCTGGTGTTCTAGCACTAAGTGAAAGAAAGTTTTAAATTGGTAAAATATCTACAATACTGATTCATTCAATATTGTCTTAGTTTCCAACAATTGATATTAGAGCCAAGTTTTATTCAAATCAGTTTAATAGTTGGAAGAAATATCGAGGACCATTGTGAACGAAGAAGGAGGATTTACTAGCACGGTACCTATGTTCAATGGAAAAAATGATGTCTTTTGGAAAGTAAGGATGAATACCTACATTTAATCACGTGGAGATGATGTGTGGGATGTTTTGGAAGAAGAATATCAAAAGCCTCCAACAGTGATCACCAAAGATAAAAATATGGAGTTCACATGCAATGCTAAAGCAATGAATGCCTTGATTGCTGGCCCACCATAACCAAAGTTTGTCAAGGTAATCGACTCCACATATGCCAAATATATTTCAGACAAGATGAGAAGTTGCTAAGAAGGTGACAACAAGGTAAAGAAAGCTAAAATCCAAGGATTTAGGATGCAATTTGAGTCTTTAAGTATGCATGATGATGAAGATATTGCAAAGCATTTTTTAAGAGTCGATAAAGTTGTCAACACCATAAGATGGATTGATGAGAACCTAAATGAAGCTGTTATAGTTCAAAAAACTATTAATATATCTTCCTAAGAGGTTTAATCCCAAGGTTTCAGCCATTGAAGAAATGACCAATTTGAACTCTCTCACTCTAGATCAATTACTTAGTTTACTTACTGCCTATGAGATGAGGATTTACAAAGGGAGGGTGGAAACAAAAGAATCAACCTTTAAAGAAGAAAATAAGTGCAAGGATGAGCATGATGACTCATGCTATGAAACACATGAATAGGAATCTAACTTTGTAAGGAAGCTCAAGCGAGGATCAAGAAAGTATAAAGGTAAGCTACCCTTTAAGTGTTTTAATTGTGGCAAAGTTGGTTACTATGCATCAAAGAGTCTTGAAAAGAAGAAGAAATATTATGATCCTAAAGAAATATTCAAGAAAGTTCAAAAGGATAGAAAGAAGGCTAAGAAGAAGGTTTTTTATGTTTAAGAGGAGAGCTCCTCAGAAATTGAACCCAACCAATCCTCAGACGAGGACAAAGATCATGAGATCCCTAAAGAATTTATGCTGATGGCCATAAAAAATCTGCAAGTCAAGGCTATTAAATCTGATGAGAAAGAGGGAGAAGTAGACCATGAAGGAGAACTGATAAGTGCATTTGAGGAAATAGAGAGGTCGAGGAACAAAAATAAAACCATGAAGGAGTTTTTGGTAAAAGAAAATTCTAAAGCTTTCGAGCCATTTATTTTGCTAATATAAGAGGGCAAGAAGATTTAGGATTCTTTGAAGCAACAACTGAATGAAAAGGGACACGCATGTGAAAGGATGTAAGGAAAAATCATGTTGCTAAAGGAGTTGGAGAAGGCTAAAACACAACTTAGTTTCAACCAAAAATTTGGAAAAGGGATTGAAGATTTAAATGAAGTATTAGAAGCACAACGATTCTCTAAAGATTGTAGTGGTCTTGGATTTGAAGTTGAGTCCAGTGTAACAGTTGAATTAAAGGGCCAAAAACAAATTACTTTTTTTCCAACAACAAGTGAAGGGACTTTACATCAACAAAAGGAGATTATGTAACCCAAGAAAAATCAACAACAAAAAAAGTAAAACGCTGGCCAAGAAAATCATGTTTCTCAGAATTTAGCCCAACACAAAAGGATAACTTTCATGTATATTGACATCTTCCCAGGAATTTGTTTCACATGCACAAACTATGACCATAGAGCAACAAATTACAAAGTGAATATTTCCTACAAGCAACTCAGATCCAGAAGAAGATTTCAGTAGAGAAAAAGAAGACCTAGGTATAATAATTCTTTTTCTCCTCTGAATTATCTTGTGCAATGTTTTAAATGTCAAAATTTTAGGCATATAACAATCAATTGCAGACTTAAGGAGAAGAAGACACAACTAGTTATTGTCTATATTAAACAAAACCCCAAATCTATAATGAAAAGGAGAAATCAGAGCAATGTGATATTACTTTGTATGCTTAGAATGAATGAAGGGAGCCATTAGTATGTCGACAATGGCTATTCAGGCACATGTTAGGAGACAAAAGGAAGTTTTTGACATGAAAACTAGTTAATAAAGGTATTGCGACTTTTGGAAACAACCCTCCAAGAAAAATAATTGCAAAAGGTGTGGTCAGTCTATTGAATGACAAAGGTAAATCCAAGAATGTTTTATATGTTGATGGGCTGAAGCATAACCTACTTAGTGTATCTCAAATGTGTGATCAAGGCTATGATATGATTTTTAAAGCCAAAAAATGTCAAATCAAAGCTACAAACATAGGTGAGATAGTTTATGAAGTTGTGAGAACAAATAATAATGTCTATGTGCTCAAAGAAAAGACAAAGAAGTGCTACTTTTCAAAGATTGATGAAATTTGGATGTGGCATAAAAGACTCGGACATATGAATTTTGATCAAATAGTCAAGCTGAGCAAGAAGAACATTGTCAAGGATTTTCCGAGGCTATCAAAATGAGGGAATACAATTTGTAAATCTTGCCAACCAGGAAAAAAAATATCAAGTTCCATTCAGGGCAAAGGAGAACTCATCATCAAATCCATTGCAGCTGGTACACATGGATATGTGTGTACCATCAAGAACACAAACACCCACGGATAAAATATACTTTATGCTAATAATTGATGATTTTAGCAAGATGACGTGGGTTTCCTTCCTTAGAGAGAAATCACAAGCTTTTGAGAAGTATAAAGAATTCAAACCTATGGCTAAGAATAAAAATGATTTCATAATCAAAAGCATAAGGTCAGAAAATGGAGGTGAATTTAAGTATTAGGGGGTTTACGTAATGCATTATATTAGATATCATTTTGGGATTCAACTGCGTTAAGTAACTCATTCACGTATGACCATTTCCATGAGAGGTAGTCGTAATTGACTAATTTCTGATGATTTTTGAATAGTTCACTTAGCACTCATTGCATCGGGTGATGCTCATAGGGGTGAAGAAGTGGGATTGAAACTAGTGAAATGAATCACATAGCATCAATCATAACTTTCAGGGCTTGCACTCGGTAACCAAGACTTCCCAGGAGGTCATCCATCCCAGATCGCCTATGGCTCAAGTGCGCTTAACTGTGGAGTTTTCCCCACAATAAAGCCCACTTAGCTTGCTACCCCATTTGCAAAACCTTAGCAAGTATTGTGCCTCATGAAACATTCAAGAAGATATCCCTTCAATTTTTTTGAATTTAAGTATTAGTGGGTTTATGCAGTGCATTATATTAGATATCATTTTGGGATTCAATTGCGATAAGTAAGTCATTCACGTATGACCATTTCCATGAGAGGTAGTCGTAACTGACTAATTTCTCATGATTTTTGAATAGTTCAGTTAGCACTCATTGCATTGGGTGATGCTCACAGGGGTGAAGAAGTGGGATTGAAACTATTGAAATGAATCACACAGCATCAATCATCACTTCCGGGGCTTGCACCTAATAACCAGGACTTCCCAGGAGGTCACCCATCCCAGATCGACTATGGCTCAAGCGCGCTTAACTGTGGAGTTTTCCCCACAATCAAGCCCACTTAGCTTGCTAACCCCTTTGCAAAACATTAGCAAGTATTGTGTCTCATGAACCATTCAAGAAGAGATCCCTTCACTCTTTTTGAATTTAAGTATTAGGGGGTTTATGCAGTGCGTTATATTAGATATCATTTTGGAATTCAACTGTGTTAAGTAAATCATTCACGTATGACCATTTCTGTGAGAGGTAGTCATAATTGACGAATTTCTCATGATTTTTGAATAGTTCACTTAGCACTCATTGCATCGGGTGATGCTCACAGGGGTGAAGAAGTGGGATTGAAACTAGTGAAATGAATCACATAGCATCAATCATCACTTCCGGGGCTTGCACCCAGTAACCAGGACTTCCCAGGAGGTCACCCATCCCAAATTGCCTATGGCTCAAGTGCGCTTAACTATGGAGTTTTCCCCACAATCAAGCCCACTTAACTTGCTACCCCATTTGCAAAACCTTAGCAAGTAGTGTGCCTCATGAACCATTCAAGAAGAGATCCCTTCACTCTTTTTGAATTTAAGTATTAGGGGATTTACGCAGTGCATTATATTAGATATCATTTTGGGATTCGCTTCAACATAATTTGATGAATTTTGCAAGAAGAATGCAATCAAAAGGAAGTTTACAATAGAAGCAACTCCCCAACAAAATGGTGCATCAAAGGTATCAAACAGATCAGTGCAACAATTAGCCAAGCCATGATGAACGAAAGGAATGTTCATCAATGGATTTGGGCAGAGCTATTCATACAACAATAGTTATCCTCAATAAAGCTCATTTTATACTAAATAATGAGAAACTCCCTATGAGAAGTGGTATGGTAGACCTATAATAGTTAAGTAATTCACGATTTTTGATAGTAGATGTTATATCAAGCGAAATGATGAGAAACTTGGCAAGTTCGATGCAAGAGAAAATGAAGGTAATTTTCGGGGATATTCATACAACAACAAAGGATATCAATGTTATAAAAAGAAAACCAAGATTGTTGATTGTATTGATGTCAAAGTGGATGAATACATTGATCATGAAGAAAAAAACCTATAAAATGCAATGTTAATGAACCAATCAACATTGGTGAAGAGTATGTTGAGGCAGGTGCAAAAGAGGATGATGAAGAACCCTCTAGTCCTCAAGCCAAAGATCCTTTAAGGTATGTACAAAAAAAACACCTAGTTGATCAGATTATTGGTGAATTAAATTTTGGTGTGCAGATAAGAAGAAAGCTGCTAACTCCCCCTGTGTAAGTGAATGTTGCCCTGATATCTACAAAGGAACCAAAGGATGTTGTACAATCCAGTCGAGATCAACATTGGTTAAAAGCTACGAATGAAAAATTGGACCAAATAGAGAAAAATTAGACTCGAGAACTTGTTCCAAGGCTTGCTAAGAAGAATGCCATTAGCACAAAGTGGGTTGATCATGGAGAAGTGGTAAGAAATAAGGCTAGATTGGTATGCAAAGGATATGCACATATAAAAGGACTGAAATTTCATGAAACTTTTGCTCTTGTTGCTATATTAGAAGTAATAATAATGTTTTTGGCATTTTCTTTCTTTAAGAAATTAAAAATATATCAAATGGATGTGAAATATGCCTTTCTCAATGGAGAACTATAGGAGGAAGTGTACATAGAGCAACCAGAAGGTTTTCAACTGAAAAAGAAGCCAGATTATGTTTGAAGACTCAAGAAGGCCTTGTATGATCTCAAGCAAGCACTTAGAGATTGATATTGCAAGCAAGATAGTTACTTTCTCAAGTGTGGATTCAAAATAGGTGTAGCTGATAGCAACTTATATGTCAAAGCAAAGGATGTCAAACTTATTGTGGTGGTTGTATGTGTTGATGACATTATCTTTGCCATTGATTCAAATTGGTTGACCAATAAATTTGCAGCTGATATGAAGACCGAATTCGAGATGTCCATGCTTGGAGAGATTTCCTACTTCCTTGGATTGCAATTTTTTCATACCCCCAAAGGAATTTTTATCTCCCAAAGCAAGTATCTCAAAAAAGTGTTGAATACATTTGGCATGGAAGAATGCTCTTTAGTGAGCACACCAATGTGGACATGTTGCAAACTTAGCAAGATGGATGAATCTCTAGTAGTGAACCAAGATTCATATAGATCTATTATTTGCAACCTCTTATATTTGACAACATGAAGACTAGACATCATGTAGGTTGTTTCTCTAGTTGGAAGATTCCAAGTAGCTCCCAGACAAATACATCTACTAACATCCAAGAGCATTATTAGATATCTCAGAGCAACAATGGATTATGGACTATGGTACCCCAGAGGTAAATATTTTTCATTAACTGTTTATATCGATGTTGATGGGAAAGGTGATGTAGATGATCAAAAAAGCACAAGTGGTTGTGCTTTATTTCTTGGAGAATGTCTCATTTCATGGTTGAGAAAGAAGCAAGCATCCATTTCCTTATCTACAACTGAAGCAGAATATATTGCAGCAAATCTTGTTGTAATCAACTTTTATGGATGAAGTAGACCTTACAAGATTTACAAGTGTTTCGTGATCAACTTATTACCATTATTTGTGATAACACAAGTGAAATATTCATGTCAAAAATCTAGATTTCACTCCAAGATAAAGCATATTCCAATCAAGTATCACTTCTTGAGAGAGCATGTTGCAAATCAAAATGTGAAGTTGGAGTATGTTCCTACAAAAGAACAAGTTGCTGATATTTTCACCAAGCCACTTCCTATAGAAAAAATTGAGTATTTGAGGAAAATATTAGGAGTTGTCCCTCTTACCTCCCTACACTAGCTCTTCCTTCAAAAGCAAGAAAGAAAACTGTTGTATTTTAAGCACATCAAGATCAAGATGCCAGGTCAACAAGATCAACATGACAGAGAAAAATTGTTGATAGGAGGAGCGTGGTGACAGGGGGAGAATGTTGGTGTCTTTGGAATTGATTTCAAAGGGGAGAGATACATGGAGAGATACATGGTAATAAAAAAAAGGGGGGGGGAGAGATACATAAATGATCAAACAAAAATAAAAGGGGAGGTAATTGGTGAACGAGAGGTGTTAGTGATCAAGCAACGACAAGAGACACAACATGAAAGAACAACATTAGCATCACATCAAAAAAAGAAACAAAGCATAAGAAAAGTGAATCTCAGGGGGAGCAATACTAAAAAAACAATCATACTTGATGAGGATGTTTTGTTTGATTTAGGTGTTTCCATCAATGCGAAAGGGGGATAATGTTGGAAATATGTTGTTATTGATGTCAACACATGGTAACAGGGTGTCAATTGATGTCAACACATGGAAACATGGTTTCAATTGATGTCAACACATGGAAACAGGTTGTCAATTGATGTCAACAAATGGCACATGTGTAAGAACTAGAAGCAAGAGAAACATGGTGAAGAATGTTGTAGAGACTTTAGAGCTAGTTCTAGAGTAGCAGATCACCTCAGATATAGATGGAATCCACCTAGATGTATAGATATTTGGAAGATATTTCCAGTGGTATACAGAACTCTGAAAATGGCCTCTCAGATCAAAAGATAGATCAAGTCAAAGGTTAGCAGAGATAAAATAGGTTAGAGATGCCTTTGATGCATAATTAAGTTTGACAAAGCAGACAAACCCATCTAAAAATTTAGCGAAGAAACAAAAAATAAGCACTGGGCTGACTTGGCATGAAAACAAAACTACAGAGAGGCTTCCCATTTGTTTCAAGCAAAGCTCACCTGATAGCTTGGCCTGAAAGGAGAATCTCGACAAAGATACCCCGATAGTTGTTAATAAGCACTTAAACAAACTGAGTGGGATAAATCCAAAAGGTGATGCCATCCCAACAGACTTACCCTGACGGGTGCACCTTAGAGGTTTGCAAAGGGTACATAAGGTTATGCGCCAGGGGACAAGCGCCAAGACACAAAGGTCGAGAGGGTGGACATGGAAGTAAACAATGCAGTGGGAAGAAGTTCATTGATGAAAGGCTTAAACGGGGGGCTCCTGTTAGAGTCGGCCTTGTCAGTATTCCGTTAGAGATAAAAACTCTGTTTGCATTTCATTTTTTAGGTGTCTCGCTCCATTCACTCAGCTGCATTCCGCTAGGGGCATGCCATAATCTGATGGAAGGGCCTTATCATTCATTCCCCTCATGTCTTGTACCTGCTGGCTTAGGTCTTTTCATCAATGTGTATTAAAGTCCATGACAGTCCATGTTTGATATTTTAATGGACGAGAGTCATTTCTATCATTAAGTCTGAGGATTAGTCATTTGGTCTTCAAACAATGTCCAATAAAGCCAGCAAGGCCAGATGGAGGCTCTTATAAAGTTGTGATTCAAAGATTTTCATCGTCATATCGATAGATTACGACTGTTCTTCAAAACTCTGTTTTGAAGAAAAGTCAACAGTTTGTCATTTGTAATAATTTTCAAAAGTTTCTCAGTGGATTTCTCCAAGCGCAGCCCTAGTCTCCTTAGTCAAATTCCATGTCGGCTACCCCTGCAAAAAATTTCCAAAAATTTCATCATTTTAGTCAAAGAAATCAAAAGGAAGTGTGAAAAGCAGAGTTGTATTAATTGTGAAAAAGTGCCAAAGTGAAAACATTACAAAATGGGTTTTGGAGAAAGAAAAAATCAAATCCAACTCTTGCAAGATATTTCTCCAAGTATATAAATCATTTGTACCAAGTTACATTCATGAAATCTTATAGCAAAGTCGAATTTGGAGGTTGAAGAACAAACCACAGTTTGAAAGGCCGTGACTGTGTTAAAGGTTGGAGTGCGGTGCACAGGTGGAGGAGCGCGGCGCACTGGAAGCGCGCGACACACTGGGGATTTCCGCCCAGTGTTAATTTGAACGGGCGCGACGCACATAGAGGGCGCGACGCACTGGGTTCTTGGCGCGGCGCACACAGTTCAGAGCCCGAAATTGTGTCAAATCTTTTCAAATTGCTCATCCCTTGCGTGGAGTTGTCAGGTAGGGCCTTCTATTTTGACATTGCTTCAGATTTTATGATAAGAGATGGTGGTGTAAGGGTGAATAAAGGTTGAAACAAAAATTCATACCCAACACAAACAAATTTTCTGCCAGGGTTTTAGAGCTCACAGTTTTGTCACCAAGGACTCTCCTCCTTCCCCATTCTCCCTTGTTGCCTCATTTCCTACCCCCCCACCAAGTTGATCAATCCTACATTACATTCAACATCCCAAAACCCTAGCCCTTATTAAAATCTCCTCAACCCTATATAACTAATCCCAAACCCTAAACCTTATTCCCATATATAAAATCCCCCTCCTCTCCCTAATTAAAATTATCCCAATAATTCTCATTCCTCAATATTGTTTCCCCTTCCTAACAATCCCTAACAGTCCCTGTTGCATTTGTTTTTTCCCTTGGTGGCAGAAATTGAAATACAACACCAAAAAGAGCAGTTCAAGCATAGTTCATACACAACAGTCATCTTGTCTTCAAGGTATTTTGTATAGCAGTCATGGCATCTGAGCATTCATCGGACTATGAGGTGGAAACCCAAAGTGACTCTCCCGTGGAAGAACAGGCACCCCAGAGGCCTCATAAAAGTGGCAGACATGTTAGAGAAGAACCGACCACCCTTACAGAATTGCAGGCCTGCCCTCTTGCTATGTCCTGTTTTCAGCATCAGTCATGCTATGAGTTTTGTCAAAAGGTGGCTAGTGTCCAATTTCATCATGAGTTGGCTCATCTTTTTGTGCTGCACTTGCACAGAGATCAAGCTATCTTGGATGGTGTCACCTTCACACTTACACCAGAATCTGTCTCATTAGCAACCGGTATACCGAACATTGGTGAACCATGGCACAAGAAATAAAAGATTGACCAGTAGCATTATGAGCCATACATCAAAACCAGTTTCTTAAGGTAGCTCAAAAGAGTCTTTCCATTCCGGTATCTGAAGATGAATATGCTCCACTAATGAGATTGATTATGCAATATTTCAGCTGTGAGGGACGATTCTCTCGTCTTTATGCTTACCACATCAGGTTGCTCATGCATTTCACCAGGGTACGGATGATGAACATTCCGTATTTCATTTGCCGGAACATAGAGATGATGACCACCGTTATACAACGCAAAACACCTTAGCAGCAACTTAACAGTGTCTATCATTTTGCTCTTATTAAGATTTTGGTGGTTCATTAGCTTGGATTGCAGGGCATCACTTGGGATGATTTCATCTCGCGTGATTTCTTCGGAGCTTCACGGGGAGTATCAGAGGTTAAGCATGAGGGTTAACCTTCTCATCGGTAGGAGTGCCATGAGACTGCTAGTGTGCCGGTTTTCATCACATATCAGAAAGGCACCAGACGTTTGTTTGCAGTGGCAAAGCGAGTGTTATCTCCACCCGGGGTGGAAGGGGCCTCGCTTCCTCCATCAGCATCACAGGAACAGGACATAGGTAAGGAGCCAATGCATGATGAGGGGCCATCAGGTGAATGAGAGACCGAATTCGTTCTCCTTCATGATGATGATACAGATACAGATCCGCAAAGTGCACAGCTTAAAGAGATCATCCAGGAGCAACAAACAGAGATTCAAGCCTTGTCCCTTGATTTGGAAAGAGCCAAATGGAACATGAAATATTTGGAGTAGAGGAAAAAACAACTTGAGGATCAGCAAGCGATCATGGAGCTACAAAACATTCATGAGCATCGCCAAGCTGCACAAAGGAGAAGAGTTGAGCTCACGTCATTGGAGCAAGAGATTAATGAGGATCGGGAGGCCAATCTCGAGAGAGTTAACATGCACTTAGAAAGGCTGTTGGACAAGGCTGACAAGGACCATGCATTGCTGAGACACATGGGTTTCCACTATATGGCGCGAAACAAAGTGTGCAAGGCCCGAATCAGGAATTTGAAGGTGAAATTGAGGAAGGCAATCAAGAAGCAAAAGAGGAAAAGGGAGCTCGATCGACTTCAGATATTGGCCGAAGCCTCTTTGGCCCAGCATAACACTTGATAAGGAAGCTCCAGCCCAAATTTCAAGAAATTTGGGGCATTTTTGGTATTTTTGGAAATTTTTGTGCAAAAAACAGGGTTTTTCTCCCTATGCGCCGCGCCACGTGGCGCACGCTTACAATAGGAGGCTCCAAATGAAAAAAAGTTTATAGTTTTGGATTTTTCATGGAAAATCATGAATTTTGGTGCATGGCCAAGAAATTTGGGCAAGTTTTGAGTCCTCAAGAGGTCAAAAACACCCTAAAAATGACCTCTCTGCCCCTAATTTCACACACAGGAAGCAGTCTTGGGAGATTGAGGTTTTGGAGGGGAAAATGGGCACCAAATTCAGAAATTCCACTTGGGTTGGAAAGTAGACAGGCATGGCTTTCCAACAAGAATACTTAAGCTCAATTTGGACTTTAGAAGGTGCCTCAAAACCAGCTCCAAAGTGGCGCGACACATACAATTTTTGGCGCGACGCATAGAGACCCAAAGGCCAAAATCACTCCCGCTCCGCGAGATTTCGATTCGCAATTTTCTCCAAGTGGGCCTGCTCATTTACAATACATTTTTCCTGGCATCAAAGGCAAAGTTTAAAAAACATTTTTGGCTTCTATCCAAGTGGCCAAATGAAGGCGAACAACCACCCAAAAAATCTACACTAATATTTGCTTTTTTCTAATTGGTCCTCATAGAAAGTTAAATGTAGCTGTTGATGGTTGGATCTTCATTTCCTGGGTTGATCGAATTTCTCATGGAAAAGCTTATTTATTGTATTGAGAGTCATTTTGTAAAGGGTTGGAATTTCTGGGAAACTATGGGAGAGAAACCCGGTCACTTACTGTACATTTTGACAGAGAATTAATGAAAGGTTGCAGCTCTGGTTCATGAGATTCCTGTGGCATGAGTTTAGCAAATGTATCTTCTTTATGTTTCATATGTATTTCGTTATGTTTCATATTTTCATTCATATTTTTTTCCAGTGAAAGCTTTCTAAGTAAAAAAGGTAAAATTCAGTGTACTGCTCTGCCTTGGGATAGTTTTCACGTTCTATGTTTTCTTCTGTTGAAAAGGATTCATGTATTTATGCCCTTTTCACACTCTTAAACAATCTCTCCACTTCATATTATTTCAAATCTAATTGCTAGAATTTTCGCCTGTCTTGCCTCACGAAATAATCTGCGTCTTTGAGTTAAATTCTCTCCTCATGCTGTTCCTTGGCCCCACACATCCCAGAAAACTCAGTCATTCATCAAAATACCTCTATCATATTTATTTACCTAGCCTAAAATCAGTATTCATTTTTTGAGTCATCTCAGACCCTATTGTTTATTTTCCTGAGTGTGACCCGGAGAGAGCCCTCTCCTGTTCTGGTAGGGCTAGCTACCACACTGAGCGTGGTTTGTGGTTACCTTGAATTTTGCCTTCCTTCAGCCTAAGGCAGATTTAGGCCCTAACATAGTGGCGACTCCACTGGGGAACGAAATTGTTTGTTTGTTAGTCTTCTCCGTTGTGTAAACGACAGGCTTAACCTACGAACACCCCATACTTCTGATAATTCTAAGCTTCCGGATGATAAGTTTAGGATTTGATAGGCTGAGTAAGTTGTTCATGTCCTTCTGATTTTTTCGAAAATAGCACGTTGGCTTCGAGACGATATACCAGAGCCAATCCAGATCCAGATCCTCCTCATATCTACGAAAACCCCAATTTGATTCCAAGACTCCTTCGTCAAGAGAGCACTATAACTCCCGTGTTCAAATCCCATTCATGTCCTGACATTTTTGAGTATCTTGAAGAGCTTGAGTTTGATGAGCGGTTTGAAATATCATTGTTCGAGACCAAATCCGAAAGGGCTGTTGACTCTACTGTCCCCAATCCACAGTTTCTTGTAGACCTAGAAACTGAAAGGGCTAACCGGTCAATTGATAATTATATTGCGACACAACTTCAAACTCAAATTGTTAATTCCCTACAAACTGCACACACCCATCCAACACCTCCAAGACCAAACCCACCAAGAGTGATGGCTGCCCGTTTTGCACCTCTTGTGCTGCCTCAAGTTTTAGATGACATGCCTGCAGATTATCAAAGCAAAATCCCTTTGTTTGATGGTGCTCCTAACAACACTACCGCTCAACAACATGTGGACAGAATGGCATATTTCTGTGACCTTCATGAGATTAATGCAGAGAATGTGACAATGAGACTCTTTGTACAGACATTTGCCGGTGAAGTTAGGAAATGGTTCAGAGGTTTTCCTGCTGCACGTATCACTACCTTGGCTGAACTGAAAATACAATTTTTAACCGCTGGGAAGTAACAAAGAATCCTCTTCAAATTCTGGCTGAATATGAGCAGATCAAACGAAATGCTGGTGAGTCGGTCCAAGACTACTGCATTAGATTCAATTCCGTTTATAATGAAATTCCTGATCATCTAAGGCCACCTGTGGGACTAGCCATGATGAAATTTCCGGATGGTTTTGATGCTGACATGGCTTATCAACTAAGAGAAAGAGAGCCGACCACAATGGAAGACATGCAGAAAATCGCGGTCAGTGTTGAAGGAAATCTGTTGTCCAAGAGGGCTAGAGCAAAAGAAGAAAAGAAGATCACAGTCAAGGAAGAGTCTTCCTCGATGGATCAATTACTCAGGAAGGTAGAGCAGATGCTTGAAAGGGTGAAACTTGATAAACCTGAGCCACAAGTTAGAAATTCTAACTTCCGTGGCCAGCAGCAGCCACAATATAGGATAAGGCAGAGAGATCAACGAGCCCAAGATTAGACAACACAACAGCCAGTACAACCACCTCTGCAGCAAAATTTTGTGAATGGACCGGATTCTGATGAGGAAGGGAAGGTAATAGGGGAAGAGAACCACTTCTTTACTCCGGATGATTTTCCTACTTACATTACTGAAGAGGAGGAGTATGTGGAAAGGTCAGCTGCACATAAAGATGCATATTTCATTCTAGCAAGTGACATAGTTTTAGAAGAAGAATCAGAGGAGTATCAAAGAGGCTATATGAATGCTCTGTCCACTCAGCAGCGGCAATATTCACTTAGAAACAGAGATGTGCTAGTTAACCCAATTCAGAAGAGGAAGGAATTTTCGACATCAAAGAATGATTCGTCAGTTGCACAAAAGAAAGGCAAAGAGGCACTTGGACCT
Organism: Pinus tabuliformis; assembly: GCA_031772625.1. Lineage (NCBI taxonomy): Eukaryota > Viridiplantae > Streptophyta > Pinopsida > Pinales > Pinaceae > Pinus > Pinus tabuliformis. The sequence continues at coordinate 164,873,223 of CM062815.1, read as the reverse complement.
GACAACAACAATTCACCATCAGCAGAAAAATCAAATCAGCAAATTGTATCAAGAGAAAAGGAGAGGAAAGAAGTCCCGATCAAAGAGATAGAAAAGACTTCCGTCTTTAATTTAGAGAATGAAATTTCTAAATTGAAGGTATCCATTCCCTTGACTGAAATAATGAAGAACAACAATTATAGAGGGCAGGTTTATAAAATTTTAAACTGTGATCCAATGTCTGATATGGTGAATGTCGAAGATGATCAACCCGAAATGATTTTTGGGCCAGCATTGAATGGTGAGTCTCCAGATAATGATGTGCCACCTTTTTATATCAGTTTAATATTGCATGATTTTGTGTTACACAATGCCATGTTCGATTCCGGAGCTTCTCACAATCTCATGCCCAAGGCTATCATGGATAAGCTGGGTTTGGACGTCACCCGGAAATACCATGATCTCTATTCGTTTGATTCCAGCAGAGTGAGATGTATGTGGCTTATCAAATACTTGGTTGTAAGTCTGGATCAAATCCCAGTGAAGAATGTTTTGATGGATATTGTGGTAGTAGATATTCCTCCCAGGTTCGGCATGCTTCTTTCCAGGCCTTGGGTAGCAAAATTGAAAGGGACATTACAACTAGATTTCTCCTATGCAACAATTCCAGTGTTTGGTCAAATGGGAAGACTGTATCAGGAACAAAAAATGAAATACATGATTACAAGCAAGGAGAGACCCATTAATCATCCAATTAATTATGTACATACAGATCTAGAGTCTTTTGTTTTGTATTCCGATAGTTTTAATGATGTAAATAGTTAGTTAGTTGAAGCAGAAAGTATTCCAGAAATAGTAGAAAATTTCACAGAAGTTTTGAAGAAAGAAGGACGAGAACAGTAAAACACCGTTGAGAAATCAGCTGAAGGTAACGGACAACAAGCAGGAAAAACAGAGCCAACATGATTTCGACACTTGGAAGAAGAGGAAGAAGGTTTGTGGACCATGGATTTCAACGGTGCAGTGGGGAATGATGGTGCTGGAATTGGTATTTGGGTACGCAGTCCTTTCTCCGCCATGAACAAGGTGCCTAGTAATGTGTGGGTATGCTCCTACAAATTAGCTTTTGATTGTTCGAACAATGAGACTGAGTATGAAGCTCTGATTGCTGGCCTAAAGATTCTAAGAAAGCTGAATGCTAAGAGGATTGCAGTATATGGCGACTCCGAATTGGTGATTAAGCAGGTCAGAGGCGAATATCAAGCAAAGCATCCTCGGATGCGAGCTTACCAGAATGCAGTCCTAGACATCCTGAAATTGTTTTCAGAATATACCTTGACATGTGTGCCTCGTGTTCAAAACAACATTGCTAATGCTCTTGCTAAGGCAACCAGTAGTTTGAAGATTCCAATGAACTCCAGTAATAAATTTGAAATCCATGTCAAGCATCATCCGACTGTCCCCAAAAATCAGAGATATTGGCAAGTTTTCCAAGATGATGAGGAGATTGATGATTTTCTGCAAAACAAAGGAAAGTTCAAAGATATCTCAATTGATGAAGAAAATGATGATGGCAAAGATGAGGTGCAGATCAATCAAATGGACGTGTTGCAGCTAAAGGATAACATTATTCCTAAAGGCTTGATACCTTTAGAAGAACTCTTTGATCAAGATGACGTAGCCCGCAAACCAACATTGCAACCAACAGAGAAGGGTGTTGAAGAGGTCAATATCGGAACAACTGCTAATCCTAAAATGGTAAAACTGTCTAAAGCATTGCCACAAAAGATGAAAGCCAAATATATCAGTTTGCTGTCTTCATTTGCTGACGTGTTTGCTTGGGAATATTCTGACTTGAAGACATATGATACCAATATAAGTCAGCACACTATACCCATTAAGCCTAATCAGAAACCTTTTAGACAGAAGTTGAGAAGGCTAAATCCAAAATTGCTGCCATCAATTGAAAAGGAGATAAACAGGTTGTACAAATCAGGAATCATTGTTTCCATTAGATTTTCGGATTGGATCTCCAATTTGGTGCCCGTGCGGAAGAAGACAAGTGAGATTCGCTTGTGGATCGATTTTAGGAATCTCAATAAAGTTTCATTGAAAGATAACTATCCACTGCCCAAAATGGATCATATACTTCAGCAAGTAGTTGGAGCATCTCGTATGTCACTACTTGATGGTTATTCTAGAAATAACCAAATTTCTTTCCATGAGGATGACCGAGACAAGACAGCATTCACCACTCCGTGGGGAACTTTTCATTACACTAAAATGCCTTTTGGTTTAAAGAATGCGGGTGCCACCTTTCAGCGGGCAATGGACTTGGCTTTCGCAAATGAGAAGGATGTATTTTTGGTTGTATACCTTGATGATATGACGGTGTTTTCCAAATCTGATGCAGAACACATGTATCATCTGAAAACTGTCTTTCAAAAGTGCAGAAAATATGGTCTATCTCTGAATCTGAAAAAGAGATTGTTTGCCATGGAGGAGGGAAAACTACTTGGGCACATCATCTAAAAATATGGCATTCGTATCGATCCTGCACGTGTACAAGCTATTCAGCAAATCGATTTGCCCTGGAATAAGAAGGAGATTCAGTCCTTCAATGGTAAAATGAATTTTTTACGCTGCTTTGTACCTAATCTTGCTGAGCACCTAAGAGAGATCACAAACATGCTTAAGAAGGACATCTAAGTGAAGTGGACGGGGCTGTAAAATCTTTCAATTTAGTCAAATTGGCTCTTTCTTCAGCTCCAATTCTAATCAGCCCGAAATACACTCAGGATTTTATATTGTTTTCATTCGCTTCGGAGCATACTATAGTAGCGGTGTTGATGAAGAAAAGAGATGATCATGAAAGACCCATTGCTTTCTTCAGCCCAACTATAAGAGATGCAACCTTAAAGTACAACATCATTGAGAAGCAAGCCCTCACACTTGTGAAAGCATTGAAAGATTTTCGGGTATACATTCTGCATTCTCATATTTTGGCTTATGTTCCTAACGCTGCTGTCAAAGATGTTTTAGTGCAGACCGATCCGGAAGGAAGACGAGGCAAGTGGATTGCAGCTTTGTTGGAATATGATGTGGAGATAAAGCCCACAAAGCTGGTTAAAGGACAGGGATTGGCAAAGTTAATGGCCGAATCAAACTTGCATGCCTTAGACATAAATCTGATCGCTGCTATGTCCGATGAGAATGAGGAAGGTTCGTCAATTTAGGTATCTGAAATGTTTGCTCTTTCTCTGTGGTATTCAGACATCATATATGTGCTTCAAAATTTGTCACCACCACCCGGCATGACTAGAAACAAAGCTAGAACTCTCAAATTAAAGGCTGCCAAGTTTTGCATTCTAAATTCTGCACTTTATTGGAAAGATCCCGGTGGTGTTCTTTTGAATTGTTTGGTGGAAGAAGAAGCAAAGCAGGTCATGGAGGATTTCCATGAAGGAGATTGTGGTGGTCACCTTTTTTGGAAAACAACAGCAAATAAAGTTCTGAGAGTGGGATACTATTGGCCAACATTGTTTGCTGATGTATATAAGGTTGTCAAGAGCTGTCATAAATGCCAGATTTTTGAAGGAAGGTAGAAATTACAGCCTTTGCCACTTAAGCCCATTGAGGTGAGTGCCCCTTTTCAGCAATGGGGGTTGGATTTCATTGGTGAAATTCATCCCGCTTCTTCCGATCAGCATCGATGGATTCTCACAGCAACAGATTACTTCACGAAATGGATCGAAGCAATTCCCACCAGAAAAGCTACAGATGCGGTAATTATTTCATTCCTTGAAAATAACATCTTGTCTCGCTTTGGTTGCCCGAATAAGTTAATCACTGATAACGCAACAGCTTTCAAATCAAAAAGGATGGTAGAGTTTTGTCATAAATATCACATTATTTTGGGTCACTCAACTGCCTATCATCCGCAAGGCAATGGATTGGCGGAGTCCTCTAACAAATCTTTGGTCAACATCATTAAGAAGCTGCTGGAAATCAACAAGAAGAGCTGGCATAAGAAGTTGGTCAATGCACTTTGGGCAGATCGGGTTAGTCAGAAGAAATCCATTGGTATGTCCCCCTTTGAGCTTGTGTATGGAGTTGATGCCTTGTTTCCTACCTCTCTCGTAGCCCCGGTAGTCAAACTTCTTCAAGAAGCCAACAGTGAAGATGATCCTATGCAAAGAAGATTGAATCAAATGATCCATTTGCAACAGACCAGAGAAGAAGATTTCCAAAACACATCCAAGTTGCAGGAGAAGATTAAGAAAATTTATGACAGAAAAGCAAAGGTGGACAAATTTCAGCTAGATGATGTAGTGCTGAAGTGGGATGCAAGGAATGAGGAAAAGGGTAAGCACAATAAATTCGAGAATCTCTGGAAAGGTCCCTTCAAGATTGTAGCATATCGGGGTCAAAATGCCTTTCTTCTGAAGGAAATGAACGGGGAAGATTGTCTAGGAGGGCCGATCAATGGTCGGCTGCTCAAGCGGTACCACTTTTGAGTTGTTTCTACTATCTCCATTGTCACTGTAAATACCATTTTATTTCAGTTTTGGTTAGAGTTTGTCAAGTTAGTCTTCGAGTCATTTTAAGATCAAATTTGAGTCAGTTTTTTGGTCATTTTGGTTTCATAATTGAGTCAGGTTTTAGTCAATAAATGAGTCAGAGTCTTGTGTTGTTTGTCGAAATAATGACTCCATAGCCCAATGGACGAAGGCACTGTCTGCTCTCCCAAAGATCTGCCGTTCTTGGCACCTCCAAGGAGCTACCATCCCCCATTGGAGCCAATGTTAGAGTCAGTCTTGTCAGTCCTCCGTCAGAGATCAAAACTCTGTCCGCATTTCATTTTTTAGGTGTCTCGCTCCATTCACTCAGCTACATTCCGCTAGGGGCATGCCATAATCTGACAAAAGGGCCTTATCATTCATTCCCCTCATGTCTTGTACCTGCTGGCTTAGGTCTTTTCATCAATGTGTATTAAAGTCCATGATAGTCCATGTTTTATCTTTTAATGGACGAGAGTCATTTCGGTCATTAAGTCTAAGGATTAGTCATTTGGTCTTCAAACAATGTCCAATAAAGCCAGCAAGGCCAGAGGGAGGCTCTTATAAAGTTGTGATTCAAAGATTTTCATCGTCATATCGATAGATTACGACTGTTCTTCAAAACTCTGTTTTGAAGAAAAGTCAACAGTTTGTCATTTGTAATAATTTTCAAAAGTTTCTCAGTGGATTTCTCCAAGCGCAACCCTGGTTTCCTTAGTCAAATTCCATGTCGGTTACCCCTGCAAAAAATTGCCAAAAATTTCATCATTTTAGTCAAAGAAATCAAAAGGAAGTGTGAAAAGCAGAGTTGTATTAATTGTGAAAAAGTGCCAAAGTGAAAACATTACAAAATGGGTTTTGGAGAAAGAAAAAATCAAATCCAACTCTTGCAAGATATTTATCCAAGTATATAAATCATTTGTACCAAGTTACATTCATGAAATCTTATAGCAAAGTCGAATTTGGAGGTTGAAGAACAAACCACAGTTTGAAAGGCCGTGACTGTGTTAAAGGTTGGAGCGCGACGCACAGGTGGAGGAGCGCGGCGCACTAGGGATTTCCGCCCAGTGTTAATTTGAATGGGCGCGACGCACATAGAGGGTGCGACGCACTGGGTTCTTGGCGCGACGCACACAGTTCAGAGCCCGAAATTGTGTCAAATCTTTTCAAATTGCTCATCCCTTGCGTGGAGTTGTCAAGTAGGGCCTTCTATTTTGACATTGCTTCAAATTTTATGATAAGAGATGGTGGTGTAAGGGTGAATAAAGTTTGAAACAAAAATTCATACCCAACACAAACAAATTTGTTGCCAGGGTTTCAGAGCTCACAGTTTTGTCACCAAGGACTCTCCTCCTTCCCCATTCTCCCTTGTTGCCTCATTTCCTACCCCCCACCAAGTTGATCGATCCTACATTACATTCAACATCCCAAAATCCTAGTCCTTATTAAAATCTCCTCAACCCTATATAACTAATCCCAAACCCTAAACCTTATTCCCATATATAAAATCCCCCTCCTCTCCCTAATTAAAATTATCCCAATAATTCTCATTCCTCAATATTGTTTCCCCTTCCTAACAATCCCTAACAGTCCCTGTTGCATTTGTTTTTTCCCTTGGTGGCAGAAATTGAAATACAACACCAAAAAGAGCAGTTCAAGCACAGTTCATACACAGCAGTCATCTTGTCTTCAAGGTATTTTGTATAGCAGTCATGGCATCTGAGCATTCATCGGACTATGAGGTGGAAACCCAAAGTGACTCTCCCGTGGAAGAACAGGCACCCCGGAGGCCTCATAAAAGTGGCAGACATGTTAGAGAAGAACCGACCACCCTTACAGAATTGCAGGCTTGCCCTCTTGCTATGTCCTGTTTTCAGCATCAGTCATGCTATGAGTTTTGTCAAAAGGTGGCTAGTGTCCAATTTCATCATGAGTTGGCTCGTCTTTTTGTGCTGCACTTGCACGGAGATCAAGCTATCTTGGCTGGTGTCACCTTCACACTTACACCAGAATCTGTCTCATTAGCAACTGGTATACCGAACATTGGTGAACCATGGCACAAGAAACAGAAGATTGACCGGCAGCATTATGAGCCATACATCAAAACAAGTTTCTTAAGGCAGCTCAAAAGAGTCTTTCCATTCCGGTATCTGAAAGATGAATATGCTCCACTAATGAGATTGATTATGAAATATTTCAGCTGTGAGGGACGGTTCTCTCGTCTTTATGCTTACCACATCAGGTTGCTCATGCATTTCACCAGAGTACGGATGATGAACATTCTGTATTTCATTTGCCGGAACATAGAGAGGATGACCACCTTTATAGAGCGCAAAACACCTCAGCAACAACTTAACAGTGTCTATCATTTTGCTCTCATTAATATTTTGGTGGTTCATCAGCTTGGATTGCAGGGCATCACTTGGGATGATTTCATCTCGCGTGATTTCTTTTGAGCTTCACGAGGAGTATTAGAGGTTAAGCATGAGGGTGAACCTTCTCATCAGTATGAGCGCCATGAGACTGCTAGTGTGCCGGTTTTCATCACATATCAGAAAGGCACCAGACGTTTGTTTGCAGTGGCAAAGCGAGTGTTATCTCCACCCGGGGTGGAAGGGGCCTCGCTTCCTCCATCAGAATCACAGGAACAGGACAGAGGTAAGGAGCCAATGCATGATGAGGGGCCATCAGGTGAACGAGAGACCGAATTCGTTCTCCTTCATGATGATGATACAGATACAGATCCGCAAAGTGCACAGCTTAAAGAGATCATCCAGGAGCAACAAACAGAGATTCAAGCCTTGTCCCTTGATTTGGAAAGAGCCAAATGGAACATGAAATATCTGGAGCAGAGGAACAAACAACTTTAGGATCAGCAAGCGATCATGGAGCTACAAAAGATTCGTGAGCATCGCCAAGCTGCACAAAGGAGAAGAGTTGAGCTCACGTCAATGGAGCAAGAGATTAATGAGGATCGGGAGGCCAATCTCGAGAGAGTTAACATGCAATTAGATAGGCTGCTGGACAAGGCCAACAAGGACCATGCATTTTTGAGACACATGGCTTTCCACTATATGGCGCGAAACAAAGTGTGCAAGGCCCGAATCAGGAATTTGAAGGCGAAATTGAGGAAGGCAATCAAGAAGCAAAAGAGGAAAAGGGAGCTTGATCGAATTCAGATATTGGCCGAAGCCTCTTTGGCCTAGAATAACACTTGATAAGGAAGCTCCAACCAAAATTTCAAGAAATTTGGGGCATTTTTGGTATTTTTGGAAATTTTGTGCAAAAAACAGGGTTTTTCTCCCTGTGTGCCGCGCCACATGGCGCGCGCTTACAATAGGAGGCTCCAAATGCAAAAAAGTTTATAGTTTTGGATTTTTCATGGAAAATCATGACTTTTTGTGCATGGCCAAGAAATTTGGGCAATTTTTGAGTCCTCAGGAGGTCAAAAACACCCTAAAAATGACCTCTCTGCCCCTAATTTCACACACAGGAAGCAGTCTTGGGAGATTGAGGTTTTGGAGGGGCAAATGGGCACAAAATTCAGAAATTCCACTTGGGTTGGAAATTATATAGGAAGGGATTTCCAACAAGCACAATTGGGCTCAATTTTGACTTCAGAAGGTGCCTCAAAACGAGCTCCAAAGTGGCGCAACGCATACAGTTTTTGGCGCGGCGCACAGAGACCCAAAGGCCAAAATCACTCCTGCTCCGCGAAATTTCGATTCGCAATTTTCTCCAAATGGGCCCGCTCATTTAAAATACATTTTTCCCGGCATCAAAGGCAAATTTTAAAAAACTTTTTTTGCTTCTATCCAAGTGGCCAAATGAAGGCGAACAACCACCCAAAAAATTTACGCTCATATTTGCTTTTTTCTAATTGGTCCTCACAGAAAATTAAATGTAACTGCTGATGGTTGGCTCTTCATTTCCTGGGTTGATCGAATTTCTCATGGAAAATCCTATTTATTTTATTGAGAGTCATTTTGTAAAGGGTTGGAATTTCTGGGAAACTGTGGGAGAGAAACCCAGTCACTTACTGTACATTTTGACAGAGAATTAATGAAAGATTGCAACTCTGGTTCATGAGATTCCTGTGGCGTGAGTTTAGCAAATGTATCTTCTTTATGTTTCATATGTATTTCGTTATGTTTCATATTTTCATTTATATTCATTTCTAGTGAAAGCTTTCTAAGTAAAAAAGGTAGAATTCAGTGTACTGCTCTGCCTTGGGATAGTTTTCACATTCTATGTTTTCTTCTGTTGAAAAGGATTCATGTATTTATGCCCTTTTCACACTCTTAAACAATCTCTCCACTTCATAATATTTCAAATCTAATTGCTAGAATTTCCGCCTGTCTTGCCTCACGAAATAATCTGCGTCTTTGAGTTAAATTCTCTGCTCATGCTGTTCCTTGGCCCCACACATCCCAGAAAACTCAGTCATTCATCAAAATACCTCCGTCATATTTATTTACCTGGCCTAAAATCAATATTCATTTTTTGAGTCATCTCAGACCCTATTGTTTATTTTCCTGAGTGTGACCCGGAGAGAGCCCTCTCCTGTTCTGGTAGGGCTAGCTACCAGACTGAGCGTGGTTTGTGGTTACCCTGAATCTTGCCTTCCTTTAGCCTTAGGCAGATTTAGGCCCTAACAACTCCCACTTAAAAACTTTACTCGCTGAGGGATAAATTGGAGGTATAGTGAGGTTGAAAGTGAAGGAGATCCAACCCAAAGAATTTTGAAGCAAAACAAATGAAATGGTCGAGAAGCTTGTTAAAAATTTAATAAAGAGATTTTCTCACAAAACTGGTACAGTGACCCCTTTTTCTCTCCTCTCTAGTAGTAGGATAGGTGGCAGTGTTTAATTGATCAGAGGTGATGTCAACAACTTCCCATTGGGAGCGTGACACATGGTAACCAAATATGGAGTTTTTGGGTGCCTGAATGGCCCATTTTTTAGTGACACATGTCACCAATCACATGATGACATATGGCATATGTGGCGTCAATGTGATGTCATATCACTAATTGAACCCCAACGATTTATTGAGGTGCACAAAGTGGAAGCGCTGAGCAGTGAGAGTCGAGACATGTTGACACTAAAATGGAAAAATGACAATAAATGTGAATGAGACTGGGAGAACCCCACTAATAGTGCATCCTGTAGGTACAAGCCTAGAAGATAAGTTAAAAGGTGCATAAAGAGAATGTTCCTGGAGAAAAGGAGCCATGACACGTCAGCATTGAAAACAAGGCATTGCGACAACCAATCAGAAGCAAAGGAGGGAAATCCCCATGAGACATGTACACCCAGCGACATGACCCTAAAGGTTTATAAAGGGGCACAAATAACAAGTGTCAGGCTTGGGAGCTCCGAGATTAGTGCCAAGACATAGTTTTTATGGAGATTTTGCGTGTTGGAAGACCAAGGGTGGAGCAATCTCAACAAAGATAAATAATCCCATGGAGGGCGTAAAATAGACTAGAGGGCTTAGTGCCTATAGGGTTAGTTGATGGTCACAGGTAGCTGTCTTATGGAAGAAAAAGAAGGAATGGCCAATGCAAAAGGGGTTTAAGCTAAAAACGATGGAAATATCATTTTTGGCAGCGGATTTGATAGTCAAGCAAAAGTTAAGAAACTAATAAAAATAATGAAGCTCTACTAAAACTTGTAAAAGGGAAAAATTTCTAAAAAAAGTGAAATTATTCAGCTTAACTTGAAGAAAAGGATGACCAGGGTCAGAAAACTTGATGAATGCAGTCAGAGGACAATTTTTGAACATGACAAAAGTAAAAATATGGTTTCATGTAGCAATAAAAGAAAAGCTAAGAGGCTAAAAATATGAAGCCAAATTATATATAAACATGCATGAGCAAGTAGGTTTCAAGTAGGTGAATGAGTGTTTGTATGGAGAATTTTGTGTGAGGTATAGGTGATTGAGGAGGAATTTGTTTTACTTTGAAAATAGAAAATACATTCATGGCTATAGTATGAAGATTGATGAAATATGAACCAATGAGTGTCAAGCAAGTTGTAGCTTGTATATCAGGGGTTTGTACTCCTTCCAATGGGTGCAAGTGAATATTTAGAGTTCTAGCTCCATTCAATGGTAGCTAATAAATTAGGGAGTTGTAGCTTCTTGCTGGTTGTAGCTAGAGATTTATAACAACAAGTTGTAGCTTGCCTTGTGAATGAATTGAATAGCAATTTTTAAGTATTTACTTGTTAGTTGTGTGTTCCATTGTGATTGCTGATAATGTTCCTTGTCATGATAATTTAAATTAATTGCTGAAGAACTTAATGGTTTCCTAGTGTAATTGGTAAAATTTCTACAATACTAATTCACCTTCCCTCTCAGTATTGCCCTGGTTTCTATCACTATGAATAACTATGTTATTACTATACTTCACCTAAGGAAGCCTCTTAGCACATGTACATGGACATAATTTAAGGATATGCATAATCATTGCCACTACCTTCATATGTCCATTCGTATGGGGATATAAAGAAATATATTTTTCCATCTTGGTGTTCATCATGGACCAAACATTTTCCCAATAGGTTCTTAGGAACCTACTATCCCTATCAGAGACAATTTGATATAGAAACCGAAAATGAACCCAAACATGCTCAAAGGATATTTTTGTGGTTCCTTTTGTTGTAACTTCTTGTAGGGTTACAAAATTTATATCTTGAAAAAATGATAGACAACCAGTAAGGAATATCTGTGACCATGCTTGGTTAAGGGAATCCCTCACATAAAAAACCTAGATGTAGACTCCCAAATATTATCTAGAGTGGAAATAGGTTTGCACAATCCCTTCTTCTTGATTATGAGTTTTGCAAAAATGAAAGAAACACATGAATTGATATATTTTCTAATCTCTTGATGGAACTTTTGGTAATAGAAGTACTTTTTCAATATTTCTATTGTTTTCTCTATGTTGAATTTCCTTTCCCTTGATATGGCTTTGGTGACTCAATTGGTGTTTCCCTTCCTATACTTGATGTTTATATGGAATTGTTGAAGGTATGTGGACCACTTATAATGACATTTGTTCTATAACTTGTTCTATGTCTATATAAATTGGGGAAGCCTATGGTTGACGTGGGTGACCATCTCCTTTCATATAGTGTAATGCTTCTATTGTTGGAAACCTAAACAATGGATTAAATATTACGGCTATGTCTAAATTTCTAATGTTGTAATATATAGTCTACATGATACAAAATTATACACTTGAACTTTTCTTACAACTAAAACAGAAACACTAAAACACCAAATAAACATTTAGAGTTGCATAAAAAAAAGTGTTGAAGGGAAAACTCAAAATTTCAAACATCTCATATCAAGTGATGAGATTAGTCCTACAAAATTTGAAATCTTATTTGCAAAAAAAACATCATGGATTTAGTGGATAAGTTGGAATTTTGTAACAACAATCACTATATTATCATTAAAATATATGAAAATACAACATTTTCATCGAGGGACTATAATGGCTTTTCTCACTCCTTAGACACTCATGATTGAACCACTCTACTCAATATCACTATATATAAGCTTAACTAGTGTGCCTCCCTTACTAGTTCAAACTTGACAAGAGAGGCAAGAGAAACTATAAAATTAATGGCTACTAATATCTTTCATAAACAAAACTATATGTTATGAAACCAGCTCAGAAAAAGATAGAAAAGAGAGATAAACACCTTAGAATTCAACCTCTTCGAGGGGGCAACCTCCTTTACATTACACAAATGAAAAATTCTGGATGATACAAATGACAAAACCTCCTTTCTATATATAGGAGTCTAAGGAGTAACAATATAACCAAATAAAACCTAACAATAATAATATAAGGGAAAAAAAATAACAATAGTGGGCTTCTATAGGGCACAATAATAACAATATGGGGACAATAGGGGCACAACAATAATAATAAGGGATATAATGACAATAGTAATGGGGGAATCACTAGTATTATAGGGACCTAACATGCCCCTCATTCAAAAAAGTGTTGTCCTCAACGCTTGAGTAGTTATGGATGCTTCTGTATAAAATTCTCACCCTCCCATGTGGAATCTTCAATGGGTATGTTCTTCCACTTGATGAGATACTCTGAAATTGATTGATTTTGTAGCTTTCGAGTTCTTGTTTCTTTGACTGCTTCAGGTTCCAATATGATTTTTCCTTCCTCATCAAGTCCTGGAAATATTGTTTGAACTAGGAGCTTATCACCTATAACGTTCTTTAAGCATGACACATGGAAAACTGGGTGCACTCAGGAAGCTGCAAAAAGCTCCAATTTGTATGCCATAGTACCTATCTTTTGCAACACCTTGTATGGACCATAATACTTTGGTGATAATTTATTATCCTTCTTCGCTTGCTTGAGGGACATTTGTTTATATGGTTGTAGCCATAGGAATACCCAATCACCTACATCAAAACTTCTTTAGTTGCGATGTTGATCTGCCTGTTTTTCATTCTATTCTGCGCCAAGGTGAGGTTATCCTTTAAGAGTTGGAGAACTTGTTGTTGATGCTTTTGATGTGATCTTCCAATGCTTGAACCTTAGAATTTTCTCTTAAATATGATGTGATGGATGGTGGATGATATCCATAATGTGCCATAAATGGGGTCATTTTGTTGCAGTGTGGAAGGAAGTGTTATACCACCATTCAACCAAAGGCAACCATTTGACCCATTGTGTCTATTTATGAGATACAAAGCAACGAAGATATCCTTCCAAACATTTGTTTACTATCTCAGTTTGCCCATCAGATTGAGGATGATAAGATGAGCTATGAGCTAACTGAGTACCAAGACAAGAAAATAATTCTGTCCAAAAAATTCCAGTGAAAATGGGATCTCTGCCGCTTACAATAATGTTTGGGTTTCCATGTAGCTTTTAAATTGTTTCCATAAATGAAGTAGAAACTGTACTCGCTTTAAATGGATGAGATAATGCACAAAAGTGTGCATACTTGGTAAGTCTGTCCACTACCACCATGATAACACTCTTTCCTTCAGACTTGGGTAAACCTGTGACAAAATCCACTGAAAGCTCCTCCCAATGTTGGGTTGGAATGGATAAAGGTTGTAATCGACCTGGGGTATTAATTGTTTCAACTTTATTTTGTTGGAAAGCTAAACACTCTACCACAAACTTTTGAATATCCGATTTAAGGCCATTCCAAAAAAATTTCTTCTTAATAAATTTTTAGAAATCTAGAATGCCCTCCTAAGGGAGAGTTTTGCAATTCCCTAAGAATCTTTTGTTTGAATTGGGAATTCATACATAGGTATAACCGATATTTGTACCATAACGAATCATTTTTCCAACTAAATGTATCAGATGTACTGGGATCTTGTTGTAACTTTTGAATGAGTGCCCACACTTCTTCATCATTCTTCCATTCATCCCTTTCTTCATTTATCCAATCTGGTTGGATAATAGAAATGGCGCAAAGAAATGCTTCCACATCATCATCCTTTCTTGAGAGTGCATCTGCCACAACATTTTGCTTCCCTTTTTTGTAGAAGATTTCAAAGTCATAACCCAACATATTTGTGACCCATTTTTGCTTCTCTTCTGAAGATAATGGTTGTTCTAAAAAGTATTTAAGACTATCATGATCTGTTTTTACCGTGAAGTGTCTTCCAATTAGGTAGGGTCACAATTTCTTAAGTGCATGTAGTATTGCCAACATTTCCTTCTCATAAATAGCTTTATGTAAATACTTTCCTTTGATTGGACAACTTTCGAAAGTAATGGATCTTTCCTCTTTCATTAAAATAGCACCAATTCCATTCCTGGGGCATCACATTCCACAATAAAGGTTTTTGTGAAGTCCGCTGTAGCTAAGACCAGTGCTTGGCACATTGCCTCTTTTAAGATGTTCAAAGGCCTTCGTTGCTTCTGGAGTCCATGAAGATGCATCTTTCTTCAATAATGTTGTTAGAGGTGCTGCTATTCTCCGATAATTCTTAACAAACTTGTGATAATACCTTGTCAACCCGAGAAACCCTTGTAAATGCTTTATGGATGTGGGAATTTTCCATTCCTTAATGGTTTTAATTTTGCTAGGTTCTACCTTAACACCTTCATGAGATACAATATGACCCAGATATTCCACCTCTTGTACTCCAAAGAAACATTTGGATCTTTTTGCATATAATTGTTTCTCCTCCAATAGTTTGAGCACCTTGTCAACATGTTGAACATGATCCTTCCAAGACTTGCTGTAGATTAGTATATCATCAAAAAATACCAACACAAATTTTGTAAGGAAGTGTTTGAAAATGGAATTCATCAAACCTTGAAATGTAGAATGTGCATTGGTAAGGCCAAAAGGCATGACCAAAAATTAATAATGACCCTCACGAGTTCTAAATGCTGTTTTTGGAATGTCTTCAGTCTTCATTCTGATTTGATGATATCCTGAATGAAGATCCAACTTGGTGAAGTAAATTGATCCATGTAATTCATCCAATAATTCATCAATGATAGGAATGGGAAATTTATCTTTAATAGTGAGCTTGTTGAGCTCCCTATAATCTGGACACATGCGCCATGATCCATCCTTCTTGTGAACCAATACTACTGGAGTAGAGAAATAACTTTGACTAGGTTGAATTATACCAGCCTCTAGCATTTCTGCAACCATACATTCAATTTCACTCTTTTGGGCATAGGGATATCTATAAGGCCTACTGTTTGGAGGAACACTTCCTGGAATCAAATGAATAGCATGATCATGATCACGAATAGGTGGGAGGCCTTTGGGAGTCTCAAATACCTTGGAATGATTTTCCAAACTTTTTGGAGATCTGGAGAAATAAATGATTTCGATGTGGGAACCTCTAGTGAACATAATTGTGCAATTATGCCTCATTGTTCTTTCTTTAGAAGATTTGTCATTCCATTAGAGTTGATTATCCTTCCCAGTTTCCTTGCGATACCCCTTAATTCAACTTCCTTTTGAAGAAAATTTCATGAAAAGTTCTTGAAAATTAAAAGCTATTGTACCCAAGGATTGTATCCATTGTACTCCTAGTACAACATCAGCACCACCCATTAGAATGGAAAGAATTGGGCTATTCAATACATATTCTCCCATGGATAGCTTGATATTATGGCACTTTTCTAAGGAAGTTATGGTTCCTCCACTTGCAACCATCACTTGACACTCTGGTGCTGGGTATAGGAAAAAATTCAATTCCTTGGCTATCTTACAATGAATAAAATTATGGGTATTGCCCAAATCAATCAACACTATTACCTTTTTCTTCTTGATATGTCCTTCTATCTTGATAGTTTGAGGAGTGGTAATTCCAACCAATGCATTACAAGATATGGTTGGATCCATTTCTTCCTTCTCTAGGGTTTGTTCCTGGTGTATATCCTCTTCTTTTGACGTTTCTTGTTCCTTTTCGTCCTCCTCTTCACAATCTATGTAAAATAATTTCTTCTCAGCACACTTATGAACTTTAGTATATTTGCTATCACAACTGTAACAAATCCATTTTGCTTTTTTTTCTTCCAATTGTTGTGGTGTCAACCTTGTAGGTTATGGATGGCTATGGGCAACAACACTTCTATCTTTATGATTGTGATTGGTAGGCTTCCTTGTTGCCATAATTTTGCTTTCCATTTTTGTTGCCAACCTGAACGCCTTCTCCAATGAATCAGGTTCCCAAAGGCAGACCTCATGTTGGATGTTATCCTTTAAAGTCCCTATGAATACATCAATCCTATGCTCCTCTGGAATATCTTTTACCCTTATATTCAATTTTTGGAAGTCCTCAATGTGCTCCATCATTGAACCCTTTTGTTTGAGATTTATCAATTGGCTAAAAAAAGTGTTGATTTTTGTATCCACATAATGTGCTATCATTTCATCTGTAAAAATAGCCCAAGTGACAATTTTTTTACGAGAGAAAAGCCATTGATACCATACAAACTGATTTGGTTCCAAATATAAAGTTGCAATGCGTACCTTTTGTGTGTTTTGGAAATTATGGATATCGAAAAATTGCTTCATTTGTAGTATCCATGTTGTGGGATCCTTGCCATCAAACTTCCTCATATTGATCTTTGGAACATGGTGGTTCTTTGATCCAATGTTAGAGTCTATGAAATCATGATTAACATTTATTTTGTTCTCATCATGAGTTTCCTTTACTACTCTTTCGCCATTAGTACACATTTATTGTATAATTTTTGTCAAATATTCCATCTTAGCTTCCACGCCATCTATCTTAGCTTCCATGCCATCCATCTTAGCTTCCACGTCATTCATCTTAGCTTCTACACCTTTCTTTAAACTATCCATCTTAGCTTCTACGCCTTTCTTTAAACCATCCATCTTACCTTCCACACCACACATCTTAGCTTCTACGTCTTTCTTTAAACCATCCATCTTAGCTTCTGTCACTTTTTGTGCCAGTGAAATTTGTTACACTTGTTCTCGTAATTTTAATATATCATGTTGCATTTCTTCCTCTTCTTCATGAGTCATGCTAGAGATTTCATGTTGCTTACTAGGTGTTTCCATTTTCTTTCTTCGGGGCATCAATTACTGATAATAATGCTTCACTATGCCCTTTGAATTCCTTCAAACTAAATTTTCAAACCAAACTTATGCAAAAACTTAGAAAAAAAAGTACACACCTTTTTTCACTTTGTAGGAGCTCGATATTGAACGACTGTAACTTCGTAATTTCGGATCTCCAAGGTCTGAAATTGTGACCTACAGTATCCCTCTGTGCCGTCATTCTAATGCCACCAGTCTGATTGAAATTGGATTCCCCAAGGAAGAGTTATGCCCCACCTCCCAAGATGACTTACTTATATACTTGTTTAGTAGAACGAACTTGTACGAAGTGCCACGTGTAATTGTTTCACCCTTCTGACCTAAAAACAATACACAAAAAAGTACAGTCCATCCTCTTTCTGTAACTTCTTACAAAATTTAAATTTGATGCTTAGAGAGAAAGTTATAATGATTTTCCCATGGTCACATGTTTAGAATGTAATTCAGGAGTCTAAAAAACCCTAACTTTCTCAGATTATATCTCCGAACATATAGCGAGACAAGATCTGAAATTCAGACCCAAGCTTAACAATTATTTCAGCTCAAATCAGTTTTTATTTTAGAGTCTGAAACTTTGTAGAAATAATTGTATAGCGAAACTTCGACGATGACCTGTTTGAGATGAAATTTTGGAGCTTGGGAAAACCCTAACTTCCTCAGATCATAGCTCCGCAAATATAGTGAGAAATGATCTGAAATTCAGTCTCGAGGTTCATACCATTTTCTTCTCAAATGGGTTTTTTTTTATCTTTTGAAACTTCGTAGCGAAAAAGTTATAGCGGAAATGCCATGATGACCTGTTTGGAGCAGCGAAACCCTAGAATCCAAAGCTTTGATACCAAATGTTATGAAACAAGCTCATAAAAAGATAGAAAAGAGAGATAAACGCCTTAGAATTCAGCCTGTTTGAGGGGGAAACCTCCTTTACATCACACAAATGAACAATTCTTGGATGATACAAATGACAAAACCTCCTTTATATATATAGGAGTCTAAGGAGTCACAATATAACCAAATCCGACCTAACAATAATAATATAAGGGCACAAAAATAACAATATTGGGCTTTTATGGGGCACAATAATAATAATATGAGGACAATAGGGGCACAACAATAACAATAAGGGATACAATGACAATAGTAATGGGGGAATTAGTAGTATTATAGGGACCTAACACTATATGTCACATGTACCAAGGAATTTCTCCTCAAAGGATGCACCCTACTTATGATGTGTAACTCCCATCATAAATATGACATTATATGCAAGATGAATCTATCATAATTATTATGGATTTTTCATGACCTTACACTAATAAAAAATGAAATATTCCAAAATTCATAATTTCAAGGAATCTATCATATAGGTGCAAGGGAATCTCTCCTATGTGGCATACCCATCCTATAATGAATCCCCTTGAACACTCATATGTCCTATTCTTAGTAGATCAACATGTAGCAATTATGAAATGACACTCCCTCTTTGTAACAAAGGTGCTCTCACCACGTTGAGCTTCTCTCTTAAAATATTGAAATTACCCTTTGCAAGGGGTTTTGTTAGATCATCAACACCTTGCAAATTGTTTGGAAAATAATCAAGAACAATAGGTCCTTTTTTTTATCTAGAGGAATAAAATACTAGGTTAGTCTCGTACTTGTGTGACAGGGGGTCAATTCCAACTGCTGCCACGATAACCCCCAGGTAAACTTGAGGGATTTTTAACTAGAATCTCATGGTACATAACACTTCATTTTCATGGTGATATCCAATTTACCCCCAAGTGGCTAAGAACAATATCTCCTATTATATGTTGTTTTTCCATGATATTAGAGTCTAGGATAGAATCTTAAATCACTAATGCTATCAATCCAAGTATCACAATAAGTCTACTTTATACAACGAAATAATATACAATAATAAATCTACTAGTGCACAAAATATACACAACTTTTTACAATTTTATAGAACAACCCAACTTCGTTATAGTAATCAAACTAATAATACAATAGTCTATGGCTCCCATACCAGGTATAATGGCCCTCAAATATCCACTAGTACAAGAACACAAGATACAAAATATACTATCGGTCTAGTTGGTGTAGTCGACAATCATAGCTTCTTTGTCATATCCTATACAATGCAGTTCCTTCGCTTCTGTTTTGCAGTACTGCCTCTATCAATGCACCAACTCCTTTAGGCCACTAAACTCAATCTCTACAATCCACCCTCTATCTGATCATAAGTCCATCTATAATAACACATAGGGTCTTCATGCTCACTAGATGCCCCTTCATCCTTCAAGGAAACAACACTTTGAGACTTATGCCCACTTCTGCTCCTCAACTCCTTTGGGACTTTTCTTCCAACTATAGTCTTCCTACGATATTCTAATGAAGATAAACATAGGGCAGGAGGTATGCCACCTATCATCATTAAATTTCGCTTCTCCAACAATGAACACCAACTGTTAACAACTACTCCTGGTTGGATAGACATTGAGCTCCTCCAAACTGCCAATCATAGCAGCCACCTTTATCCATCAAGATGCTGCACTTGGGGATCAGACTTGGGAACTTTCACGCTGCCCTCCAACAAACCTCAAATTCACAATACACACCAAACAACTTATCCAACTTGGAAACCATCCACCTAGCAACAAAATTCGAATTGAAACATCAACATACCTATATTTCTAGACTTGATGCAACTACTGTAGATATGATACTTGGTTAGGGATAGATTATAGTTCACATCAACCCACTCAGTCTCCTACAACAATCCTTCCAATCACTTTGGCTTACCTCCTTCTTCATGATTCCTTCTCACGCTTCCTATAAATTGACTTTGATATGGGAATTAGGCCTTATGGCCCCTCCAACTAGCCCAAAACAGGCTTGCAGTGCTCCTACTATTTCCTTAAGGCTTGCAGTTTATCAAAACAGGGAGGATACCATCCAAACCTTGCACCAATCGGTCCATATATACCTCAACCTACCAATGTTGCACTTTGGACCTACCAAAACTCACAAACATACCTCCAAGCAACCTTTTTCTACCTTAGCCTCATCCTCCTTGTGTTGCGTTTGCCACAAAAGGTGTCTCCTTTGATTTTTTTTCACTTGGGATGTGATAAATGACCTCACATTTCTCCTCTTTTTATATATTTCTCAAGGGCTCCATTAAATTCCCTTTTTGGGTTTGAAAACCTATCATAAGGTCTCTAAACAACTATCTGATCTTAGCCTTGTGCCACCATGCCCACACACAACCTTTAAAAATTAATATTGCAAGTTCTACAATTTATATTTCGATGATTTTTGTTGCCTCTTTCTTCTCTCGAGGTATTATAACACCTCCATGTGTCAAATCATGGAATTGACTTATGGTTCCACAACCACCAGCTTGGGTGAAAAGCCCACACCTTGAGTTCCAGGCCCACAAAATAGTTTTGTGGTGCTCCAAACTCCAAACCCTAAACCACAGGGCATGCAATACCTCCCAATCTACCAAATATCAACATTATACCCCAAGGGGTAACTACTTTAAAGACATCCTCACAAGAGTGTCATGTTGCTGATTGAGTGAGCTATCTTTCTCATCTTCTCTAGATTCCAATAGTTCTCTTGTTGGAAAATGTAACTAGGTCCAATGTTCATAATTATCATTTACTTGTGTCATTATATATTTCATGTAAAAGAAAAAGAAGAAAAACGAATTATTATTATTATTATTTCACTAGTCAAGCATGTTCTTCATGCTTCTAGGGTTTAATGAGTCAAAGGAAAACTTGTCATGAGTAAATATACTGTACTTGAGTCAAGTTGCATTTGAGTCAAAAGAGTCATTTTGTCATCCAAAAGTCTCAAGTCAGCCCTGTCTAGATAAGTTGGCCCTCGAAGGGATAATTTAACCTCCTAGATGTGTATATATAAACAATAATTTGACCTCATTTGGACACACATCGAAAACTTAGATTTTTGTACAAACATGAGAAAGAAAATAAGAAAAAGTCAAAAGAGAAAAAGTGAAAGGAGAGAGAGTGAAGGTCAAGAAGGAAGGAAAACTAAAAATTTGTTTGTATTTGTTCACATGTGCGAAGTGCTGGGGCAACTTTGTGAATTACAAGGAAAACATTCTATTTCTATGAAGGTGTTGGGGAAACTCTACAAAGTTGCAGGTCCAAAATTCTGATTTGAAGAGCCTTGACCATCATTGACTTGGTTGAAGAAGGATTGAAGGAGGGATGAATTGGGTCTTGTGGAAGGTCTTGGTATTATATTTTGGGTCCCGGATTTCTCAATTTGATTTAATGTAATAAGAGCAGTTGGTTGGGTTTTTCCCCTTGTGGGGTTTTTTCCTAGCTTGGAGCCTATATCTTGTGTTCACTGTCTTTTGTGATCTTCATGGTTTATGGTTTGGTAATTGTTTGATGAAGAGAACGTAATAAAAAGATAATAAGATGCCAACATATATTCACAATCAATTATCAAGTAAGAGAAATAAACCCCAATTGCTAGCCTACTAGTTCTTCAACATTATATCAGATTTAAGGTGAGGAGAATGCAACTTGACGATCGCTTTTGTTGGCTAATTTGAAGACATTTAAATTAACTAATTTATAGGACATCATTTGCAAAGGGTATAATAAAGAAGACCCAAATACCATAATTCACTTTTGAAGAAGATTACTATAACACCTATCTCTCTCCTATCATTGAAGGCTCATGTTCACTCATCATCATTCATTGAAGAAGCCACCATAACAGATTGAAGACCTCTCTATGGAAGAATCCTCTCAAGAACATCCTTGAAGATATTTAGAAGCATCAAGATTATTGGAAACATCATCTAAATTCTTGTAAGTATCATCATTCATCATTGAAGCAACTTGAAGATACTATTGTACCAACCATCCTAGAAGTCATCATTCAAGGACATCTTTGAAATATTCTTGGAATCATCAAAATTATTGGAAGCATCAAGAGACTTGAGGATAGCATTGTCAAGCATTTTACTCCTTTTACAAGTAATTAATTTATTACATTTCATGTCTCAATCTTCAAATCAAATGGCATCTTTTTGTAAGGAAGGCAACAAACTCAATGGGTCATCAAAATTCCAAGCTTGGAAGAAGAGAATTGATTTGGTTCTCACTGAAAATGAAGTAATGGATCATGTTCTAGGAAAATTTTCTGAACCAGACAAGGACAAGACTCAAGAATTTTACAAGTACAATAAAGGAAAATTTAGGCTTAAATAATTCTCATTGAGTCCATCAAATATCATCTTATATCCTTTGTTACAGATTTGGGAACATCTAAAGAAATCTATGACAATTTGGCAAAACTATATGTTGTCAACACTACAGATTAGAAATATATATTTGAAAAATCAACCTTAAAAAACAAGGTTTTCCAAATATGAAGACTCGGCCTCATACCTTGGGAAAATATTGAAATTGAAAGATCAACTACAAGGGCTTGGAGAAGTTATATCAGATTCCAAATTAATTGCTTGTGTACTCAATGCTTTACCTTTATATTGGAGTAGTTTTGTGACCAACATCAATTCAGGAAATGACACTCCAAACTTCAATTAGCTATGGGATATGTGTATTCTATAAGAATCAATGTTGAAATCTAAGGATGACACCAAATCCAATAATGAAAGGTCACAAAATTTTGCTGCTAGATCAAAGAAGTTTGGAAATTTGGAATATCTGAACCTCATAAAAAATATAATAACAACAATAATTAGCCATGTGGAGGCCAAGACATATCCAAATTAAAATTATTTGGTGCAATGAATATGGACACTTTAAAAGGGATTTTCCCAAGAATACTAAAAACAATAAGAACAAAAAGAGGAAATAAAGAAGTGGAACTCATATTGCTCAAGAAGAAGAAGTTGAGAAAAAGACTAAGACTGAAGACAATAAATATCTCTACTACTTTTGAAGCCGATGAATAGTAGGTTTGCAAGTAATTTTTTTTTATTATAAGGTGACAATTAGAGTTGAATTTTTTTTAGAAAGTTGAGAGTTTCTCTAGAACTTCGCTAAGGAAGCATAGAATTTGAGTCATCAAAATTGTCTACACTACAAGTAGTCATCACAGTAGTTGCAGTTAAACTTATAGAAGAGTCTCGGGATCTATAAATTATGGTATCATGGAAAGAAGCATATAGCATTGAAAGAGTTAAAGTCTACATTTTCAGTTGCATCTTATCAAGGTTGATAACAATCATATAAACATCTGACAAAGAAAGGATAGAGGGTTTTGGACCATCTAACATTGTATCATGATGATCTAGAAGCAGGACCATTAGCATGATCAAGGACATTATGCAACATTATAGAAGTTTCTTTAGTGTATCATAGTAACATGGCAAGAGTATATTCCAATAGAAGATCATGCAAGGAGATTCAAAGCAATCTAGAAGTAGCATGAAGGCATAAATGCGACATTTCAAGGAAATAATCTCATCATTATTATCATTTTCAAATAAAGTTAAAGAAGAACTTTGTTCAAAAGGACGTTAACTAGATGGCAATATGAAAGGAAGAGGAATGCATATCTTTAGAAAAGGGCTCTTCATTAGAAATAAATTCATATCTTTAGAGAGCACTGAGGGAAGAGATGGATGTAGAAAATGGTTGGAAGCATAAATGTCTTGATTAGACTGGCAATTCATGACTCTTCCATATGGTTATTTCATATATAGTGGCATGATAGATGGACACAACATATGTTGATGTTAATCAAACATATGATATGTGTTGGGAGAAACATTAGGGGAAGGGGTGAATCAATATTTTAAAATCATTAAAATTTTCAATTTCATATCCTAGTTTATGTATGCGACTTTACTGAAGGGAACCCGCATATGTACACGACTGTCATTATGACAACTAGCGTACATCTAGTAAACTTACTTTTCAGATAATTCATCATCTGTTTATCTTGAGCCAGTGCATCAGTACTTCATTAGAAATTAAATAAACAGTAACAATGTGCAGTGAGAAAAAAATAAACCATCACACATAATAAACACATCAACACACATGAACACCAATACTTTTAGGTGGGAACCCAATGTGGGAAAAAACCATCATTGTTGTCGTCTCTATCTTATTTTTATTATAAAGAAAAATTTCTTACAATCTTATACTAGCACAGACTCATACCAACATGCAGGCACCCACCTGCAGAAGGCTACAAACTTCTCTTATTCTCCAACACCCATAGGAAGGGAGCTTCAACCCCCTGATCTAATTTATTGGCACCCACCAGAAGGGAGCTCCAACCCCCTGATGTTATTTACCAGCACCCACTGGAAGGGAGCTACAACCTCCTGATATGATTTAACAACCACCACTGGAAGGAAGCATCGACCTCCTCATTGAAGGCTCCAACCCTCAACACCTTAGTGGACCACGTTTCATAAATTTTCATACTAGATCCACATGATACAAAACATCACAACTTGTAGGTCACGTTTCATAAATTTTTTATATTGGACCCACTACCAACATTTAAGCCTAATAACAAACATCAAAGCTGAAAATGATCACTGCAACATATCACTCAATAATCAAATGAAACAACCAATCTCTGAATCAATTGAATCAACCAATCACTAAATGAAACCCAACTCAATCAACTTATTCTCAAACAAATAGAGAAGTTAGATCATTGTAACCAAAGTACTAATACTGAACCCAAACATTGCATCATCTTAATGAATCAACTAAAATCCCTAATCAATAAACTATTAGAAAATATACACTACTTTTCTGTAGCAAACCCATGTGTATATGCGACTTCCTTAAAGCATACCTGCATACAGATATTAAAACATTGAACCCTGAAACTGAACCACTGTCACTCTGAAATAAACACTTAATCCTACACAGAACCACTCCATCATTATGAAATAATCACATAATCATCCCTGATCTTCAATCACAAACAACTAGTAGCTTAATCATTCTTCAATCAGTTAATCCTCATGAAAAACATCACTATTAAGTGTTGGCATTATGGTACATGTGTTGTCCTTGATGGCAACTCACACATTGGTCAGTTCAGAATTGATAAAGGGAAACTCACATTGTAACAGGTCAATTCAGAGGTAACAAAAAAATGACAAAGAAGAACAGGATGATGGAACAAGCAATTACAGATAAGAATCAAGCAATTGAAGAAAAATACTATTTTAAGTGGTATTAAGTTGTATACGTTGGTTCACCTAGTCCAAGTAGCATATACAAGTGGGTTCACAGAATAAAAGATGTGTATACATATGTATGCACTTTCACATAATGAAAAGCGCGTATGGGATAGAAAATTAAGGTTGAAGAATACCAAGGGTCCATGCCATGGTATTAGCTCACAATATTGAGTGGAGTAATGATTACTTGATCCTGTCTAAGAATACCACACGTTCTAAGTGTTGTTTTGGTCCAAGGTATTGAAAAAGGCTCTAAGTATATAAGGAGGAGAAGATCAAAGGGCTAAGTGTGCAAATGAAATGGTTTTTCATGAATACATCTATCTAAAGTATATTTTGTGTTGTAAGGGCTATGGTTATGATATGGATCTAAAATATCTTGTGTACCCTTGGATATAATGTTGGATCAGGATCATGAGACCTGACATGACTTATCATTGTATGATCTGAAAAAAGATAGTCTAGATCTGATTGATAATTCATGTTTTATCCTTTATATGTTATGATCTGAGTATATCTGAAGTTTGGAATAGATGTGAAGTTATAAGTTATTATTTGCAGATATATACGCCGGTTTGCCTTGGTGAAGGTGCGTATACACGCTGGTTCAGCTCTTCCAAGTAGCATATGCAGAAGAAAGGCTTGTTGTTCTGAGATTACTGATCTCTCTGATCAATGTTGTTGTTTTCATGTTTTTTGTCAATGATGTATTCATTAGATCTGAAGGTAAAACTGATTGTATAAGGAGGTTGAGTCTGGTTGTTTGATTGATTGAGTTAGAAGGGTGATCTTTGTTTCCATCTATTTAGAACTCTATAATATGATAGTAGATCTTCAGAATGTGTTTGGGAAGTATAGTTTATGGTTCAAAAGTTTTGTGATTCTGTATCTTTAGAGGTATACGCAGGTTGGGTTACATAAAGTAGCGTATACATGTAGGTTAGCTTCATTGAAGTAGCATATACATTCTGACATATGATTTTTGAGGCTGCAGTTGGTTTTGGTTATTGATGTAGTGTTCTGGGTTCAACTATTTGTTTTGATTCTTCAGATTGACTGATGGTTGATAGATGCAATTGTATTTGATGGTTGTATTGTAGTGGTGATATATTTTGAGCTTCAATGTTACTGATGGGTCCAGTATGAAAATTTGATGAAATTTTCCCTTCATATTGTGTTGTTGTCTACTAGGAGTATCCAGTTTGAAAATTTATGAAACTTGGTCCCTGGAGGAAGAGTGAAAGTAGTAGCCTTTTGTAGGTCGGTACCTACGTACTAGTAAACATATCAGCCAATATAAGAGCTAGGGGTTTGGACCTCCCTTCCAGTAGAAGTAGGAAAATGATGAAGGTTGTAGCCTTCAACATGTAGATCCCTACGTACTGGAAAAAGTCTGAACTAGTACAAAACTTTTAAACTTTTATTATAAGAAGATTGAAGACTGAGATGACAACAACGGTTGTTTTTTTCCCAAATTGGCTTTCCACCTGAAAAATCCTGGTGTTCATGTGTGTTGCTTATGTGTTGCTATTGCATCTATTTACTGCTTAGTAAATGCATCATACTTTGATTTAAGACAATGAATTAGTTGTTTATCCAAGTTTATTATCTATACATTGGTTTCATTATTTATAGGTGCAGACATACGCTAGTTGGTTTCAGTAAAATAACGTATGCAATTTGAAAATAAAATCATTATTGTGAAAGTTTAAATACTGATTTAGCCCCCCCGCCCCTTTTAGTATTTTCCCCAACATTAAGCCCAGATCATCACGCAAGACTTCATTGACAGAAAATAGAAACATAGTAAGACCGATTAAACTGATCAGACACCTTTTCCTGCAAAATCTAGCTTATATACACACTTTCCTCAAAGCATTTCTACATGTATACACACTTTTCAGGAAACAAAACCGCATATAAATCTGAATATATATGCGACTTACCCATGTTAAACCCGCATGTGTATGCTCATTTTAGGTCATCAAACCCACGTACAGATATGCAATTACTGGGACAAACCTTCGCTACATCAAAAAGCTTCAAACATACCTAGATCTCGGCATACACAAAAAAATCACACGTCAAGACAATATCATCACTGATCAAATTAACCCATAATAAACATTGTCATTTAGGATCTATTGGATTTGATCCATCATCAACTTATTGGGTGCATAATTTGTTTTAGATCAAATAAATCAATAATATCCCATTACATGCACACTTGTTTAAGATCTAACTGTTCATGAAAATATTCATCACTTGCACACCTCTACCACTTTGATCTTCATCTCCTTATATAGCTTAGCGCTTATCCAATACCACAGGTCAAAACCATACTAATGCCAATGGTATTCTTAGATAGGATCAAATATTTTTTTGTTGGGCTCAATACCACAAGTCAATACCATGGTAAAGACCCTTGGGATTTAGAATACCATGGTGTGGAAACTGTACGTGATTTTCTTTATATAACCCACATATACTTCTTGCAATTTCAACTTTATCATTCCGCTGTCTCTGAAGTTATATTCCTTTGACCAAACTCTCTGTCACATGTAGACACATCCTATTGACATCTTCATCAAGTAGGTTGCGATCAAAAGATAACTCATCAAGTAGGTTTCCATCAAGGACAACACATCAGTCATAATGCCAAAAATCTCCCCCTTTGGACTTGATGGCAACCACTTTGGTGTTTGGTCACCACCACCTGTAGATACCTATAAAACAAATCAAGCTAAGCAACAAGCTTTTCAAACACCAAGTTACTCTCCCCCATTGACATCAAGGGCAAAGGGCTGACCACTGCAGAATTAAGGCTTTTCTCTTGAGTGCTATAGTTTTGAACTGTTGAGTATGAACATTGAATACTGATCATGCTCCCCTTGAGCACATGCTCAAATGACTTGATGACTTGAATATACATAACCTTTCCTATCACCAAGGACTCAAACTTAAATCAATCACCTAATCACAATGGGTTTACATATTTGACTTGAACCACCTAATCATAGTGGGGTCACAAATTACATGATATTCCCAAAAAGACTTGACCATAATAGTCCATACATGACTAAATTTTGAAATGATTACATCATAGGTATTTACATGACATTTGCATCAAATGACAGATATGCCATGTATAACCAAGACCAAAGACCACTATAGTTAGGTAACAAGACCAAGATAGTCTAAAACAACCATCATATACTATGTAGGATCTGCACCATAAGCATCTGTCAATAGAAACTCATGTTTAATATGCAAGATAGGACAATGTAGCTTCAATATCATCAACATGTTCCTTCCACAATGGATAATCATCAACCATAATTAGCAATTCATGCATCATAATTCAAGAAATTTAGCAACATAAGCAACATCACCATTGATAAGCATCATTATGTATCAAGGAATTATAGTGCAAACATAATGCCAATAATGCATTATTAGAAGCATAGTAAATTCTCCCCTTGAACCCATGCCATATCTGCAGACTATACCCAACCAATTCTAGAACTGGCAAGAAAAAATTGAGCTTGTTTCTTCATCATACTAATATACACGTGACTGTTTAGTTCAAAACTCGTGTATATACACAACTTGTCTTCATAGGATCCGTGTACAGAAAGTGAAATACTGAAACTTCACAACTTCAAATCCCCTTAAGCCTGTACTGTATGTACATGTTCACTGCTACTACACCAGATGCACTGTCAGTAGTATAAGTAACATGCCTATCAAAATCATCATAGGAATCATCATCAAGATAAAACATATATTAATCCCCCCTAAGATTACACATCACTGATCCTGAGGACCTGATAATCATCTTCTGTTCTCATGAGGTCATGTACCTCTCACTAATTCTGCAATCACTATTAGAAGTATTCTTTTATGAATAATAGACTACAATGGGCACCATCTTCTTTTACTTTGAATTTGAATCCTCCTCATATCTGTGTGAATTTCGGTTTTGAAGCACATAATTTTTCTGGGTTTCTATATCCTCTTTCTATGAATTTTCTAGTTACTTCATCCATAACCTTGCACTTGGTTGATGTAAACAAAATTATGTTTCCTTTATCTGCCATTTGACCTACACTTAGAATATTCTTCTTTAGACCTTGAACTAATAAAGCATCAACTGCTCCTCTATGTTTATTAATTATGGATTTACCCTTTCCCAAAAATTTTGCTGGAATATTAGTTCCAAGAATAACATTATCATATTGATTTTTATTGAGAGACTCCATCTTACTCTTATATCTAGTAATGTGATGTGAGCATCCTCTATCTATGTACCATTCATCATCTTATTTAAATGAGCAAAGTGCAAGACCACAATTTATCTGTTCTTCTTCTTTCTGCTTGTTATGATAAATGTTGGTGGATCCATCTTTTTCAGGTCTTCTGGCATCAATATTCTTATTTGGTTTCTTATCATGTTGTATGCAGAGATCCATAGAATTGTTCCTACATTCTTTTTTTATATGCCCAAACTTGTTACAAGAATAACATCTTATATGAGCAAAAAAATCATAATGCTTCTGTTTCATATTCCTTCTAAAGAAATCAATAATTTTGTGATCATATTCATTGCAAGAAAAAAAATATCCCTTAAAGAGACCTGAGTACCTAGGAGCTGAGAATCTTTCTGTGAAGCAATTATTTTCTTGTGATTGAAATAGTATTCTTATGCAATTAGTTGCAATGTGTCCATAATTATGGCATATCAAACATTCAACATTGTTGGTAAGAGGAGAGAATCGATTAACATTTGTATAGTTAGGAGTAAAGGATTTTCTTTGAATATTATCTTTCCTTGTTCGTTGATCAGGTTGAATTTTTATCTCTTTGTTGAGCATTTCAGATTTTGCATTATTATTCTTTAAATTCCTTGCCTCAAATTGTGAACTAGATTCTCCTTCAACCATTTCATGAAAACCAAGCCCATATTTGATGGAAGGATACCTTTGTATACTAAGAATATTATCCAAAATCTTATTACTATCTTGAAATCGCAAATGTTTATCCTTTTCTTATAATTTACCTTTTAGGATTTTTACCTCAAATTGACATTTCTTTTTCGTACGTTCTTCAACCTTCCTTCCTTCCTCCACTTGCTGCTTTAATTTGAGAATCTCTTCTTTCAACCCATTTTCTTGTTCTTAAAATGCTTTAAGTAGTTCTTCATTCTTCTTATCTAATATTTCAAGATCTGCTTTTAGAGAGACAATCTCAGCTTCAATACCTTTACAATATTGTTTAGATACCATGCCAACATGATCCTTATTATCATATGCCTACAACTTAGCTTTAAGATTAATAATCTTTTTTAAAGCAAGATCAAGTTTTGTTCTAAGACCGAAAATTCATTCTAACCCGTTTTCTTCTGAATCAACAACTCCATTTGACATAACAAAGGTTGACACATTGTTAAGGATATAATTAACTGATAGATCCCTCTTTTGGATTTCTTCATGGATTTCTTGTATCTTATCCCATACTTTCTTTGCAGATGTATAATGCATAACCTTATTTAATGTTGAATCAGGTATGCTACAAAAGATGTTGCTTAAAGCCTTACTGTTCTTTTGCATTTCCTCATCTGATGGAGGAGACTTGGTGTAGCCATTGCATGCTAGACACCAAAAATCAATATTCAATATATTAGACTTTATCTTTTCTTTCCATTGTTGATAATTATATTTGCTTAGCATATGCACATCTGCATTGTCCATTGTTTGTGACTTGCCTTGATCTTCTATTTTTGAATCTGTCTTCCTTGTAGGGTGCTGTGACTTGCCTTGATCTTGTATTTTTGAATCTGTCTTCCTTGTAGGGTGCTTACTTTCACCTTTACCCATGAGTGCAAGTTCAGTTGCTTTACTGTCATAATAACTATCATTATTGCATAAACAAGGAAATAGATCACAGTTAGCACAAGAGTCCATACCTGATAATGCTTTATTATCGTCTTCTTCATTCTTGATCAATAGAAAGCGGGTTACTCCCAAACTTGAATACTTGTTGACATATGTAACTATTATCGCATATGATATATCCCTGTCAAAAATATTATTTTCTTCTAGGCCATTAAACCCATTACTACTTCTATCTTCAAATGCCATAAGTAATTGACATTCTTGATTAGATTCACCTTCTTCACCATTTGAAAGACCATCAATATCTTCATTTGTATAAAATCTTCCCTTATTTTCAAACCTTATCCTATTTATTTTTGTAATTTATTTTCCTTTCTCATGATTTTATCTATAGGGACACTTAGTAGAGTAATGACCAACTCTACCATGAGCAAAACATTTGAAGGGAAGCTTACCTATGAATCTTTCAGTTTCCACTTGGAGTTTCTTTACAAAGTTTGCCTCTTCTTCTTTTGATTCATAACCTGATTCTTCCTTTTCCTTTCCTTTTATAGTATCTTTGCTTCTCTTATGTTTGAAGAACCACCTTTCCTCATCTCAAATGTTGTCAATATTCCATGGAGTTGATCAAGTGTGAGACTTTTCAGATCCTCCATTTCTTCAATAGCAGAGACTTTGGAATCAAACTTCGAAGTTAGTGATCTCAAAATGTTTTCAACAACAATATTATCTTTTATTTCTTCACCAAGATTTATCATGGATTTAAAAATTTCATCCAATCTAAGAAAAATGCTGCAACTTTCATATTCATGCATTTTCAGTGTCTCATACTATATTCTGAATGTTTGGAGTTTATCACTTTTTACCTTTGCATCACTCTCATAACTTTGGATAATATTATCCCACATTCCCTTTGTTGTGTTTAGCTACATTACCTTCACAAACTTGGAATCAACCAGACTTCCCAAGATGGCATTTACAACTTTTTCATTGATTTCATACTGTTTCTTTCCTGTAGTATCTGTGGGAATGCAAGCTCGATATTGATATCTGCTTTCAACGATTTCCCATACTTCATATCCTAATGCCTGCAAGTATGCTCTCATCCTAACTTTCCAAAAGACAAAGTTAGTTCCATTAAATATAGGTGTCTATTGTAGCGGCTACAAGCACCCTCCAAAATTTTGCCTTAGTTTTGTTTTGGAGCCTCCCTTCCAACTTTTTACAGTAGCTTGCCTTGCTTCGTCAAGTTCACAAGATTTAGTGTATTTCTTGCACAGAGGTAGTCTGCTGATCACAACTCGGTGCATTCTCTTCACAAGCTGGTCACCCAGACTTGGTCCAGTTGCAGGCTCAGTGGCTCCCCCAAGAAATTGCACAATTCTGGAGGGCAACCATCTTTCCCTCCAGAAATTGCGCAATCCTGACTTGCAGCCTGTTGGGCTCCAGAATTGCGCAATTTTCCCCAACAGGGCTGCTCAGCCCAGAATTTGTGCAAATCTGGGCAGCACTCAGCAGCTCTGCGCATAAATTGCACAAATCTCCTGGGTAGCCAGCCCAGCTCCCAACCAGAAATTTGCATTTTCTCCCAGCAGTCGAGCAGTCTCTTGCATTTGCAACTGAGTTGACTGATTCCCTCTGGGACCCAGCAAAATTGACTTGCATGCATGAGCTGCTTCTCCCAAGGCAACATGCAAAGACATCCCTTCTTTCAGGGATCTATTTTTAGCAGTTGGAGGTTACATGCAAGAATCATTTCAGAAACCTCCCACCAAGTGTCGCTTTCCCTAGATTTGTGGCACGTGCGTCACAACTTCGATGTTATCAAAACTCATCAACCAAACACTGCAAAGCTCATTCCTCACATCAACCTTGTAGCTCTCACATCCCACATCACATCTAGGAGTAGTCGACACATTCAGCTAAACTGTTTTGGGGTAAGACTGCTTTCCATGCCTTGTGTTGCATTTCTATCACTTTTTGTGTTTTTGCTTGTGTGAGTATTGTTTTCTTGAATTCTTTGAATGCTTGTTGTCATTTATGTGTATACTAGCTTGTCCTAACACTGTTTCAGTTTTCGTTGCTATCTCACTATTGTCGAATGCATGAAACTATTTTTCATGAACGGTCACTGATTTGGCGACTCGCCTCACCCACATGCATGTTGTTTCGTTTCTGAATTTGTCATTCACCATTTGCATACATGATCATTCACTTATGCTTACAATCAGTATCACCATGCATTCACACTCACATTCATGTTCAGTTTCCTGTCGGTGTGTCTTGGCAACCTTGGCCTGGACTCTGCCTTCACTGAGACAATATGGCGTAATCCGGGGAAGGAAGGCTCTACCTTCCTCTCTAGAAATGTGCATTTCTACCTAGGCACTATACCGCAGGACTATTTTTCGCATTTATGAGGGATAATAACTGCTAGCCTAGAAAATTGTGCAATGCAGTTACTAAGCCTACAGCCATTACCAGCTGAGATTGCGCATTGTGCAATTCCAACAGTCAACAACAATATTGGACTGTGCTTTGCATAGTTCCAGCAGTCAGCCAGTCTCCTAGTAGCCCAAACTATGCCTTTCACAGTCTTGGTAGTCAATCTCTTGACTTCCCGGCCGAAATTGCACAACCTTCATGATCAGTCACATAGGTATGTTGAAGTCAGTTCTCAAGTTCATTTTGGTTTTCAACTAACAAATTTCTTGCCATGAGTGTTTCAATGTCTCCAGGTATTACAGGTGTTCATTTGCCTCTCAACAATGCAGGTACAATGGTTTCCAAGAGGGCAGAGTCGAAGACACCATTCAGAGCACACCTGGAGATGTAGTTGATTAAATGTCTATAAGATTGCCTACTCACGAAGATATCAAGTTGTTCGTAGACAAGAACATCAAGGTATCACAAAGAGAAACACCATGAATGGCAGCTTAAGGCAACATACCAAATGCAATGAATGCATCAAACACAATGAATGTTGCGAACACAACGAATGGTGAACACAATGAATACATCGAATGCAAACAATGCAACGAATGAAACGATGAATGCACGAGGAAGGTTGTTGACAACATAAAGCTAGAACAAAGTTGCAAGGTAAAGCAGATCCACTGATGATGAAAGAAACTTTGAAGACTCGGGCTATGAGGTTACGAC
Source organism: Pinus tabuliformis (assembly GCA_031772625.1). Classification (NCBI taxonomy): domain Eukaryota; kingdom Viridiplantae; phylum Streptophyta; class Pinopsida; order Pinales; family Pinaceae; genus Pinus; species Pinus tabuliformis. Next base: position 164,838,791 of record CM062815.1, on the reverse strand, counting down.
GTGACATGAAGATCACGCGAAGACAGAGAATGGAACAAACAAGAAGTTTCATATGCAGAAGCAACTCAAGGAAGAACATGAAGCTGCACAGAAAGATGAATGAGTTGCAGTAGGAACAGGAACAACAGTTGTTGCAACATGCAGTCACAGATGAAACTACGCTCGTACAAGTTAAAGATCCATTCCAATAGCTGGTATGGAGCAGACATGGTCAGCAATTTTGTTGATCACATGTAAGGGATTTAGCAATGTTGGCTACGTGGGGCCTAACCTAGGTTTAGCGTTAGTTATCCAAATAAATCCCTACACTACTGGCCATTTTTGCATCAGCCTGCGGAGTACGGACCGAAGTCTCACCCGAAGTAGTATGGGGGGATGTTGGAACCAAGTTTCCACACCCTGAGATGGTCGTGATGTTAGTTTATACCCTCTGTTCCTGATTTCGTGCAAGTCGCTAAGCTCTCGGGCTCTATCAGTCTAGCCCTTTATTTTGGCCTTTAGTACCTCTGCAAAGGAGTATGATTGACCGTCGCGCAACCCTAACCTGTGGTCTAGGTACTTTCGCGCTGCTATGACAACATATTGTATAGGTTCCCAAGTTATCTTAAGTGTTTTACTTATCTTACTAAACAATCATAGTTAGCACCGTGTAAACATATATTCTTACTTGCGTTCAATTAACCAACATAATTACATACATTCACGCATCACATAAGCATTATAAATGAAATCCATACACAATATGACAAGATGCATTAACAGGAAGTAAATACATAGGAATTGCGGAATACTTCTCTTTATTGATATCTTCAGATTATTACAGACTCTATCCGACCTACACACATAGCTACAGGGGTTTGCGAACTCAGCTGTTGACTTCTACCCTAGGCCTTTGCGCACTCAACTGCAGAGCCTCTACCTATGCTAAGACCTGAAACTTGGACTTCTCTACAAAGACTCCAAGCCTTGTCTTCTACTCCCAAAAACTTATTACTACTTAGAGCGAGCTTACTTAGCTATTTTTATACAATCCCATAGTCCGCAAACCATGGGTAGATATTTACAACTGAATTTACACTTTAAAAAATAAGAGCAGACAACCCTTTATGACTCATGACACCTTCGCGCTCTACAACCACAAAATGCGGAGACTTTACAACTTTATTACCAAACTTGACCCAAAACATGGGCTTTTAGCCCCAAAACTATCCTTGGGGGATCCCATTGCCAACAGTCCCCCAACACAAACATTGTGACTTGCCCTTGAGTTACTTTGTGGGTGCAAAGATCTTAGCGTGAAGACCTCCTAACTCAACCTATATGACCACAACCTTGACAGTGCACTGTGCGGCCACCTGCTTCGCTTCTTCAACCATCTGCTTGATCACTGCTCTTGAACTGTCGGCCTGAAGCTTTTGCTGAGTTGCCTGGAGAGTCGCAAGCTTTCCTTCAATAGAGGTCGTCAAACATAGTAGGCAACACTAAACTCCGCGTAGCCCTGCAGGTTGTTAAACACAGTAGACGACAACCACGGTTTGTGATTGATAGCCATGCATATGTTCATCTCCATCAAGATCCAGAAGATCTTGTTGTCCTTGATGTGTTGCACATCCTTGGTTGCCCACAACAAAGTGTACTTCGTAGCTTCTGGTAAGTCCGGCACGATTGAGGGGAATTGATTGTCCTCTGGAAGCTCCCATGCTACCAGCATAATTGACAGAAAGAGCCACATGTAGTGTAACGTCTTGCTGAGCTCCTGTGCCTCGTGACAGTTCATAAGGAACTCACCACAGAGATAGTGCACCCAATTGAACTAGAATCCTTCAGTTCACTGGGATTCTAGCGCAATGACAAGTGCAGGAACCTCATAGGCACGACACTTCGTCATCACCTTCCCGACCAAAATTTGCATGGCCACCTTTATGACAGGGTCACTGATATTTGATATGGCATATCCGCGCGGATTCTTTACATGCTTAAACTTCTCCTTCATGGCCTCCTCGAGGGCCTTCCCACCACCTTTTCCACCAAATATCATGGCTAAATTTTCACCTGTGTAGGGCAGTCGCGTGATCTTGTGGATGAATCTGTCAGTGATGGGTATTGGCTTCTCCAACCACAGACACCCATTATGCACCAAGAATAGCAACTACTTAATGACCAATACTGTAATCAGGGTGCGGTTGTAGTGTGACACCTATAGCAGGGTGAGTAGACACGCCTTGTCTACTCCCCTGAGCCACTTCCATGACTCCAATGCGGTCATCCCAGTGGTTGCATCAATAATGTGATGCATTAGTTGCTCGGTCACCAAGTGTGGGAACTTCTTATTGTTTCCTAAGTCCTAGTCTTCCAGTTTTAATAGAGGAACTTGCCCCAAGCGTGGTCCTTCAAAAACAATCTCATCCTGTAGCAAAGGGGTTTGCAAGGGGACCTTACTTTCATCGATATATTTTGGCACCTTGGTCTTGCCCTTGCGCAGAGGGACATACTCAGGCAATCGAGTGATAGGGTTAGCACCTTGTACTTCAACTTCCTCCATGTCTATCCCCACATCCTCATCGTCCATCGAGATGTCTTCAATTTCTTCCTCCTCCAATTCCAGATTGATGGCTTTGCCCTTTTCTTGTGCAGTGGGCTTGTCCTTTGGTGGGTTTCTTCTCGGTGAGGTGCGCATCGGTATTGTAGGCTGCTTTCCTTTCTTATCCTTCATGCTCTCCTTGGTTGGGGTTGGTTTTGGTCTTGACATCTGTGGTTATTTGGGAACTTCCACTAATACTTCGACAACCTCTGGAGCAGCGTCCTCTACCTCCGTAACAACTTCTGGAATAGCCTCCTCGGCTGTCACTACTTCGGCGTCCATAGTTGTTGCAGGTGTCGACATGGTGCTATTTAACAATGCTCTTGTCATCTCTAGTAATTGCTCAAACGCCGAAATCGCTATCAGAGCCTCGAAGAATTCTTGGTTCATGTGTGCTTGAGAGCTCAACAACTCAATTCTCAAAATTCCAAGTGTTTTTAGCCGGTCAACCACCTGTAATTTATAGGGCATTTTGAATTCAAATCCGACTGTTTCCCCTACATTCGGTTCATTAATGCCGGATTGGTAGCAGATTTTTAAGGATCTGACCCATAAATTCCGTCTTAAATGCGGTCGCCTGCTCCATTTGGCCACACTTCTACCGTCAAATCATGAACATTGACTTTAACGATCACTTTCCAACTAACTTGCGCGATTTATCCCTGGGTAGCGCAACTCCCTTCACATCGTCGCGAACCCTGTGACACTTATTTGCTTCGCACAATCCTCCAACCGTTCAACGCCTTACTCTGGGTAGTGTAGTTTATAGTCCCATGCCTCCTTTCAGCTGCCTGGAGTGCTAATACTGTGCTACCCTCATATAGTCACATGGCCGGACCACTAGTGTATGGATTCAATCGGTTGCCATTCACCTTTCCTCGGAAGGGATCTCCATTCAATTTAAGCAACTGAACTGCTCCACCATCGGTAATCTCCTTAATGACATATGGCCCTAACCACTGCATTCTGAATTTCCTTGGAAATTTATCAAACTTGTTGTCATATAGCAAAACTAGGTCATTTACCTTAAAGGTGCGCAACTTAACGTGCCGATCATGCCATGCTTTTTCGTGCTGCTTTTAGACCTGTTGGTGAAATCCAGCTAGAAGTATCTCTTCCTCAAGCTCAGCTAGCTACGCAAGCCTCTCTTCTAGGGCTCTACAATCTGTCATACCAGTGAGTGCCGCTATGCGCAAACTAGGCACAATGTGTTCCATGGGAATTACTACTTCAACGCCATATACAAGCCTAAAGGGTGTCTGTCCAGTCAACTTATTGCATGTCATCTGATAGGCCCATAGTACTGTGGGTACGTGTAGGTCCAAATCACTTCGCTGAGGGTTACAAACCTTGGTCAACGCGCTTTCTAGCACCTTATTGAATGCTTCCACCATCCCATTAGCCTGCGGGTGATAAGGCGTGCTCTTCTGGTGATATACCTGAAATTCCTCTATCAGTGCGTTGATCGTCTCATTCAAAAAGTGCGTACCATGATGACTCATCAAAATATTTGGACACCCAAATCCCATCAGTACATACTCAAAGAGGAACTTTGCAGTAGTCATGCCTGTTCAATCCTTCATAGCCTGTGTCTTCGACCATCAAGTCAAATACTCCGTCGTGGTGATAATGTATCGCGCTCCTGTCTTCTTACCTTGGGGCTGAAGGGGTCCCAAAAAATCTATCGCCCATTTCTCAAAGGGTTGTAATGTCATCTGCGGATTTAGAGGTAGCTCATCCCTCCATGATGGCCTGCTTGTCCCTTGACATACATCACATGCCTTGCAGTAAGCTTTTGAACCCTAATGGATGGTTGGCCACCACAACCTTGCCCGTAGAATATTCTGGGCGGTCACTCTTCCTGCATAATGACCTCCTGCGGTGCCCCCATGAGCGTCCGCGAGGATACTGCTCCTTTCAAACTCCAGTACATATCATTACAATATTTCATCAGACCCCATTTTGTATAGATGCCCAGCAATGACAGAAAATTCTGCCGCGCACACCACTAACTGCTTCTTCTGCTGGATGGTGTAACCTTCCAGGGCAGTTTCCGTCGTTAGGAAGTGTATGATATCTTCAAAATGATCGTCTGCGATGTGCACAACAAATAGTTGCATGTCAGGAAATCCCTCCTCCAAATTAGTGGGCTCTTCGACTGTTTCGATGCACGACAGATGGTCTGGTCCCGCGTTCAGTCGTCTAGGCTTCACAATGACTTCAAAATCATACTCCTGGAATAATAACAACCACCTGCATATTCTCCCCCCCCAACATAGGCTTAATGACTAGGTATTTTAGTAGGCAATGATCCATGTACATCTTAAAATATCCAGCCAGCAAATAATGTCTAAAATTCTGGAGTGCGTATACCATGGCTAACCCCCCGCGCTCAGTGGTGGAATAGTTCTTCTTAGCCTTGGATAACCTTCTTCTTGTGAACACTATAGGATGATTCAATTCTCCTCCGCCAACCTGTGTCAGCACTACTCCCAATGCTATACATGATGCATCGAAATGTACATGAAACTCCTTCCAATCTGGGAAGACTAAAATCGGCGTGATGACCATCTTTTCCTTCAATACATCCAAGCTTTTCTTACAGTCCTTTTTCCAACAGAACATGACATCCTTTTTCAATAACTTCTCCATAGGCATGGTGATTTGGGCATATCCATTGATAAACTTCTTGTAATACCCAGTATGTCCTAAGGTTTCGTGCAACTGTTTCACACTCCTCGGCGCTTCCAAGTTAAGTATCACCGCGAACTTCATGGGATCTACCATTAGCCCCTGTCTACAAACCACATGACCCAACAGAGTCCCAAAAGGAACACAAAACATGCATTTCTTCAGATTAAGCGTGATGTGGTACCTTTGACAGGTATCTAGCATTAGGCGCAAACTTTCCACATGGGGTTTTACCAGCCCAAACACAGTCCAGTCATTAAAGTACACCTCCAAAAACTTATGAATAAATTCCTAGAACGCAGCAATGACTACACATGAAAAAATCATAGGCACATTCTTCAATTTGAAGGGAATTACAGTGTACTGAAAACATCCCCACTCAGTCGTGAAGGTCGTCTTACTTCTATCCTCTAGCGCGATTTTGATCCGACGGTACCTAGAGAACCCATTAGTGAAGGAATACGCTTCCCGTCCACCTACATTATCCAACACCTCATCAGTGAACAGAGTCGGGAAAGGGTCATGTACGCAAGCGTCATTCAACTTCCTGAGATCTACACATATCCTTATTTCATCCTTCTGCTTATTTTCCTGTACCACCATTGGGCTTACCCAATCAGATTCTTCTACGAGCTCAATGATGCCTACCATGAGCATCTTGTCTAGCTCTAAGCAGACCTTCTCCTTGTACTTTAGATTGAGGTGGTAAGGTCTTTGCTTAACCGACTTCGTGTCGAGTTTTAACATGATCTTCATAATGCCGAGGTCTCCTATTATCCCTTTTAGATCCGTAAACTTAGTCGGGAACAAATCCTGGTATTCGTGGAGCAATTCAACAACCTTATCCATCATCGCGTCATCCCAGTAATCTCCAATCTTTGCAAATTTGGGCTCTACCTCTGTACCAATATTCACCTACTTCGTTTTCAGTGGCGCGGTTATATCAGGATTCTCAATCTACAGTCCTTCAACCTCGCGGTGGCCCTCTATTTCAGGGATGTTAATGTTTCACGGATCCTCATCTTCTTCCTTAGCTGTCACGTTATCGCATTTTAGTGCGTGGCTCAGTTGAGTGGTCCAATCATGTTGAATCAGGTCCAAAGGATCCCGCGGTATCCTAAAGATTGCTACTTTCACCTCTTGTAGTGCTTCATCAATACAGTCAAACCCGCCTTCAAAGCTGAACATCATTATGAAGCCTTCATTCAGAATATCCCATTCACCTGTACCATGGGAAAGCTCTATTTCCAAGTACCAGTTCATCAGGATGACATCCAAGGTATGATAGAACAAGTGCACCCATTTCGGTTGGGCTTTGCTCCATATGCCTGAGCCCATTTGGGCAAGTGTGTGCGCGGATTATCCTTTCCATCATATTTGTCTGTCATTCTCACCTTTGGCTTCCTAAAGTGTGTTCGCATCATTCTCCTACACTCGCGCCAATCATCAAAGCTACCCTTGTGCATACCCCACCACCTTGCAGGCGTAGCATGCAGTGCCCAATCCAGAGCCTCGAAGCGTTGCTTTTTTGGTACCTCCCTCTCAAATGCATCCAAAAATACATCTACATCATTTAGGCCATCATAAGTGGGTAGATCTCTTACCTCTGACGTCACGAAGCATAGTGACCGGGTCATCATGATACAACTTAGCGTGGTTACTTCATGTAGCCGATTATGTGAGCGCTCTAATTTTTCATCAGAGTCTGAGGTGTAGGAACTCTCGCGATCCCATGTAGTCCATCCATCTGCTGTCAGATTCACCCAATCTTGGTCTCGTGCTGTTATCTTATATATTTAGTCTAAATCGTCATCGATCTCATAATCACAGAATGGTTCAATATAGTGTGATCCTTTAGCAAGATCTAGGGGCACTATTATGCGAAGCGATTTCTTCTCAAATATCATCTTCCGCTTCTTTAGGTTGATTACCCCGTTCATGTCAGTAGCCCAATCAATGCCAAGGAGCGCAGTGTAGGGGTTTCTGTCATCCACAACTTCTATTACTTCAAAGTCAGCCAATGTGCTCATGCCTTCAATATCTACAGTCACCCCTTATAGCTACCCCATGGGGATGATCTTTCGCTGATTTTCCATCCTTAACTGAATCGGATATCACTGCAGTGCGGGTCTTCCCATTCGTTCCCAAGTCTGCTTTGGTAGGAAGTTCGCATCTGACCCCAGATCCAAAATAACCTGATCCCTTTCATATTCTCCTATCTACGGCATCAATCTCATTTCTCGCCCTGTACTTGTTTTATGCTTACCAATCTTTCATACCACGTGCAGTTCACCTGGAGTGTTTTTGGTGCATCTATTTATAAGCTCATGTAATCCCTTCACATCCTTGCTATCGCGCAACAACTTCACGCAGGTTTCTAAAAAGTCGTAAGCATAGAAGGGCCTATCTCCTTATCAGGCTTATCCTTTCTCCCTGAGGTGGAGGCCTCAGAAAATCTCTTCTTTGCTTCCATGAACGTTTCGTGTGCGCACTCCAAATCAAATTCAGTCTCCTTCACTGGAGCTTTGTGAACCTAGGCACTATCTTCGGGCTGTTTTTCCTTACCATCCCCTATTGAAATTCCACTTCGAAGCACTATATTCACATTCGGATCCTCTTCGTGAGGCTCAAACCTCATCATCTACAGGTTAAGAGTCGACTGTGGTGGTAGAGCCCCTTTTTCGCGTATCGTGGCTATCAGCGTAGAACAGTCTTCTGTTTCATGATAAAAAATAGTGCAATATTTGCACGACGGATGTGTAGGGTTAGTGCAATTGCGGGAATAGTGTCCTGGTCCTCCGCAATTGTAGTAGATTAACTGTCCCTGACCTCTGCCAGGTCCTCCTCCGCCTCGGCCTTGTCTGCACCCCTGAAAGCCTGTTCATGCCATCCCTATGCTCTAGTAAGGGGATCGTGTTTATTCTTGAACCCTATAGGAGGGTGTTCTGTCCATCATCAATTCATAGCTTCTTCAGTTGCGCTCATCATGCCCTACCAATCTGCAGAAGTTATAGAATAGTTACTGTGGTGTTTGTACAAACTTCTGTAGCAAATGATAGTTATCTGTCGTATCTTTTCCTGCTACCAAACATATAGCGCACCACAACGCAAGCCCCATACTTGGTCTTGTTTAGGCCTCCGTCCTCAAAGGCATTGACCTTCCGCTTGAAATATAGTTTGCAAAGACCAAGCAATGGTCTTTGTCATGCCCCTGACCTTTACATTTCAGGCACCATACCTCTTCGCGCACCTCTGGTCAAACTGTTCTGTCCTGCTTCAAACTTTGCATTTCAAGGAAAATATTTTGCAACTGTGCATGGATTTGCTGAACCCCTAGATTTAGATCTTGCATCAGTGTTTCATGCAGTCTCATTTCAATCTCCAAGGCCTCTGCCTGAGTCGTTATCTTTTGTTGTGACAACGCAACCCTTAGGTGTGGCAGGAGTGAAGCCACGAACCACTCGTGGTGTTGTCCATCTGTTAAGTTCATTTTAGCTTCACAGATTTTACACTTCAATCTTTGATCCAATTCCCAAGGTGTCTCACCTGGTTTCATCACAATTTCCTTGAACCCCACAATCGACTGTGCCTCAGATTTAGGTTTATTAAATTCCTTATTTAGCGGGGTTTGATTGTCGGCCACTCTAGCGTTTGGGTTATCATTAGAGTACTTGATGTACTAGGTTAGCACGCAATCCTACAAAGCAATAACCAATGTTTCCTTCTTCATGTGATCATCTGTAACGCCCTGAGCTTCCCATACAACTTTCACAATGAACCAAAACTTGTCTGGGTCCTCATTTCCAAAGCCTTTAAAAAAGGCAGCGTCACTATATTTTCCATGCTAAACTGCGGTGGAGGTGGTGGTGGTATGGGTGAATTTGCAGGTGATGGTGGTGAAGTTAGAGGTGGTGTGGGTGGAGGTGGTAGTCATGGGAATCATTGTCTTATCAACTGAATTGCACTTTGAAGAGAAGCCTACGCTACTCCCTCTTCGTCACCTAATGGAGGTGAAATTAATGGACTATATTTAGGACCCTTCCTTCCTTCATTCCTATAAGTCTTCCCACTTCGCGTAGCTCCGAACATCAAGGTATCTGCATAACCTGTTTTTCACACAATAACATCTTAATCTAGGTGTTCAAAGACTTCAAGTACTTACCTCGTGGACCTTTGAAAAGCGCTGCTTTGCCTCGCTGTAGCTAACTGAGGTATCGACCACGAATTCAGTCGCAAGTCCTCCTATGATGCAATTGAGCCAATGATTGATAGCACGAGCGATCTTATCCTCAGAGGCTTCCAGTCTCTATACTAACTTTGGGGTCTAGACAATAGGATTGTCAAGTCTCCACCTTCCTTAGCTATTTGCTAGCTTTGCGATCCACTCGTATAGCTCAATCGGAAAGGAACATAAAAATATCTCATGAATTTCTGTATATATGTACCTGTCCAGCCACTATTCGTTTGTTAGTCATGAATTTTTGTTCTCCTGCACTGTGAATTCGTGGATCTTCCTGTCTAACCAATCTTCGATCCCTTTCTTAGTTGGATTCTAATGATATGACATCAAACATCTCTTATGCAGATTCTGGTCCTGACAATGGAAACATTTGTTGGCTGCATGGGGCCTGACCCAGGTTCAATGTTAGTTAGCCAAACAAATCCATACACTATTGGCCCTTTCGGCATTAGCCCACGGAGCGTGGACCGAAGTCTCACCCAAAGCAGTATGGGGGGATGCTGGAACCAGGTTTCCGCACCCTGAGATGGTCGTGATGTCGGTTTATACCCTTTGTTCTTGCTTTCACGCAGGTCGCTAAGCTCTCGAGCTCTGTTAGTCTAGCCCTTTATTCTGGCCTTTAATACCTCCGTGAAGGAGTATGATTGACCTTTGTGCAGCCCTAACCTATGGTCCAGGTACTTTTGCATTGTTATGACAGCGTATTGTACAGGTTCCCGAGTTATCTTAAGTGTTTTACTTATCTTACTAAACAATCCCAGTTAGCACCGTGTAAACATATATTCTTTCTTGCGTTCAATTAACCAACATAATAACATACATTCACGCATCACATAAGCATTATAAATGAAATCCATACACAATATGACAAGATGCATTAACAGGAAGTAAATACATAGGAATTGTGGAATACTTCTCTTTACTGATATCTTTAGATTATTACAGACTCTATCCACCCTATGCACACAACTACAGGGGTCCATGCACTCAGCTGCTGACTTCTACCCTAGTCCTCTATGCACTCAGCTGCAGAGCCTCTACCTATGCTAAGACCCGAAACTTAGACTTCTCTACCAAGACTCCAAGCCTTGTCTTCTACTCCCAAAAACTTATTACTACTTAGAGCTTACTTACTTAGCTCTTTTCATACAATCCCATGGTCCGCGGACAACCATGGGTAGGTCTTTACAACCAACTTTACACTTTACAAGATAAGGGTGGACAACCCTTTATGACTGATGACACCTTCGTGCTTCGCGACCACATAATGCAGAGACTTTACAACTTTCTTACAAAACTTGACCCAAAACATGGGCTTTTAGCCCCAAAACTATCCTTTGGGGATCCCATTCCCAAAAAGAAACATGCATGTCATTGTGCACATGCATGCAATCCAACCCATTCAACACACTCACTAAGGCGAAGAAAAGAAGCAAGTCCAACTAGCACTGAACATGTACTTTGGAAAGTTGATGCGCATGACCATCAGCACACACTTGAAGATCAATATAGACACTATGCATGAGTGTGTCTCTGGTTCAAGCACACCTAAGAAGACCATGCACATGTTAGCAGACAAGTTGAATGAAGGAGCCGAACCAATGCACTGGTTCCAACAGAGGCAAGAGTTCGCTTCAGCAAGATGTCACCATGAGGTGCATGCACACCAACATAGACGACCAAGCTTGGCATCAGTTCACCACCTTCACCATCACAAGCATGCCAAAGAGTTGGTCTCATCACAATAGACCAAGTGTCAATGATGTCTTGCATGGCTTTCTCAAGCCATGTTGTCTCACATGAGTACATGTGCATTGTAATGTAACGTCATGTCAAGTGTAAGTCAAGTGTCAATAGTTGGATGTAACAGTCATAGAGTAGATGAAGAGTCATGAGGGTAGACGAACTGTCACGAAGGGGAATTTCAAGGGTCACCCCATCCTTTGCTATAAATAGTCACTCATAACTCATTGTAAATGCTTTTGGTCAGCCAAGCTTCCGATAAGACTATCTTGGAGAAAGCTTGGACAATATTGTAACGCACCTTGGCTTCTCCATTGCACAGAGCTAGTTCATCTCTTTGGAGGAGTAGGTGGATGTGGCTGTAACATTCCATTTTTGGGGCTAGCGGTTTACATGGGTGTATTGTATGATTGGAACTTACAATTCTTTATGTAATAAGAGACAACACATTTTCATGCATATTTTTTTATTATAGTTGGACTGTTCTGGTTTATGTAGCAATGTATGTTGTTTAAATTACGTAGTTGTGTATGAACTATTTTGTATGCAATTATATGAATCTTGTTGCAGATGTGATGTTGGTTTAACCATCACTTTGGATTTCCAAATGACTTTCTTTCTAGCTTGTGATATATCTTCGCTCGTGTGTTCCCTTCTCGGCTGAGTACTGTTATAGGTTGCCAAGGGGCGCACTCATCTACATGGAATCTTTAAGGAATACATGAGCTGTGCACTGTTCATCTACACGCTTCAAGGGCACCTAATGCACTGGTGTGCCACACTGCCCAAAAAATCTATTCATTCTCTTGTTAATCTAGTCATAGATATATACCGTGCTTTAAATCAATTTGATCATGAAGTGATTGATTAAGAAATTCTGAAATTACGGAAAGAACCTGATGAATCTGTTGATCAATTTTACACATGTTTTTGTAATCTTGCATATCGATTCCCTGAAGATGAAATTGATTGGGAATTTCTTTATGGAAGATTTGAGTATCTTCTTCACATATCTAAACCCTGCTCAGCACACTTCGGTGATGGATCTGCACAATCAAAGGCAGGCACAGTCGTTGTCACAAGTGACTGTCCACCTTCACCTCATCAAACAACTCCACCACTGTGGAGTGATATGGGAGATCATGCACGTGCCTCTATTGAATTTTCACACTCTCCCACCCCACCTGCTCTTGATATTTGCACATATTTGGCTTGCAAGCTTGTTGGTTCTCACGTGGACTCGTTCCCTCGATCTCTGCCCTTGTGTTCTTTTGATCCTCGGGATGGTAATGTCTTGTGTTCTCCCATTCCAGACTCCTCACCTATTGTGAACGAGGATCAAGCTATCGACAGAGTTGGTGTTTTGCAACCAACATGTGCCATCATTCATGATGAGGTATGCGGGAATCTAAAGAAGAGCTCGCAGTGAAGGATGACTCCCTTCTATTTGTGCCTCAATCGCTTCACCCTGACATCCCTCGTGATTCAGCCACTACTGATTTCTCCTATGAAAATTCATTTCCAGATGCTTCTACTTCCAGTCATTCACATGACACCTCGAGTGTCAGTTTGTCATTACACTGTGGAGAGGACACATCTTCCTCAAAAAATCCCTTCAATCTGTCATTTATCTTTCTTGAAAACATAGAGGGTGAAAATATTTTCTTCTCATCTACCCCTCTGTCTGATTCATCAAATCATGAGGATGCCGAAAAACATCCTAAATTCTCTGATCTTGGTTGTCGTGATCTATTCACTTCCTCATCCGATCACGGTGTGATTAGACCATTGTTAATCTATCCAATTCACTAGTCTACAATGATCTATCTGTCAGTGAGGTCGAAACCCCCCAGACTTTCAAGGAACTTCAGCCCGAACTGATGGTTATGTCAGGCCCTCATTGTCCTGAGGTTGGTTTCACTTTCGATCAGGAAATTGTTGAAACACTCAAGGCTCCTCATCACTCTCTGCTTTGCATTGAAGATCAACTAAATACCCAGATTTCACTTCCTCCACTCGAACTACATGATCCCATCACTCATGCATTGGAGGAATCTTACATAGCAAGCGCACATGCACAACACAAGCAGTCTACCTTTCTCACATTTTATTGCATGTCATAGTCAAGAGAATGCATACACTCAAAATATGCATGCAGTGTAGCACAACATCATGGTAGCACCACAGAATGCATGTCATGCACTTTCACTCATCTTTGTTCTATGGTCACTTGTAAGTTCAGAGTGTGTTTGTCTTCACTGTTACAACTTTCTTGTTTAATGGTTCACACAACTATCTTGTTCGCGAACCATTCCTTCACCAACATGGGTCAACCAATGTGCCGATGGCTGCATTGGAAGTATCACTTCATGTGAGATGACCCATGCACTGTTAGCTTAGGAGTAGGAGTAGTGTTTGCTTTCAGTTTTTTGCATGCATGCTTGTTTTCTTACTTGCTTTGTTTGGTTGTTTATTTGCTTACTTGCTTTTCTTTCGCTTTTCCTTCTGCTTTTTATTTGCTTTGTTAATTGTTAGTTCACTTGTTTCATTCGTAGATTAGTTTCGCATGAAACTATGTATCACTCTTGAAGCAAGTTGGGTAAAGTACAAGAGGCCTTGTGCTAATATCACTACTTGGTTATTTGTCATCCTGCCTCTGTATGAAGATCTTGTTACTTTTAGTCCATGATATATCGAAGGAAAATGCATACAATTTGAAGACGCTTGCATGCTAACTAATGTCACCTACTCTAGTTGGTTTTTTTTGGGTTAACCCTTGTCAGCTCAATCAAGTAGAGTAAGGTGAGGGGGAAAAGCTTAACATGCACGTCATAGGTATAATAAACTACTTCCCTGTAGGAACAACCTCTTCTACTCTCAATAAGTTGGGATCCCTCTTCCGCCTTTGAAATGAATAAGTGCTATGCACAATTATGAAGATGGAAATGAAAAAAATAAAAAAAGTGAAAAAAGTTTGAAAAAAATGAAAATGAATAAGGTGAAAGAAGAGAAAGGCTTCCTCGCAAAGAGGTGATGCAATTAACTCCGCCGGATTACTAACCAGGTTCACTGGCAGTGGAGCCATGCTTGTGTTCGTATGTGAATTCACCGGGGTACTGTCTAGGTTTGCTGGCAGCGAAGCAACACCAGAGATAAAACTAAGACTCTGACAGCTATACTACTTGTGCACCAATATAACCCTCAACCCCAATCAGAACAACTGTTTTGCCTTGGCTTGGAATGTGTTTCAATCGAACAAGAGCTTGGCATATGCTACATCTTATAATCAAACTAGTGTGGAAACCAAGAGGATCTGAGAATTGAACAATACTCCCAGAGGCGTTAGACTTGCTTTTCACAAACAAGGTCCATTCAGAGAGCTGGAGTTCTACTAGTGTGTTGCCAAGTGTTGTAGTGCCTACAACCACCCTCCAAATTTTTTCCTTAGCTTCGTTTTGGAGCCTCCCTTCCAACTTTTCATAGCAGCTTGCCTTGCCTCATCAAGTTCAACAAATTTAGTGTTTTGCTTGCACAAAGGTAACCTGTCGATCACATCTCGATGCATTCCCCTCATAGGCTAGTCACCTAGACTTGGTCTAGCTGCAGGCTGAGCAACTCCCCCAAGAAACTATGCAATTCTGGAGGGAAACCAGCTTTCCCTCTAAAAATTGCGCAATATTGACTGGCATCTTGTTGGGCTCCAAAATTGCGCAATTCTGCTAGTCAAACCTCACAGAGAAATTTGCATAATTTTCCCCAAGAGGGTCGCTCAACCCAAAATTTGTGAAAATCTAAGCAGCTGTCAACTGCTCTACCCAGAAATTGCGCAAATCTCTTGGGAAACCAGCCCAACTCCCAGCTAGAAATCCACATTTTCTCCCAACAGTCAAGCAGTCTCTTGCATGTGCAGCTGAGTTGACCGGTTCCCTTCGGGACCAAGAAAAACTGACTTGCACGCATGGGCTACTTCTCCCAAGGCAGCATGCAAAGGCGTCCCTTGTTTCAGGGATCTATTTTTAGCAGTTGGATGTTACATGCAAGAATCATTTCAGAATTCTCCCACCAAGTGTCTCTTTCCCTAGATTTGTGTTATGCACGTCACAACCTCGATGTTATGAAAATCCATCAACCGGATGCTACAGAGCTCATTCCTCACATAAACCTTGCAGCTCTCACATCCCACATCACATCTAGGAGCAGTCGGGACATTCAGCTCAACTGTTTTGGGGTAAGACTGCTTTCCATGCCTTGTGTGTTGCATTTCTATTGCTTTTTGTGTTTCTGCTTGTGTGAGTACTATGTGCTTGATTTCTTTGAATGCTTGCTGTCATTTACATGCTTACTATCTTGTCCTAGCACTGTTTTAGTTTTCATTTCTATCTCACTGTTGTCACATGTATGACACTGTTTTTCACGAACAGTCACTGATTCGGTGACTCGCCTCACCTACATGCATGTTGTTCCATTTCTGAATCTGTCATTCACTATTTTCATGCATGATAATTCATTTATGCTTACACTTAGTATCACCATGCATTCACACTCACATTCAGGTTCAGTTGCCTATCCGCAAGTCTAGGCAACCTTAGCTCGGACTCCGCCTTCACTGAGACAACATTGCACAATTAGGGGAAGGAAGGCTCTGCCTTCCTCTTCAGGAATGTGCATTTCTACCCAGGCATTGTCCTCTAGGACTATTTTGTGCATTTCTGAGGGACAATGACTGCTGGCCCAAAAAATTGCGCAATATAGTCATTGAGCATGCAACCATTGCTAGCTGAGATTGCGCATTGTGTAATTCCAACAGTCAGTAGCCAGACTGAACTGTGCATTGTGCAATTCCAATAGTCAGCCAGTCTCCCAGTAGCCCAGACTTTGCCTTTTGCATTCTTGTCAGTCAGTCTCTCAACCTCTCGACCGAAATCGTGCAACCTTCATGATCAGTCACATAGGTATGTTGAAAGCCAGTTCTCAATTTCATTTTGGTTTTCGACTGACAAATTTCTTGCCATGAGTTTTGCCATGTCTCCAAGTATTGCATGTGTTCATCTGCCTCTCAGCAGTGCAGGTACAATGGTTTCTAAGAGGGTAGAGTCGAAGACACCGTTAACAACAGACTTGGAGATGCAGTCAATCAAATGTCTATGATCTTGCCTACTCATGAAGATATCAAGTTGTTCATAGACAAGAACATCAAGTTATCACATCGAGCAACATCATGAACACCAGTTGAAGGAAACATACTGAACGCAACGAATGTAGTAAACACAACAAATGCAGTGAACACAACGAATGCAGTAAATACGACGAATGCAACGAATGTAGCGAATGAAGAAAATGCAAGAGGAAGGCTGTTGACAACCTAGAGGTGGAATAAAATTGCAAGATCAAGCACATCCATTGATGATGAAAGAAACTTTGAAGACTCAGGCTATAAGGTGACGACGCGACATGAATATCGCACGAAGATAGAGAATGAAACAAAGAAGAAGTTGCATATGCTAAAGTAGCAACTCAAGGAATAAAATGATGCTACACATAAAGACAAATGAGTTACAACAGGAACAAGAACAACAGTGGGTGCAACATGCACTCATAGATGAAACTGCTCATACAAGTTAAAGATCCATCCCAGCAGCTGGCACGGAGCAGACATGGTGAACAGTTTTGTTGATCGCATACAAGGGATTCAACAGCATGCATGTCATTGTGCACATGCATGCAATCCAACCCATTCAGCACACTCACGAAGGTAAAGACAAGAAGCAAGTCCAATTAGAGCTGAACATGTACTTTAGAAAGTTGATGCACATGACCACCAGCACACACTTGAAGGTCAACACAGACACTATGCATCAATGTGTTGTCAGTTCAGACACACGCAAGAAGACCTTGTGCATGTTAGCAGATGAGCTGAATGAAGGATCCGAACCAATTTACCAGTTGCAACGGAGGCAAGAGTTTGCTTCAGCAGGATGTCACCATGAGGTACATGCACACCAACATGGATGACCAAGCTTGGCATCAGTTCACCACCTTCACCATCACAAGCATGCCAAAGAGTTGGTCTCATCACAACGGACCAAGTGTCAGTGATGTCTTGCATGGCTTGCTCAAGACATGTTGTTTCACATGAGTACATGTGCATTTTAATGTAACGTCATGTCAAGTGTAAGTCAAGTGTCAATAGTTGGATGTAACAATCATATAGTAGATGAAGAGTCACGAGGGTAGATGAACTGTCACAAAGGGGAATTTCAAGGGTCACCCCACCATTTGCTATAAATAGTCCCTCATAACTCATTGTAAATTCTTTTGGTCACCTAAGCTTCCGATAAGACTATCTTGGAGAAAGCTTGGAAAATATTGTAATTAGCCTTGCTTCTCCACTGCATGGAGCTAGTTCATCACTTTGGAGGAGCAGGTAGATGTGGCTGTAACGTTCCACTGTTGGGGCTAGCGGGTTTACATGGATGTATTGCATGATTGTAACTTACTTATTTATATAATAAGAGCCAACACATTTTCATGCATATGTTGTTATTGTAGTTGGATTGTTCTGGTTGCTGTAGCAATGTATGTTGTTTAACTTACGTAGTTTTGCATGAACTGTTTTGTATACAATTAGATGAATCTTGTTGCAGATTTTCTGTTGGTTTAACCATCACTTTGGATTGCAAGCTAACTTTCTTTCCAGCTTGTGATGTATCTTAGCTCGTCTGTTCCTTTCCCAGCTGAGTACTATTACAGGTTGCCAAGGGGTGCACTCATCTCAACCCACCTGTTTAGAACCTCTCATGCACCTTCCTTGACTCATTGCAGTGGTCACACCCTTTCTACTAATAGAGTTATCTTACTTTCCTTTGTGCGACATCGCGATCAAGGCTTTGCTTTGTGACCCAATCCTAGGACTCCTACAACAAACAATCTGAGGTCTAATTGGGACTTCTTACCAGGGAGATCCCCTTAACATGTTGGTGGGTCCAGCATCGTCAAAAGTGTCCTGATAGAAAATACTCCTTCTTGACTACTCATCTTGATGGATCTCCTTCAAGCATTCAAGCTTCTACTGAAGAACCTGCTCTGATACCAATTGTTGGGAAAAATACTGAGAGTGGGGGGGGGTGAATCAATGTTTAGTCAATTTAGTGTTGTCTAAATTGCTATCATAAATTGTCAACCAGGAGCTCGTAAGCTGATGAAGTGAAGGTGTACTATATGTACTTAAGCAACCTCTTAGATCTTTTTGTCATTTGGGGGTGTTGTTTGTGGTCAATTTAACCTCCTAAGATGGAGTGATGATTTTATAAACAGATGAGTGATAGTGTGTGTAAGGTGATTTCTAAATGAGTGAGTGTGTGTAACTGGTGTTTCCTAACTACCTTCTAAACTTTGCAAAGAAAGAGCTTGAAATAAATATCTTGAAATGAACTGAAAGCAAATAACCACTTTCTAATGGCACTAGTGACTACTCATGCTGCTGCAAATCAAAAGGTAAGGAAAAAACCACTTCAAAGACCAATGATAATGTTCATCTCTTCCTAACACTCTGCTTCCAACATATAGTACTATGTAAAACACGATTAGGAAGTAGTTAGAGATAAGTCTAAAAAGTGATAAAGCTCTAAATGACAAATTATAACACCACTGTGCCTTTCTCCAGCATTCTGCTTCCAACATACATTGTTATGTGTAACAAGTGAAGAAAGAGTTAGTGATATAAGCCAAAAGCTACTCAAAGCAAACTGCAATTTATTAGTATTCTGATCTCTTAAAGATGAACAACTTATGATAAGGAGACCATCAATGTGTTAGCATACAGCTTGAGAAACTAAACTAGAAATTAAGCTAGAAAAACAGAGTAAAGGCAGCAACTATGAATATGACAACTGAAAATGCCATCAGATATAAAGAAAATACACAAGACACATAATCCCGGGCTAAAACCCGCAGAAAATAATACTGATCAGTTTAAAATAAATGCTGGAAATGAAATGACATGAAATCAAACTGTACACTATGATACATGATGAAAGAAATAAAAATTGCTGAAGGCAGGAAAATGAAATCAAACACTATGTACACAGGCTGTCATAGATGGGGGCCCTCCATCCACGCAACCAGCTAAAGATCAGCTACGAAAAGGTGAACAGAAACAGTCTTCTTTTATAAAACCAGCATGTCAAAATACAGTGAACAAGTGCTGTAGAAACAACCTTCTAAAACAGAGTTTTGATAACAAAATAAGCGCAGCACTTACAATATTCAAAAAGCTAATCTATAAGCGTTGGCACACGCTTTATTTATAGGCGCAGGGACAAACTACCCTCTGCGTGAACTAAGCAACTACAGCCTAACTAATTAACTACGCATCAACACACAGTCTTAACTAATTAACTTATGCAGCAACACGCAGGCAACTCCGTGCACGTTTGGAGGAAACGGTCATCATGGGAAGTAAATCTATGTTTGGATCCTGTCTTTTGCTGTCCTCGTGGCGTGGAGGAAGTGCCAGCTACGGTTCCATGTCTCAGCTGCTCACGGCTCCTGTGCCACCGTTTAGAACTTGACTGTTTGACCGAGGGAACACCTGCGTTGACCAAGGGCATACGTGACTGGTTTGACTCAACCAATAGCATATGATCCATGTGTTCATCCATCCCAACGTGCCCATGTGGCTTGTTCCTTGAGAAGACACATGGAGTATATCAAACAACAAAAAGGCTGCGGAATCTCTGAGTAGCTGCGGAATTGCTGATCAGCTGCGGAATTGCTGTATATGTTCCAAAATTCTAATCAAACAGTCAAACATTAGCATAGTTAACAAACCATGATAAAAAGACATGTTAATGCAATAATTTGAACAAGTTAATGGAGGAAAAGATGGAAAAAGGAGGAAGTGAATGGGAAAAAGCTGTTGGGAAGATAACTAAGTGAGTGCAAGGTTGAGGCTCAACATACCCCCACTCTGAGGGTGTTGCATGTCCTCATGCAACCAAAACTTTGCATAATCCTTTAGTTCATATGCTCGGATGCCTCTGCCAAGACATCCAACCTTCTTCTCTTCCTCTTTGTTGCCAAACTTGTTCTCGGTTTCTTCACCAAGCACCTGAATTTTAAGTTGATCAATGCCCGGCTCAACTTTTTGCATTTTCTCTTCAACTTTCTATTCTTTCTTTGCCAAAGGCCCAAATGAAGCATGGTATTGTCGTGGATCATCTTGTCCACGTTACCTTGTTGTTTCAATTTTTCATTTTCATTTTTGATGTGGCGATTTAAGACTTCTAGCTCAAATATTTCTTGCTTCAGGGATTGAACCTGCTGTTCAAGGGGCAAGACTGTGCTAGGACCAGCAACAGATTGCTCCAATGTTTCTAAATAGTCATATGCTTCTTGCTGAACAGGGTCAATATCTGGAGTTTGCCTTGGTCTGAATTCAAACCCTTGAAAGCTGCTCTCTCTTTCTTGTTGAAAAGGGCTTTCCTCTCTTGGAGGACTTGAGTCAATGTCTAGCTGAATTTGCCTCTTCTCAGGTGTGCTCAAGTCAACAAAATGGGACTGTTTTCCTTTTATTACACTTTTCCTTTCTATGAGCCTTCTACTTCTTCTTACCTGTATGCTAGTGCTTTTCTTCTTGGAGATGGCAGTTTCCTGAAGCTGAGCAAGCCTATGAGCTAATGTTTGGGTATCTTCTTCGGTTGAAGGCTCAGGTGAAGGGGATGGTGTTTGCAAAATAGCTTTTCCCTTATCCCTTTTCTGTCTTTTTGTTTTGCTGCCCTTTTCCTTCTCTTTTTGACCAGTTTCTAGGACGGCTTCTTGGGCAATTTCTTGAAGAGTTTCTGCAATGATTTCTTGGACAGTTTCTTCTACATCAGTATCTTGGGCAGCAGTTTCTTTTTCTTTTCTTCTACTTCTCCGGGGCACTTTAGGAGAGCTAATGGAGGCTGGTACTTTAGGAGAGCTAACAGAGGTTTCAGCCGCCTCCTGAAAATGGTTCCTAATAAGGAATTTCTCCCATGTGTCTTTCCTGATTTTTAACTGCTCTTCAATTAATATTTTGATGAGGCCATGGTGGTATAGGTGTGGCTCAATGTTACCCACATGTTTTTGCACAATAGCACTCATTTTCTTTAAACTAGACAACAGGAAATAAGGGAGATTGATGGTATGTTCACCCATAAAATGCATCATTATCTTTGTGTGATAAACATACATTGTACCAAATCTGCCTTCACATGTCAAAAATTTCTGCACTAGCAAAAGTAAGGCAGTCCATTCCTTTTTAATGTTACTTACAGGTATTCCTTTGGTGAAGATAGTAGTATCCATACCTGGATTTTTCAATATGTTCTTCCACTCTTGGCTTTCAACAGTTCGATTCTTGAACCATCGCTCTCCAGTACGAGGCAAAGCAGTTGCTTGAGCCAAGCTACTTTCTGTGACAGTGAATTGCAGGTCCCCAATCTCCACAGTGTTTGTTTTCCCATCAAACGACCGAGCAAAGGCCTTGGTAACCTCCTTGTGGTATCCTTTGAATTTCTGAATAAATTTTAACCACTTGGCCTTCTGCAGGGCATTCCTTGTTTGTGGGTATCCGTCTAAAAATTTAGAACCTTCCGGCTCTGCTCTTAATAGCTTGCCCATTTCGGTTACCAAATTCTCTTGCTGCTCTGACAATACTGTTTGGACGCTAGAGGAAAGAGACTTCACGGGAAAACAGTGCTCCTCAGCGTAAATTACGGCTGGAACAGAGAACTACATGGCTACAGTAGGATGGCCGTAATGGAATTGCGAGCCTGTTGGTCAGGGTTTTTAAGCGGAGAGATGAGGAGAATGGAGCAGCGTAGGTTTACGGTGAGACAGAGTAGTGAATGAACCGAGAGTGGAATCGATGAAATCGAGGGAGTGAACAGCGATAGGAATGAAGTTATGCGTGCGTAGAAAGGTATTAAAGGATAGAACGGCCGAATCCCATCGACGTCGGGTAACTGTATACACCTGGCTGCGGAATGATCAGTTGAAGAGCCGTGGTATAACAGGACACGTCATTCTGGTACGAAGAATTAATGCAAGGGAGCGGGCCGTATCAGGTTTGAATCACAACGATTATGGGACCGTTAAAACGGAGGTGAGGTGGACTACGCAGCATAATGGATGAGGAGTGAACGAAGATCTTGTTCAATCATTACACTAAGTGCCTAATACCATAATTCGAAAACCATACATAATGATATAACTGTTAGTTAGAGGTTTAGAACATATCTTTGTGTATTTTGATTCCTTTGCTAATCATGATGCTAACCTTTGATTTATTGCTGCCTTTGTATATGCTGTGTGTCTTCACCCTTTCATGATGCTAGTACTTCTGACTGCAGACTTTTTCCTTTTTTGAAACAGAGTTTATTTTTGTTGCAGGGACAGAGTGTATTAGCTGTGGAATTCGGATATCAGCTGCGGAATTCGGATATCAGCTGCGGAATTGGCTTCTAGCTGTAGAATTTGCAGCAACATTTTTCTTCCTGCACCAAGAGAATTAAAACAACTTGACTAAATGAAATAGTCCTGATAGGGACTTTATTGATGAGAATGAGATGGAGTGAATGGACTGAAAAAAAATGGAATGGAATTAAGATGATGAGATGGATGAAATGAATGAGATGGATGAGATGAATGAAGAGGGATTTTTTTTTTTTTTGGAAAATATAAAGTGTCAGGTGACCCTGATTTTCACCTTATATTTTCTGCATAAGACTGCCAATCCAAGATTGGTTTTCAGGCTTATACAAGAGATTTTTTTTTTTTTTTTTTTTTTTAACTGAAAGAAACAGAGATTAGGCTGATGGAGGAGAAGAATTCTTCTCCACCAGCCTCATTGCAGAATCTTCTTTGAACAACTTGACAAATTCCTCTTTTGAGAGTGGCTTCTGGTAGATTTTCAGGCGATGGCCATTCACAATAAGAGGAGTATGAAATTCATCAATAGTTTTCACTCGAACTGCTCCATTACTAAAGACTTCATCAATCTCATATGGCCCAAGCCAATTAGTTTGAAATTTTCCTTTGAAGTCTTTAAACTTTGAATCAAACAATAGAGCCCAATCTCCTTTCTGAAACTTTCTTTATTTGATATGACGATCATGCCATTTAGATCTTTGGTGCTTAACTAGATCGGTCCTTAGAATTGCATCTTGTCTCATTTCATCTAGCTCATTTAGCTGGTCCATTCTGTGTTTTTGGGCTTCTGAGAGGCTCATTCCCAATTGGACTGCCATCTTGAAGGTCTTGATTTGGAACTCAATGGGGAGCAGGACTTCCTTCCCATAAACAAGTTCATAGGGAGAATGTCCTGTTGTGTTCTTCCATGTAGTTCTATAGGCCCATAAGGCTTCAGGAAGCCTTTCCGCCCAATCTCTTCTATGAAGATGAACAGTCTTGGTGATAATGCCTTCAAGAACTTTATTGGTAGATTCCACTTGGCCATTTGATTGCGGATGGTATGGAGTAGATGTTCTGTGCTTGATCTTATATTCCTCCATCAGCTTCTCCATCAATTTAGATGTAAATTGGCTGCCCTGATCTGTCACAATTTCCCTTGGGACACCAAAACGAGTGAAAATATCCTCAAAAAGAAATTGAACAACTAAATTTTCAGTGGCAGAAGGCAATGCTTTTGCTTCTACCCACTTAGTAACATAATCAGTACAAACCAGTATATACTTCTTTTGCTTTGATGGTGGATTAATTGGTCCAACGAAATCTAGAGCCCATTTCTCAAAGGGTTCGATGCATACCTGAGGCTGTAGTGGCATTTCATTTGAAGGAGTTGGTCTCCCAACTCTTTGGCAGCTGTCACACCTTCTAACATACTGCTTTGCATCTTTAAAGAGAGAAGGCCAATAATATCCTAGAGAAAGGATTTTATAGGCTGTCCTCTTGTCAGCAAAGTGCCCGCCGCATGGTTCATCATGACATGCCTTAAGGATGTCAGGCATTTCATCTTCCCGAACACACCTTCTGATTATACAATCTGGCCCTGTTCTGAACAATTCATTAGAAATCCAAGAATAATGTGAACTCTCCTGAATGATTTTCCTTTTCTCATTAGGAAATAAGTGTAGAGGTAGCTTCCCTGTAACTAGATAATTAGCCATATCTGCATACCAAGGAGTCTTGGTCGTTACTGCAAACAAGTATTCATCTGGAAACTTATCTTCTACTGGAGAATCTTCATTAGTGTTTTGGATTCTAGACAAGAAATCAGCTACTGTGTTTTGTTTTCCAGGTCTATCTAGCACAGTAATGTTGAATTCTTGTAAAAGTAAAAGCCATCTTGTAACTCTGCCATTAGTAACAGGTTTGTTCATTAAATATCTTATGGCAGAGTGATCAGTATGGACAAAGGTTTCATAGCCGGTTATGTAGTGTCTAAACTTGTTGATTGCATGTACTACAGCTAAGAACTCTTTTTCTGTAACAGTATAATTTAACTCAGTGGGAGTCAAATTTTTACTGGTGTAATAAATGGCATAAGGGATCAAATCCTTTTGTCCCAAAACAGCTCCTAGAGCTGTATCTAAAGCATCAGTAGAAATGTGGAAAGGGAGTTTCCAATTTGGCCCCCTTAAGATGGGTGCTTCAGATATTCTAGTCTTTAAAGCTTCAAAGGCAGATTGACACTCAGGATCCCATTTGAACTCACAGTCTTTGGTAAGCAATTTAAAAAGAGGAGATGCTATCTTAGTGAAGTTTTCAATAAACCTTCTGTAATATCCAGTAAACCTAAGAAAACTTCTAACATCTTTCTGGCAATTTGGAACAGGTAACTTAGAGATGACTTCTACTTTGGATCTATCAACCTTAATCCCATCTCCTGAAATATGATGTCCTAAAACAATCCCTTCAGTAAACATCATAAAACACTTTTCATGACTTAAAGAAAGATTTGTTTCCTTACATCTTATCAGTACTTTTTCCAAATTTTCCAAAGCTTCTTCAAATGTATTACCATAAACTGTGAAATCGTCCATGTAGACCTCTACACAATCATGAATTAGATCTGAAAAGATACCTAATACAGCCCTTTGAAAAGTAGCAGGTGCATTGCATAATCCAAAAGGGAGTACTCGGTAGGCAAAAGTTCCCCAAGGACAAGTAAATGTGGTTTTGTCTTGATCTTCAGGTGCTACCTGAATTTGATTATACCCACTAAAACCATCCAAGAATGAGAAATACTTTTTACCTGCTAAAGTGTCTAGTACCTGATCAATAAAAGGTAGAGGAAAATGATCCTTTAAGTTTGCCTTGTTCAATTCTCGATAATCAATGCAAACTCTCCATTTACCATTCTTTTTGGGCACTATAACCAAGGGAGAAACCCATTGGCTATTTGAAATGGGGTAAATGAAGTTTACCTTGAGCAATTTCTGGAGTTCTTCTTTCACGATTTCCCTAAGGTTTGGATTCATCCTTCTTTGTGGTTGCCTAATAGGTCTGCTGTTTTCTTCAATATAGATGTGATGAATACAAGTCTTAGGATCGATTCCTTTCATGTCAGTGTATTCCCATGCAAATGCAGTGGAATGTTTTTGCAAAAGTTTGGTTAATTCTTCTTGTTGTGGTCTTTCCAAGTTTCTGTTAATGTTCAATGTTTTTCCTGGAAGGATTTCAACTGTAGAACTACCAAACTCTTCCATTGAGAAGAGAGACATCTGTCTAGAGGAGAGATATTCAATGTCTGCATCTAACTGAAACTGTGTAGAGTCATATTCTAAAGGTATTTCAAAATTTTCTAATGTATTTAGAATTTGACTATCTTCACTGATCTCAGAGATGGTTAGAACAGGTTGAATAGTATCCTCATCATCAACCCACTCATCTTCTCCTATTTCTGTTATTGCCTTTGCTGGAGGATACAAGTTGAATTTCTTGGTAGAATTACCATCTGATATATACATGTCCCCAGACCTACAACTGATAAAAGCATCAGCTGTTGCTAGCCAAGGTCTTCCTAAGATAAGAGGATGTCCTCCTAGATTGTTCTTGGGAGTTAAAATCATTAAATCAACTGGATATTCCCAAGAGTCTAGGGAGACTGGAATGTCTTCCAATACACCATCAGGTTTAACGATTGATCTATCTGCAAGTTGCAGTAAAGTAGGTGTAAAGAGAAGGTTAGGAAGCTTTAACTGATCCATGGTCTGTCTACTCATGATGTTGATAGCGGCTCCTAAGTCAATCAAAGTATTTGGGATTTCAACCCCATTAATATGAGTTTTGACAATAGGGCTACCGGGATCCACATACTTTTGCATGGTAATCTTACCCATCATAATGTCTGCAATTTTTCCAACTAGATGTATCCTTTTGGTATCTCTGGTTCTTTTTACTGTTTTCTTCAAACTCAACTCCTTTATTGTCTTCGCTAGAATGGGAATTTCCTTAATGGCTTGTAACAAGGGAATCTTGATACAGACATTCTTCAATTCATCTAGAAAACTATAGTCAGGCACCCAAATTTGCTTTTCCACTCCTTTGTCAATCTGTAATCTTTCAGGAAAAGGAGGTGTAGATGAAGATGTAGGTTGCTCAACTATGGGAGTTGTAGAGGTTGATTCTTTTTCTTTTTCTTTTTGGATATTTTGGTTTTGAAGTGATACTTCAGAACCCTTATTGACTTTGAGAGATTCTTCCTCAGAAATGCTTGGTTGTTGAACACTTGTAGAAGGTTGATCTAGGATTCTACCTGATCTGAGTTGTACTTCATTGAGAGGAACAACCATATAGGTAGGGAATGGTTGACCTTCCATCATGTAAGCATTTTGAGGGTTCCTATTATTTGGATTTGGTAATGGCTGGGAGGGAAGTTGATTTGACTTCTGTTGGGACTGAAGCGAGAGTTGAGAATTTTGATTTTGTGGAGGAGGTTGTTGTTGTTGAGGGTATGGCAATGATAGTTGTTGACCTTGATTTGGAAGTTGTGGAGCTTGCTGATTTTGAAATGATGGAGGATATTGATAGAATTGAGCAAGTCTCCCATAAGGATTTTGCATGCTTTGCATCCATGCTTGGAAAGCATTTTGAGGTTGAGGCCAAGGTTGTTGCCAAGGATTCCAATTTGGTTGGGATTGAAAATTCATAGAGTTGTTAAACCCTTGATTCTGTTGCCCTTGCCAAGGTCTCCTTGCAACAAAACAAAGAGATTCAAGTGTGTTTGGATCCTCTTGAAAGACTGCTTTGAGGCCAGGAATTGAAGGACAATCCTTGGTCTCATGAGTTTCTGAGCAAATTACACATGTTTCTACAACGTGTGCATCCAAGGGACATTCCCTTAAAGCATGTTTCTTTCTACATTTCGGGCAAAAAATGGCCAAAGCTTCAGCTTCTGCTTTTTGTTTATTGTGAATCTTAAGGGTATCTAGTTGTTCACTAAGACTCCCTAAGATGTCAGTTTTAAATTCATCAAGCATATTGCCGATTTCAGCCCTACTTACTGATCCTGTTGCAGATTTATTTGCTCTAAGGAGAGAAGGATCTCTAGGCCCTTTTTGAGTTTTTGATTTGCCCCTTGAGAGATGGATACATAGTTCTGCTATATCATTGAGTGAAAGTTGAGAAATATCCCCTTTCCCCATCATGTTTAAGATATCTATCCATTCATCCCTAATGGCTTTTAATAAGAGGGCTTTTAAGGTCTCTTCATCCAAGCTACTCATTTTTGCTCTTTTCAAGTTATATTGAAATCTTTCAAGTAAATCTTCTAAGCTCTCATCTTCTCTCTGCATCATTTTAAATACCTCGTCCTTGTGATTAGTAGGCATACAACAGTCCAAATACCTATCCAAAAATGTCTGTTTCATTTCATCCCAAGACCTAATGGATTGAGTGAGTAACCCCATGAACCATTTCAAAGCTTGATCTTTCAGTGTTGAAGGGAACAATTTGAGTTTCTGGGAGTCATCCAGATAGTCATAAGTTCGACACACCACTTCAAACTCAAATAAAAATGTTTCAGGGTCCTCAGTTCTTAACCCATGGAAATTTGGGAGGACAGATGGCGATATGTTTTTCATAGTGGCTCGGGAATCCTCATTAACAATGGGAAACCCAAATGAATTATCCCCATCTCTATTTCCTCCTCCAAGGGGACCTCTACCTCCTCCATTGTTGTTGTTATTTCCTCCTCCTCCTCTACCTCTACCTCTACCTCTACCACCTCCTTCTTCCTCTGCCATGATGGTTCTCCTAGGGATTTCAAAATCTTCTGGTTCCTCTACAAAGGGTGAATGAGAAGAGATTTCTCCTTCTTCTTCAGATGATTCTACTTCCTCAATTACAATTGGTCTTTCTGTAGGAGAAAGAGAAGAGTCTCTTCCTGGTTCAAATTCAATAGAAGGTGTGGGAGAGTCAACTCTTGGCTCTTGAATCCCAGGAATTCTAGGACTAGAAGTGTCGGTTGGAGATAAGGGAGGTGTCTCTTGTCTATCCCTTGAAGCAGATGGACTTGTAAAAATTGAACTTCGAGCTCTAGCTAAAAACCTTCCCCTAGAATCTCTAGCTCTATGCATGTCATTTTTTTTTTTTTATTATTTTTCTTCAAGTCAAGTTAATAGTTCTTTTTCTGATCTTCCAGGTCACTCTAGGTGCAAGAAGAGAGCATACTCAAGAAACTACTAAATCAATAACTTTCTCTTTTCTGATCCTCCAGATCACTTTGAAGTGCAAGAGGAGAGCATACTTTGATAGGTTATCAACTTCTTTCCTTGAAATTTTATGTTTTTTTTTTTCTAAGAATATGGCTACTTAATTTCACTTCCCCGGCAACGGCGCCAAAATGTTTAGTCAATTTAGTGTTGTCTAAATTGCTATCATAAATTGTCAACCAGGAGCTCGTAAGCTGATGAAGTGAAGGTGTACTATATGTACTTAAGCAACCTCTTAGATCTTTTTGTCGTTTGGGGGTGTTGTTTGTGGTCAATTTAACCTCCTAAGATGGAGTGATGATTTTATAAACAGATGAGTGATAGTGTGTGTAAGGTGATTTCTAAATGAGTGAGTGTGTGTAACTGGTGTTTCCTAACTACCTTCTAAACTTTGCAAAGAAAGAGCTTGAAATAAATATCTTGAAATGAACTGAAAGCAAAGAACCACTTTCTAATGGCACTAGTCACTACTCATGCTGCTGCAAATCAAAAGGTAAGGAAAAAACCACTTCAAAGACCAATGATAATGTTCATCTCTTCCTAACACTCTGCTTCCAACATATAGTACTATGTAAAACACGATTAGGAAGTAGTTAGAGATAAGTCTAAAAAGTGATAAAGCTCTAAATGACAAATTATAACACCACTGTGCCTTTCTCCAGCATTCTGCTTCCAACATACATTGTTATGTGTAACAAGTGAAGAAAGAGTTAGTGATATAAGCCAAAAGCTACTCAAAGCAAACTGCAATTTATTAGTATTCTGATCTCTTAAAGATGAACAACTTATGATAAGGAGACCATCAATGTGTTAGCATACAACTTGAGAAACTAAACTAGAAATTAAGCTAGAAAAACAGAGTAAAGGCAGCAACTATGAATATGACAACTGAAAATGCCATCAGATATAAAGCAAATACACAAGACACATAATCCCGGGCTAAAACCTGCAGAAAATAATACTGATCAGTTTAAAATAAATGCTGGAAATGAAATGACATGAAATCAAACTGTACACTATGATACATGATGAAAGAAATAAAAATTGCTGAAGGCAGGAAAATGAAATCAAACACTATGTACACAGGCTGTCATAGATGGGGGCCCTCCATCCACGCAACCAGCTAAAGATCAGCGACGAAAAGGTGAACAGAAACAGTCTTCTTTTATAAAACCAGCATGTCAAAATACAGTGAACAAGTGCTGTAGAAACAGCCTTCTAAAACAGAGTTTTGATAACAAAATAAGCGCAGCACTTACAATATTCAAAAAGCTAATCTATAAGCGTTGGCACACGCTTTATTTATAGGCGCAGGGACAAACTACCCTCTGCGTGAACTAAGCAACTACAACCTAACTAATTAACTACGCAGCAACACGCAGTCTTAACTAATTAACTTATGCAGCAACACGCAGGCAACTCCGTGCACGTTTGGAGGAAACGGTCATCATGGGAAGTAAATCTATGTTTGGATCCTGTCTTTTGCTGTCCTCGTGGCGTGGAGGAAGTGCCAGCTACGGTTCCGTGTCTCAGCTGCTCACGGCTCCCGTGCCACCGTTTAGAACTTGACCGTTTGACCGAGGGAACACCTGCGTTGACCAAGGGCATACGTGACTGGTTTGACTCAACCAATAGCATACGATCCATGTGTTCATCCATCCCAACGTGCCCATGTGGCCTGTTCCTTGAGAAGACACGTGGAGTATATCAAACAACAAAAAGGCTGCGGAATCTCTGAGTAGTTGCGGAATTGCTGATCAGCTGCGGAATTGCTGTATATGTTCCAAAATTCTAATCAAACAGTCAAACATTAGCATAGTTAACAAACCATGATAAAAAGACATGTTAATGCAATAATTTGAACAAGTTAATGGAGGAAAAGATGGAAAAAGGAGGAAGTGAATGGGAAAAAGCTGTTGGGAAGATAGCTAAGTGAGTGCAAGGTTGAGGCTCAACAATCAATATTTTCAAATAATTAAAATTTTCAATTTCATATCCTGCTTTTTGTATGCGACTTTACTGAAGGGAACTTGCTTATGTATGTGACTATTATTTAGACAACTAACGTATATCTAGTAAACTTACTTTTTAGATAATTCATCATCTGTTTATCTTGAGCTAGTGAATTAGTAGTTCATTAGACATTAAATAAAAAATAAGCATGTGTAGTAAGAACAAAATAAACCATCACACATAGGCAACACATCAACATACATGAAAACCATGATTTTTAGGTGGAAACCCAACGTGCGAAAAAACCATCGCAGTTGTTGTCTCTGTCTTCTTTTTATTATAAAGAAAAAAACTTACAATCTTGTACTAGAGTAGACTCATACCTGCGCGTTTGCACCCACTTGTAGAAGGATACAACCTTCACTGATTCTCTAGCACCCATTGGAAGGGAGCTTCAACTCCTTGATCTCGTTCACCGACACCCACTGGAAGGGAGCTCCAACCCCCTGATCTCGTTTATCAGTATCCACTGGAAGGGAGCTTCAACCTCCTGATTTGATTTACCAGCTACCATTGGAAGGAATATTTAACCTCCTCATTGAAGGCTCCAACCTTCAACACCTCAGTGGACCACGTTTCATAAATTTTCATACTAGATCCACCTGATACAAAACATCACAACTTATAGGCCACATTTCATCAAATTTTCAGACTAGACCTAATACCAACATTTAAGCCCAATAACAAATATCAAAGATGTAACTGATCACTACAATAGATCAATCAATCATCAATTGAAACAACCAATCTCTGAATCAACTGAATCAACCAATCACTAAATGAGACCCAACTCAATCAACTTATTCTCAAATAACTAGAACAATGAAATTACTGTAACCAAAGTACTAATACTGAACCCAATCACTGCATCATCTTACTAAATCAACTAAAAGCCATAATCAATAAACTATTAGAATATATATGCTACTATTTTGTAGAAAACCCACGCATATACTTGACTTCCTTGAAGCATACCCATGTACATATCTTAAAACATTGAACCCTAAAACTAAATCACTGTCACTCTGAAATAAACACTTAATCATACACAAAACCACTACATCATTCTACAATAATCACAAAATCATCCCTGATCTTCAGTCACAAACAACTAGTAGCTTCATCATTCTTCAATAAATCAATGCTCATGAAAAACATCACTATTAAGACCAGGTCATCAAGTAAGACTTCATTGACAGACAACAGAAACACAGTAAGACTAATTAAACTGATGAGACATATTTTCCAGCAAAATCCTAGCTTATATACGCACTTTCCTCAAAGCATTTCCATGTGTATACATGCTTTTCAGGAAACAAACCCACACATAGATCTGAATATATATGCGACTTACCAGTGTTAAACTCGTGTGTGTACGTGACTTTTAGGTCATCAAACCTGCATATAGATCTATAATTACTGGCACAAACCTTTGCTGCATCACATAACTTCATACATACCCAAATCTCGACATACACATAAAAATCACACGTAAAGACAATATCATCATTGATAAAATCAACCCCTAATCAAAATTGCCATTTCAAAGCTATTGGATCTGATCCATCATCAAATTCTTGGGTGCATACTTAGTTTTAGATCAAATAAAAATCAATAATATCCCATTACATGAACATTTTCTTCAGATCTAACTATTCATGAAAATATTCATCACTTGCACACCTCTACCACTTTGATCTTCATCTCCTTATATAGTTTAACCCTTATCCAATACCAAGGTCAAAACCATACTAATTCTGATGGTATTCTTCAACAGGATCAAATATCCATTGTTGGGCTCAATGCCACAGGTCAATACCTTGGTAAAGACCCTTGGTATTAAGAATACCATGGTGCAGAAACCATACACGCCTTTCCTTCTTCATACTTGCGTGTGTACGTGACTTTTCTTTACAGAACTCATGTATACTTCTTGAAATTTCAACTTTATCAATCCTCTGCCTCTGAACTGCTATGCCTTTGACCAAACTCTCTGTCACATGTAGACACATCCTGTTGACATCTTCATTAAGTACGTTTCCATCAAAAGACAACTCAACAAGTAGGTTTCGATCAAGGAAAACACATGTCATAATGCCAACAATATGGTCTCTTGAAGAGTGTAAGGAAGATAGTAATGATAACTCGCGAGGGAGCTAAAAGCATGAAGTGGCTTGAAGGAACTTGCAGTTTGAAATCTGAAGTAGCTTCACTTTTTTTTTGAAATTTTGATGATGAGAAAATAATTTTGGGATATGATATGAAAGACGGGAAGAACCTTTTTTGATATTAATCAAAGATCTGATATTGTCTCTTGAAGAACGTAAGGAAGATATTGATGATAACTCGTGAGGGAGATAAAGGCATGAATTGGATTGAAGGAATTTGTATTTTGAAATTTAAAGTAGCTTCACTTATTTTTGCAATTCTGATGATGAAAAAAGATGTTTGGGATATGATATGACTTCCAGGAAGAATATATGGCAGGATTGTGTACACCATAAAGGCAAGAAATGTAGAAAATTGATACAAGAAGCAATGAGATATTTTGGTATGATGGATTCAGTACTAATTTAGAAGTTCACATTTCCTAGATGGATAGAGGGAGATATAACTAGCTCTACATTGATTGGTTTGGAAGATACTTTTGATGATAGAGATAATACTGATGGCTAGTGGAAAGTGATATAAAAGGATGATGGGCAAATCCCTATCATGATGATAAATTGTGAAAGGGTCTAGCTCCATTAGATGTTTGGAAAATTACTTGATAGAACTATGAGATGATTAACATCTAGGAAGGTTGAAGCTTGGTATGATGTGATCCAAAATAGGAGCCCTGCAACTACAACTAGATCTCCACAAAAGAATAGGTAGCTGAGGATTGTGGTTGTGTCTTCCTTGTTGAGAGGGAGTAAGGATCTCCTCCCTGGTTGAAAGGGAGTGATGATGGACACTGTATTCTCCATGTATCATGCACTAGGCTAGGAGTAACATTCGTAAGTATAGTGAAGCCACTGGTAGGGTGAATGGAGGATTGGATAAGCATTTGGGACTGATACTTCTTAAGGATTTGGAATCCAAGATAGGAGTAGTCCCTAGGATCAATGATCTTTGATGATATGACAAATTATCCAAGATAAGAGTAGTTGAAGAGGACTAATATTCTTTGAGGATTGGGAATCCAAGATAAAAATAGTCCTGTAATGACGTACTTGGTGAACATCCATATGGGGTATGTTCCTTGAGAGGCAGTGGTGGTGGTGTCAAATGTATGCCTACCAACATTATGCTCTAACCTAGTGGAGAGTTAGAGCTTGTTAGCCAAGGCATCGCTACTTTGCAATTGCCAATGCTGGTTATGTTGTTGATGTGATGATGCTTATCATTCAAAATTCCTCTTATGAAAATATTTCAATTTGAGAGTATCCTTGTATCCTGGTGTGTAATTATGAATACCTCTATAGTTAAGAGGGAAAATGTAAGTAGGTTCGGTCTTCATAATTATCATTATACTTGTGTCATTGTATATTTCATGTAAAAGCAAAAGAAGAAATATAAATTATTATTATTATTATTATTTCATCAGTTAAGCATGTTATTTGTACTTATAGGGTTTATTGAGTCAAAACAAAACTTGTCATCAGTCAATCTATTGTACTTTAGTCAATTCCCATTTGGAATTTTGAAAGAAAGAATAAAAGTACTTTTATTTGAGTCAAAAGAATCATTTTGTCATCCATAAGACCAAGTCGGCCCTGCCTGGACAAATCAACCCTGGAAGGGACAATTCGACCTCCTAGATGTGTATATATAGGGAATAATTCAACCTCATTTAGACACACATTGGAAACTTCTATTTTTGTACAAACAAGAGAAAGAACATAAGAGGAAGTCAAAAGAGAAATAACAAAATTCAAAGGAGAGAGAGTGAAGGTCATGAAGGAAGGAAAATAAAAATTTTGTTTTTCTTTTTTCACACGTGTACTTTGTTGGGGAAACTCTGCAAAATTTATGTCCAAAATTATTTTTTTGCGAAGGTACTAGGGAAACTTTGCAAAGGTGTTGGGGCAACTCTATGAAGTTGCAGGTCCTAAATTTTGACTTGAAGAGCTTTGACCATCGTTCACTTGGTTGAACAAGGTTTGAGGGAGGGCTGAATTGGGTCTTATGGAAGGTCTTGGTCTCAGTTTTTGGGTCCTGGATTTCTCAATTTGAGATGGTTCTATAAGAAGAGCAGTTGGTTGGGTTTCACCCCTTGTGGGGTTTTTCCCTGGCTTGGAGCCTATATCTTGTGTTCATTGTCTTTTGTGATATTCATGGTTTATGTTTTTGTAATTATTTAATGAAAGAGAACATAATAAAAATATAATAAAAAACCAACATATATTCATAAGAAATTATCAAGTAATAGAAATCAACCCTAATTTCTACCCTATTAGTTTCCCAAGTCTCTCGATTTTTCCTTTAGATATATGAATGTACTAGCTCAATTATGAAATATTGGAGCTCCTCCCTGGATCAAATGATAGATGCACTTATGGATTGTGAATTATTGTTTCAACATGCTCTGTAGGATGTTCCATGCATTGGTTTCATACTTGAATGTGGTATAACTTCCAAGTCATCCATGGAATCAATACTACACTAAATGAGATTTGATAGAACTTCATAACATTACGATTTTATATTTTTCTTGTTGTAGCATGGGGGACATAATTTTCCTTTAGATGTATCCTTATCTCTTAGGTTAGTTTTTACTACTAGGAAATTGGTTGAGGTAACATCTTACACATCATAACCATACTTAGCACTTCCCATTTCTTTCTTTCCACTCCATTTCATCCTTCAAATTTGATTTGTCAAATATCACTAGAAAGGTGTAAATGATAAAGCCTAAGTCAATAAAGCCCAAAAACACTAGAGATGGAGAGTTAATAAAGTTAAAATCCAAGAACATAAAACTTGAGCTATGCCACCTCACTATAATGCCAATGCCCCTAGTCCCATGGTTGCTATGAATATAAAACGGAATAGTGTCTTGGTCAATGAAATGAACACAAAAAAAAGCCAAATAAGGTAGTAAGAAACAATGTTGAGGACAAATAACTCAATGTTAAGCTCTCACTTAAAGGCATTTATACACAAATCTCCTAGCTCTTGAAATTTATTTGACCAAATATATAAGACCTATGCATTATATTACATGACATTGAAGGTATTGCATAAAGTTTTCCCCTTCCCCTCTTGTTGATCTCTTTTTGTGATAGGGAAAAAAGTCAACCTCCTAGGTTCGAGGTTCCCTCTATGTTTTTATAAAAGTTGTACTCTATTGATCACATTGAGATATGCATATAAATAGAATAATTAAAATTAAATATTTAGTGCATGCACCTTTGAGTGGACCATGTGTTTTCCAAAGTAAAAAGAAATGATAGAAAAAGAAATTATGTGCTCATGAATCCATTCCACATTGTCATCCATAGAAATACATGAGGATACATATTTGAAGCAAATTCAAATAGACAAAAACATAATTTATGGGTATAGATACTTAGATAAACATAAAATAATTTCACATCTAAAATAATAAGAGCATATGAAAACATTAATGAGGTTCTTACTTCTTGAAGAATATTGTTCCACATCTAAATCCACAGTTGTCATTTTAGGTCTACATTTCGAGTCTCAAACCAAGACTCATTATCAGGACAA
The DNA here is from genome assembly GCA_031772625.1 of Pinus tabuliformis. Classification (NCBI taxonomy): domain Eukaryota; kingdom Viridiplantae; phylum Streptophyta; class Pinopsida; order Pinales; family Pinaceae; genus Pinus; species Pinus tabuliformis. The sequence continues at coordinate 164,802,109 of CM062815.1, read as the reverse complement.
GATTGTCGAGAGAAAGGAGAGGAAAATGAATGAATAAATATGAAATGAATGTGAATAATGAGGGAGAGGAAAAATAAGTGATTTTACTTGATAAAAGGAAAGTAAAAGAAGAAAAGAAGAAATAACATGAAAAGAAGAGAAAGTTGAATAAGAATAATAAGGAAAAATGATAGAAAGATAAAATAGTATTAATAAAAAGAACATACCATAGAATATGGAAAAATAATAAACAATAAATTAATAAAGCACAATACTAAACATTAAAATATCAAAGTACAATGAAAAAAGAAATATAAATTAAAAATAAAAATAAAAATAAAAATAACCTAAAATTAGTAAAGTAAAAATAATAAAATTGAAAACCATAATGCAAAAATATAGAATAAATTGAATGAAATCATGAAACAAAGTAAAATAAAGCAAATCAAGAAATAATAAAGTAAAATAAAGAAAAGAATATAAATAATTTATAAAATAAAATAAAATAGAATAAAATGATATAAAATAAAATGAATACAATCAAATAGTAATAAAATAAAATAAATTAAGACAAGTGAAATAAAATAAAATAAAATAATAAAATAAAGAAATAAGATATAAAATATAACAAAATAAAATAAAAATAAAAGATGAGAGGAGGGAAAAAATAGAAAGAAAATGAAAAACAAACGAGGGGAGGGGAGGAGGTTTGAATGCAAAGCAAGATGGTGAAATGAAAGTGGAGGAAAGATAGAGAAGGAAAGGGGGAAAATGTGGGGGGAGGGGGGTGTAGAGATTATATTTGAGAGAGTAAAGGAATCCAACTATTACTTACCTCAGTACCGCCATCCCTATTAAAATTGTTGGGAAGTTTAATGATCTCAAGAGCTTCTCTAAACTTTTGCTTGAAACAATGACCTTATTTAGTGATAATTTTAGTGTCTTCGAGGCACAAGTGATGCTTAGTTTTGGATGAATGTTTAGAAAGGGAAGAGGAGTGAGTTATTTCATTCTTAATGTCTTCCCCATGTTCTTTGAGTTTAATTCTGAATGAATGACCAATCTCCCCAATGTATCATATTCCACAAGATCAGTGAACCATGTAAAATCCTTTAAACTGAAATTGAACAACCTTATCTTTAACGGATATCATCTTGTGTTAAATGGTCTCAAGGGGTTTGAATGATGTAATAATACCGTTTCTTTTAAGTACCTTAGTAATTTTATAGCTGGTGCCACGAATGTACGAGAGGAATGATTTTCTGTAAGGGGGATAAGAAGTGGAAGGAGAGGGGGAGTTCATTGTGGCTCTTTTAATAAATATGCATATGCCTTTTTAATTATATCCAATATCAAGAAAAAACTTAGTAAGGTGGTCAGTCTCTTGATGGAAATGGTCTTTGTCTGATAATATCGAGGCTCTAGTGATTAGTGTATTGAGGATTCCCATCTTCTATGGAGGGTGATGTTGAGAATTAACATGTAGACTGTCTATGTGAATTTTCTTCCTATAAACTTGATGCCCAATGATTCCATATTCTTTCCTTGTGAGGAGAACATAAGGAAATGGAATGCTATTATTATCTTCTAGGTCCATGGTAAATTTGATATCATTAGAAATTCATTGAGATGTTCCAAAAACTTGTCAAGTTCCAACTTACCATGGGGCCATTTTACATTGGTGTCATCTACATACCTCTTCCATATTTTTGGTTTCAAGTGGTAAGAGTTGATGGCCTTTTTCTTAAACATTTCCATAAAAAGATTGGCAACAATGGGTGATAAGGAAAAGCCCATTTCTACACTAGTTTTTCGCTTAAATAATTCCCCTTGGAAACTGGAAAAGGTTGATCTAAGAAAAATCTCAATGAGATTAAAATTTTGGGGGTCAGTGACACCTTTGAAAACCTTACTTCTTATTTGAAAATTAATGTTTTAGAATCACAAATGACATGGTTTCCAGAAAAAATCTCTTTGCATGAGTCAAAAGAATAATTTACAGACTTAAATTTTCGAAATAAAGTTGGGTGCTTAAAGCACAATCACAAAATCTTGTTACTTAAGCGTAAAATAAAACTTTTTCATCCCTAAGGGACTGTGATAGGGTTCTCATCAAAAAATAGTAACGATAAAGTTACTTGGAAGAAAGAGAGAAAGTACAGTCAATGATTGGATTTAGAAAACACACACCAGTTCAATAAAGTTAGATGATCAAATATTGGGAAAAGAATAGGGAATTTATTCAAAGAAAAATAAACACTCACAAAACTGTAGAAGTGTTGCAATGAAATTTACAAGCAAGGATATATTGCTCTATGATCTCATGCCCAATTAAGATCACTAGAAAACAAAAGAAAATGGATAAGAAAATCTAATAACAATGCCCAACCCATATCGCCATGCATGCAATTTCGATGCAATTTCTAATGCTATCAACCTATTTTACCCCCTAGGGTTAGTATTCATTACTCATCAAGGATATTTTGCTTTTTCTTGGCCTTATATCTTCTTTTCCAGTCATACTTACGAGCCAAATAGATAGAGCCCTATGAGAGTGTTTCGAGCCTCCCAGTCACTCCTACACCTTTCTTATGCGAGTGACTATGGAATTGCCTAGTATTTTCTATGCCTGCGACTAAGGATATCTTCTAGAGTGTATTGGTCCCTAGGAGATCAGTTCAAACCATCACTTATTCGAGATGGCCAAGACTTTCATTTAGCAATTTCCATGACTTCTCATTGTCCTGAGCGTCTACATTCATCCTCTTGGGACCTCTCTTCTGCCTATTTATACTGGACCATTTGAGACGACCATGCTAGTTTTGGAGAGACAGATTCAGGGAGAGTTAGAGATCTTGAGTCTATGCTGCTATTTTTCTGCTAGAGAGAGAGAGCTTTTGAGGTTCTTGTTGCTTGGGTTATTGCTCTTCATGCTCATTTCCTTTTCATAGAGGGGAGACTCTATCGGGTCACGAAGAGGAAGATTTGAGGTGAAGGTATAATGTTATAATTTGATTTTTATTTCTAATTAATAGAAATACATGTTCCTTCCCTGTATTCATATGTATTCAACAACTATTTATAGTTTTTTTATGATGCTTTGATCTGACGATCTTCCGAGGAAGGTGACTTGTCATCTCTATTTGTTTGTGGTTGTGTAAGTATTGATATCAATTACTGACAAGGTAGATCACTCGAGTGGAGTATGAGAGTCTGCATCAGACCCAAAATCCTTTCCCAACCTGCAAGGATGTCAAGTGCACACATTTTCCCTTATAGCATCTAGGAATGTTTGATTGCTTCTTGATTGAGAATTCGGTTGGGATTCCTTTGTAGATCTATTGACTATTTTCATTTTTATGTCTGGTGATCTTATTCGGGCATGAGATCATGGAGCAATAGCTTCTTGCCTAAAAATTTCATTGCAATAGAAGTGGTTCATTAAATGAGAGTATTATTTCTTCGTGTTCGCTTTGCCTTGGGTATTTGGTGATTTGTCTTCTATTCTAGTTTTCTGAGCTTCCTCCAATATTTTTGAATCTTTATGGTTGTTTTTCAGGGTTTATGTGTTTGAATACTTAATTTTTCTCAGCCTGTGCGTGGATTTTTTTTGGGAATTCTTAGTTTTCTCCCTAGTCACTCCCACAGGGAGTCATTAGTGCGATGGAGGATCCCAATCACAACCTTGTAGTTAGTAATAGAGTGACCGACAAAATTTAGCCTAAATTGTGTGTGCGACTGGGCTTCTAGCCCTGAAAAATTTATTTTGGTCCTCAAAAGTTTCTGTCTCTATCCTTGATCTGTTTGAGCTCTTTGTTTACTGGCTGGATCTGGTCCAGATCCATATTCTGTTGCATGATTTCCTTATATTTTCTTTCCTTTATCTGGAGAAGGCTTTTGTCTTGTTTGGGGAATTGATATTCTTGTGTTTTGCTAATCTATTAGAGATATGTTGGATCTATTGGTTTTTGTTGTTGTTAGCTGTTGATTTATGTCAGATATGAGCCATTTCTTATTGGTTTGTTTTGGATCTTCCATTGCTTGTGTTATTCAAGGTTCTCTTGAGGATTTATTGTGTGCTTTGGTTGAGGACTAGTGTTCTAATTTTTAGATCTCATCTTCAAATCTATTTGGCTGCTTTTGGTGATTGTTTGGATTTTTTTCATATCCCACTTTTAGTTTTTTTTGCATTTTATGTGGTTTTGTTGCTTGTTTTTAGGTGCTGTTTTCTCTTTCTTGTTTGTTTTGCCACAATTGGTGGTGTTGTGACTGGTTGCAACTGTCATCCAGAAAAGTACATCTGACTGTGTTTTTGATTGCTTTATATCACTCTTGTTTTATATTGTTTAGGCCTTCCTGCCTCTAGGGTCTGGTTTTGACCTTTGTAGAACATTGGCCTTAGTTTATCCATTGTGCTACAACCCTAGCTTATTGACATTACCTTCCTTTTTCACTTTGGCTTTCTTGTTTGATTGCTTGAGTGTTTTGGTTTTTCTTTTTGGCATTGACTTACTATTTGATACGCTTTTGGAGTGCTCTACGTTCTAGCTCGATGATTTCTTTGGCCTCTTTTTCAGATTTTCTTGTTTCTTTTTGGTTTTCTTATTAGGTCATTTCTTTTTTTAATTTTGGGTATTTGAATTTAAGATTTTAGTGAGAGGTGAATCACAATAGGCATTGGTGTGTAGTGAAAAACTCTTCCCCTCCTGTAGTTAGAATTCATTGAAGAGAAAAGAAGAATTTTCATATAGCTGCATCAGGGTCATTAATACGAGTCTTTCACACCATCAAAGTTTCATGCCACATCCCAACTATGTAAACAACAACCAATTAAAATTAACACGATAATAAAATTAACCAGACTCATATTTTTATTTTACTGGTAGTACACCAACATTAACTGAGGTTATGGTCTTGGAGATAGGTGTGTGAGTCAACTGCTCCAAGACTAAAAAACAAACATAACAACTTGTGGTAGGGAGATAAATCCATTTTTAGTACTGTGGTATGGGAATCCCTTATAACAAGGGGGTTAAGCACGAGGTCATACTTGGGCTAGGTACGATGATATGACCCATTTCTCTTAGTTTTGGGTGGCGTGATATAGAAGAATTTTCATGCACACAAATGATGTTATTATAGTTTTATGTAGCACTTGGGGACCACTTGGGAGGAAAATATCAAGGGCGTTTTAGTCTTACCTCTTCGAGTTAAGTGTCTTGCCCATGCATGTGGATTTTTCCTGCGACTGTTCCCCTAGGTCGTGTTATTGTCAGTGGTGACCATAGTGGCCTACCGTTTAGGCCTCATACATAGGTGCAGGGCTGGGGTCATATTATCTGTACCTGGGACACATACTAGTCATACTCCCTCAGTCCTCTTGCATGGTGTTCAACGACTAGTGAGGGAACTTGGATTGAGTTTGCAGCTAAAAGGGCAGGGAAGCAGGTCAAAAGTATAACTGTTCCATCACTACTTTGTATTTTGGTTTGTCTATGACTATATTTTAGGACATTTCTAGTGTGTGCTATTTGGTTCAAGTAAGTTTTTGTGGCCTTAGGGTGTTTTCACTAACATAATTATGTTAATTTATAATTTTTCACCATCGTTGAATTTTTTCACCGTCAGTCTAATCATCTTCATTTGCCTCATGAATGAGGTGGACTTGTCACTCTTACACAGAGAGTTCCTGTCGGTGCTCAAGAATTAGATCAACACATAGTTTTAGATTCTATACTTGTTCCTTTTGGTAGTGACTTGATTTATATCAAAACTTTGGAAGATGATTCTGCTACTCCTGCCAATCCACCTTTGATTGATCCACTACAAACTAAGTTGTTGCGATTGAACCTTGACAGTTCCACATCTGTTTATACTTTTTAACCATTATCATTAGTTTTTCCTATGGCAGAGTCTGAGACTTCTTTACCTTCTCCATCGATAGTGTCAGCTACCATGTCATCATTGTCATCAATTAGTGGGGTCATACCTACTCTATGTCTACACCTCTCACATCTTCTTGGGGCATCCCACAAGTTTCCTCTATAGCTCCTACAGATTTCCTGAATGTTTCCATGCTTACTCTGTCTTCTACGCTGACCATGGTTATTCCTCTTAGTAAGCTAGTAGGGTCAGGAGTCTTTTCACCTAGTTTTTCTCAACCAACGATTCTTGTTCCTAAATTAAGTATTGTAACTCCTGGGAATATGTGGTGGGGAATCATCAGTTGTTCCTAATCAACCTGGGGGCAATGTTGCTTCGAGCATGTCAATCCTGGTATAGTTCGCTATTTGTAGGGACACCACCTACCAATACTTTTCCTAGAGGGGCTAGTTTACCTGGAGGCACCCCTATTGTTAGTGCCATCAGCCATATATGTTATTATCCTTATGTTGGTCCTACTACATAGTTTGGTCTGTCATATCCTCCTGGCTACAACCCAGTGAGTAGTCATACTCTTGGGGGTCCTTTTCTCTCTGAGGGAACATACTCTAGGGGAAAAATCCTTTCACCAGTTACTTTGTCTCACAGTAGTCATATACCAGGGTGAACCCATACCTTCACCAACAATCCATGCATCATAATCTCTATATGGGGGTAACAAAAGGTTGGTCAAGGGATTCTCCTGCATATGATCCATTTAGCCAACTTCATAATCCATTTTTAGACATGATCCCTAGTAGTCACTAATGCCCTTCAAGTTGCTTCTGATATTCCCAAATTTGAAGGAAATAATGGAGAGAATTTGTCCACTCATATCCACTACGTATCATCTATGGTGTTCATCCAACTTTCTCATGAAAGATTCAATTAAGATTCACTTGTTCCAATGTACATTAATAGGGGATGTCACAAAATCCTACATTGAACTAGGTATCACATCTGTAACACCCCCTCCTCCCAGGTCTACCCAAGAAACCGACCAACCGGGGTAAACATGTGACAAGAGAGGCTACTATAAGGGGTTCAACCTCCTTGGTGACCTTGAGGAAATGGAATCGATGGAACACCTTAAAAAAAGCCATCTACATCAACAACAACACCATCAAAAGACACGTTAGCCACTCAGACATCATATCCTTATGTCCCACTAATGTTTTAAGCCTTTTAGCCCCTGGTTTCTCTCATGCTATAGGAATGACAACATCCAAAATCCTAAGTCACTCTCACAGGCCTATGCGCCAGTGTCCCTGGACTCTTTTCAGCAGACCTGTGCTAGCATCCCCAAGATTTGAGCCACTTTTGTAGCCCAAAATCCCGGCCTCTGCCCAGAACTTGTTACAACCTCCATAATCCATCAAAGACATGATGAAAATATAAACAAATAAAAAATCAACCTTAGGGCTAGGCTTGAGCATCCACAACTGGAACTGACATTATTTCAAACACTTGGCATTAATTCAACCTATAGGTCTAGGATACAAGATAGAGCATAAATGACTGAAAGAACTTACAAAACATAACCAGAAGGATCATCACCTTCTCCATTGAACTATTATATCCTCAATTAGGTCTTGCATCCATCCATTTAACAATTACAAGTAAATACATGAAGTAACCATGACATGAACTAGTCACATAACCATGCTTATAACCAACTTAAAACCATATAAATATTAGAGATATGAAAACCATTAAATCCTCATATAAACAAGTGAAAAATTAAGATAACTTAGCTTTTATTAATCATAGGAAAATTCGATTAGGTTCGAGACTTCCTCATACCACCCAACCATAGACATGGCTAAACCAATTCTCTCTTTCAGCCAGTCACCCCCATCCCATATTCCAAGAATGAATATGGGATCTCATAGAACAACCAATCCAAGAAAAAACAAGGGAATCTAGAGGTTAAAACACCTCCACCCTCACTAAATTGTGATCATACCAAACCGGTGCTCCGATCACAACTGAACCAAACTTGGAATGCCATCTATAATCCATCATTAACCTTGAGGAATTTTCTGCCTCCTTGTCTCTTAGACATTACCGCAATCAAATCCTGAATCACTAGGTCCTAAACTGAGACCATTCTCTCACACTTTACCACAATCCAAACCCACATCACTAGGTACTAAACCAAGACTTATCCCTTAGGCTTTACCATGTATCCTGTCAAATTGGTCAAGGGATTCCTAGGCCTTTGGGAGTGAACCTTGAGACCACCTCTGCCTCGGATTTTGAAATCCATCCGGCAAACAAAAGCTCAAAACCGAGATAAACATCCCAACATACCATGACATCCATAAAAAGGCAAGGCTAGGCCAGAAACCATTGTCATAACCATGAAAAACCATGCCATCGACAACAAGATAACCATACACCAACATGAAAAGCCATGCATGTCCAAGCCAGCTAGGAAATCTCACATGAAAAAGGTTACCTGCAAGTATTCCTACTGAAGTTGCTTGATCCTGCTTTTCCTTCCTTGATCCTTACTTTCCTCCCTTGATCCTTGTTTTCCTTCCTTTCCCTTTCTTTCTTTTCCTTCCTTGATCCAAAGATAGAGTTATCCAAGAAAACTCTAAGTGACCAAGAGTGAGAGAGAGAGACTAATGAGAGAGCTCCAAAATTGAACTAAAAAAAGGTTACTAAATGATCCTCAGAAGCCTTTTTATTAACGAGGCCTCTATTTTCTTTATTTTCCTGCTCACATGCAACCTATGACCTTTCACCTTACTTTTCTCCTAATTTCCTTTATTTTCATAAATAAATGTACCAAAAATGCCTTGTTGCCTTTGCCTTAGCCTTTGCCAATTTTCCTTAGCCAAAACACACATCCAGTGATGCTCACTAGGATATATTTTCCCAACATTCAGCTTGGAATAAGTGTCCCTTAACTGTGGTCTTATTTTTCCTTTATTAACTTTTATTACATGAAATTTTCACCAAGGCTATTACAGAACCCTCCCCCTTGGGGAACATCATCCTCAGTGTTAAACCACACAATGACCTCAACAAAACTGCTGAAAAGAAAACATACTACCCATGGAGCTTTATAACTTAGCTCGTTGCAGTATTTACAATGAAAGACCTTCTCAAAAGAAAAAGATCATGACAACATGATGGTGAACTCCAGTATTGCAACAATGATGTTGCGACTCCTGGGGCTCCCTACTTACTTTTATCAACCCGGTTGTTTGTAACAAACTTGGAAGTGATGGTGTTGTATGCACAAGTACTAGCTCTTACTGCAGGCTGTCACTTGATCAACTGGCACACATTTGCTAGGAGCTTAAGCTAACTCTATGAGTTCTCAGAAGAATCTTTTAACTGTGATGGAAGAAAGCTAACTCGAAAGAGGCTACTCTATTTGCAGAAAGAAGATGAAAATTGAAAGGAAACGCAAACCCTAGCAAACCCTAATTTTACCCACTAGCCCTACTTTTGCAAGAAAAGAGATGAAACTACTAAAATGGATGCCATTGACTACTGAAAAGGTAAAATGCATGTATTCAAGCTACTTCTGAAGGAAAATATGGAAAAATCATCTTTTGTACTTTTGAGCAATTTTATGAAGAATTACTATGCTCGCATTTTAACTATTTGTGACTGTGTAGAGGTTTGGCGACGAAGGGAGATGGAGTTGGATTTTTCAGGAGGTTAGGAAGGTGTGGGGAGGACCTAAGGAGTCCCTAGTACCCTTCTGGAGACTTCCACTGTGATCAAACTTCGAAAAATCACTCGCATGAACTTCTACAAGAGGCTACAAGGGATCTACAAGAAGTTCTATAAGAGGTTCTACAGGAAGAGGTCGAAAGTGATTTTTGGAGGTTTGAAGGTGGAAAAACAGTGGAAAAAGGAAAATGAAGGCTGGATGGAGGTGTCAAAGGGTCTAGGACTTTGTCAATGATGATTAGACATGAAGGAGATGGTTGGATTTGTTCAAAGGTCAAGGAAGCAATTTTGCACAAGAACATAGAAATTAGGGCAGTTTGGGAAAGTATGGTGACTGAGTGGAGGAAATCTTGAGAGATGGACTGGAGCAGGGTGTGTGATGGAAGAATTGATAAGCTGGAGCGTTCTACAAGTGAGCTACACATTTATTTTCAAAAACTGTCCCAAGAAAAAACTAAAAAACAGAGTTTTACCTATTTTAACCTAAAAACCAGAAAAGTGTTGAACAAAACTTTATGGATAGGAAGTTATGCAAGAAATCCATGGAAACTGAACAAGAACAGATCTAAGCATGTAAATACAACTGATATCAACTTCTCCAACTCGAAATCTCACACTAGCAATTGCATTGGAAAGAAAAAATAGTGTTTTGGTGGCAGCAAGAGTGCCTTGGTCTTAATTCATGGTCCCAAGGAGGGAGAAAGGAGATCAAAGCCTGCTTGGTAGCCTTTTTGTGGATATTTTTTTGTTACTGTAGCAAACTATCTAATCAACATGAAGCAAGAACAATTATTCTAATCATCAAAAACAACCTAAGTAAGAAAGCAAGATTTAACCTAAACAACATAAATTATTTCATGGATGCAAGAAAAAAACATATAAATACAAAAAGGAGGTGCTAGGAACTTGGGTTGGGCCCAAACCCAAGAGCTACAGCCCCCTAGGAAAGATCAATGCTGGTTCAAAGCTGGATTCATCTTCATTGATCAAAAAATAATAGTTACATCACAAAACTGTCTGCAAAAAGAGCTTTGAAAATGAGCTGAATACAAGGCTGCACTAAAGTGAGAAAATAGACTATCAAATGGCTAACCTACTGAGGTTTGAAGCCTTCTTATTTATACAGATGAGGGCTCCCAACAGTCCTCCTAAATTTTAGGAACTTGGTTGCTTAAAGCTGCAAATAACAACAACTTCACTAGACCTACTCGGCTGCCCCTTGGAATCATCATTTGTGGGCTGTTGTACTCCGAGCTGTTGATGGAGAACTTGAGGAAGGGGTCATTTAATGTAGGAGACACCCCTCCTATAAGTCGTCAGCCTTGTTTCTTTGAGTTTGGCTGCCAATCTACTCATAAATGCCTGGTCTTGGTCCAAAAATGTCCAAAAATCTGTAATAAACACTCATTAGACTTTGTGGTAAAGTGACTATTGCCATTCACTCAATTGACATAAATATATTCAAAAACATGCACAAAACTATGGAGAATGGTGGATTAAATGAAAGTAATAGGTAGAATGAGCCCATATAGTTACTCATTTCTGGGTTTCATCATCACCCCCCTGTTGAATGTATTGCTCATCCTCTGAGCAACTAATCCAGTTCTTCATCTTTGATAGCTTTAATAGCTTCCCTGACATCCTAGGCCTCTGAGATGATGTCCTCTTCTCTGTCATGAAAACCTACTTTTCTGTCCACTTCCTCCCATTGTTTATGTTCCTCCTCCTCCTTAACCCCTTCCAACAGTCCTAGCAGTAATGGAGGACTGAACTTAAGACCAATCCAGTTGGCTTTCAGGTTTAGCATTGATTGTTTGTTTTACACAAAAATATCGTCACCATGATTATATGTAGTCAGTATGGGTCTATCATCACTTGTACTATCCTCCTAAGCAAGTCTCAGACCTCAGCTCTTCAAGTCAAGCTTTGAAAATGGGAGAAAGACATTAAAAATCAATGAAACTATGGTTCCGCACTTTCTCTCACTGTCACCTGCGGTCCCGCACCTTCTGTTTACAAAAACTGCAGACCTGCCTGCTCTGTCCCTAAAGGTGTGGGTGCGGACCCCTGTGAAAGTCAAAAGGTGCAAGTTTTATCTTTAAAAAGTCACTTTGGGTTAATTCTAGAGGATTCTAGAAGGAACTTTGACATGGATTGTTCGCTCTGAGGTGGTTCATGCATCCCAAAAGAGAAGGAGCTAATCCCTTGATGAGAGGAGCTATCCCTTTGAAGGAGGACCTAGTAACCTCCCTCCATTGCACTATAAATTCAGGCATTGGGCTGGTTGCTAGGGAGGTTAGAAGCTGAACATTTTTTAGGGTAAATGCTGGTGAAATCAAGACTTCCTAGTTGAGCTTAAGAGGAGAGATCACATACCTTTTTGGCTTCATTGGGGAGTGAGTGAAACTTGTCAAAGTAGAGGAGACTTCTTGTTGGACCCTAGGAGGAGCTTGTACAGCATCAAGGGACAGGTTGTAAAGTTCTTCTTCTTTTGAATTAATACAATCAAACTCATTTTTCTCAACAAGTATCTCATGTTATTTGTTTCATGGACTACTTGACTTTCATGTTAAATATGTTTTATGATATTGGCTTTTCAGGTGCTATTTAATTTATTTGCCTTGTTTTTGTTTGCATATTCGTGACAAAGGAGCTCATTTGGATCGAAGGAGCGAGGGAATCCACAAACTTGCGTTGGACCTAAGGTAGGCCCTAAAAACACTTGTTTGCCATTGTTTATAAAAGCATATTTAGAGAAAGATAGTGTTTGGTTGGTTTGCTTGTCATTAGGTCTTCTTTAGATTCTAGGAAGGTCTATCTTGTCCGCAAGATTGACTTATTCCGTGCGACAAAATGGCGACCATACTGGGGACTTGATTGTTTTCCTTTGTTTTACTTTGACCTGAGAAACTGTGTTTTTGTTTCTGTTTTTGGCTTGTTATGTGTAAAATTGGGTAGAGTTTGTAGATCCAGGGTTTTTTTTGTTTTTCATAGCTTTGGAAGAGGACCGCACCCTAGTCTTTTGACACAGTGCGTACCTATCAGCACCTTTGCTTTTAGCACAGAGCGGGACCGCACCTGTGTCAACTGTGGGCCTGCGGACCCTGTCAAAATTTTGAAAAACCTAAGATTTCCTCTGTTAGTCAGCTTAGTTTTTGTTTAGAAATTGTTATCCACTGCCTAGACCTGCATATAACTTGTCAGAAGCTTTCTTTAGGTTGATTTCATTAGTGTTAGGGTTTTAGGTGAAATTCCTAGGAGTTTTGCTTGTTAGGTTTGTTTTTCATTTTGGTTGTGTAGTGGCTCTGAGCTTAGAAGTTGTAGGGAATTTAGATCACCTTAGTGTCTACCAGCCTTCTTATGAGTCTGACCATTTATGAAATCTCCCCTTGTTGAGGAATCCGCTTTGAGTTTTCTCTTTACAAAACTTCGAAAAGCTTGTGTTTAAAAGTTTGGATTTTCATTTTCAAAAAGAAAACAAAATTGGTTGTTCTTGACTGATTTGTGATTCTGCATAAATTGGTCCTTAGCTCACATCTAGCTAAGTAAAACATACTTAAAGAAGACATCTAGTAGGCTTTGACTTCAAATAGGTTTTTATAATTTATAGATCTCAAAGTTAGTCATTTCCATAGTGTTGAGTGTTTTATAAAAAATATAAAAAATCTCTTTTGGAAAAAGTTTTTTTTTGTAGTGGTTGAGTGCTTTGAAACGAAAAAGGGAAATTTTTGTGAAATAACTAGTTGTCTCGTTTTGAGTGCATTGGAAAGGACAAAAGCTCTTCTTTTAATTTGTTTCTTAAGAAGGATTTGTGTTTACAAAGTATTTGCATTCTCAAACTCTTTCTTAGTTTAGAAGTTCATCGAAGAGAAAAAGATCGTTTAAATCATCTTAGGTGCATTTTTAGTGATTTTGAGTCGAGTCTTCATACCACGAGTTTCATCTCCTCACCTTTTGACTTAAACAAAAACCAATAAAAATAAACGCTTAAAGTAAAATTCATCTAGTAACATTTTTATTTCTAGGGCTCTGATACACCAACTTAGCTTAGGCTAGTGTCTTGGAGTAGGAGAGTAATTAACTCTCCAAGACAGTAAAAACAAACAAGTAGCTGTATCTTGTGGTAGGGAAGAAATCCAGTTGTTGCATTTATGCTCTGGGAAAGCTCCTCTTAAAGGAGAAGCACGAGATCGTGTCCGAACCAGTGTGGGAATCAATCCTTCCTCATTGGGAATGACGCCAGATATTCACGTATTAAAAACGGTAAACCTCGGATTAACCATTGTCGAGGAACTTGGGGTCACTTGTTGGTAAACCTTGGATTATGTCAAGGAGCCTTCAAGGGGATTGAGCTTGCTACTCTGCCCTTGCGTGCGTATCGGATCGTAGACTGTTCCCCCAGGTATATTTGTTTCAGTTGGTAACCTTAGTGGCCATATTCTTTAGGATTCTTCCTAAGGTGACAGTGGTGCGAAGATCCCACTGTACCTGGAGTAGACGTCGGCTAGACTCACTTGGATTTTCTGGGGGGTTCTCTTCACTCGAGACGGTTAAGTGGAGGAACTTGTGCCAGTCTATTCATTAAGCAGGTTGCCGGGGTAACTTTTCCAACCGCCATTTCTGTATTGAACTCTGCGATGTTGGATTTCATCACCAACTAGTGTTTTCAGTACGGAAAGTTACTGTTTGTGTGTGTTTGATCTCCTAGATTCTTTAGGCGTGTGATTCAAATTTGTTTGGTTCTTTACAGGCTTTAGGTGGTTTTCATTGAGATTTTACTTTGTTTGCGTGTGAAGTAGTTAAAAGTTTTTAACCGTGGCTGAATTACCAAGGAAGTCCCGTAGACTTCAGGGCCAACCTCATGAGTTTTTAAACGTGGCTGAATTACTGAGGAAGTCCCGTAGACTTCGGGGCCAACCTCCTGAGGAAGTCCCGAGCCAGCTTGAAGGCTTGAAAGTCCTCGTAACTCCTAGAGACAGTAGAGTTGGGTCACCTGAAGAAGGAGAATCTTCTTTGATAGTACATCCTAATTTTCAAACGTTAGTAGCAGATTATAATCCACAGTCAGTGTCTGTTTCTGAAGTTACTGGTAGCTTTTCATCTACTAGTAATATAGGTGAGGAACCTGAAGTATCCAAGCCTGAAAGTGAATTTGCTGCTACTCCAACATCGGGGTTAGTTTCTCCAGCTTCTAGTGGTCCTGGTTCACCTAGGGTAGAAAGAGTAATCACCCAAGATCTTCCTTCTGGAATTATTTATATTGAAGAACTTGCTACTCCGGAAGAAGAAGTAGGCATCCCTATCCCTGAAAATCAACTTGTTATTGAACTAAGGGAGTGTGAATCAATTTTTTACAGTCCACCTAGGAGCAGTACTTGGTATCTTTCTTTGACTAATTTCTTAGAAAACCCAGGGTTAAGTTTTTCACCACCTCGCGCTCCTTATCACCCAACACCTAGAGGTTATTATCCTCCGTTAAATACCTGAATCCTTTTTGTACGACAGTCTTTCTGTTCCCTCTGGGTATCAGTCACTTTCTGGTATTTTTTCGGGAGCATCTCCTCAACCCATTGAGCAAGGGTTATTAACTGGAAGCAATGGTACTAAGCCGTTGAGCGTAGAAGACATTCTTATGATGTCAGGTTCTATTCCCAATCCTCAACCTCAAGGTGGCCAGTTACCGCCTAGGGGGCAGCCTCAATTATCGCCTGGGGGGCAACCTCAAGGTACCCAATTTTCATTTGGGGGGCAACTTCAAGGACAGTACATACCTACGGGACAGTACGTTCCTCAAGGTCAACCCCAGACTCAATATGTACCCCAAGGTCAACCCCAGTATCAATTTATACCTCAAGGTCAACCCCAGTATCAGTACGTGCCTCAAGGGTATCAACCCCAAGGTCAGTACTTGAACCAAGGTTTCCAACCACCCTCCGATCAAACGTATGTTCAAGGAACGGGAAATGTACCTTTCAATTACCAATCCTACCCTCAACCCGGTTATGTTCCTCAATATTCTCAACCTGTTATGGGTCAGTACCCCGGAATGAATATAGTGTGGGATCCATCGCAAACTCAACAGGTGTTGTAGCCAAATGTACAGTTGTCATCTCAAACTGGACAACCCTTAATTTCTGGTACACCCCAGCAACCAGTCCAGTCTAACATTCAAACTTCTGTACCTTTGGTAGTTTCTCAGTCTGGGCCTAGTACACCTCGTACTCCCCCTCAAACGACTGCTACAACTGCCACAACATCTGTTCAATCTACCCCACCTACTTCTGGAGTATCGACAGCTCCGGTTTCTATTGTTCCTATATCTACTCCTCAGACATCTTTACCACCGTCTGGATCTATGATTCAAACTTCGGTTCAGATGCCTGTAGGACAACTTGGTTCAAGTACGGTTGTCACAAGTCAACCATAATTTACTTATCAACCGTACCAGGGACAATATCAATTCGGTCCTTCTATGCAGCAACCAGTCTATCAGTACCAACCGTACCCTGGGTACACTTATCAACAACCTCAACAACCCCAGTACGGTCCGGTTAATCCTGGTTTTTCGGGAGGATACAATATCCCAAACGCAATTCCTATTCCTAGTTATCCTGGATATCCTCCTCCTTGGGCTGGTCTCATGACCCAGAGTTTTAGGGACCCTAATCGTCAGTTACCGTTTATCGCAACTTTGGACTTACCTGACTTGTCGCGCCTAACAAACGATCCCATTAATTATCTTCCGTTTTGGCCGCCAATGCCGAATAAGTTTTCCAGTGACATTCCTAAGTTCGAAGGTAAATCAGGAGAGGACCCGTCGAACCATGTGATGACTTACCGCCTCTGGTGTGCGTCTAACTCCATTTCAGATGATTCAATCCGTCTTAGACTTTTCCAGCACACTCTAATTGGTCTCGCGGCCAAGTGGTACATTGAGTTACCGCGAGGCACTTTTTATAATTTTAGTCAGTTAGCTACCTCATTTTTAACTCATTTTCAGTTGCCAGTCCGATATGACAATGGCACGGAATTGTTAACTTCGTTAAAACAATCGACATCTACTTACATTCAGATCATATTCATGAGTGGAGACGTTGACGACGTTTAGTGAAGGTGTTTATTCCGGATCAGATCTTGGCCGAGTGGTTTGTAAAATATTTGTTGCCAAAGATCACTGAAGATGTAGCTAAAGCCAGAGTTGTTACTGAGGAGCAAGTAATTTCTCAAGCACAGTACCTTGACTTGGTCTATACTCAGTCAGGTACGTTACACGAGAAAATCCCCGATCTTCCCAAGCAAAATCAAATCGCTGCAGCGCCCTCGGGATCTCATGCCGCTGATGGTATGATTGGTACGGTTAACACTAAAATTAAGAAGAAGTCCTCCAAGAATTCTTCTCCTATTATAACCTTGCCTGATTCCCCAACAGGAGATTCTTCTGCAGAGATTTCCGCCGATATTCACGTTGTAGAGTCATCTACAGCCAAATCAAAATCCGGTGGGAAGAAGAAAGGAAAGAAGAAGAATAAAACGAACAAAAGTTCAAAGGAGAAACCTAAAAAATTAGAATCCAATGATGAAAAGCGCAAACCTCATTATCCTTGTCTCATTTGTGATGATGAACATTTTACAAGAGACTGCCCTCATCGTGCAGAGGTTGCGAAGATTGTCAAAGGTTCCCAAACTCCTGCTGTTTTGAAGGATCCTTTTCCAGCTCAAGACAGTAAGATGATAGGTTCGTCCTCAAATGCCAATGAAGAACCCATACTGACGATGTCCCATGTTAGGATTGCGACTCGATCGCAAGATTATGGTAGTAAAAGTCCTGTTGATGGTAAAGAAGCAGAATCTTCTCATTCTAATCCATCAACCTTAGCTCTCAGTTCCGATCCACTACAGATCGAGAAACCTAATGCAGACTTGGTAATCAAACCGCCCACCAAGGGTATACTTCGAAAGTCAGCTTTCAATCCACATGCGAGAGCAGCTCAGAATTATAACATTGTTGAGGATTTAGCTGTTTCACCCTCAACAATGTCGACTTTGGAAGTGCTGCAATCATGTCCAGCACAACGTAAATTACTTTTGTCGGCTATAGGAGCTGTTGATGTTTAGGACTCGAACCTAATAATTTTCGATCTAGAAAATAGTACACCGCGTTTGCCTCATCAAATGGCTTTCCAGATTCCAGTGATAGTCAAAAACAAGCCTATTCATCAGACTGTAATTGATGAGGGAGCCTCAACGTGTATTATGTCGATACAGTGTTGGAGATTGCTTGGTTCTCCTTCGCTAAATCAATCCCCGACGATTCTAAAAGCCTTTGATGGCCGTGGGTTTCATCCTTTTGGCATTCTACAGGATTTGCCTATAGGGGTTGAAGGAAAAACCATTAGTCTAGATGTGGAGGTGGTTGATGCCCCTCTAGATTACAACCTTCTCTTGGGTCGAAGTTGGTCTTACGCTATGACAGCAGTCGTTTCATTGGTCTTTCGGGTTATAAAGTTTCCACATAATGGAAAGATCGTAACAATAGACCAATTGTCTTACTTTTCTTCCAACCCAGCCTCTTCTGAAAGTATTCAGAATGTCGGTAAAACGACTATCCCATATAAGGATGTTGGAGTAGGACTAGTTAAATATGCCGGTTTACTGGGAACTTTTCCTTTTCCTCCGATCAACGCATCGTCTTCATTTGCAACCATTCATATGATCACATCAGAAACCATTGTTTATGATGATCCTTGGATCATTCCTTCTGAATCTGAGATAGACTCATTTGGTAATGCCATGCCTTTGAGTCCATATGAAATTGCCTATGAAGCCGTGCAGTCGTTTGCCAACCCATATTCAACCAAAATTGACTTCTTGAATGTGGTCCGTGAGGAATCACTTTTCACATCAACCTCGGATTTAATCACATTTTCTGAACTTGTTCACTTTGACGAGTAGATGATTTACCATGGGAAGATCTCCATCACAGATCTTCGTTTTTACCTGAGAATGATCGTTTTGAAAATGATTTCTCATCAATTTTTACGACTGAATATGTCAAGGAATCTCAGAATCCAATGAAACATCCCGATTCAGAGTTAAATTTGGGAAACATCTCTCGAACTATTCCCACTAACATTTCGATTAAGCCTGGAATTGTTGAGAACATTCATATAGGTGCCTCGTGTACAGATGACGAAATTCAGAAATATAAGGCCTTATTTCAAGAGTTCTGCGACGTGTTTTCCTGGTCCTATGAGGAAATGCCAGGAATTGATCCCGCGATTGTTGTTCATGAGATCAAGACTTACCCGGACGCTAAACCCGTCCACCAACATTTGTGTCAGATTCACCCAAGAAAAGCTGCTGCAATTAAAGCAGAAGTTGAAAAATTACTGAAAGCAGGTTTCATTTATCTGATCCTGTTAACGGATTGGGTATCGAATATTGTTCCGGTTAACAAAAAGCAGGGAACAATAAGAATATGCATCGATTATAGGGACATTAATCGAGCCTATCCAAAGGACAATTACCCAACTCCCTATATCGATCAAATCATTGATGATTGTGCCGGCAGCGAAATATTCTCCTTCATGGATGGTTTTTCAGGATACAATAAAAAAAATACTCTACCTGCCGATCAACCAAAAATGGCTTTCATTTGTCCATGGGGGATATTCGCTTATTGCAAGTTACCTTTTGGGCTTAAGAATGCCGGAGCAACTTTTCAAAGGGCCATGTCTTATGCTTTTCATGACATCAAGCACATTGTGCAACCGTATCTCGATGACTTTCCTGCTCATTCATTACATCGAGCTGATCACCTCGTCCATTTACGAGCAATCTTTATGAGGTGTAGGCATTATCGGATTCGGTTGAACCCACACAAATGTTTCTTCTGTATAGAAACAGGTCGATTGTTGGGGTTTGTAGTTTCTGAAGCCGGCATTCGCGTCGATCCCTCGAAGGTCGAAGCTATCGTCAAATTGCCTCCTCCTTCGAGTCTTTGCCAACTCCAAAGTTTGCAAGGGAAAGCAAACTTTTTACGACGATTCATTCCTAACTACGCCGAGGTAACAAAGGGTTTTACCCGGTTGTTGAAACAGAACACTCCATTCTATTGGGACGAGATAGCTCAGAAATCTTTTGATGCACTTAAACAAGCGTTGACCCATGCACCGTTATTACATCCTCCCAACTACAACCAGGATTACTTCTTGTATCTCGCCGCCTCTCATTCCACCATTGGAATGGTCTTAATTCAGGAAGATGAATTCAGAACTGAACATGTGATATATTACCTTAGTCGAACTTTAAATCCAACTGAGCTAAAATACTCACATGTGGAGAAATTTGCATTGGCAGTTGTTTAAGCTGTCCAACGTTTTCGTCACTACATTTTACTACATAAAACTACAGTAATTTCGGATTGCAACCCTATGACCTACATTTTGACCAAGCAATTGCTAGGGGGCAAGTACTCTAAATGGGTTGTTATCCTGCAGGAGTTCGAATTCGAATTTGAGAAATCTAAGTTTAAGAAATCTTTAGTCTTTGCGGAATTAATGTGTGACTTCCCGCGTGCTGACATGGAAACTATGGCGGAGGAGCCCATTGCGGACGAATCCTTGTTTCTAATCAGCACTTTAGATCCGTGGTATGGGGATATCATCGTTTATCTCCAGACCCAATCCTTTCGGCCAGAAATTTCAAGGTCAGAACGTCGGAAAATACGATTCCAGTCCCAACAATTCAAGATTATTGGAGATACTCTTTATCGTCGTGGGGCGGACTCTATTTTTCGACGTTTCTTAACTCATGACGAAGCTGAAAGGGTTCTAAATGACTGTCACTCTGGAGCGTGTGGCGGTCATATGTCTGGGTATGCCACAGCGCAAAAAATATTGCGCGCTGGCTACTTCTGGCCGTCTTTATTTAAAGATTGTATTATGGTGGTCCGAAAATGCCACAACTGCCAAATTTTTGATCGAAAGATGCGCGCTCCACCTGCTCCTCTCCACCCTATAATTGCCGTTGGTCCTTTTGCAAAATGGGGTATCGATTTTATTACATGTAACCCTCACTCGGCCGGGGGGCATGCGTATATTATCCTTGCGGTAGATTATTTTACCAAGTGGGCTGAGGCGATGCCTACATTTGAGGCAGACGATAAGACAGCTGCAATTTTCGTGTTCAATCATATAATTGCTAGGTTTGGTGTCCCGCAAGCGATAATCACTGATCATGGGCGTCATTTTCGAAACGTTATGATGACTGAACTTACAGGCCAGCTTGGTTTACGTCACGATAGTTCAACCCCTTATTATCCACAAGCTATCTGGTTGAATCCATCAACAAAGTTTTAGTTATCATGATCCGACGAATCATTGGGATTCATCGGTCGAATTGGCATAACATGCTATTTTCAACGCTTTGGGCATACCGAACTTCAGTAAAAACATCAACAGGGTTCACTCCTTTCCAGCTAGTCTATGGTTTGGAAGCTGTGTTACCCATTGAATGCGAAATCCCGTCACTGCAAATGGCCATCGAGTTACTTCGAGCCACTTCCTAAGAAGAAAAGCGTTTGTTATACTTGGCTCAATTAGATGAGAATCAACGTGATGCTGCATTGGTGATTGAGACTCACGCAAAATGCATGAAAGCTCAGTATGATCGAAATGTGACCCCTCAAAATTTTTTGGAAGGAGATCTAGTCTTAGTTTACGATCAAGCTAATGATAAATTAGGCGCTGGAAAATTCGTTCCTATGTGGCATGGTCCCTATGTTGTCAAGCGAAAGCTAGCAAAAGGGGCCTATGAATTGGTAGACTTTGACGGGGACTCTTTGGGTAAACCCAGAAATGGTCTTTACTTGAAGAGGTATTATGCTTAAAGAATGGGTATGGAGATTTTTAGTTAGGATAGTTTTTCTTTCTAGCTGGTGTGTTTTAGTTTAAACAATGTGCTTAGCTTAGAGAGTGTTTTTTCGTCATTATTCCTGCTTATCTTGGTTTTACTCTTGATATTGCAGATGTCGATGCCTCTCTAAACATACATTGGTTTCGCTGATGGTGCTTGTCGTAATACACAGAACATTTCTTCCGCAGCTTGGGTTATCTATTCGCCCTCTGACGAGTTAGTATCTATGCATGGGGTAAGCCTCGGTCAAACAACGAACAACATTGCCGAGTATAGTGCAGTGATTGAGTTATTATCTGAATCTATTTCATTTGGTATTCGGAGTTTGATAGTGAGGTTAGATTCTGAACTCATTGTATTACAGCTTAATAGAGTGTATGCCATTAGAAATCCAGTGTTATTAAGATTATTTTTGAGAGTGCGTCTCTTGGAACGTGAATTTGATTATATTGAATATCAGCATATTCCAAGATCTTTAAATACATTAGCAGATGCAATTGCCTCTCGAATGTTAAATAGACATTTGCAATAATCATACATGTAAATTTAAAACCATTCCATAACATGATTTACAAGGTAAGCCGATAATAGTGTATATATATATATATATATATATATATATATATATATATATATATAGGAGTGTGTCAAAAAATACATCGTCCTCGATCATAGGTTGAAAAACACCTTATGATCGGCAAAAATGATAAGTACAAAAAACAAAAATGTCATATGTGCCCACAATAGGTGATCATCCTATCACTGGTGATGATCTCTATAAGAAACCACTGCACGGGCCACCTTGCAAAGGAACCTCCTAAAAGGTCCCGGGACCCCAATCACATAGCACTGAAGTCAACGAGGAATGTCATCTACAGTGGTCTCCGGAATATCTCCTGTCAAGCGCTCGAGATGACCCTCCAACTCGGCCAAAACCTCTGCTGATTCGTCCTGTGGGGCTGGCGCGGGTGCAACTGGTTGTTTCCTCTCATAAGGCCGGAGAGCAGCTGGTCGCTGTGGACCCACATCTGCATTTGAAACTTTTGCTATCAGTTTTGAGACGATGGAAAAATAATAAAAAAATTAAAAAAATGTTGAAAATTATTTTACCTAAGTCATCCCACTGCTCTCCTGGTGGAAGAGCCATGTCTGGGTCACCACGAAAATCTACCCCAGCGTAAGGGAAGTCCTGAATAGAAAAGACATGGTTTTCCAGCCATTGGAAATACTCAGGTTTGAATCGAGCAACCTCTGTCCTCTCGTCCGGGTGATGGGCCATAACTGCGACCCATCGCATCAGTTTGGGCTCTCGAGGAAGCCCAGCTCCAACAGTAAGGTGCTGCGGGATCAACATGGGAACCCTCTCGAGGCCAAAACTCACAACCAAAGCCCCATAACCAAAGGTCTTTAGTTGTCCGTTCTTGGCCCTGGTCAGTTGGCCTTTCAGATTGGCCAACACGGCATCGCACCAGTTGAAGATGGTGCCTCGAAAGTAATCAACTGCCATACGCATCTGGGATCTGGTGGCAATATGTAATGCAGCAGCCCTGCAAAGTTTGGTGACAGTAAACGCAATCACCATGAGTTCAGGACGGGATATGGTCTTTATGTCTATCCCTTTGTCTCTAGCCTGGCTGTTGCAGTACTCTAGCCGGAGGCTATCGACAGACTGACCACCGGGCCTAGCCCCAAACAGAGTCAAGTCTTCGCCTCTCTTAGGCAAACCAGTCAAGAAATATATGTCTGCTGGCTCGATTTTGAGCTGGTGGCCACCAATGAAGAAGCACTGGTCCTGTATGCTCCATCTGTCAACCAGCCACTGTAAGAAATCCACCTGAGCCCTCATGCCAGGAATGGCCCAGAATTTGTACAAGCCGCATGCCCTCAAAGCATCAAGTGAAGGCTGATGATTCCATGCGACAGAATCCACGTCCTCATGCTCTCGTTCGCGCCAATCTAGCATGATGTACTCTCTGCATCAAGTATAAAGATAAATTAAATTGCTAGAAATTATTTTGTTTGGTCCATTTTTGAGAATTTTTCGGTTAAAAACCCTTGCGACGGGGACCGCACCCTCTAGGTTAGACACAGTGTGTGGGACCACACCTTGTCTACATGGAAGGTGCGGACCCCTGGCTTTTTCCCAATGGAGAAAAAGTCGGGGTCCGCAGGCCAGCAGTGGTAAACCTGCGGGCCCCCGCGCGCGGGTTTTAAGCCTAAAAACCCTCCCAAAAAATGAAATGAATGACTAAAACAAAAATTGAAATGGTCAAAAATGAAGAGTAGGATGATGTGGATTACCTGGAGAAGACGGCGTTCGATTCCGACGGTTGGATTTTCCGCAATCTTCACAGGAAGTTTTCTGAACAAAAGCACTATTTTCTCACCCAAAACTCAAACGGTAAAAATGAATTGACGAAGGCCCTTTTTATAAGTATTTTGAGTAAATAAATTGCAAATTTGTTTATGTTTCACTTTGGAAAGGTATTTTTGCGGCATTTTTATCCATTTCAAGTAGGTATGAGTAATGTTTGCGTTTTTGTTCAGGATAACGGATTATTCAGGCGAAATCTATCATTTTCGATGAAAAAACATTTAGAGTCACCTTTAAGCTCTTTTCTGACTCCTAAAACATGAAAAGATCGCTGAGTTTTTCTTTTAAACTCGTTAAAACGGAATTAAAAGACGGTTCACTTACAGCTCTTTTCCGACCGTAAAAACATGAAAAGATTGCCGAATTTTTGTCGTTTCAAATTCGATATTGGTTATAAAACGACGTGTCGTTAATCGCTTTTTTACTCTTTCGGATCAGGGACACTAATGACGAAAAGTACTCCTTGGTTGTAAAAGATCAAGCAGTTCTCTCAAGTATTATTTTATACTTTTTCAGGCTTGGGAGACACAAACTTACGAAAAAGGTCAACCCTAGAGTTTTCTTAAGTTTTTTCAGACTCTCTAAAATTGAAAAACGCCGAGTTTCTCCTATACTGGACTCGTTAAAATTTCACAGTAAAGGACCTGTTCAATTACAAACAGGAACGAACCACTCCTTCTTAGGGTTTGAATTTAAACTAAGTTGGACTCATCTGAAGGATGAGCTTATAATCAAGCAAATGTTATCCTCCTCAAGCTTGTCAAAGTAAAGAGGTACTTGCCAGAAATGGTGGGGGAAAAGAGAGAAAAATGAGCCTGTTTGTCATACTTTGTAACCGCTCTTGAACACGACACTTTTATTCACCTGGGTTGGGAAATCCTTTGCCTAACAGTTGATCAAACCACATTGAAAGTCTTCAGCTGGTTTCTGGGTATTAACTTTGGGTCAATTGTCACCAAACCATCTGTCGTGTCGTTACATGTTCAAGAGGTCACTGCCAATAAACCATTCATCTGCAAAATATCTGTCATCCATCTTGACCATCCCTGAGTCAGTCCTTGCAACTAAATTTCTTCGACTTGATCTATGATTTTGTGTTGTGGTCTTGCCTATGACGGATCTCTTTCTATCGACTTCAGCTCATTATCTAGAAATCGTCAGTACCTTGAGATCTGGATGCCTCAATGGCAGGTTTCTTGCCTTTGACGATAGGTTGCATCATTTACCTTCGATCAAAGGATTCCGTGACATGTTCGACATCAACACATTTATTCACATCTCATGGATTGTACTGGATACTTTGAGAGCCATTGACATCACTGGTGGTTTCTGTCACACTTGTTAACAGTTTACATAATTGACTGGTAATCAAGTGGTTTCTACCATGTTCGACATCAACACATTCATTCGCATGGATAGAATCGTACTGTTTTGGGAAGTAGAAATGAAGACCCTGGATCTAGCTTCCACAATCCAGGCTGCGAGGAATTTTGTATTCATTATATAATGGACTATTCACAAACAGATGGCTGCGTCCATACTGTGTCCACATGAGTCTATACTTGTGATGTTGTACAAGATCATTCCTGTATCAGAGCAGTAGTTAGTTTTCTAGTCAGTTTTGATCTGAGTATGGGAATGCCTACCTCAGCGATGATATGATCTCATATATATATCTTGCATTGAATGTTTTTACAGGTTCTAACCGGGCTCTCCACAAGATGATCCTCGAAATGATAAAGTACTTCACTCTTCCTAAATGATAAATGAAATCCTCATCTACTATAGACTTCGCACTTTAGGGGGCAACCTGTTACATAAAAATATCGTCACCATGATTATTTGCAGTCAGTATGGGTCTATCATCACTTGTACTGCCCTCCTAAGCAAGTCTCAGACCTCAGCTCTTCAAGTCAAGCTTTGAAAATGGGAGAAAGACATTAAAAATCAATGAAACTTTGGTTCCGCACTTTCTCTCACTGTCACCTGCGGTCCCGCACCTTCTGTTTACAAAAACTGCGGACCTGCCTGCTCTGTCCCTAAAGGTGTGGGTGCGGACCCCTGTGAAAGTCAAAAGGCGCAAGTTTTATCTTTAAAAACTCACTTTGGGTTAATTCTAGAGGATTCTAGAAGGAATTTTGACGTGGATTGTTCGCTCTGAGGTGGTTCATGCATCCCAAAAGAGACAGAGCTAATCCCTTGATGAGAGGAGCTATCCCTTTGAAGGAGGGCTTTATCCCTTTGAAGGAGGACCTAGTAACCTCCCTCCATTGCACTATAAATTTAGGCATTGGGCTGGTTGCTAGGGAGGTTAGAAGCTGAACATTTTTGAGGGTAAATGCTGGTGAAATCAAGACTTCCTAGTTGAGCTTAAGAGGAGAGATCACATACCTTTTTGGCTTCATTAGGGAGTGAGTGAAACTTGTCAAAGTAGAGGAGACTTCTTGTTGGACCCTGGGAGGAGCTTGTACAGCGTCAAGGCACAGGTTGTAAAGTTCTTCTTCTTTTGAATTAATACAATCAAACTCATTTTTCTCAACAAGTATCTCATGTTATTTGTTTCATGGACTACTTGACTTTCATGTTAAATATGTTTTATGATATTGGCTTTTCAGGTGCTATTTAATTTGTTTGCCTTGTTTGTGTTTGTAGATTCGCGACAAAGGAGCTCATTTGGATCGAAGGAGCGAGGGCATCCACAAACTTGCGTTGGACCTAAGGTAGGCCCTAAAAACACTTGTTTGCCATTGTTTATAAAAGCATATTTAGAGAAAGATAGTGTCTGGTTGGTTTGCTTGTCATTAGGTCTTCTTTAGATTCTAGGAAGGTCTATCTTGTCTGCAAGATCGACTTATTCCGGAAAACCTGTGATTCTGCTGATGAAATCAGGTGTAAGCTCTAGGGTTAGACCCTTAAAACTGATTGTAGCATGTGTTTTCGAATGGGGTATTAGGGACATCAAAAATTCTTCGGTCACCTCCTCATCATATCCATGAATTCTTTCAAAGAAGGGTATCCAGTTTGCCCTGGTGAAGAGGGCCACCACCTTAGGGTGCTCATACAATTTGCTGGAGTTCAAAGGTTCTTTTCTCATGAAACCTCCTGGCATGGTGTTGAGTGCTTTTTAAAAATGCTCAGGTGAGAACGCAGGCAAAACCGAGAATAGAGGGATAGCTGAATTTTGTCTTTTTATGAAACCAGATAAGGAATTTCCCATGTGATTCTCCTTACAACATCAAATTACAATATTCCCCTGTTTCAAACTGCTTTTATCCTGAATTTGATTCTCTGCTTTTGGAAATATTTTTTTATTTTTTTTTGACAGAACAGAGGATAAATAGCACAAGGTTTTTTTTTTTTTTTTTTTTTTTTAGAGAGTAGACAGATATGAAAATTTGGTTTTTTTTCACACAGGCTAGT
The DNA here is from genome assembly GCA_031772625.1 of Pinus tabuliformis. Lineage (NCBI taxonomy): Eukaryota > Viridiplantae > Streptophyta > Pinopsida > Pinales > Pinaceae > Pinus > Pinus tabuliformis. The sequence continues at coordinate 164,774,802 of CM062815.1, read as the reverse complement.
TTCTACGATTGCATGTATTTTATTTATAGTAGAATGTGGGAAAGAAGAAGGCAGACTTCGAACGCAAAGAAGAAAAAAGAGAACTGTGTAGAACTCAGAGAAAATATGCAGGTAGAATTTTAAGCTTCACTCTCATTTCTTTCAACCCAATGCTGTGTATTTAATCCACCACCTTATACAAATAAGTCATATGCAGAGACGTTTCTCAAGCCTACCTCGTTTCAAGCTCAAATTTTGACAAAAATCTTGGGTTTTCCTCCTGCAAAGCTGCTTTCTGCCCTTCCTGTAGAAGTCTTCCTATAGAAATCTTCCGGCTCCTATAGAACACAACAGTGATTTTGTAGAGCTCGATAGGCGGGAGGGTTTTGAAAAAATAGTAGAAAACTGGCAAAAGACGACTGGTTGGTTGTTCTGGAAGTGGCAGGTGAGTACTGCAGTCGAGAATGTCATGAATGAAGAATTAAACAAAGGGTGGTGGAGGCTTCGACCACACTATCCTTTAACTGTTGGCGTTATCCATGGTGAGGAGGTGAGGTGGCCGGATGGGTACGTTATCCCCATCCAGACCGTTGGCCCTACATCATGGTCATAATGGTTTTGCATGCTGCCTGACCGCCATCACCTCCCTTACTCCCATTATACGCCACCACCACTACCAGTCCTGAATGTTTTTTCCCGAATTGACATACCACACGTGATGGCTGCATATCTGATCGGCAGTTTGAATTTGATGGGGCTCATTTGAATTCCACGAGGGTGTGTAACTGAATGAGGGTGGCCAGTTAGCTGGCCACCAATTCCATTTAATCGTGACCATTCCCACAGTTCATGCAGTTTTGAAATATTACTCATGTAATCGAGGAATAGGTTTAGGCACTTACTTGCTTAGTTGCTGCTATGTTATGCATATTTCAGACTTTGGCACTTCATTTCCTTATTGCTGTTGCTGCTTGCACTTTGCATGCTCGGCCTTGGGCTTATGCTGATGATCTCTTGTTCAAACATTGCTCCTTGCATGTTTCATACGTCCTGTTGCACTGACCCTGTCTTTGGAGTATGTTTTTCAAAGGGATCAGCTGCTACAGGAATCCTGTAGGATTTCCTGTAGCTGCTTCTCCTTCTAAAATTCAAGCTAATATTTGAGTAGGGCTAAAACAATTGAAGAAGGTCTCAATTGAAAATAAATCATAGTTGGAAGGTATTAGGTAGGAATGAGTAAAAATGCTGCTGCTTTTATTTGTCATCATTTTTTTTTTGGTTTGCAAAATGAAAGAAATAGAATTTCTGTATGTGGCTGTGCAGGGACACAAAAAACGAGTGGAAATGTAGGTGTACAGGGATGGAATGGTGAAATAGGAAGATGGATGATGGCAGGGAGGTTCACAGGCCTCATAGACAAATTTCCAACCCTCGTGTCCTTCTCTAAGATTGATTTTGGCCTTTCTATAGTTTCTACAAGATCGTCTTGTAGAATACACAAAGTTTCCTGTAGGATGTGAAATTTTAGAACAAATGAGACCAAAACTTGGGAAAGGATAACGGTGATGGGGGGATGGACTGTGAAGGGTGCATGTAGCCTGGCCATGTCTTTTTTCTCTTGTGCGACCCTCTTGCAACCTACAGTTTATTCAAAAGAAGTTAGGTTTTCCTTTTCTTTTTCTCTTTTTTCTTTTTTTTTTGAGATAGTTGGGGCGCCTCCAGGAGGTTTTCACCCTCACTTCCTACCCTGGGCACCTCCAAGGGGTTTTCACCCAAGGATCTTTTATTCCATTTTTTTTTTTTTTTTTTGCTCAGGGTGTGGGTGGAGTGGAGACAGGGACCTGCTCCACTACCAACACTGATTTACCCAGAGTCTTAATGAACTCCTGCTTGGAAAGGGGCTTCCTATAGATCTTCAATCTATGCCCATTGACGACCATGGGGATGACTTTTTCATCAATGGTCCGGATAAGGACTGAACCATTGTCATTGCATTTTTCTACTGTATATGGTATCGGCCATCTTGTCCTCAGTTTGCCCTTGAAATCCTTGTATCTTGAATCATACAACAACGCCCAATCTCCTGGTTGAAAATGTTTCTCTTTGAGGTGTCGGTCATGCCATATTTTTCTTTGAAGTTGGACTACCTATGAGTGGAGAAGGGCCTGCATTCTCTGTTCATCTAATCCATTTAGTTGAAGCAATCTTTCCTTTTGTGCATGGTTGAGATCTAGGTCCAGCTGAGCTACCATCCTTAATGTGTTATATTCAAATTCTATGGACAACAAAGCCTTCTTCCCATAGACTAGCACATAGGGTGTGAAACCTGTGATGGTTTTCCAAGTAGTTTTATAGGCCTAGGTAGCCTCAACCAATCGGTCTACCCAATCTTTTCTGTTGCTGCTCACTACCTTAGTCAAAATCCCTTCCAAAGCTCTGTTAGTGACTTCCACTTGTCCATTTTCTTGCAGATGATAAGGGGTGGAAGTTTTGTGCTTAATCTTGTGATGTGTGAGCAGGTCTTCAATCAGATTGGAGGTAAACTGACTTCCTTGATCTGTGACTAATTCTCTTGGATAGCAAAACTTGTAGAAGATATTTTCCCTCAAAAACTTAGCTACTTTTTCTTCTGTTGCTACTTTGATTTCCTTTTTTCTACCCACTTTGTTAGGTAATCCGTGCACACAATGATGTAAGACTTCTGTTTTGAAGGAGGGTTGATAGGACCCACAAAGTCCATGCCCCACTTCTCAAATGGCTCGAAAGTCACTTGAGGCTGCAAGGGCATCTCATCCTTTGGAGTAGGTTTCCCCATCCTTTGACATCGGTCACATTGGTTGATGTATCTCCTGACATCTTGATGAAGAGTGGGCCAATAGTAACCTGCCTGCAGAATTTTGAAGGCAGTTCTCTTTGCTGCAAAGTGGCCCCCACAGGGCCCATCATGATAGGTTAGGAGGATGTCAAAAACTTCCTCCTCCTTGACACATCGCCTCAAAATCTGATCTGGGCCAAGTTTAAAAAGATTGCCCCCAATCCAAGTGAATGGGGCACTTTTCCTCACGATCTTGCTCTTCTCTTTTGAGGACAGGTGTGGTGGAAACTGTGCTGAAACCAAATAATTTGGTATATCAGCGAACCATGCAGAGAGTACTGAAATAGAAAATAGGTGTTCATCTAGCATTTGATCATCCACCATTCCTTCTTCACCTGCATGTAGATCTAGTATAGACAGAAAATCAGCAACAACATTTTCCTTACCTGGCTTATTAAGAATGGTCAAATCAAATTGCTGCAATAAAAGTAACCATCTAATGATACGAGCATTTACATCAGGTTTATTCATCAAATACCTAATTGCAGCATGATCAGTATGTATGAATGTTTGATAGCCAGTGATGTAGTATCTGAACTTGTTTAGGGAATGGACTACAGCCATGAGCTCTTTTTCAGTTATAGTGTAGTTTAATTCTGCCTTGGACAGGTTTTTATTGACAAAATATATGACATACAGTAGCTTCTCTTCAACCTGTCCTAAGGCTGCTCCTATAGCTTTGTTCGAGGCATCTGTGTGAATGTGGAAAGGTAGGGCCCAATTTGGACCTCTCAAGATTAGGGCAGTTATCAGCTTACCTTTCAAGGCATCCAGAGCCTCTTGACAGTTGTCAGTCCATATGAACTCAACATCTTTTCCCAAAAGACCAAACAATGGAGAGGCTAGCTTGCTAAAATCCTTAATGAATCTTCTATAATACCCTACTAAGCCTAGAAAACTCCGAACATCTCTTACCTTTTGAGGAGGTGGGACCCTTTGGATGATAGCAATCTTGTTGGGATCCACCTGTAATCCTTGTTTAGAAATTGTATGACCTAGCATGGTCCCTTCAGTCATTAGGAATTCACATTTATCAGGACTGAGGGACAGGTTCATTTCAATACACTTGGCTAAAACTTTCCTCAGGTTAGTCAAAGCTTCTTGGAAGTTAGAACCATAAGGGGTAATGTCATCCATATATATTTCCACTAAATCATGCTCCAGCTCAGCGAATATTCTCAGTACTGCTCTTGGAAAGTGGTAGGAGCATTGCACAACTTGAAGGGAAGGACCCGGTAGGCAAAGGTACCCCATGGACAAGTGAAAGTGGTCTTATCTTGGTCTTCCAGGCTGATTTGGATCTGGTTGTACCCGCTAAACCCTTCTAGAAAGGAAAATAAATTCTTCCTTGCCAGGCCATATAACACTTGATCTATGAAACGCAAAGGGAAATGGTCCTTCTTGGTGGCCTTGTTGAGTTCTCGATAATCTACACAGATTCTCCACTTCCCGTTTTTCTTTGGTACTAGCACCAAAGGAGAAACCCATTCGTTGTCAGAGATGGGGTAGATGAATCCTGCATCCAACAACTTTTGTAGTTCTTCTTTGACAATGTCCTTAAGGGCTAGATTCATCCTCCTTTGAGGCTACCTGACTGGTTTACAATCTTCTTTAATGTAAATGTGATGAGTACAGACTGAAGGGTGGACTCCCTTCATATCCTTATAGCTCCAAGAAAAAGCATCCAAATGGCTGTTCAATAAGCTACACAATCTCCTGAGAGGTGGATAGAGATGAGTTGATCTTCAAGGTTCTTTCTAGGCCAAATTCCACATTCTTAACTTGGAGAGAGGTCGAATTAGCCACACAAAGATCAACTAAATCATTGGCTTGGGTTTCTTCCACTAACTCTTCTAATGGCAACACAATGGGGGGTGGATTTTGAATAAAATTCTCAATAAGATCATCCTCGGTTTTAGGACCCCCCTTGGTAGCTTCCACTGTGCACAATGGTGTGGAGTAGACTTCATCCTCATCTTCCTCCAACTAGAGAGGTAAGTCATGTTCTAGCAGATGTTGGGCAGGAGGATATAGGACTAGCTGTTTGGACATATGCCCATTCTTGATGGTCATGCTCCCAGCTCAACAACTAATGTAAGCATCTGCAGTAGCTAACCAAGGCCTTCCTAGGATGAGAGGATACCCAATGAGCTTTGCCTTTGGCTGAAGAACCAAGAAGTCAACAGGGTACTCCCATGAATCAATGGAGATCATGACATCTTCCACAATCCCCTCAGGAGTCACAGTGGAGTGGTCTGCCAACTATAGTACTGTTGAGGTCTTTCTTAGGGAACCCTGAAGGTTGAGTTTGAGCATAGTGTCCCTGGGAATTACGTTAATTGTAGCCCCTAGATCAATCAAGGCATGGGGGATTATGGTGCCATTGATGTGGACACCGACTACAGGACTCCTATGGTCCAGATATTTTGGACAGATTACCTATCCCAACATCAGGTCGGACAATTATCCTATAAAATTGATAGTTGCGGCATCTCTCTTGCGCCTACTTGAGTGCCTGAAACATTTCTCTTTGATCAACTTGTTGTAGATTGGTACATCTTTTATGGCCTGGAGAAGTGGTATTTTTACACATAACTGTTTTAGTTCTCCCAGAAGTTCAGTTTCTTCTGGGTTCGGTTGTGTGGTTTCGGTTAGTCTCTCAGGAAAGGGTGGAATGACTTTTGGTTCACTTTCTTGTTTTTCTTCCCCATCCTCCTTAGGAGGAGGTTGGCTATTTGGGAAGACCTTCCCAGATCGTAGGTTGATCTCCTGAATCTCCACAACATAGGTAGGGCATGTTGTTTCTCCAGTATATACCTACTGGGCCTATCTGTTATTGGGGTTCGGGTTCGGTTGAGCAAGTATTTGGGGTTGTCTTGGAGGAGCAGGAGGTAATGGTTGTGGTTGAGCAAGTGGTGGAGGCAAAAGAGTAGGAGGAGAGTTGTATTGGGGCCTCCACCCCTGATGAGGTGCATTCCACTGAGGTTGTAGCTAAGCGTGAGAATGAAACAAATGAGAAGCTAGTTGAGTATGGTATTGAGATGGATACGGCCAAGGAGGGGGTGTGGACCAGGAAGGATGAGCAGGGGGACCCCATGAAGGCATGGGAGTGGCTTGATTGGGGTTGTAATAAGTCTATGTTGTCCCTTGCATTCCCTGCTGGTAAGGTCTGGGTCCATGTGGCCTCCTTTGGTTCATGAAGTAGAGTGGTTCAGTGGCTCCTTCAGCCCCTTGGTACATAACTTTAAATCCAAGTAAGGAAGGGCACTGATTCGTATGATGGTCTTCTTCACAAACAAAACACACTTCTATGGAGTGCAATGGAAATTCGTTCCTAGGATGTTTTCTAGTGCACCTGGGACAAAAGATGGCCAAAGCCCTCTCGGCTTCCTCTTGCTTCTTTTGGATTCGCAAGGTATCCATTTGCATGGCAATAGTCTGTCTCATCTTGCTTTTGAAATCTTCCATCTGATTTTCAAATTCGTTTTTAAGAAATGAACTAGATAAGGGGGTACTGGCTAAAGGTTGACTTACCCTACCTCTTTTTCTGGCTGCCCTAGAATGGTTTCTAAACACAGTCTTTATGTCATCATAAGGTAGCTGGTAGATGTCTCCCCCAACCAAAAAATGGAGGGTATCTAGAAGTTATTTAGGGACTCCTCTGAGCAGAACCAACTTCAAAGATTCGGGGTCAAGTGTGCACCTGGCCCTTTTATAACTGAGTTGAAACCTCTCTTCATAGTCTTCTAAAGATTCATCACTTCCCATGGTCATTCGAAAGATTTCTTCCTTTGTATCCTTTGACCTACAGTAGTCCTGGTATTTGTTGTTAAAGGCTTGCTACATCTGAGCCCAAGTTGTGATATTATTTCTAGGTAACCCCATGAACTAGCGTAGTGCTGCATCCTTGAGGGTAGAGGGAAAGAGTTTCAACTTTTGCTCGTCTTCTGCATAGTCATAGGTTTGAAAAAAGGACATCAAACTCAAACAAGAAGGTATCAGGGTCTTCAGTAGTCAATCCATGGAAGTGAGGTAAGGCTGAGGCACTTATGTTTTTCATATTTGTGTCCCCATTGGAATCTTGGATGGGAAAGGCACCTTCTATTCTCTTCCCATTTCCTCTAACGTTTCTGTTTTCAGCCATGGTCTGAGGAGGAATGGTTTCTTGCTCTTCTTCTGTTATAGGATCTTCGTATATCTCTGGAGGTTCACCTATAGGTTCTTCTAGATCACTGCCACCAAAGAAGAGAGAAGGGTGACTTAGTGATGCGGTGGAGGTGTTGGGTAGGAATTTTCCTGAATTGTCTCTGTTCCTACAAGGCATGAAAGGAAATCTCGTTTTGGGTAATTTTTTTGTTTCTTTTTCTGCTTGTACCTGCAAAAACTGAAATGGATTGTACAAAAAATTGCAACTAACTAAAATCTATCTTGCTGAAATGAAAATGCAGAATTGAAATGAAAGCAGGAAAGGACTAATCTATTTTGCTGGAATGAAATTGCAGAATTGAAATGAAAGTAGGAAATAACTAATCTACGCTTGCTGAAATGAAATTGCGGAATTGAAATGAAAGCATGAAATGTCTAACCTACACTTGCTGAAATGAAATTTTGGAATTGAAATGAAAGCAGGAAATGTCTAATCTACTTTTGCAGAATTGAAATTGCAGAATTGAAAGGAAACAACTACTCTACTCTTGCTGAAATAAACTACTTAGCAGAAGGTTGCATTAGAAAATAGAAGAAAAGCAGTAATCACAAAATACTCTGACGCTTCCCCGACAATGGTGCCAAAAAGATGGTGAGCTCCTGTATTGCAGCAATGATGCTACAACTCCTGGGGCTCCCTACTTTACTTTTATCAACTCGGTAGTTCGTAACAAACTTGGAAGTGACGGTGCTGTATGCACAAGTATTAGCTCTTATTGCGGGCTATCACTGATCAGTTGGCACAAGTTCGCTAGGAGCTTAAGCAAACTTCTATTAGTTCTCAGAAGAATCTTTTGACTGTGATGGAAAAAATCTAACTCTAAAGAGGCTAGTCTATTTGCAGAAAGAAGATGAAAACTAAAAGGAAACGCAAACCCTAGCAAACCCTAATTTTACCCACTAACCCTACTTTTGCAAGAAAAGAGATGAAACTACTAAAATGGATGCCATTGAATACTGAAAAGGTAAAATGCATGTATTCAAGCTACTTCTAAAGGAAAATATGGAAAAATCATCTTTTTATATTTTTGAGCAATTTTATGCAAAGTTATTATGCTTGTGTTTTAATTATTTGTGACTGTGCAGAGATTTGGCGGCGAAGGGAGATGGAGTTGGCTTTTGCAGGAGGTTGGGAAGGTGTGGAGAGGACCTAAGGAACCTCTAGTACCCTTCTAGAGACTACCACTATGATCAGACTTCGAAAAATCACTCGCATGAACTTCTACAGGAGGCTGCAGGGGATCTATAGAAAGAGGCCGAAAGTGGTTTTTGGAGGTTTGAAGGTGGAAAAATGGTGGAAAAAGGGAAATGAAGGCTGGATGGAGGTGTAAAAGGGTCTAGGACTTTGTCAATGATGATCAGACATGAAGGAGATGGTTTGATTTATTCAAAGGTCAAGGAAGCAATTTTGCACAAGAACGTAGGAATTAGGGCAGTTTGGGAAAGTATGGTGACTGAGTGGAGGAAATATTGATAGATGGATTGGATCAGGCTATGTGATGGAAGAATGATAAGCTAGAGTGTTCTACAAGTGAGCTGCACATTTACTTTCAAAAACTATCCCAAGCAAAAACTAAAAAACAAAGTTTTACCTATTTTAACCTAATTCTGACCTAAAACCCAGAAAAGTGTTGAACAGAACTTTATGGACAGGAAGTTATGCAAGAAAGCCATGGAAACTAAACAAGAAAATATCTAAGCATGTAAATACAATTGATATCAACTTCTCCAACTCGAAATCTCACACTAGCAATTGCATTGGAAATAAAAAATAGTGTTTTGGTGGCAGCAAGAGTGCCTTGGTCTCAATTCCTGGTCCCAAGGAGGGAGAAAGGAGATCAAAGCCTGCTTGGTAGCCTTTTTGTGGATCTTTTTCTGTTATTGCAGCAAACTATCTAATCAACCTTAAGCAAGAACAACTATTCTAATCATCAAAAACAACCTAAGTAACGAAGCAAGATTTAACCTAAACAACAGAAATTATTTCATGGATGTAAGAAAAAACATATAAATACACAAAGGAGGTTCTAGGCACTTGGGTTGGGCCCAAACCCAAGAGCTACAGACCCCTAGGAAAGATCAGTGCTGGTTCAAAGCTGGATTCATCTTCATTGATAAAAAAAATAGTTACATCACAAAATTGTCTGCAAAAAGAGCTTCGAAAATGAGCTGAGTACAAGGCTGCACTAAAGTGAGAAAATAGACTATCAAATGGATAACCTATTGAGGCTTGAAGCCTTCTTATTTCTACAAGTGAGGACCCCCAACAGTCCTCCTAAATTTTAGGAACTCGGCTACCTAAAACTGTAGATAACAACAACTTCACTAGACCTGCTCGGCTGCACCTTGGAATCATCATTTGTGGGTTGTTGTACTCCGAGCTGTTGATGGAGAACTCGAGGAAGGGGTAATTTAATGCAGGAGACACCCCTCCTATAAGTCTTCAACCTTGTTTCTTCGAGTTTGGCTGCCAATCTACTCATAAATTCCTGGTCTTGGTCCAAAAATATCCAAAAATCTGCAATAAACACTCATTAGACTTTGTGGTAAAGTGACTATCCCCATTCACTCAATTAACATAAATATATTCAAAAACATGCACAAAACTATGGAGAATGGTGGATTAAATGAAAGTAATAGGCAAAATGAGCCCATATAGTTACCCATTTCTAGGGCTCATCACATGACAAGATAACAACCATAATAACATGACACCTATACTTCTTATTGGAGATTTATAAATTATCTCATGGCGGTATTTACATCCATATACATATACATACATATACCAAAACATCAACAAAACATATGCCAAACAAATACAAAACATCAAACCAAATTTTTTTTGCCTCAACTAGAAAAAAATGAAGGATACAAGGCCTGCATCTGATCCTCCATCTCCCATGTAGCTTCTTCATGCCCAAAGTGCTTCCACTACACTTTAACTTGCTCTATGGATTTGTTCTTGAGCATGAGATGTTTCCGTTGTAATATGCACTAAGGCTCTAGCTGGAACTCTCCTTCTTTCTCCACTTGCAATACAGAGCAACCAATAACATGATCAACATCCTTTATATACTTCTTAAGCAATGAAATATGGAAAACATCATGGAGTTTCACTATTGGAGGTAGTGCAAGTCGATATGCCACTGGTCCAATCCTCTCAAAGATCTCAAAAGGCTCGCAATACCGTGGTGCCAACTTGGCACATAAGCCAATCCTCAAAGAGATTTTCTTGGGCTTGATGCGTAAATACACATGCTCCCCAACTTGAAAATCCTTCAATACCCTGTTTTTGGGATAAGGTCCCTAGGTCAAATTTTGACTATTTAATCAATTTTTGGTCAGAATTTTGTAACTAATGTAAAGTATTCGTGAAATGTGGAAGCGGAGCATGCATCTAAGTAAGAGTCAAAAGGGCTTTAGTCCCTTGTATGGGTAGGTGATAGGTCAATTTTGAGACTCACCCATGGGTCGCGAGCCATGGTATTGTAATGAAAAAGCTATATATAGTTGAGTCTTAGCAAGTCTAAAAAAGATAATTTTGGATAGAAAATCATTGTAAGGGCAAGGTGTTAAGACAGGAAAGGTCTGTTTCCTATACTTAGGTGAAAGGGGAAGGCTCCTGTTGCTGAGTGCACGAATACCTTGGCAAGTCCACAATTGAGTGCACAGGCCCCTGCAGCTGAGTGCGCAGAGTAGAAGAGTCTGTAATTTGAACACTAAATCTAATAAATACTATTTTGGGTTGAATTGAATGCATCTGTGCCTTGTTCCTTAATTATGCGTAAGTTAATGTATCTTCTCTCTATAAGTTGTTTCCTATAAATTAATGTGTTCTACTGTGCAAATATGATTGATCTTTAATACCTATGCATGAAAAGTGTAATGAACTATTTTCACGAAGATATTAGATAGTTCCAGTATTATAACTATTCAGGATGAGCAGATCCGAGAGAGGGAAGATCTGGGTTTGCTATTTACTAAGTGAAAGTCACGAATCTACCTCTTTTATGTCTATTAAGCACGATCGTATACCTTCGTGGAGACCTGGAGGTAAGTTGTATAAAATTGCAGTAGTGGACAGTAGGAAGGTATAGATCTATGCGAAGGAAGATTTGAGCTATAAGGGCTTCATAATACACATCACATGGTCTCTGAATGTAGAAACCTAGTTCTAGCATCCCCTAATACTACTTCGGGTGAGATTGCAGCTTGCACTATGCATGTTTCTTCCAAAAGGGCCAACAGTTAGGGTTTTGTTGGTTGACGCGAATAACTATGAACCTAGGTTAGGCCCCCTTAAGCAAAAAAATGGTTCTGTTTCCAGGACCTGGATCTATCTAAGGGATGTGTGATGTCGAATAAGTGGTTTCCTATGAAGAAAGAGATTGAGAAGTGGTTTTACTGGAAATCGCACACGTTTGTGGCTCAAGAGAACAAGAGCCGTAAATTGTCCAAGGAGCAGTGGTTGTAGATATATTTGTACAAAAACGAAACCAAAGCGTTCTTCTATTTCTTCCTTGACGAACTACATGAGTGGCTGTCTAGATTGACAGATAGTCAGGGGACGTGGAGGTTGTAGGTTTTAACCCCGTACATAAATTACCTGCATACGAATTATAAAACACATAAAATAAACAATGCGAGAACATAACACATAAAACACATATACACAGAGATTTTCCCTTGGATCCCAAAAATGGGACTACCGGCTTGATTTTTCATTATGTTCCTTTCAATTTTATAATACATATTTATACATGCCAAAGCATCCAATACCATGGACCGAAAACCATCGGGTCCAATACCATGGACCAAAAAGCATCGTGTCCAAAAAACATGTGCGAAAATAATGCACAAAACCATAGGTGGGTCCACCCAACCTAACCCCCTATGGCCCCCCCACTACAAAATCGGTGCAACGAAAGGGGGGGGTTCCACCCCCCCTCTAACCCCCCGGTTAACTATGTGGGCTAGTCGTGGAAGGAATATAACACAACCCTTAGTCATTTTTTCAGCCCTGAAACACCCATTGTCTCTCTACACCAAGAGAACTTCTCAGAGCTCACAGATTTTTTCAATGCATCTGCAGTATTCTTCAAAGTGTCCACCTTTACTAGCAACACCTTTTTGTCTTCTATCATATCCCTCACAAAGTGATACTGAAAATCAATGTGCTTTGTCTTTAAATGATATGCGGGGTTCTTTGCCAAGAAAATTGCACTTTGGTTGTCACAGTCTATCCTTATAGCTCCCTGTACTAACCCCATACTTGAACACAATCTTTGCAACCAAACTGATTCCTTGCTTGCATGAGTTGCTGCCATGTATTCTGCCTCTGTAGTTTGTAGTGCCACTACAGGTTGTTTCGTACTCATCCAATTGACTGCACCTCCAAATAGGTTAAACACATACCCACTTGTAGATCTTGTTTGATCCAGATCTCTAGCTCAGTCTGCATCAACAAAGCCATGAATATCCAACACTCTGTCCAATCCTGGTCTTCCTTGGTAGCACACACCATAATCACTGGTGCCACACAAATACTTGAAAACCCGCTTCACTGCTATCCAGTGCTCCTTCCCTGGTTTTGAAATAAACCTGCTCAATACTCCCACTGCATGTGCAATGTCTGGTCTAGTACAGACCATTGCATATATCAGGCTACCGACTACACTTGCATATGGAACACGGGACATGTCCTCTTTCTATTCTTGTGTCTTGGGACACTGTTCAGTAGATAACCTCACACCTACAGGAATAGGAACCTTCACTGGTTTACTATCCTGCATATTAAACCTCTGCAGTATTGTCTCGACATACTTCCTCTGGTTTAACTAGAGCTTCCTCTTTTCTCAATCTCTTTTAATTTCCATGCCCAAAATATAGTTTGCAGCACCAAGATATTTCATGTCAAATTTGGAGGACCATTGGGTCTTCAAATCATGGATAATTTCTTTGTCATTTCCAACCCGCAACATATCATCCACATACAAGACCAAATAAATAACATGGTCACCAATTAATTTAAAATACACATAGTGATCTGCTTTGCTTCTGGTGAAGCCAAGTCCCCATATAAATGTATCAAATTTCTGATACCACATCCTTGGTGACTGTTTTAACTCATATAGAGACTTCTTTAACTTACATACCAGTTCTTTCTTACCCTTCACCGCAAAGCCTTCAGGTTGCTTCATGTAGATTTCTTCTTCTAGGTCCCCATGAAGAAATGTTGTCTTCACATCCATTTGTTCTACCTCAAATCAAAAGCAACAGCAATAGATAAAAGTAATATAATAGAAGTTACCTTGGAAACAAGAGAAAAAATATCACCAAAATCAATTCCCAGCACCTGGGAATAACCTTTTGCTACCAACCGAGCTTTGTATTTCTCCACCTTTCCTTCTGCTTTTGTCTTCTTCTTGAACATCCATTTGCTGCCAATGGGTTTCCTTCCAGCCAGCAACTCCACTAGATCCCAAGCCTCATTTTTGTGCAAAAATGCCATTTCATCAACCATGGCCTCTTTCTAGAGTTTTCCATCCTTCCTTATATACTTCTTAAGCAATGAAATATGGAAAACATCATGGACTTTCATTATTGGAGGTAGTGCAAGTCGATATGCCACTGGTCCAATCCTCTCAAGGATCTTAAAAGGCCCGCAATACCGTGGTGCCAACTTGGCACATAAGCCAATCCTCAAAGAGATTTTCTTGGGCTTGATGCATAAATACACATGCTCCCCAACTTGAAAATCCTTCAATACCCTGTTGTTGGGATAAGGTCCCTAGGGTCAAATTTTGACAGTTTAATCAATTTTTGGTTAGAATTTTGTAACGAATGTAAAGTCTTCGTGAAATGTGGAAGCGGAGCATGCATCTAAGTAAGAGTCAAAAGGGCTTTAGTCCCTTGTATGGGTAGGTGATAGGTCGGTTTTGAGACTCACCCATGGGCCGCGAGCCATGGTATTGTAATGAAAAAAGCTATATATAGTTGAGTCTTAGCAAGTCTAAAAAAGATAATTTTGGATAGAAAATCATTGTAAGGGCAAGGTGTTAAGACAGGAAAGGTCTGTTTCCTATACTTAGGCAAAAGGGGAAGGCTCCTATAGTTGAGTGCGCGGATACCTTGGCAAGTCTACAATTGAGTGCACGGGCCCCTGCAGTTGAGTGTGCAGAGTAGAAGAGTTTATAATTTGAACACTAAATCTAATAAAGACTGTTTTGGGTTGAATTGAATGCATCTATGCCTTGTTCCTTAATTATGCTTAAGTTAATGTATCTTCTCTTTGTAATTTGTTTCCTATAAATTAATGTGTCCTACTACGCAAATATGTTTGATATTTAATACCTATGCATGAAAAGTGTAATGAATTATTTTCACAAAGATATTAGATAGTTCTAGTATTATAACTATTCGGGATGAGCAGATTTGAGCGACGAAAGATCTGGGTTTGCTATTTACTAAGTGAAAGTCGTGAATCTGCCTATTTTATATCTATTAAGCATGATCATATACCTTTGTGGAGACCTGGAGGTAAGTTGTATAGAGTTGCAGTAGTGGATAGTAGGAAGGTATAGATCTATGCGAAGGAAGATTTGAGCTATAAGGGCTTTAGAATACACATCACATGGTCTCTGGATGTAGAAACCTAGTTCTAGCATCCTCTAATACTACTTCAGGTGAGATTGTAGCTTGCGCTATGCAGGTTTCTTCCAAAAGGGCCAACAGTTAGGGTTTTGTTGGTTGACACGAATAACTATGAACCTGGGTCAGGCCCCCTTAAGCCAAAAAATGGTTCTATTTCTAGGAGCGGGATCTATCTAAGAGATGTGTGATGTCGAATAAGTGGTTTCCTATGAAGAAAGAGATTGAGAAGTGGATTTACTGGAAATTGTACGCGTTTGCAGCTCAAGAGAACAAGAGCCATAAATTGTCTAAGGAGCAGTGGTTGTAGAGATATTTGTACACAAACGAAACCAAAGCGTTCTTCTATTTCTTCCTTGACGAACTACATGAGTGGCTGTCTAGATTGGTAGATAGTCAGGGGACGTGGAGGCTGTAGGTTTTAACCCCGTACATAAATTACCTTCATACGAATTCTAAAACACATAAAATAAACAATGCAAGAGCATAACACATAAAACACATATACACAGAGATTTTCCCCTAGATCCATAACCTGGGACTACCAACTTGATTTTTCATTATGTTCCTTTCAATGTTATAATACATATTTATACATGCCAAAGCATAAAATACCATGGACCGAAAACCATCGCGTCCAAAAAACATGTGTGAAAATCATGCACAAAACCATAGGTGGGTCCGCCCAACCTAACCCCCTGTGACCCCCCCCGCTACACAATCAGCACAACGAAGGGGGGGGGGGTTCCACCCCCCCTCTAACCCCTTGGTTCACTATGTAGGCTAGTTGTGGAAAGAATATATCACAAATCTTAGTCATTTTTTCAGCCCTGAAACACCCATTGTCTCTCTACACCAAGAGAACTTCTCAGAGCTCATAGATTTTGTCAATGCATTTGCAGTATTCTTCAAAGTGTCCACCCTTACCAGCAACACCTTTTTGTCTTCTATCATATCCATCACAAAGTGATACTGAAAATTAATGTGCTTTATCTTTGAATGATATGCGGGGTTCTTTGCTAAGGAAATTGCACTTTGGCTATCACAGTCTATCCTTATAGCTCCTTGTACTAACCCCATACTTGAACACAATCTTTGCAACCAAATTGCTTCCTTGCTTGCATGAGTGGATGCCATGTATTCTGCCTCTGTGGTTGATAGTGCCACTATAGATTGTTTCGTACTCATCCAACTGAATGCACCTCCAAATAGGTTAAACACATACCCACTTGTAGATCTTGTTTGATCTAGATCTCCAGCCCAGTCTGCATCAACAAAGCCTTGAATATCCAACACTCTATCCAATCCTGGTCTTCCTTGGTAGCACAAACCATAATCACTTGTGCCACGCAAATACTTGAAAACCCACTTCACTGCTGTCCAGTGCGCCTTTCCTAGTTTTGACATAAACCTGCTCAATACTCCCACTGCATGTGCAATGTCTGGTCTAGTACAGACCATTGCATACATCAGGCTACCAAATACACTTGCATATGGAACACGGGACATGTCCTCTTCCTATTCTTATGTCTTGGGATACTGTTTAGTAGATAACCTCACACCTACAGGAATAGGAACCTTCACCGGTTTACTATCTTGCATATTAAACCTCTGCAATATTGTCTTGACATACTTACTTTGGTTTAACCAGAGCTTCCTCTTTTCTCGATCTCTTTTAATTTCCATGCCCAAAATATAATTTGCAGCACTAAGATCTTTCATGTCGAATTTGGAGGACAATTGGATCTTCAAATCATGGATAATTTCTTTGTCATTTCCAACCAGCAACATATCATCCACATACAAGACCAAATAAATAACATGGTCACCAATAAATTTAAAATACACATAGTGATCTGCTTTGCTTTTGGTGAAGCGAAGTCCCCGTATAAATGTATCAAATTTCTGATACCACATCCTTGGTCACTGTTTTAACCCATACAAAGACTTCTTTAACTTACATACCAGTTCTTTCTTACCCTTCACCGCAAAGCATTCAGGTTGCTTCATGTAGATTTCCTCTTCTAGATCCCCGTGAAGAAATGATGTCTTCACATCCATTTGTTCTACCTCAAATCAAAAGCAGAAGCAACAGATAAAAGTAATGTAATAGAAGTTACCTTGGCAACAGGAGAAAAATATCACCAAAATCAATTCCCGACACCTGTGAATAACCTTTTGCTACCAACCGAGCTTTGTATTTCTCCACCTTTCCTTCCGCATTTGTCTTCTTCTTGAACACCCATTTGCTACCAATGGGTTTCCTTCCAGCCAGCAACTCCACCAGATCCCAAGTCTCATTTTTGTGCAAAAATGCCATTTCATCAACCATGGCCCTTTTCCAGAGTTTTCCATCCTCTAAATCCACTACTTCCTTCACAATTCTGGGATCATCATCAGTAACAAACAAAACAAAATTTGAACAGAAAGCAGATGGACTATACCTTTCTGGCTGCCTTCTTTCTTGAACGGATCTTCTCACAACCAGAGTTTGTGGCTCTTCATCCTTTGATTCCTCCTATGCTGTAGAGTTTGATTCTTCCTCCTTTAGCTCAAACTCTATCTTCTCAGGTTCCTTTGGTTGGAATTCATGTTTAATAACATCTTTCACCTCTCTGAACACCACATCTCGGCTATACACAACCTTCCTTGTTACTGGGTTTCAAAGCTTATAACCCTTTAAACCATCCTTATATCCAATAAATATGCACTTTTCAGATTTACTATCCAACTTGGTTCGTTTCTCCTTTGGAACATGTACATATGCATCACATGCAAATACCCTCAGATGTGAAAGAGAGGGTTTCTTACCAGTCCATACCTCTTGTGGAGTTTTATCCTCCAACGCCGATGAAGGTGATCTATTGACTAGGTAACATGTAGTATCCACCGCCTCTGCCCAGAATTCCTGTCCTAAGCCGACACCACTGAGCATGCTTCTTTCCCTTTCCATCAATGTCTTGTTCATTCTTTCTGCAATTCCATTTTTTGAGGTGTATATGGAGTAGTCTTCTGCCATGCTATACCACACTTCTTACAGAATTCTTCAAATTCCTTGCTGCAAAACTCTCCACCATTATCTGTCCTCAACACCTTTATCTTCTTCTCTGTCTGATTTTCCATGATTAAATTCTTTAAACCTGTCAAAGACTTCAAATTTCTTCTTAAGGAAATATATCCATGTACTCCTTGAGAAGTCATCTATAAATGATACATAGTACACAGACTTACCCAGTGATGGAACCTTCACAGGTCCAAACACATCACTGTGCACAAGCTCTAATATCTGTTTTGCCCTCTTACTACCAAAGGGGAAACTCACCCGATTCTGCTTCCGATATACAAAATTTTCACATAAATCAAAATCCAGAGAGCTATTACTCATACCTTCTACCATACCTTTACCATGAAGTATTCGAAGGCCCTTCTCTCCAATATGTCCAAGCCTTTGATGCCACAACATGGTATTTTCTCCAGAGACCACTAGATTTTCTGCTCCACTTTCAAGAACCACAGAACTGTTGCACCCATCAATAATAGTGCTACCTTGCAGCTTGTACAAAGTTCCAATCCAAACTCCCCGCATCAATACCAGTGCTCCCCGAACCATCTTGTAGGTATCCTTCTCGAACATTGTTTTTACACCTGCATCATCTAGCTTGCTAACAGAAATCAGATTTCTGGCTAATGCAGGAGTACGCAAAACACCCAGAAGTGTTCTAACCCTTCCACCTTGCAGCTTCAACTTTACTTTTCCACGACCAATAATTCTAGCCTTCCTGTCATCCCCCAAGAAGACATCACCACCATCATATTTCTCATACTCGTAGAACCACTCTCTATGGGGAGTGAAGTGAAAGGATGCACCTGAGTCACTCAACCATGCCTCATGATCTACATGTGTACTTGAAGAAGCCAAGTACACATCCCCACCTTCATCTGAGGTGGTTTTCGCCTCTACAGAAGGAGCATCATCAGATCCATGAAGCATCCGAAAGAAACATCGTGCGGGCCATGGATCACTATATTGATCACACACTTGGAAGCTTTGTGACTAATTTCATGATCAATAGAACTATCATCTATAACAAAGTGGAACTATCATCTTCAAGAGACCACAAGGTAAGTATTTGAAGTCATTGAAAACGTGGATTAAAATGTTGTT
Organism: Pinus tabuliformis; assembly: GCA_031772625.1. Lineage (NCBI taxonomy): Eukaryota > Viridiplantae > Streptophyta > Pinopsida > Pinales > Pinaceae > Pinus > Pinus tabuliformis. The sequence continues at coordinate 164,755,924 of CM062815.1, read as the reverse complement.
ATGTGAAAAGAGGGTTATGAAATTACCTTGATTTTTGGAGCTATGCGAAGTGGGAAATTATATAGAAGAAATGAAGGAATGAGCTCAGAGTATAGCCCGCTCATTGAATCCCCTTCAAGTGACGACGAAGGGATAGTGCTGACTACATCACGAAGTGCAGTATATTTGATTAAACATGGTATCCCATGGATAACTCATCCATCCACTCCACCTCCACCTCCACCTCCACCTCATACACCTACACCTTCACCTCTACCTCCAACTCCTTTCCACCAATTCAACATGGTGAATGCCATGAAGATGCCAGTTTTTAAAGGGGTAGGGAGCGAAGACCACAAACAATTATAGTTTGTTGCTGGACCTATGTGGAAAACACAACAGATTACGGATGATAACATCAAGAAAGAACAACTGGTCATGACCTTATAAGACCAAGCTTTAACCTAGTATATCAAGTGCTGTAGATCACCCCAACGTGACGATGGCGGAAACTCAACAAGAATTGAATAAGGAATCTAGAAAGTCTATGTGAGAGGTGCAGTCGAGAACTGTGTTGAAAGAAATTCGACAAAATATATATGAGTCATCCTGGGATATCGATCAGAGGTTGAAATGCCTGATCCGGTACGCCAATATGGTGATCTTAGATTCACAACATTGAAAATGTTATATCGCATCGCTCTTACCACATTTAAGATTGTCGCTGTCACAACAAAATATAGAAATGCAAGTAGAAGCCTTAGAGATTGCGATGAGGTTGGAAGCCTCACTAATATAGGATACAAACATTGGGGTACAAGAGATTCACTGTCAGCTAGAAAGCCTACATTTGGAGTTGAAGAGCTTGAAGAAAGGAAAGGAATCCTAGTCTAAAGTGTGCGTTGAAGGTTGGTGCTTGAAATTCAAGGGCCATGGTCACGATAAGGACCATTTCCCTGTCTATCAAAATTATCTTATAGGGGAGGGCCTGTCCCCCTGAAGCCAGAAAATACTGCTGCGCCGAGCATGGGAGTTATGCCATGGTGCGCTATTTATCAGGTTACAGGGCAACATGCAGCTGATAATTTCCATTTACTACAGAAGTTTGTAAAAAATCCTCAGTAATCGTTTTACAATTTCTGCAAGTTTGTGGGTCATGATGAGTGTCATTGCCGAAGCTATGAATTGATGATGGATAGAACCCCTACCTACCACATGCAGGCGAAAAATCAGCCTTAAGAGCAGGGCGTGGGTGGAGTGCACGGAGGATTCCAAGGACATGGAAGAGGAAGAGGAGGAGGGGCTAGTAGAGGTTGTGGACAAGTTATCTGTGGCAAAGTTGGACATTTTGCACATGACTATCAAAACCCCACTTATCCTTCATGTCAGTATTGCAGACCGTTCGACCATGTGATATAATATTGTCCAATCCTTATTGCAAAGATGCAAGAAAAGAAGACGCAACCTCAGCAACCTATACAGAACATCTAGATGATGAGGGCGGAGCCTCACGATGAAGATCATAGTGTAAATATAGTGACAAGAAGTGGTATGGCCATAGGAGAAGACAAGGTAAAGTAGTTTCAGGCTAAAGGTTGGCTTCGTAAGGCTATCGAGAAAGAAGTAGAATTTTATCTCAAGAAGGCTAAAGAGACATTCCTGGAAGCAAAGAAAATCTTCGCTGAGGTCTCCACCTCTAAAATTTAGGAGAAAATATCCGAAACTAGTACAACACAGGAGGTAGATCCTTTAGTGTTAGCTACTTTTCTAAAGACCTGTATGAAGTTGCTGTGTGGTAAGAAAGAAGTATAAGGGATGCAAGATATAATCAACAAGTGCGTGAATAAAGAGAAGACCCATGCTAAACAATGCACTGTGAGGAAGCTTGGTAAGCATAAGAAGCAAACGGGGCATGAAATGAGGCTAACCATGTAGATAGGAGAATAAGAAATGGACCAAGTAATATTGGATCTACGGTCTGATGAAAATTTCCTGCCTAAGAAGACATGGGAAAGGATTGGGAGACCTGCGCTATAGTGGTCTCCTATTCAGCTGTGCATGGCTAATCAACAAAATATTATTTCAATGGGATTCTTATATGGTGTAACGATAGACATCGAGGGTGTGAGTGCACTGGCTGACTTTGATGTCATTGAAATAGTGGATGATAGTAACCCTTACCCTGCTCTAGTAGGAATTGATTGGGATTTTGAAATGGACACGATAATCAACTTGAAGAAGAGTGTTTCAGGAATATTTAGTGTTCTTGGAAAAACACCTAACCCTCTAGACTTAGTAGCAGGTCTAGAAACAACAGACAAAGTAATCTCAACCTTTTCTATAATCAACAGAGAAAACAAGAGAGAAGAGAAACCTACTTGTAGTTTTTGCTAGCTCCTTGTCTCCCTTGACTAATCTTGCTGCTCCTTTTCGTACTTAAGCCACTTGGAAAATACCTGCACAAGCACAGGAACAAAAGCCCATCAAGGAAAATGATAAAGATCTATTGCCTATAAATAACATGGAATTGAGAACATGATATACATATGAAATAATTAACATATAACACAAGCATAAAGAAAAAGTCTTAAAAACTTTATTGATAAGAGGAAAGATTATAGCCCATATGTGCTTGATCCAGTGACACTCTTCCAATTCAATCCTTCTTCACCTCATGACAAGTAAGACACTTCCACATTATAACAATACTTGTAATCAATTCTAATCTCATATCACTAGCATCTCCCTACAACTCAATATTTTCCAGCCCCTGATCTCTTAGATGAGTGATTTTTATATAGGTGAGTGAAGGAGGTTATACCATCAATGGTGATAATGAATGCCTTTCTAAATTTAGAAATTAGTTCCATGGAAGAAGGGATAGGGGATTGATGTTTCCTAATTCCCTTCCTCATCCAAATGCGAACTCAAAGGAGTACGTGGCATTGAGAAACTTCTAGAGGTTTCCAATGGATAAGGAATCTTCAAACCCTCACAGACGTTCGCTCAAATTTGCCCAGCGCAGGCCAAATAGGGACCAAGTGTGCTGCATAGCACCTTGTCAGTGTATGGTTTGCATTGCAGCGCACCCTAATGAAGGCCTACCTGCGCTGATCTTCTTAGAGGTAGTTTTTGGATGTTTTCAGTGATGGAACTTCTTTGGAAGTGAGGCATTCTGATGAGTAACTTCTTTAGGACATGTAAAAACCGCATTAGGGGTTGATGGGACCTAATAGTATCAATCTGCAAGTTGGGGTTGATGTGCCCAAATGGATCTGTAATAGTTGCCCCCTAAAGCATGAAGTCGTAAATATATATGTCGGGTGAAATGCTTTATCACGAGGAGAGGAGGTTTCGAAACAGAAGGTGACTTGCATCAATTACAATACATATATCATGATAATTTGATCTTTCTCATGAACTAGCTAAGGGAAGGCATACCCATGCTTAGCTTATAAAATTTCATTACATGTACAAATATAGTCGTCTACAGATATAGACCCATGAATGGTTGACCATGAATGTAAGGCCATTGTACATTTGATTTAATACTCCTGAAAATATCGTAGCCTGGATGGATGAAACTAGATCCGGGGTCTTCAATCTCGTTCAATATTTTGCTCAAGTACAAGTCTAACCATGTGAATAGATGTTCTGAAGTCAAACATGGAAAGGCATTGTCTGATTACCAGCCAATGATGTAAGCTGTTAACAGACGCGAGAAGGATCACCAATAATGTTAATGACCCTCAAGGTACTACAATACATTTTTCATGGTGTGAATAAATGATTTGATGTCGAACACCATACAAAGTCTTTCGGGCGAAGGCCACTGATGTCAACCTATCGCCGGAAGCGAGAGACTTTCCATTGATGTATGCAAGCTTCAAGGTACTGAAGGGGTGTTTCTAAGTCAACTTCTTGGATGATGTGCTAATGTCGACAAGAAGCAACTCGTTGTAGGAGGGCCTTGATGTATCCCACATTTACGACACAAAACGAGATAAATGATTTTGGAGATGAAAAATCAACTGACAACACAAATTTCAGGAATGGCAGTCATGAGAATGAAGGTTTACAATATTGCAAAGGATGAAGTTTGAACTGAATGACTTCTTTTGAACATGTTGACGACACTAAGATGAATCGGTAACATTGACCCAAAATAAAGTAATGGATGGTATGACAGACCAACGGTGTGATAACCATCAAGCTGAACGACCCAACCCACAGTCACGGTGATGAGATGAAAGTGTCATGTTCAAGAGTGACTTGCTACCATAAATTTTTCTCGGATTTTTCCCATTTTCCCCAGTCATTGCTTACTAGTACCTCTTTATTTTTTATCAAGCTTGAGGAGGATAACATATGCTTGTTGTATAATTTCACCCTTTGGGCGAATCCATTGCTCTTTGATGCTTTAACGAGTCTAGCGAAGGTGAAACTCGACCTTGTCTAGATGGACAAGCTTGTCACTATTTGATGTTTTTAATGAGTTTAACTACAAAGACAACTCGGTCCTTTTCCATTTTAGAGAGTTTGAAAAGGGACGAAAAGGAAACTCCATAAGTTATTTTTCGTAAAATAATCTCTCATGTCCAAAAAAGAGTAAAATAATACAAGAGAGATATCATTTCCAATCCTTTAACGAGCTGGAATAACAAGTGCTCGACAATATTTTCATATTTAAAGAGTTTGAAAAGAGTTTAAAGAGGACTCTAAGGGGTTCTTTTTCATTTTTAACAAAGCTCGAAAAAGAGACAAAAGTTTGCTTTGTGGTCAAAGATGTTCAATTTACACTTTAGCACATTGAATTTTGCTTTCAGTTGTTAAAATTGCTCAAAACTCCATCAAAGAGGATTAAAAATACATGTTCATGGATAAAATGAATAAAAAGCTAATGTTTACTCGATTAATGTGCAAGAAATAAACATAAAAACAAGTTTTATCATTCATTTTTACCATTTCACCTTTACCCTTTGATTTTGATGCTCTGAAGAAGTTTTTCACCTCAAAGTTCACTAGCTGATTGCGAAGGATTAAGTGGACCATTTCTCGTGAAGTTCGGACCAGGTAGGAGCTATCCCTGTTCTCTTCCATTTTATTCCATTTATTTTCAGTTTTAAGCAAAAACAAAAAGGTTTTTGAGGCCCCTAGGGTTTCATTATTCTCTCTCTGGATCAGCGCACCCTTTCCATATCGAAAGGTGCGATGCATTGCATCACAGTGTCTCTAAGGGAGGGGTGCGATGGGTGCGAAAGCCAAATTTTGATAGCTGTTTTCTCCCAAATTTTCAACTGTTTCTTGGAAAAAATGGATCCTAATTTGTCTAATGGTTGCATTTCAGACATTCATCAGATCAAAATGGTGATTATATGGAGAGAATGAGAGCATGAAGAACAAGATATGATTACCCTAAATAATCAGGGAATAATTGATGCCCTAAGGAATTGTGGGTTACTGAAGTATTTCCGATTATCCAGCATACAGAAACAAATTGAGCTTTTACAGTACCTTGTTCGTTCTTGGGATCCTACTGATCAGGTTTTTCATATTAGGGGAAAAATGATCCCCTTTACCATCGATGATATTTACTTTCTAACTGGAATGTCGAGGCGGGGTGCCCCCATATCATTATCAGGATTTACCAAAGGAGGTGAATCAGTGAGAGACTATATACGACGGTTCTGCCGGGAAGGAGCTCAACCTAGTAGAGACAGAAAGATCAACATTAGGGATGTCAGTGATTTACTATTGAGAACAATCCTTTTTACCCTCGCCAAACTGGCTGGCAGCACAACTTTACACTTGGAAAACAGGTCATATATGCAGTATGCTTTAGAGTGTTTGGAGCCAAAAGTGTTCAACTGGTGTGAGGCAGTTCTTTTATCCATAAAAGAACCACTCACCAATGTAAAGAATGGAAAGACAAATATTTTTGGTTATGGGTCTATCTTGATTTCTTTTCCTTGGAGAGAATTCCACTTATGTAGCCACAACACATCTCACTGGGAGTACCTAGACCTAGGGACCCACAAATGCAGAGGTGGGTAGATCTTATGGCTAGGCATGCTGTCCAGTCTTGATCTCATTTACCTCTGCTTTCTTTGAGGTGTTTGACCAATACGAGATGGCCTTCGCAGAATATCCACATTCAAGAATGTATTTTCGTGGTGATCCAGATCTGATGTTATTGGTTGGAGCGCAATGGAGTGCTATTAGTAAATTGTTTGACCAAAGTGTTTTTCTTCTTTTTAAAGTTTCTACTTTTTTTTTTGTGTTTTTTGATTATTGCCAATACTAAACAAATATTTTTTACATGTATGCAGATGTAGGATCTATTCGACCTATGGGACACCAAGGAGAGGCAGGTGCACCAGTACAAAGAGTTGTTGGGAGGGCAGTTCTTCGAGACTTGGATTTAGCAAAGACATTGGCCGAGCTACAGGATCACATAGAGGGTTTGACCCTAGGTATTCCGGATGTACGGATAGGAGTTACCTTTGCAATTGCATCACTATACCATTGGCATGCCGAGTCGTTGGATGAGACTCCTACGCATGATAGCACAGGCTGTGGCCTACTATCATGAGCAACACTAGTCTACTTGGATATTTTCTGCATACATTTTGAGTTTTTTGGGTCAGATGACCAATTTTTGTCTTGGACACAAACTATTTGTAAGAACTTATATACAACTATCTATTTGACTTTCAGAGTTTTATTATGGTTAAGTGATGCAATCCTATTCAAATGATGATGTGAATTGACAATGTTTACTTTACATATGTCGCAAATGTCTATTTAACACATAATTCACTAGAGAGTCAGTTAATGTGTTTATATTTATGGAAATATGCTGAAATTGAATAAACTCAAAATACCTTTCCAAAATACAAACTCTAAGGAACATGCAATGAATTGCTGGGTTTTGGATGGTATAGATGCCAGTGAGTTGTAGTATGACAAGTTGTGAGTCTAGCCTAATAATGATTCAGTGTATGCCAAGTGAAATGGCATTAGAGAGGAGTTCAATCAATGCGCTATACTCAGCGATATTGTTTATCGATTGTCCAATACATATCCCTCTAAAACTCACTAACTCGCCGCTTGGAGCGAAAATGGCCCATGCTGCAGAAGATAAATTCTGCATACTACGACTAGCTCCATTGGCATAACCAACAAATGGTTCCAAAAATTTCAACATCTGCAACAAATGCAAAGTGGATTACCTAACCAAATGAAAACTCTAAAATAAACACATACACAAATGCAATCAAAGCATATATATAGTGAGTTTTACTACACTTAGCTAAGCATAGTAACTTTTAAAATACAACCCGTTTCAGGGCTGCGACAATGGAATCCCATCATAGTCCATTAACTCATAGGCACCTTTCATCAATACACATTTAACAATATAAGGGCCCATCCATAGCGGTTCAAATTTTCTTGCTCCAAGTTTATCAGAATCCTGATCGTAAAGCAAGACCAGGTCACCTTCTAAGAAGACACGAGGCTTAACATTTTTATCATATTGCGCCTTGATGCGTTTTTTATGTGCCTCGTTAGCCACTGCGGCATCATGACGGGTTTCATACAGATGGATTAACTCCAAACAATGTGCTTCTTCTTTAGAAGTGTTAGGTAGCAGGTCAATTGCCAGTTTGAGAGACGAGATTTCACATTAGATTGGTAAGATTGCTTCCAAACCATACACCAACTGAAAAGGCGTAAATATGGTTTCATTTCTCATCGAGGTTCGATATGCCCACAAAACCGAGTATAGGATTAAATTCCAATTCCTTTTATGAACTCCAATAATTTTTTGCAACATGCGCTTAAGGACTTTGTTGATAGCCTCAACTTGTCCATTAGCTTACGGGTAGTATTAGTAGAACTATCATGCGACAATTCTAATTTGGCAGTTAATTCAATCATCATGTGATTGTGAAAATGTGACTCATGATCTATAACTATAGCTTGTGGTACACCAAACCTTGCAACCACATCATTGAGAAAAAACAGAGCAGCCATTTCGCCACTGTTGTTCAATGTTGGCATTGCCTCGGCCCATTTGGTAAAATAGTCAACGACGACTATAATATACCCATGCCCCTCGGCCGAGGTGCGGTTACATGTCATAAAGTTGATGCCCCATTTTGCGAATGGGCCAACAGTAATGACTAGATGCAGTGGTGTAGGTGGTAATCTAGTTTTACGGTCAAATATTTGGCAAGCATGGCAACTTTTGATAGCAAGAATGTAATCTTTGAATATGGTTGGCCAGAAGTAACCAACACGTAGAATTTTTTGTGCAGTTGTGTAACCAGATAAATGGCCCCCACAAGCACTTGAATGACACTCATTTAAATCTTTTTTTACCTCCTCATGAGTAAGGCACCTACGTAAAATCATATCGACACCATGACGATAAAGTGTATCACTAATGATTAGATAATCTTTGGCATGGTATCGAATACGTCGTTGTTCAGAGAGAGAGCTATTAGGCTGAAAAGCTTGGGTCTAGAGATAGATCAGTATATTTCCATACCATGGATCACTTAATGAGATAAGAAACAGAGATTCATCCAAGATTGATGCTTCTGTTGTTAAATCATTGGAGGATGACAGAAGATCGCAAAGTAACTCGGCAAAGACAAGATATTTCTTTGATTTACACTTGATGAACTCCAAATCAAACTCCTGCAAGATAACTATCCATTTAGAATATTTTCCCCCCAGTAATTGATGTGACAAAATGTATGTCATAGGGTTGCAATCTGATATAATGGTAGTTTTACAGAGGAGGATGTAATAACAAAATATCTGCACAGCTTGAACGATTGCCAAGGCTAACTTTTCGACATATGAATACTTACTTTCTATATCGTTGAGAGTACGACTCAAATAGTAAATAGGATGTTCAATTCCACTCTCTTCTTGAACTAAAACTATACCAATGGTTGTATCTGTAGTGGCGAGATATAGACAAAAATCTTCTTGATAGTTTGGGGCATACATTAATGATGCTCTAATCAAGGAATCTTTGAGAGCATCAAAAGAAGCTTGCACAACTTGGTCCCAATGGAAGGGTTCCCCTTTCTTCAATAGACGTGTATAACCTTTAGCTAATTCAACATAGTTTGGAATGAACCTCCTCAGAAAGTTTGCCTTCCCTTGAAGTCTCTATATTTGTAACAAGTTTGAAGGTGGAGGCAAGTCAAGGATTGCCTGAACCTTAATGGGATCAAGTCGAATTCCATCTTTTGAAACAACGAATCCAAGTAAACGATCATAGCCAACACAAAACACACATTTGTGTGGATTGAGTCTTATATTGTAGTGTCGACATCGTAAGAATATTTCTCTCAAATGTTTCGGGTGATCTGTTCGTTTTCGTGAATGAGCAGGAAAATCATCAAGATATGGTTGAACAATGTGCTTGATGTCATGGAAAGCATAATTCATTGCCCTTTGAAATGTAGCCCCTGCATTCTTCAAACCAAAAGGTAACTTTCAATAGGTGAATGTGCCCCTCAGACAAACAAAAGTGGTTTTTGATTGGTCATGTGGGAAGATATTGATTTGAGTTTAGCCAGAAAATCCATCCATGAATGAAAAGATTTCACATCTGGCACATTCGTCAATAATCTAGTCGATAAAAGGTGTAGGATAATTGTCCTTTGGACATGCCTATTTTACATCCCTATAATCAATGCACACTCGAATTGTCCCTTGTTTTTCATCATTGGAACAATATTAGATATCCAATTAGCAAGAGGTACAAGGAAAATGAAGCTAGCACGCAAAAGTTTTTCAACCTCTGCTTTAATGGAAACAACTTTCTTAGGATGAACAGGTCGAAACCGTTGTAGTACTGGTTTGACATCATGGTACATTTTAATCTCATGTTCGACAATACTTGAGTCAATGCCCAACATCTCCTCATAAGACCATGCAAAGATATCTCAAAATTCGCGAAAAATAGCACAATAATTATCAAGTTCCAATGGAGAACAAGATTTGCTGACATGAATGTTTTCTATAATGTTAGGCTTGGTCAAAATGTTTATAGAAATCGTTTCTTCTATGTTGGACAAATTACGCTTAGAATCTACAATATTTATAGAGTTTGACAAAAAATCAACGATCGATGGGTGATGTAGTTCATTTGAATAATCTTCATTGTCATATAGAAGGTGGGAACGATGATGATAATCTTCCCACAACGTCTCTCCTATCATCATTGCTTGGAAAATTCCTTCATCTGTAGAATGTATACGTGAAAAAGGATTCGAAGAGGTACAATATTCTAATGATCTATCTACCCCTACAATTGTTGAGTGTGAATTAGGGTTTGCCACACAAGCTCGAAAAATTGATTGTTATGAGGATTCAATGGGGCTTAATGACAATGCCTCACTATGACCATTAGTTTCAAAGTAATTGGAAATTTTCATAAAATCAGATGATGTAGAAGAAATCATGTTGCAAATCTCTACTCTTGCCACTTCCACCAAACCATATGGTGATGGGAGGGTAAAAGTTCCCATCAAGGAAGGATCTTTAAGGAGACCTACTCCAACACTTTGAAGTAATAGTGGGTTTCCGTGTATCAACAGAATGCTTCCCATAGCCTGTGAACTATTGGCAAAGAAGGCTAGCTGATCAATGATTGTGATTCCACCCTTGAAAGAAAATGCAATTGTATGAAAGTACGTGGAAACGACAGCAGCCATAGCATATACCCAAGGCCTTCCTAGTAAAATGTTGTAATCAAGGAGTCTTTCAACTACCTCAATGTCAACAATAACTGTCTTGCCCCCTAGTTCGATTTGTAGGTTACGAAAAATCCCATATGGAGTATATGATCTTCCATCAAAGGCTTTTGATTTAGTTGGTGATTGTGACAATGGAGGTGAACCAAGTGTTTTCCAGCAGCTCATGGACATAATGCAAGTAGATGCCCCCTCATCAATAATAGTTCAGTGAACATTCTTATTGAGATATTTTACTTGTATTAGGAAATATAATTGCGCCGATAACTGTGGTGAATATCTTGCATGGTTAAAAACCACAAGATTTGAATCCATAGGATCTATTCCACCTATTGCTGACAATAAAGCTTGTTTCTGGGAGGGACAATTTTGCAACACCTTGAGTGTCGACATATCAGAAGGTGATTGAGCTAGATCTTCCACTATATTATAGTTTTGAGCTGCTCGAGCACGACGATTGAATGTTGATTTGTGCACAACTCCCTTTGGTGGCTTTATCATCAATTTAAGTACAACTGGTGGAACAACTTCTGATGAAGTCGAGTTCGAAGTACTAGGTTGATCAGTGGCCTAGTTATTCGATGACAACGGATTTCCATAATCTTTGTTTCTTGTTGACACCAAAACATTGTTTTGTGGATTTGTGATGGATAACATGAGTACTTGGGATGTGGAAGCATGGTTAGTTGCAACCAAATGTGTCTCCGGGGTTGGAAACGGATCTGTCAACACTGCTGATGTGGTTGAAGTCTTTAAAAATTTAGAGACTTCAGAGCAATGTGGACAATCTCTTGTATAATTCTCGTTATGACATATCAAACATGGATAATGAGGTTTCCTGGTTGTGGTAGGGGAATCAGATGATTTCTCTGGAGTGGAATTTTCTTGTTTCTTTTTGTTATTCTTCCCTTTTTCTTACCTCCTATTTGCTTTGGATTTTTGCCTTTGTCAAATGACACGGCATTAATATTTGAGGCATGAGTGTTTTCTGATGCATTGGTAGCTTGATTGGAAATAGCAAGAGTTTGACCAGATGGTCTTCTTGCTGCCTGTGTGCTTGAAGAACCGATCACACCGTCGCTGACATGAGAGTCCTTACTTGATTGTGGGGGTGGTGGAATAGTGTAAGCTGGTCTAGGTGCATTGGGGATTTTATCATAGAGCATGACAGATTTTGTGTAAATCAAATCCAAGTATTGGGTATGAGCGATAACTTTCTCTTCTGTGACAACTCCACCTTTTGCCACATCCTCAGTGATGGATGGAAACAAGGAATTTATGAACCACTCAGCTAAAAGCTGATCGAGAATGTATGCCTTAACCATTCGACAATGACGCCGCCACTCATGAATATGATTTGATATATGGGTGGTGGTAGTCTGTTTAAAGTTGGTCAAGAGCTCCGTTCCAGTCTCATATCTGATAGGTAACTGGAAGTGGGTCAAAAAGGTTGTGGCTAAAGTGGTGAAGTTACCGAAAGAAGCTCTTGGTAATTCAATGTACCATTTAGCAGTTGGACCAGTAAGTGTTCTTTGGAAAAGACGAAGTCTGATCGAATCATCCTTCAAAGTGTTGGATGAACACCATAAATGAAAGGTCATAACATGATTTGATGGGCCTTCTCCAGGATTTCCATTAAACTTCGGAATATCAGATAGTAACTTGTGCAGAATTAGTGACCATCAAGCTACATATGCTATTGGATCATTGGTGAGTCAGTTTAAATCTGGTAATTCTAAAGTTGCTATGAATGGAAACTGTTGATTCAAGTTAGGTTGAGCATACCCAGGATATGCTGGAATTGCCTGTGCAATAGGTCTTTGCAGACCATTGTAGGGCATCTGCATTTGGTAACCTTGGTATGGTTGTTGAACAAAACCAGTATAAGGTGGTTTTTGATAACCATATTGAAATTGTGGTTTTCCATAACCTGCAAAGCCTTGTTGTCCAGGACCTTGGTAAGCTTGATATTGACCAAAACGAAGTTGAGCTTGTGAAGCAAGTCCAAACTGAGGTTGGAACTGGGGTTGTTGGAATTGCGGCAGCCACGGTTGCTGAACCAACTATTGTTGCCCAACAATGAAAGGTTGGCCAAGTTGTGAATCAACTATACCAGTGTAAGCCTATGTTAGTCAAAATAAAGGTATACTAGCTTGAGGTTGTTGCTGAGCTCCAAAAACAAGTGGATGTTGTATAACAACTTGACAAACTTGAACCTCTTGACTTGAAACTTGTGGTTGCAAGGGAGAAGGATCAGTTTGTATCGGTTGAGATACAATAGTTTGAGCTTGTGACTGTGGCACGGTAGTAACAACAGGTGTAGTAGGAATAGATGACACAGTTTGCATTGGTTGTGTTGGATACACAAGCCTTGGTTGAGTTGGCATTATTGGTTGCCATTGACAAACTCTAATTCTAGTTTGAATTGAATATTTGGAAAACTACCATATGGTTGTCCTCTAGAATAAGGAGGATACATGAATAAGCATATTGCTCTCCATATGATGGAAATACAGTATTTAATGGATAGAAATGTCTTTGTTGACCAGATTTCCCATCATGATACTGATGTGCAGGTTCAAACTATTGAGTTCTCGTTAGAGAAGAACCAGGTAGAATTCTGGTTGAGGACATGGGTGATGACCATGGTGCAAAAGCAACCCTTGAGTGGGTTCCAGACAATGATTGGTAACCAATCGAGATGTACGATTCACCGTACAGGTGTGACTCAGGTGTGGTAGAAAACATCGAAGGAGTTACAACAGAAGATTCTACTATAGCTGCATCAAATGATACAACCTGGGATGTTAATGGTTTTTCAACCATGGTTAACTCGCCCAAAAGTTGTCCTAAAGATTTGACAGGTAGTTGAAAGGAAGCAAGATCAAATGAAGCAAAGTAATCAGGAGTAGTATGGTAAAGATTAAGCCCAGTTCCATAGTGAAACAGGGTTCCAAGTGTGGAATCTTCTACTAATTCCTCCTCTATGGAAATCAAATTTGGTGGAAGAACTTGACCATCAGGTCCCTAAAAGATTTCTGGTGTTGATGAAGGTGTAGTTTCAACAGTAATTAATGTCTGAGGGGTAACAACTTCTGAATGTCGAAATTCGAAGTCCAGATGTTCAGGTAAATGAACAACAGTTTCAAAGGGAGGTTCCAAACAACTTCAGGTTTAGATGTAACTTCTATTTGGACAGGGATAGATTCTGGACTAACTTCTGGTTAAGTTGTTTCAAGTTCAAAAGAATTTTCTGGTTGAACAGTTTCAAGTTGAGTATCAACTTGTTGTTGGACAACCTCGGTTACTGTTTCACTAGGATCAATGCTAATGTCCTTAGGTAATTGTGAAACTTATTCTTTAGGAATGGATGTACCAGAAATAGTCAGAGTAATTGGAGTCTCTGTGGCTACTGAAACAAATGTTTCAGGTAATCCTGATGAAGAACTAAGAGTTCTTGATGTACTAGACTTAGTTAAAAGAGATCGCTTTGTTCGAATTAGTGTCGCTTCGGGAGGCAAAGGTGGTTGGCTCGCTATTCTCCATGAACGATGGGGTTTGGGTTGATGTTCCTCCACAATTGCTGATTAATTTTATTATCAAAAAGAAATAAACAAAAAGGGATAACTAGGAAAAAGGTTACTAGGCAACTGCGAACTGCAGAATGCCTCCTGGTGAACCAAGAAGTATGGGCAGGCAATCTCCTTGAGTGCTGTGTTCGGTGTATCAAATTTACAAGGCAGTTGACTCGGTTACTTAAGGATGGATAGCAACCTAGTATTGTCCTCCCATATATACCCGAAGGTATGTGGAGGCCCAGTCCGTATAAGCATCGTCTAATGCAAAACTGCATAGTGAGAGCATTCCCATATACTTTACCTACTGTAACTCCCCCCTATATACAAAAAGGTACGTGGATGAGCTACAATATACTCACTTACATGGATTGAGGTATCACACTCAGGATGTATTGCAGACAAGTTAGAGACAACTTCTTGGTTTAATGACGCCGTAACACGTCTCTAGCCTAGAACCACTAAATGTTTTCATTAATGACAATGCTCCATTAGGTAAATTGATGTTTATTTTAAGTTGATCTTGCTTAGGAATTTGACTTTCAATTTCACCGCGTGATGTGTTCTGAAATTCCTAGGAATGCAACTATCATGATAAGCATTATTTCCATTCAGTTTTAACAATGAAAATCCTAACTACTTAGGGATAGAGAAATCAGATTTATTTTGATCAAAGAGAAAAGAGCACAATCTAAATGCAAATTCCCTACACTATTCCATCTAGCACACACAAACTATTTTCAATACAAGATGCATGTACTTCTTTTCAATTTCCTTTAATATGAATGATTCAAAAAGGAAAACTAATGCACAAACAATTAGCAAGCTCTTTTCATAAAAAATGACGATTTGTGACAATTTCTTTTCATGGAAAGGAAGACTCTACGACACTTTAGTTTTCAAAGAAATGAGGAATTACGACACTTTCAACGAAAAAACTAATCATATGCACATATAAACCAATTGATCTTTCATGAATCAAGATTTGACAACAATTCAACTTTTGAAGGAAAAAATGATTTTACGACACTTTCTTTCACTAAAGATCAATTGATTAAAACTAACTTTCGACTATAGATTGAAAATGATAAAGTAAATACATAAGAAACATTTATCAATCGTAATCTAAGTAGGGCAAAATTAAGGATATGAAAAAATTTTCAGAGACAAAACATCATTGACATTCAACAACTCATTCAAACAAGAGAAAATTGGCAAAAACTTTTAGTTCCTATATGGGAAACTGACCCTAAAGGGATCAACACAGGTAGCAGTTAGAGACAGTGCAATGAATCGCATTGAATCTATGCAGGAAGTGCACTGCAGCACACTGTGTCCTTCATCAGACTATGTTGATGATAGTAAGCAATCCTGAAGGCAATTTTGTCACAGTTTCGACTCAATTTTCAATAAAAGAGGACTAAAATCAATAAACGACCACAAGTACAGTATGTAGAAATGTCTTAAGAGGCTGGTAAGCTACTAAGATGTATAAAATTTCCCCAGCGGAGTCGCCAATTTGTTTCGGGAATATTTAGTGTTATTGGACAAATGCCTAACCCTCTAGACTTAGTAACAGGTCTAGAAACAATAGACAAAGTAAACTCAACCTTTTCTATAATCAACAAATAAAATAAGAGAGAAGAGAAACCTACTTGTAGTTTTCGCTAGCTCCTTGTCTCCCTTGATCGATCTTGCTACTCCTTTCCATACTTAAGCCGGTTGGAAAGTACCTGCACAAACACGAAAACAAAAACCCATCAAGGCAAATGATAATGATCTATTGCTTATAAATAACATGGAATAGAGAACATGATATACACATGAAAGCATTAACATATTACAAAAGCATAAGGAAAAAGTCTTGAAAACTTTATTGATAAGAGGAAAGATTACAACCCATATGTGCTCGATCCAGTGACACTCTTCCAATTCAATCCTTCTTCACCTCATGACAAGCAAGACACTTCTACACTATAACAATACTTGTAATCAATTCTAATCTCATATCACCAGCATCTCCCTACAACTCAATATTTTATAGCCCTTGATCTCTTAGATGAGTGATCTTTATATAGGTGAGTGAAGGAGGTTATGCCATCAATGGTGATAATGAATGCCTTTCTAAATTTAGAAATGAGTTCCATGGAAGAAGGGATAGGGGATTGATGTTTCCTAATTCCCTTCCTCATCCAAATGCAAACTCAAAGGAGCAGCTGGCATTGAGAAACTTCTATAGGTTTTTAATGGATAAGGAATCTTCAGACCCTCACGGAAGTTCGCTAAAATTTGCCCAGCGCAGGCTAAAGAGGGACCAAGTGCGCTGCATGGCACCCTATCAGTGTATGGTTTGCATTGCAGTGCACCCTATCAGTGTATGGTTTGCATTGCAGTGCACCCTAATGAAGGCCTACCTGTGCTGATCTTGTTAGAGGTAGTTTTTGGATGTTTTCAGTGATGGAACTTCTTTAGAAGTGAGGCATTTTGATGACTAACTTCTTTAGGACATGTAACAATTGTAATAGGGGTTGGTGGGCCCTAATAGTATCGATCTGCAAGTTGGGGTTGATGTGCCCAAATGGATCTGTAACAAAGAGGAAGACGACTTTTAAAAGGAAGGTGCTCAGGGTTGTAGTGCCACTAGACCCTGCTGAGGGAGCGCGCTTTATTGACCCTGTATGCGACTTTGTGGAGGATGATGATGATCTCAGTTAGATATACAAGATCACAATGGGAGATGAAGATTGGATCCATCCTATGGATGATGGATGAATTGCATTGGACAGGGATAGTTCCTGCACCTTAGATTTAGATGAAGAGCTCGAACACTGGCATAATCTGTTGCATGAAGTATCTACGCTGCGTTGCAATATGATGACCAAATCACTATCGTGTGTCTCAACTGAGGTAAGGAATCTTCCAAATTATGATGGTTTGACTGATGTTGATCTGTTTCGGGATGAATTTGAAAGTGAAGTACTTGAAGCACATTGCTTCCAAGGACTAGAATTAGCATTGTGTGCTACACCTCTCCGTTGGTGGGGTACACATAAGGAGAGTTTTGTGGGTTGGAAGGACTATAGAGGGATGAAATTGAGGTTTTGATATGCTAATACCAGGATGACTAATAAGTAGAATAGTAAGGATGATCCTCGCAATCATTTGGCATGGTGGACTAAGGCCTGGGGAATGGAGCCACAACCAGAATGGGTGCACATTTTCTGTCATATCTTAGACACAATTCCAATGAATTGGTTTTGGAAACAGAGCTTCACCATTGGATAGTTGAATGGGACATATTAAGAGAGAGTTTCTTATTGAATTTCAACTTTGAGGATGGGTTTGAATGCATTGATGAAGCACTCCAGGAGATAAAAGAAGCTATATTCAGAATGCCTAAGGAACCAGTAGAATGGACTCAGCCGGATTGGAGTACATAGTTGTGCCATGCGTTGGAATGTTACAATGTGACTACTAAGGAGGAAGAAGAAGACCCTCAGAATATTAACATTCTAGAGACAGAAGGACAACATGAAGTCTAAGGACTGAAAGCAGAGAACTTGGATATTTCAGAGCCTTTGAAAACTAGACAAGTAAATATTGGATCTGAAGCGGAGCCTAAGTTCACGAAGATATGAGACTATTGGGATGAAGATAAAGTTGATAAGATGGCCGAACTGTTGTGTGAATACCAAGGCCTATTGACAACAAAGTTTTCGGATCTAAAGGGGATCATATGAGATTTTGGCGTAATGAAAATCACTTTGAAACTTGACACAAAGCCTGTCAAATAGAGACCTTATCGGCTCAATCCAAAGTATAAAGAAAAGGTGTGCCAATAAATTGATAAGATGTTGGATGCTAGAATTATTGAACCAACAGAGGAATCCGATTGGGTGAGCCCAATGGTTTTGCAAGAAAAGAAACAAAAAGGCAAAATTAGGATATGCTTAGACCTAATAAAGTTGAATGATGCATTTATGTACAATCCATTTCCAACACCATTTACAGATGAAGTATTAGAGAATGTTGGTGAATAGAGGAGGGTAGCCAAATTTCTCAAACTATTCAGGAAAATCTGAAAGCTTTTTAGCAGAATCAAAGGACCATGCACCTTGCGGTGGAGGGACCAACTACAGAAAAGCTAGCTGGGGAGGTGAAACAGGTTACAATACAGAGCATTGTAGAACTGGAAGCATTGAAGTAGGAGTTCAATGAGCTTCGCCACAAAGTAGAGAAGCCAACTGAGTGAATTGAGGGTGAGTCACCATATTTGTGTTGGGGGCCTAAAGGGATAAGGTCCCTAGGGTCAAATTTTGATAGTTTAATCAATTTTTGATTAGAATTTTGTAATGAATGTAAATTCTCCGCGAAATGTGGAAGTAGAGTGCGTAGCTAAGTAATATTTAAAGGGGATTTAGTCCCTTTTATGGGTAGGTGATACATTAGTTTTGAGACTCACCCATGGGTCGCAGACTGTGGTATTGTAATGAAAAAGCTATATATAGTTGAGTCTTAGCAAGTCTAAAAAATATAACTTTGGATAGAAAATCATTGTAAGGGCAAGGTGTTAAGATAGGAAAGGTTTTTTTCTCATACTTAGGTGAAAGGAGAAGGCTCCTGCAATTGAGTGCGCGGAGACCTTGGAAATTCCACAGCGGAGTGCAAGGGCCCCTGCAACTGAGTGCACAGGGTAGAAGAGTATGTAATTTGAACGTTGAATCTAATAAAGACTGTTTTGGGTTGAATTGAATGCATCTGTGCCTTGTTCCTTAATTATGCTTAAGTTAATGTATCTTCTCTTTGTAATAAGTTTCCTATAAATTAATGTGTTCTATTGTGCGAATCTATTTGATATTTAATACCCATGCATGAAAAGTATAATGAACTGTTTTCGCAAAGATATTAGATATTTATGTTATTATAACTATTCAGGACGAGAAGATCTACACAAGGGAAGATATGGGTTTTCTATTTACTAAGTCGAAGTCGCGAATCTTCCTCTTTTATGTCTAATAAGCATGATCTACCTTCACGAAGAACTGGAGGTCAATTTTATAGAATTTTAGTGGTGGAAAGTAGAAAGGTATAGATCTGCGCAAAGGTAGATCTGAGCTACAAGGGCTTCAAACTACACATCATACAGTCTCCAGATGCAGAAACTTGGTTCTAGAATCCCCTAATACTACTTATAGTGAGACTACAACCTACTCTACATAGGTTGTTGCTAAAAGGGCCAGCAGTTATGGTTTTTTTGGTTGGCGTGAATAAATCTAAACCCGGGTCAGGCCCCCTTAAGCCAACACCTATGCTGATCTGCATAACTCTTATGTCTATCCTGTGCTTATTTTATATTCTTCTTTATAACCTTAATTTCTTGCTCCATGTCTGCCAACATATCTGGTCCAATGAGTACCCTATTCATTGTATCACTCCAGCTGATGGGAGTGATACAACTCCGTGCATACAATTCATCAAAAGCACTCATCTTCAATAAATCCTGATAACCATTGTTGTATGCGAACTCAACCAATGGAAGATACTCCTCCCATTTCCTCTGCTCATTCATCATGTACATCCTAAACATATTCTCCAAGATCCTGTTGACCCTCTCCATCTGTCCATCTATCCATGGATGATAAGTTGTATTGTGGGAGTGATACAACTCCGTCCATACAATTCCTCAAAATCACTCATCCTCAATAAATCCTGATAACCATTGTTGTATGCGAACTCAACCAATGGAAGATACTCCTCCCATTTCCTCTGCTGGTGCATCACGTACATCCTAAACATATTCTCCAAGATCCTGTTGATCCTCTCCGTCTGTCCATCTATTCGTGGATGATAAGCTGTACTGAAGGCAAACTTTGTACTCAAGCCTGCAAATAGCTCCTTCCCAAACTTGGAAGTGAACATTGCATCCTTGTCTGACACAATATTCTTTAGAACACCATGCAATATAACCACATGTTTGATGACTACTTGTGCTACATCGCTAGATGATAATATAGAATTCACTGGAATGAAGTGTGCAACATTTGTCAATCTGTCCACAATAATCATGATGAAATCATGTTGTCTCACTGTCTTCGGAAACCCTGTGATGAAGTCCATGGAAATGAACTCCCATTTCCATTGCGAAATCACTATAGGATGTAGTAAACCACCTATATTCTTACATTTCGCCTTTACCCAATGACAATCTAAACATTTAGCCATGAAATCTGCCACTTGCTTCTTTAGATTCAACCAATAGTAGAAATTCTTCACCGTCGTCAACATCTTCTGATATCCTGGATGAACCAAGTATGGCTTGGCATGAAACTCCCTCAAGATAAGCTTCTTGAGCTCACTGTAATTTGATATAGATCCTGTCTCTAAACCTCACCAAACCATCTGCCGTGAGATGATAATATGAATCCTGATCACCTGTACCTACACCTACACCTATACCTTCTCTCTGATGTAACTTGTGCATAATCTCCATGTATTTGTCATCCCACTATCCTCCCTACATGATCCTATCCTGTAACTCTATCGAGCTCATAGTTGCTATATGATTTACCTGTACCTTTCTTCTAAGAGCATCTGTAACCCAATTCTCCTTCCCTTTGATGTATCTGATATCGAAGTTGAACTCACTAAAGGTAGCCAATGATCTAGCTATCCTGGCATTTAGACTCGGCTGGTCAAACAAATACCTCAACCCTCTATGATCGCTCATCAATGTAAACCTCATGCCAAGAAGATAGTGCCTCCACATCTTCAATGCATGTATAATCGCTACTAGTAGAAGATCATGTGTCAGGTAGTTCTGCTCGTGCTCATTCAGTTTTCATGACTCATAGCACAATACCTATCCTTCTTGCATGATAAATCCACCAATTCCTCTCTTGCAAGCATCCGTCAACACTATAAATTCCTTGTCTAGATCCGTAATCTTTAGCACTGGTGCATGTGTCAACAACTTCTTACGCTGCTCAAAACTAGCCTCACATTCTTCTGTCCATTCGAAATTCTTACCTTTCCTCTAGAATGATGTGATAGGATATGCAATGCATGAGAAGTTCTTGATGAACCTCCTATAGTAACCTGCCAATCCCATAAATGATCTCATCTCATCCACATTCTTAGGTGCTTCCCACTCCATGATGGCCCTTATCTTTTTTGGATCTACTACTATGCCATCACTGGAGATAACATGAGCCAAGTAATGTACCTCAAAATGAAAGAATATGCACTTACTAGGTTTAGCATACAACTGATGTTCTCTTAGCAATCTCAACATTGTTGCTAAATTCTTGACATGTTCTTCCTCATTCCTAGAATATACCAGTATGTCATCATTGAATACAATAATTTTTTTTTCCAGATCAGGACGCAACACACTATTCATAAAACACATAAATGTACCTGGAGCATTAGTCAAACCAAATGGAACAACAAAAAACTCATAATTCCCATACCTAGTCTTGAACATAGTCTTGAAGATATCCTCTTCCTTGATGCGTACTTGATGGTATCCCAATCTCAAGTCAATCTTAGAGAACATTGCTTCTCCCTTCAACTGATCAAAAAAATTATCAATCCTCAGCAAAGGGTACCTATTCTTGATTGTTACCTTGTTTAGCTGCCTGTAGTCAATGCACAATATAAGAGTACCGTCTTTCTTATTCATGAAAAACACTGGTGCGCCCCAAGGTGATACAATGGGCCTGTTGTATCCTTTGTCCAAAATTTCCTTCAGCTGCAACTTCAACTCAACCAACTTAGGTGTGCTCATCCTGTAAGGTGCTTTTGATGCTGGAGCTGCCCCTGACACCAACTCAATAGAAAAATCTACCTTCTGGTGTGGTGGAAACTCTGTAATATCCTTAGGAAATACATCCTGAAGCTGTTGCAAAACTGGGTACCTAATTAACACATTTGCATCCTCAAGTTCCTTACCTTTATTACTCTAAATTTGTACTACAAACATCACACAACCTTTTCTGCAACTACGCTTAGCCTGCATGCCAATAACCATCCTCATTGATGTAGGATTCTTTTTCCCCCGCAAAGTCCTCTTTTCTCCACTCTCATCCACACACTCAATGGCCTTGTTGAAGAAAACTACTTTGGTTCCATGGAGGTATAGCCAATCCATACCCAAAAGCATACTATATTTTCCCAAATGCAATACATTGAAATGTGTTGTTATGGGCGTACCATAATGCACAAGCTCTCACCCAATGGTGAACTTTCTTCTTTGTAACTGTAGCCAACTGTACCGACCAATATTTTTCATGTACCTTTTTTCTCAAACCACACTTATCCACTAGGTCAGGATTAATATAACTATAGTTAGATCCAGGATCAATAAAAATAGAAACAACTTGATCAAAAAACTTACCATTCATCTTGATGATGAATGCCTGATGATCCACTTTCCTGTTTTCCATATATGCATAGATACAAGGAATGATATGACCAACATCACCAACTATATGCGCCTCATGAACACTATATATCTGGGGTCTACCACCACTCTGATACTGTGGAAAATCCCTCTTATGATGATCCTTACCACATATCCAACATTGCAGTGGTTCCCTTCCACCACCTCTAGCTTGCTACTCTCCATGTCCTTTCTCAACTGTATTGAATTTCTTGTAAGGAACTGTGTTTTCTTTCCCACTTGCCTCTTGAGGCCTTCCTCTCTTTGGAGGCCATTTTCCTTTAGCTTTCTCATTTCCTTTCAAGTCATGCTTAGGCTCAACTTTGTGCTTCTACTGCTCATAATAATGTTTCAACTTTCAGATGGCCTCCTCCAATGATCTAGGCTCATCGAACTCAATCCGGTATTTATATGCTACTAGAAGTCCACTGATGAATCTATGAACCTTGGCCTTCTCTTCCTTGAGGTAAGTCACATATCTCAACAACTCCAAAAACCTACTAGTATACTCCTCATTTGTCATAGAACCCATCCGCAACTCATAAAAATCCTTAGCCTTATCATCATAGTACCTCTTTGACAAGTACTTCTTCTTGAAGCTCCTTTCAAATGCATGCCAAGTCAAATCCTCCTCATATATACCTTTAAAATTCTTCATGTCTTCCAACCAAATATTTTCTTTACATTTGAGATTGAAAGTGGCTATCTTTTCTTTCATGTTTTTTGAATAATCATGTAATCGAAAGAATTTCTTCATACCAAGAAACCATGCCTCTGCATCCTACAATTTATTCATATCTCCATCAAAGGTAGGTGGATTTTCCTTCTTAAACTCATTCGATAAGTATCCTCTATCACTCCTCCTATAAGGATGATAAAAATTATGATCAAGATGCCTGTTAGAACCAAAACTAGAATAGTACATGTGTCCATCACCTCTCCTATCTGCAGTGTCCAACAACATGCCATCTCTAACCATACTAGATATATCCGACCTATGTCTACTAGGAGACCTACTGCCATATGCCCCATTAGTTCTATCCTCATATCCATGGTTAATCCGAAGTGGCCCTTGTTGTTGCAATTTTGACAAACTCTGAAGTAGTATCACATTCACCTCTGCTTGTTTCTCTTGTGCTTGCATGATTTTATCATTGTTTGCTTTGTAACTCCTTGTTTCTTCCTTCAGGCTTCTCAATGTGTCTTCCAAATCATAAGTGCCCCACACCACGCTGGCCATCTGTTGCATAGGGAGATTCCATGTAGTCTACCACCTTGCTAGCCATTTGATCTCTTTCCTGCAAGGCATACTTTGTCAGCTAACCCAAATCACAATAAACCAACGTACCTTAGCATGATTTGGGGAGGATAACTTGTCTACAAGATCATTAAATCAGCATGATACATGTATAACATAATCATAACAACATATAGATGTATATCGAATAAGTGTATCAACACATAAACATCATTCTAGTTAGGGTTTCAGCATCAATGCAAGGCCATATCAACAATGCATGTTATGACCTCATGCATGACAACAACTGTTAATCCAATGTACACAATGCCACATGAAACTATCAACATTCATAAGCAATCCCTAATCAACTACACATACATATGAATGCATGTAGTTGAGCACTATTGGTCAATTCTTGTAACCAACCAAAAAGAATGATACATGTAATCAAACAACCAAGAATACAACCCAACATAAAGGGATGTAATCAAGTTGCATATAATTATATAATCAATCATTTACTTCTGACGATGCATCCCACAAAATCAAATCAAGCTCCTCATGACAACCTTACTACAATCATGATCAACATGATGCAGTGCAACAAGCACCTGGAATGCAAGTGTAAGAGGCACACATGAAAATGACATTCATGGATGACCAAGTACCTTCACCCAAGGATAGTGCAACCACATTCTGATACCAATATGTAACACCCCCTCCTCCCAAGTCTACCCAAGAAACTAGCCAACTAGGTAAACATGCAACGAGAGAGGCTACTATAAGGGATTCAACCTCCTTGGTGACCTTAAAGAAATGGAATCGATAGAACACCTTAAAAAAACCATCCACATAAAAAAAAACACCCTCATAAGACATGTCATCTACTCATACATCTTGCCCCTGAGTCCCATTGATGTTTTAATCCTTTTAACCCCTGGTCACTCTCATGCTATAGGCATGATAGTGTCCATAAGCCAACGTCGCTCTTATATGCCTATGTGCCAGCGTCACTGGACTCTTTTCAACAGACATGTGCCTACGTCCTTGATATTTGAGCCACTTTTCTAGCCTTGAATTTCGGCCTCAGCCCAAAAATTGTTACAACCTCTAGAATCCATCAAATACATGATGAAAATATAAACAAATAAAAAATCAACCTTAGGGCTAGGCTTGAGCATCCCCAACCGGGACTGACATTCTGTCAAACACTTGGCATCAATGCAACCTATAGGTCTAGGATATAAGACAAAGCATAAATGACTAAAAGAACTTATGAAACATAACGAGAAGGATCACAATATTCTCCGTTGAACTATTATATCATGAATTAGGTCTTGCATCCATCCATTTGACAATTACAAGTAAATACATGAAGTAACCATGACATGAACCAGTAACATAACCATGCTTATAACTAGCATAATACCATATAAATATCAGAGATATGACAACCATTAAATCCACATATGAACAAGTGAAAAAGTAAGAGAACTTAGATTTTATTAATCATAGGAAAATCCGACCAGGTTCGAGACTTTCACGTACCACTTGACCATAGACATAGCTGAACCAAATATCTCTTTCAGCTAGTCACCCCCTATGCCATATTCCAAGCATGAATGTGGGATCTCATAGAACAACCAATACAAGAATAATCAAGGGAATCCAGAGGTTAAACCACCTCCACTCTCCCAAAATTGTGATCACACCAAAACCGGTGCTTCGATCATAATTGAATCAAACTTTGAATGCCATCCAGAATCCATCACTATCATTGACAAATTTTCTGTCTCCTTGTTTCTCAGGATTTACCTCAATCCAATCCTGGATCACTAGGCCCTAAACTGAGAGCAGTCTCTCAGGATTTTCCGCAATCCAAACCTGGATCACTAAGCCCTAAACCGAGATTTCTCCCTTAGGGTATACCGTGTATCCCACCAAAACCGGTCAAGGGATTCCTATGCCTTCAGGAGTGAACCTTGAGACCACCTCTACCCCAAATTCAGAAATCCATATGGAAAACCAAAGTTCAAAACCGAGATAAACATCCCAACGTACCATGGTGTTCAGAAAAAGGAAAGGCTAGGCTGAAAACCATTATCATAACCCGAAAAAACCATTTGATAAAAAACAAGAGAACCATACACCAACATGTAAGGCCATACATGTCCAAACCATCTAGGAAATCACACATGAAAAAGGTTACCTGAAAGTATTCCTGCTGAAGCTACTTGATCCTTTCTTTCCTTCCTTTCCCTTGCTTGCTTTTCCTTACTTGATCCAAAGCTAGAGTGCTCCAAGAAAACTCTAAGTAACCAAGAGTGAGAGAGAGA
Source organism: Pinus tabuliformis (assembly GCA_031772625.1). Lineage (NCBI taxonomy): Eukaryota > Viridiplantae > Streptophyta > Pinopsida > Pinales > Pinaceae > Pinus > Pinus tabuliformis. The sequence goes on along the minus strand of CM062815.1, from coordinate 164,729,573 downwards.
GAGAGAATAATGAGAGAGCTCCAAACTTGAATTCACAAAAGGTTACCAACTGATCCTCATAAGCCCTTTTATTAATGAGGCCTCTCTTTTCTTCATTTTCCATTAATTTCCTTCATTTTCCTCCTCACATGCAACCTGTGACCTTTCACCTTAATTTTCTCCTAATTTCCTTTATTTTCATAAATAAATGTGTCAAAAATTCCTTTTTTCCTTTTAATTCTTTTTCCTTAGCCTTTTCCAATTTTCCTTAGCCAAAAACCACATCCAGTGATGCCCACTAGGATATTTTTGTGCAATATTCAACTTGGAATAAGTGTCCCTTAACTGTGGTCTTATTTTGCCTTTATTAACTTTGATTACATGAAATTTTCACCAGGGATGTTACTACATCCTATGGTGACTTTTCCTGTTTAGCTTAGACATTCTTGACACACTTCCAATTACCCATGAGGTAAAATATCGATTCTAACCTCTTGTATAACTATAAACAAGATGGTGCTGCACTAATTTATGACCATATTTATGAGTGGCGTTGTTGCAATAGGTTGGTTAGAACCAAGCCTCTTGATGAGATCTTGTGTAAATGGTTCATTCGATCTCTAAGACCTCAAATTGTCAAGGATGTCTCTATGTTACAGGACATTAATGAGGATCAATCTATTTTAGCTGTCCAATAACTCGATTTAATTTATTCGCAGTCAGGAACACTATATGAAGTTCTTCCTAATGCTCCTAGGCATTCCATTGACCTATCAAAACCTACTTCGAGCCCACACGCTGATGGTGTGATTGGGTATGTTTGTGATTCTGTGAGCCAACTTGTTGCCCAACTTGGGCACTTGATCGCTACATCTTAGGACCCAACAAGTGTGTCTAGATCTACGAAAGAAACTGCTTCTGAGTAGTCCACCAAATTTTCTGATGGTGAAGTCCACAACACCTAAGAACAACCAACAACCTGGTGGTAAAAATAATAACAAGAAGAATAAAAAAATAATAAAACTGCTCAATAATCTCAACTAGATCCCTAGAATCAGGGAGGGGGCACCAGTGAGCATCATTGAAAGATAAAATTCCCTTGTAAAATTTGTCAAGGTGAACATCTTACTCACGAATGCCCTCGAATGGATGAAGTTCATAGGCTCCTTGCACCACCACAATCTACCCAACAACTTGCTATTTTAACTCATCCATTTCCTTTATAGCCTCAACAACAAATGGTTGCCCAGCCTTCTCCATCTCCACAAGGGGGAAACAAGGGGCCATTTTCCTATCCTACCAATAGTTCATCCTTCTTTATTGCAAAGAAGATGTGAATATGACCATGCGAGCTAAGTCATATGATATTCCTGAGTCGAGTTCCTTTTCTAAGGACTCACCGTCTCCACCTACTTCCAGTGGATCTCTTACATTGGATAAGCACGTGGAACATATCTATCACCCACTTAAGGGTGTCATTTGTAAGACTACAATATTGTTGAAGATCTTTCCTAGGCTCCTTGTGCCATGTCTGCCATGGAGGTTTTGCAAAGCTGTCCTCAGTAGTGCAAAGCCTTGTTATCTACGATTAGTGGAGCAGATCTATCTGACTCAAGCCTCATTCGTTTAATTTTGACAAGGTTTCCTTTCAACTCTCCTAATAGATTGTTTTTTAGATTAATGTGTGTATTTTCCATAAGAATATTCATCACACTTTGGTTGATGAAGGATCTTCCACTTGTGTCATGTTAACATCATGTTGGAAGGCTCTCAACTCTCAGATGCTCGCAACTTCCAATACAACTCTTCAAGCCTTTGATGGGCATAATTTTGTACCCAAGGGGATCCTTCCCAAGTTTTCCATTGAGTTAGGAGGAAAAAATGTATATGTCGATGCTCCTTTGGATTATAACCTTCTCCTTGGCCATAGTTGGTTCTATGCCATGATTGTAGTTGTCTTGTTTGTATTTTGTGTACTTTGCTTTCCTCATGAAGGAAATATTGTTACCATCGACCAACTTGACTATTGCATGCCATTAACCCAAATTTCTAGTACAGGGAACTCAGTACCGCTTGTGGGAGATAACCTTGGTCAATATCAGAGTGTTGGTGCATGCTTGTGTAAAATCTCATCTCTTATTGAGGTATTTCCTCAATTACCACTTCCTAATGTTCCTTCATACTCTTCTAAAGCTCCTATGCATATGATCTCTTCTAACACCTGTGGGCCCCATAGAGCTCTTGATCCTTGGGTGGTGTCATCTAATCTTATGGAAGTTGATCAAGCTAATGAGCATCCTATGCCACCTGTTGTGGAAGAGATTTCCTCTCTGGTAGTCCTTGCAGTACCTCCTAACACTAGTAAAAAAATCCATCCCAATATGGACTATGACCAGGACCCTTTGCCCACATAGGTAGTCACTCTTCCTATTCCCCATGACTCCCTCGATGAAGAACCTCCTCAACTTTTCGACTTGGAGGTCATGGATCTACCCATTGATGATTGTAGGGAGATTATGTTTCTTTTTGTCTCTACTCCCACCGATTTATAACAAGTAGAGCTTGGAAACATAAATCTTGGAACGATTTAGGGGGCACCTCCTCGGTCCTCCTTGGAAGTGCCACCCATCGACCAAGTCAAGTCTTTGGTTTCTAATGCTGAAATTTCCAATCAATTGTTCAATGCCTCTCTACTTGTCGACGAGTGTCTTGTACCCCCTTTATGTCTTGATCCTCTCTTATGTCCTCAGGCTAATTTCAAGAGGACAACTATGTTACAATGTCCCTAGCATGGTCAACCTTTCCAGATTGCGCAGTTTGATTTCCTTTGTCATGGCCCCACATTGTTGAGCCATACGGTACCTTTACCCTCCATGAGTTCACATATAGAAAACCTTAGCTTGTGACCAACTATTTGTGCACATTAACGTGACCTACTGGAACGTGTTGTACTTGTACATATTGTACATAGTAGTGTGATGTTCTTACCCTTTTTGGTTTGGTGTGTGATGCAAGTATTTTCCATGCCTTATTTATGCCAAAAACAAAAAATAAAAATAAAAATATTATTATAAAATAAAAAAAACCAAAAATATATAATCATGTTTTTACCTCATCCATATTTTATGTCATTCATTTTGTGATTTAACCATGGGTCTAGTCTTTCTAGATGGTTTTTACAGGATAGGGTGGTGTTTCTGTTGTGAAATCCATTGGACCTTATGTACGTTTCTCTTGAACTTGGCATATAGGGGTAGGTCACATATCACCATCTTTGATGCATTTTTATCGTCAGTACCATCACTGTGCCTTAGGTCCAACCCTGTTAAGTTATGGCAATAGCCACTCTTTTCTATGCACATTGTAGCTTGGCAGTAGAGCTTACCTATACATGGATGCCCTAGTTTAACAATTTTTTTCCATTTTGGTGTCCATATAGTTAATTTTATTCCTATTTTTAGAATCCCTCCTTTTGAGTAACCATGACCTACAAGCTGAGCCTCATGTCCTCTTCTTCATCATATTTATGGATATATCCCATGAGGATTCCACACTTTATCCCTTATGATTGCCACATTTATCAGCCTAATTCTACACGATGGGCCTTGGTTTATCTCTTCCATCGTCATCACCTACTTGGCCTATCATACAATTTCACTTGCTGTTTTCTTCGAGGAACTACTGTGATGAGTGGTCCTATTAGCCAACCTCTTGTCTTCATTATGTCATGAGAAGTTCCATCATTACTGGAACTAGTTGTTATCCTTTATACCACTCATTCCTACGGGAGGAGTTTTCTTTAATCTCTTTTTAGACTCCTTAATTTAGAAAATATTGCAGAGTGAACTTGTCTCCTTCATGCTCATAAAAGTACTTGAAGGGCCATCTACGTAGTATAAGTTTAACTCTTTTCTAGAATGGGATATACTAGTTACGAAAAAGGAATACCCTAGTATACTATGGCTAGGAGGTTCTCCTTTGTATACTTTTATCTCTTTTTTAGGCTTGGGGGACAACTTTATGAAAAAGGAACTTATAAAAAGAGAAGGGAGGGAACATTCATTTATATTAGTAATCAAATAGTAGAATTCTTTGTATCTCCCTTGAACATGACACCTGTCTATTTCATTATCTCATAGTTGGGGTTTAGCTTACTTAGGAGCCATACCATCCATATGAGTATGTTTACTCCTATATTGGTTACTCTTCCAATCATATGGAGCATGCTTCAATGCCTCATGCATCATCGCATAATATCATCTAGTGATAATTAGTCATGCTGCCAAGTCACTTTTGTGTCATGCCACTATGTGTTCAAGGGAAGTCTTAGCCTGCATTGCCCATCTAAAATAACCTTTTGACCCTTTTGAGTTAGCCATCCATGTGTCAGTTGTGCCATCATCTCATGACTTCATCCATACATCACATCATCCTGGTCTATTCCGTGTCGATTGATAGGGGATACATCAAGGCCCTCCTTCGACAAATCTTCTCCTGTGAAATATAACTCATTATCCGGGAGCTTGATCTAGGAACCAATAGTACCTTGGAGCTTGCAGACCTTAGTGGTAGGATTCCTCAAAATTGACAGTGGGTTTATCTCATTAGCTCTTGATTGGTAGAGTTCACTGTTGTTTGATGTCATCTCATTTATTCACACGTAGTGGAATGTACTAGGTACCTTGGGGTCCATTTTCCTCATTGGTGGTTTCCCTCACTTTTTTTACTAGTTTTCCTCATTGGATGGTAATCAAGCGGTTTCTACCATGCTCGACTGCATCTCATCTATTTGCATGATGTAGATTTGTACCATCAGGGTTATGTCAAAGAACTTTGGTTAGGGACATCTCACTCTTATATGACATCCTTCCCAGGTTGCATTGGAGTTATGTATCATTTATGTACTTTGAGGGATATCTAGGACACTTCTTTGTCTATCATGTGTCCATAGTCCTATTGATGTATATTGTGACATAGATCCACATTATAGTTGCTGGTGGCCATGCTCCATTTATTGAGTCACATGGATCCACTGTGCATGTTTTCCGTGGCCATGTTCTAGCATTTCATGTCATGGATCCACAATGTATTTTAAGGTGGCCATGTTCAATATATTCTTTTGATTGAGCATGGGTATGCCCACCTTGTGGACGTATTAACACATATGAGACTTTAGCTCCAGAGTGTTCTGATCTACATCCTTGGCTTTGTATCCTCACTCTTCTTTTGACCTCTAAGCTTTATCATAATGTATTTTGGCCATCAACTTCACTTCTGACCTCATACATTAAGGGGCATATTCTATCAGCCTATTTTAACCCCTAGGGTTAGTGTTCCTTAATCCTCATTGCTATTTGATTTTTTCCAGGTGTTAGACCTTCTTTTTCTAATCATACCTCCCAGTCACATAGATGGAGGCCTATGAGAGCGACTAGAGCCTCCTAGTTTCTCATAGGCCTTCCTTGTGTGAGCGATTATTGCCTTATTCAGTCTTTTCTATGCCTGTGACTAGGGATTTATTCTAGAGTGTCTTGGTCCATAGGAGATCAGTTCGAATCATCTCTTATTCGAGTTGGCCAAGACTTATCATTTAGAAGTTTCCATGACTTCTCGTTGTCCTGAGTGTCTACATTTATCCTCTTAGGACCTCTGTTATACCTATTTATACTGGATCATTTGAGAGGGATAGGCTAGTTTTGGAGAGCCATATTCTGGGAGAGCTAGAGATCTTGAGTCTATGCTGCCATTTTGCTACTAGAGAGAGCATGTGAGGTTCTTATTGCTTGGGTTATTTATCTTCATGCTCATTTCCTTGTCATAGAACAGAGACTCTGTTAGGTCATGGAGAGGGAGCTTTGAGGTGAAGGTATCATGATGTAATATGATTTTGATTTATGATTAATAGAAATACATGTTCCTTCCCTATATTCATGTGTATTCAACAATTATTTATAGTTGTTTTATGATGATTTGTTCGAATGATCTTCAGAGGAAAGTCACTTGTCGTCTTTGTATGTTTGTGGTTGTGTGTAGATATTGAGATCATTTGCAGATGAGGTAGATTACTCGAGTGGAGCGATGGAGTCTGCATCAAACCCAAAATCCTTACCCAACTTGCGAGGAGCCCAGGTGTACAAATTTTCCCTTATAACATCTAGGAATGTTTGATTTCTACTTGATTGACCATTGGGTTGGTATTCCATTGTAGATATATTGTCTATTTTCATTTTCATGTCTAGTGATCTTATTCAGGCACGATATCATGGAGCAATAGCTCCTTGCATGAAAATTTTGATGCAAAAATAAGGATCACAAGTGGAATGAATCCTCTCTCTTTACATATTTTGTAGAATAAATTTATATAGTTGTCTCCTTGATTGTTTGTTATCCTAGGTGCTCAGGCAATTATTGTGGGTTAACAACCTCATTCAAGAACTTCCTAAGTCCTTCAATTTAGTCCTTCATGGGTGGGATGGTTATGTCATAATTCACCATGAGAGTAAATATGGCATCTTCTATGTCTTTAACATTCGACTGCAGTTGCATAATATAAGGTAATTGGTTGTTGTTTTTTTAACAAACATGACCAACCATTTCTTGATTTAGTCTTCTATAAAATTGTCTAGATTGTCAAAGTCAACCCCAAATGATACTCTTATAGCATCAAATTATTCTTTTAAAACAACTTTAGGGACCATCATGGAGTCTCTAATCATTCGGGGCCCTTTGAGATCATTAAAAATATTATTGGATTTGAAGAAACTACTGCTTCCGTGTTCATTGAGGCTTGAACGCTCAACAAGAGGATCCTTCAACATCTTAAATATAATATAACAACCTACTTTGATTTGTTTAATCCTATTTGGAGTAGGTAATGATTGCTAATTTATTTGGATTTCATTCAGCGAGTTACGTTTATTTACAAAAGTATTTAAATCACTTTCAACAAATCACAGATCATTCTCAAGGTCTCTCATAAATATTTAGAAAATTATTTAATTTGATGAGATAAATTTCTCAAATGGAGGGAAATTTTCCATGCTTCTTATATAATTTCAAGTTGCTTGTTAATATTCATAGCGATGTAAGTTTTGATTCATGTTAACAACTATGGTGCCTTTCTAATCTTATGTAGTATACTAGGTGTAATTATTACTTCAGGCGCCTAAATTAATAATGGAGTCATGAATATGGGTGTAGGAATAATAACTTATTCAAGCTCATGTATCCTTTATTTAGTCTCAAATTCTTAGTTTCTTTCTCTATTATTGAATGAGAAAGAGTGCCAACTACAGTTTGATGTAGTTTCAGAAGTTTGGAACGTAAAACTCTCGAAACATATATTTCACCCTTCATTTGACTCACTACCTTATTCTTTGTTATTTGCATCTTTTCAAACTACAAATTCTTTGTAGATTTATCATAATGGGTATATTACATGGTTAAAGGCTAGTATTCATATAATATAGGCTTTGTAGTAGCCTTTTTTTTAACAATTTTATGGGCTTCCATGTTATTACCTATTTTGGAACTACAATACTATGTACTTCCTTGTCCATGGGTCCTTCTGCATTCTATGATCTTTTTTTAGATGAGATTTTAATTTTAGATGATGAAACCACATGTGAGTTTTCAAGAGAAGAAAAATGGTGTATATATTTTCCATATCCATCACCTAAATGTTGGTTATTGTTGTCTCTTTATAGCAGTTGTTTATTTTATCCTCTATGCAGAAGAGGAACTTCGACACCTCTATATGGTACCCGAGTGGGATGATAGTTTGAGGACCTTTTCCCTCTTTTCTTCTTTGCTCCTTTGATATTGGTAGTTGTTTCTATCACAACATTGTTAGTGTCAACTTGATTCTCTCCACTTCCTTCTAACATCCTTATGAATAAATTGGCATATCTCATGGATGCCAAGTGACTAGAAAAGGTTCCTTCTGGGTCAAATCCTTGACACATTCAACTTCAATTAAAATAAAGGATTTCAATAATTCAATTTTTTTAAATACATAAAATTTATTACTATGATCTCTCCTATAGTAAAAGGGAGTGTAATAAATTGTATTTTATTTTTTCTATCAAATAGAATCAACTAAGAATGGTATTATTGGCATACTTCAACAACAAAGCATCTTTCAAGAACAAAAACAAGGAGTAGTAAGGGTTTTCCTTGATATCCATATATATTTATGAGAGTATTATCCTCTCACTCATCATATATCCCTTTTCCTATTAGAAACTTCACTGCTTCATAAGAAAGTATTTTGGGGTCTTTCCCTGTTAGCATACAATTGAACTCACAGAAAAATAATCCTAGTCTTGATAAAGACGAAATGGAGCTTTGTGCTTCCATACGATAGGGTGCCAGAATTGACTTGGTTCAATATTTTGGTTCATGTTTGCATTTCAGGGTACAATCAAGTATGTTGCATGAGACTATTGCCATCACTAGATAGGCCATCATGTAGATTTTTTGGTTTTTTAGAATTTGACTAACTGATACAAATTCTCATTAAAAATAACTTCCCCCCAATGAAATATAGTGTCTCTTTTGAAAGAGAATTACAAAACATACAATACTAACCTAGGAACCATTGAATTTGACTCATGCCCCATAACTCAGGCAAATAACTAGGAAAAATCTCTAGACAATTCAATAAAAATAAAAATGTCTATGGAAGAAAGACTAGATAGGTGGGTGCAAAGGGTAGTATAAATCCTTAAAGAATATTCATTTTGTGACCTTGTGAGTGAAAGAAAGAATCAAATTTTATGAGTTTTTGTTGCTTATTAGGCTTGGGCAGCTATATAATTCTTCTAAAAATATTTGGAATAAGAATCACCAGATTCTTCTCTGAATTGAGTTTAATAGTTCTAGTCTTCAAGGAAAATTATTTTGCACACTAGTTCATTAACCCTTTGAAGTCAAATAATTTAGGGACGCATGAAACATTGACTAGCTTTGTGTTCTAGATTCTATTTCTTTGTTTTTATACTAGAGCCAAGTTTCAACACCACTGGTATGTAGTAGACCAATGGAAACTTTTGCGTTGTCTAGCTAATGAGTTTGTTGTGTCTCCACAAATTTACTCCTACCTTCTTTTAGTCGCCATAATTAATGTATATGAGTCTTAGCTATTAAATCCCCAAGTTATAGTAGTATTTAATAGGATATTTCCTTTTTAGGTACCAACTTCAACAAGCATGCAAGAGTGATAATGGTAGTTAATAAATTAAGGAAAGTCTTAAAGAGATGCCATGGGAAATAATTCATGCAACATAATATCAAGGTGATTAGTTAAGTAATACCCATAGTGAAAGGGTAGAATGTGACATGTGGATAATTCACTTAACATGATATCAAGGTGCATGCAGATATTATTTACATAGCACAATATCAAGCACCTTTTCCCACCTTTCTAGTATCATAATTCCTTAAATAAGCTTTCAGTTAGCCTCAAAAGCAGCAAACAATTGATTTTCACTAAGTATGGAATGCAAGCGAAAATGTAAGTTTATGGAATGTTGTGAGGAAACATGAATGTGTGAAAAAATGCTCTTGTGGAGGATTGAATGTGTGGGAATAATGGATATGCAGAAGAATATATGTGTGGAAGAATTTTTGATGTATTGTTTCTCACAAAAGGAAAATTACTAAGTATCAGAAATGTGGAAACCATAATGTCGATGTGAAAGTGTGCAAAGATGTGTGGAGTGGTGAAGTATTTATGCACATTTCCCTTGAAAATTGACCAAGTCAAGAAAAATTATGGGGATGTGAAAAATATAATAGGAGTGCAAAAATAAATCAATAACTTTCCATAATTATCCTCGACATCACCCACCTTTGACTTAAGGACTTGTGAAATACATTTTTTCCTAGGACTTGACAAATGTAAAAGGGTTAATGTGGTAAAAATTAGGAAAATTAGAAAATTAGCCTTTAATATGTTGTGCTAAGAGAAATAAATAAGAGTGCACAACCTAATGGGCCACCAAAAAGTTGGAACCATCACTACAACTAATTTTTTTGCATTGGGATCCATGTACCATGCCTTCAGATCTATGACATTACATTGGGATCCATGTACCTAAGCTTGGTTATATATATTGACATTGAGATCCATGTACTTAATTTGGATACATGGCATTTCATTGATATTGTGATAGTTTCAATGAGTAATAAGATGGATTCCACATCATAAAAATATGACATGAAACACTAAAGGATGCCCCCTTTACCTTGTTGGACACCTTCATTTATATTCATGCATGATTATTCCTTCTTGGAACACATAAGGGAGATTGGTTGAGTTTAATGAGGAATCTTAAGATGTGGTTACACATGGTCACATATTGCTACAATAGTTATAGGGTGGTGTGGCATTGATCACATTACTTATTTTGATACTACAAGGAAAAGATCTTATAGCAGAGGTTTTGTGGCAACCCCTATAAAAATAGCCCAAAAATACTTTGTAGCGGAGGTCACTAGTGGAGGTGGGTGGGCAGATGTTTAGGTGGATTTTTTTTGGACATTGTATCTAATATATAAAAATGTACCAATGTTTTACTATCCATAGAAGCACTGATGCGGCATACAACATAGTGTAGTGTGGAAAATTTAATTTTATAAAAAAAAACATGTCGCGCTAAATAACACAAAAAATAGATGCTTGAATAATCAATAGAACAAGAAAAAGGTTAACTTTTAAAACTTATCGGTGCTATATACACCTGCAAGACTGGTTCCCTTCATGTAGTAAATCGCCCTGGTGCATACCAAGAAGTAGCACCGTTATAGTTTTTAAAATTTAAAAAAATGTGGTGTTATTTTCAAATCATGCACCAGTGTTGTAAATGTATTAAAACATCGTGGGGCATCTTGTAAAGAGCACCACTAGGCGATTTTTAATTTTTTAAAAAGAGCGGTGCTATAGCCAAACAAAGCACCAGTGTGGTACCTGTATTAGAACACCCGCGAGCATCTTAAAAAAATCACCACTATATATTTTTTTAATTTTAAAAAACATGTAGTGCTCTTGGATATCTTCAACACCTGTGTGGTTATCATAATGCATTGCAGGAGGGTTAAATAAAAAAAATATCTCAGCCGTAAATTTCATTTTTACCATCTACAGTGCTAGAGAGCTCTGAAGCACTGGTGCCACTCTTGCCTCATGCAAGAGCCCTCACTTTGGTGCTTCTCTTGCTCATCATACTTCTGTACTATGCTCACTGCTTGAATTTCCAATTTTTTCAAACCATGGTAAAATTTGTTTTTCTCCATTACGTGTCAACAATGCCTCCCCAATGAGAAAATGTATAGGTAATGTTTATGTTTCTCTCTAATTAATTTTTTTATCAAATTAGAATTGAAAATTAGCTTAAAAATTCCATTGCTTTTTATTATTTTTTTCTTACGTGGTGTGCTCGATATGTTCGGATCGCACTGATAGCAGTGCACCCTATAAATTTATGGGGTGCACCTTCGTTAAATGCGTGAACATAATGCAACACTATTGGTATGGTGCATTTTGTAAATGAAAACAGACTAGGAAAGCTATAAATTGTACATCAGTTGTATAATTTTTAGGTTATGTCAAGTGTGTTTATATTTATGAAACACACTGCACAAAAAATATTTAAAAATATAACTATAGCTCAGTGAGTTCAATAACCTGAACATTCCGTACCAGTGTGAAAAGTTTATACGTGCACATTGGTGCATAAGTGTGACACACTGTGATGAAAATTAAAATTTGTGAACCAATAACAGTGCATCATATGTATGTGCGAACTGATGCCAGTGTGGTTGTGTTTGAAAGCATATCGGAGCCAGTGCATGACTGTTTTTTGGGTGCACCAATGATTTTTTTTTTTAAATTAAAAGTTGTGTTTCCATATTTATAAATACATTCTTCATTTAAAAAAAAAATTGTATTTTATGTAGGAGGTTGATGTATTTTATATGTCAATCATGTAACAAAGACATTGGCAGAGGGAGCAGTAGTAGGAGCATGAGAAAATGGCAGACCAGTACGATATGGTCTGACCATGGGAGGCCAAAGAGAGGGAGAGGGTTTTATACCCTTGCCCTATTATTGCAACGACATGAGCACTCTTAAGGAATGCAGGCTTCCTAAAGTACTATGAGGAAGCTACATCCCTGAAAGTGCACTATATCTTATTGGCGCATCTGATCCACCGATGGAGTGCCCAGGAGTAAGGTTTCCATGTCGATTACAGGGTATTGTATAGGCCCTATGAGGAGGACATATACTTTATCATTGGCCTGTTTAGGAGAGGGGATTATTTTCCCTAGTTCCCTAATGTCACCCATGGGGTTGTAATTGAGAGTCAACTTGCCTACGCTCAGATATATGTCGGGCCTCATGTAGTCTGTCCAACATATTTTTAGGTGCATGGTGGATAGCTATGGAGTTCTTCTTTTGCTACACAAGAGGTTAGGTTCCTCTTATTATTCATCACCACCATTGCGCACTTTAGTAGTGATGGGAAACATATTAGTTTCCCTCTTTTGTATTATGTTGATTCTTTGATTTAGGTACCACATTGTATCAAATGGTATGCCATTTTTTTGAGGCAATTTTGTATGGATTTAGATACGTTTCATGTGATGATACATGGGAGGGAGACCTTCCCTTTCCAAAGACGAGGCCTACATTTGATAGTCACCATCCTAAGCTGACCATTGAGGTTTGGATGTGCATGTGGGGGCAGATGATGCCAAAGAGGGGCATGCTAGAGTATCTGGCCAGGATTTCCGACTAGGCATTGGTGCTATTGGCTAGCGAGGATGACCATACGTTTGTCTTGTTTGGGTTTTCGTATGTGGGGAGTGATTGGAGACAATTTCGCAACATCCTATTCACACCGAATGAGCCTCTAGATGATAGAGGTAATATTAGTGTTTTCTTTAAATTAATGTAGTTTCATTTCATTTTTTTAATTAATTAGAATAAAATTTATTCTAGCACGTTCTTTAACTTGCTTTATTAAATTGCTCAATAAAATTGTCTAATTATTGTTGTGTATTATATATTTTGTAGACATCGACGCATTCAATGGGGACATGCCTCCTCCCCCACTAGATGGAGGAGATGAGGAGGTGGGTGAGGTCGAAGAGGGTGAGGCACATCCTCAGGGGGTTGTGGGCGTCTAGGGCTGTAGGGATGATTTACGATTTTAGATGGAATACAAAGTTTAGTATGGTTGAAACTATGATTGTAAAATTACGATAAATAATTTTCTATTGCTTAGATAGTTCATTAATATTCAATCTAACTTAATTAGTAAAATATTTCAATACTCACAAGGAAAAAATAATTAAAGGTAAAATAATTTAGTTAGTTCTTAATAAGACGCAAATGCGTAACTCATTCAATTTTTAATAGTAAATATTAATAATAGTAAATTATTCAAAAATACAATTTAGCCAATTCAATATTGGTTTATAAAATTCAATCTATTATTAAATTTAAAAAACTAAAGCCAATTTTTTTATAATTAATTTAGATTTAATATAACTTAAAAAATTCTAATTTTATAAAATTTAATTTATTACTAAAGTTATGAGATTTTAAAGCAATTTAAATTTAATATTTATAGCAACTCTTACTAATTTAAATTAGAAATTTCTCTCTCTAAAGATGAGGATCAAGAAATGTAAAATAAGGCTTGTGAAGTTACTTGTAGTTGGGGATTTGCTCTATTGGAAGTTCTCCCTTAAAGAGGCAAGTGAACATTTTTCTAGTAATAAAGATATAACATTTTGGTGTTATTTTGGTTCTTTATTTGCTATTGTACTAGTTTAAATTTAACTCTTTTTAATAATAAATATGAGTTAAATAATACAAAAATGATACTATATTAGATTTAAACTTTTGGAAAATAATATATTTGATTATTTCTTAATGAACGACTCAAAAATATTATTTTTTCCACATACTTATCACACAATAGTCACTAAAATTCATGTTTTCACAGTTCTCCTAGTTAATATTACATCATGTTCATAATGATAAGGACATGTCTACTTTAAATAATTTACTTATAAATACATACAAATAGATATTTATTTTACATAATCTAAATAGGAAAGAAAAATGCATGAGCAAGTCTATTTGAAAGTCAAACAAATGCATTTTAATCACCATCACATTATTTATCATTTAACTCTTAGCCATAAAATATTTATTAACTCAACTTTTATTTATAATTACCATTGAAAAGAAAAGTCAAAACTCTTCCATTATCCATGAAGAAAAAATTAAAAGCTCTCATGCATCCATGTAAGCTCATTTGTTTCTCTTATGGTCCATAAAAAGATGTAATCGTCATTTTATACATGCATAAAACCTCCTTTTAGTTTACATAATGTTGCAAGAACTGTGACTTAAATATAGTAAACATGACTTTACCTCTCATGTCAAGAATTTAATATTACATATTAATACTCAATTTTTTCATTGTTAAAGTCCTCAGAGAGTTATCACTACATGATGTTTTATATTGATTTTGAACTAAACAAGAAGAAAAAACATGTGAACTAATTAATAAACTAGTAAGTATTTAAATCGAGAATAAAACTTCAATGTTATTTCTAAATTCACTGTTTTCTTCTCATTTTCCTATTTGAGAAGGGTTGTGACCTTGAATCCTTATTATCATAGATATTGTACACAATTGGAAATACTTAGTTTTAAGTGTAAAAACATTTCCACTGCAAAAAAAAGTATAAAAATGTTTGTGAATCTTACCAACTATATTATAAAATTCCAACAAGACGAATAAAAAAATATAATTAGCGAAATAAAGAAAAACAAAAACATACAACAATAGTACAAATGATGAAATAACACAAGTATGTATCACTCTCCATTGTCATCACCCTGATTATCTTCCTCGCTTGGCATGATAACACTGTTGTTCTCAAAAATATGTTTTGATCTAGGGTTGGGTCTTAATACGAACCACCAATCCATATCCAATACATATGGGTAAAAAACACCCGATTGCAGTGTTTTGGGAAAATATAAGGCTCCTTAGCTTCATGCCACATCTTTATAGAGTTGATAGATATCATCCCATTATCGTGATCTTCCTTTACATTATTTGATCAAAGCTGTCCCACCACTTGCACCTAAAATTAACACATTGGAACAAAGAGAAGTCCACTTGAATGATCTATTGTATCTTTCCAAAGTAACTACATCCCCTGCATTAGGTTTTGATCATGGTGGCTAGCATGAATAGATTGAACGAAATTGGCTTCCACTCCATAGTATTGTGTCATGCATCCATGATTGACATCCTCCATGTGAAAATGATGTCCATATACCCACATAGTTGGGAAAAAATGCACCTATCAAAAAGTGAAAAAATCATAGTTTCATGTGTCTAATAACTTAAATATAATTAAAAATATAAAATATATATAGATGTTACAATTCAAAGGTGGAATATGAAGTTAAAAATGTATAGAAAGAGCATATAATTACTGAGTTTCTGCACCCAATCCCTATGTTTAACGCATCCTCTTCCACATGCGTGTAATGACCATATGCATCGTATTTCTCTCTGACTTGACACTAGCAACTCAACTATTAGGGAATGTCATTGGCATATTTTATTTTAAATGATCAAGATAAGACACACTTCTACGATTTAAATGTTTGAATTGTTTCCTCTCACTATCCCATTTCCTCATCTTTTGTTCGTATAATACGACTCACGATTGTGTCGCTTCCATATTGTAAAGAATGAATTTGTTGATGGCTTCAATTTCTGAATTTGCAGATGAAATCAAACCATATATATATATATATATATATATATATATATATATATATATATATATATATATATATAGTACGTATGTGATCAAAATATGCATTAATATGAAGTTCAGTGTGAATAGTTACAATATAGTAATTTGACAAATGATAAGCCTACACTTACTCTTTATCATGTGCCTTTTTCCATATTCTTTGAGATGCTCCCCTTCTCTTTTGTATTCATCCCTTTCATCATCCCAAATCACCGCACCTGTGTTGTCGATATGCTTGATGTACTCACTAGCATAATAGAACGACTCATACGATATATATCCCTCTGCTATAGACCCTCGGGTTTTTCCCTTTATCGAATAAAACCTTTCAATTTATTCATGTACCTCTCTAAAAGGAACATCCAATGAAAAGAAACCACCCCAACTAATTCAACCTCATCTACTAGGTGAATTAGAAGATGAACTTGCAAGTCCATGAATCTCGTTGGCAGTTCCTTCTCAAGCATACAAACAATCTCAACTATCTCTTGATGCCACTGTGGAATGCTAGCCATATGAATCTATTTTGATGTGATCGAACGTATAAATGTAGATTATTTAGATATGGCATGTCATAGGTCTTGGGGAAAGTCATGGTTCACACACCCATGCACGAGTAGAGGATAATGCCATTGCACAATAATTAGTACATTATACGAAAAATAATTATAAAATTTCCCATTACATAAAAATAAAAAGTAAAAATAAAAAAATCATGTTTTTGACATACGTACTCTTAGAAGGTTCAAATGGTCATGTGATTTCAACCCCAACAAACGATATTCCATAATGAAGCAACATGTTAGCGACCATGAAGATCAGGACAATTTTAGCGAATTAAATTAATATGTGAAACAATATTGTTACATATATAAACAAATCATCAAAAATTTAATTTACCAGAGAAAACTCCTAAGCTTGGATAACCATGTGTGGTTTAAGCACATACACCATACAACATAGAATTCCTCTTTGTTGAGATGGGTCTTGATACATCGTACACATGTATCCCTTCCCATAATTCCTTCAATTCATATACCAATGGTTGTAAGTAGACATCCATATTCTTCACTTGTCTTCTACCAGGGACTATGAGAGCCAACATAATATGTTCATTCTTCACAAACAACCATGGGGGGGATATTATTATTGATCACTACTACATGCCAAACATAATAGTTGGTGTTTTGGAGGGAATATGGGCTGATGCCATCCATGGCTATGCTGAGTCATATATTTCTTACTTTATCCTTGAATTTTTCAGGCCATGTATCCTCTATATGCTTCATGGCTATTGAATCTGTTTTGATTCACATAACTCCTGACTCACTTCTATGTGAGGCATGCCATCCATACAACATAGCTAATTATTTGCAATGAAAGAGTCTTTGAATCTTTGGGATTATAGGCATGTCACTCAATATATTATGAGAAGGACCATGTGATTTACCCATTTTTTTTTAATTATGGTACCTTTCATGCCCACATTTTAGACATATCTCTTTGTCTGCATATTCTCCTCTATATAGAATAAAATCATTCAGACATACATGATATGATATGTACTCAACACCCAACATTTTCAACAACTACTTTGCCTCTTCGCAACTACCCAACAAGACATTATCACTTGGAATAACCTTATCTTTGAATAACCTGTAGTTGGTGGGGAATATAATTATACAATGTCAATATTTAATGTTCTTAAAATCAACCATTTTTAATGTTGATTGTGTGATCAAAATATAAGGTACTTGATCGATCATGCAGGTGAACTACCTCAATACTACTGAGAAACATGCATTCAACATGCCAAACTTTTCTTTCAAGTTGTACAACAACATCATTGTCCCCAACTGAGTATACTTTGACTTGCCACTAGGTCCAAAGAGAGGAGTGGTGGAAGCAGATTTTAGGCTTTCAAATAAGGTATCAGTGCTATGAAAATCATCTCCTAGCTCATCGTTCTATAATGCATATAACAACATTGCCTCCATGGCAGTTGTATCCTGCAAGTAATCATTCATACCAACCTCTATTTGATTGCTTCTATTGCCAACTTGTGATGAATAACTACTATTGATGTAGTCATTCCTAATTGGTGAATCTGGACACAATGAGAATTGAATAGGTGGTAGATTCAACCATTCTTTGTATTCTTCCTCTTTGAGTCTTTCTCTAAATGCAACCTTCTCTAGAGTTGAAGTTGTAGTGGGGTGCATAAGAAGATGGTAGGCAGTTTTCTCATTATCACTAGAATCCTAATTTCAAAAAACATTAAATGTCATTAGCACAATATCAATGATATTAGTAAGCACAACAATGCAATTGGTTTGTTGAAAATACATTATAGCAACAATTATTACAATTGTTGATCCAGGATTGTGACTAGAAGATGCCATGTTCTAATTTGCAAAGTGAAGAGGTTGTCAATTTTCATCTACCAACTTCTTGCGATATGCTACTCATGATAAAAGATTTCGATGTTTTTAAAATGGAGGAATATTTTCTGCATCAAAACTTGATTCTGAATAAGGATCCTGCAAATTTGGATACATTTTTATTCAAATTAACATGGATTAAAAAAAATTAAATTCAATTAGATAATCAAAGTATAAATAAAATATGAATTTACTAGAAAGAAAAATGGTGAACTCTGTGAAGGAATTTGATCAACAATATGGAACGAGTTGGAATTTGAAGAATTGACCATTTGATATTATTGAGATTTTGTCCCTACATAACATAGTTACCGATAAAACGAGAAAGTGAATCAGTACCCATTTTTATGAGGTAGAAAAAAATCACCTGATTTTGAAAAGTGGTGATGTGAGATACATTTTTTTTGGAGCATATTTTTGGCACTTTAAATTTTCTTATGTATCAAGTATGATTTTTTTTTTTTTTTTTTTTTTTTTTTTTCGATGTTAGTAATCTTCATGTTGATTTTGAAAAGCGTTGATACAACATCAACACATTTTTTTAAATGTTAGTGATTTTCATGCTAATTTTGAAAAGTGTTGATGCAACATCACCACATTTTTTTTGAGGGCTTATTTTTGACACTTTAATTTTTTTTATGTATCAAGTGTGAACATTTTTTTTTGTTAGTGATTTTCATCTTCATTTTGAAAAGCGCTGATGAGCGTCAACCTTTTTTGTTTAAAGGGCTTAGATTTTACACTTTAAATTCTCTAATGAATCAAGTGTGGATAATTTTTTTTAAATGTTGGTGATTTTCATGCTAGTGATAAAACATAATAATAAAAACATGTTATATATATATATATACAAAAAAAGAGAGCATAAAACATAAAAATAAAAAGAAAAACCTATAACAAAAAAAACATAAAACATCTTAATAATAAAACATAAAAATAAAAATAAAAAAGCATGACAAAAAAAAGTCAAATACAAAAAAATATATATAAAAAAACAAAAAAACAAAAATACTAATAAGAAAAAAAACACCTCATAATGTAAAAAAATTGAATAAAAAATAAACAATTAATAAATAAAAAAAATAAAAAAAATAATGAAAATTATATATATATATATATAATCATAATTATAATTTAATGAAAAACAAATTGAACCATAAAAAATCTTTTTTTTTTTTTGAAGTTATATATATATATATATATATATATATATATATATATATATAGATATATATATATATATAAAATATAAAATATAAAATATTTAAATTAAATAATTTAGATCAACAAAATTAAAAAAAAGAAGATAAAATAATATAAAAATTTAAGAATTATTTTTTTAAATTAAAATTATAAAAATAAACGAATAACATAAAAATAAATAAATAAAAATAACAAAAATTAAAATTAAAAAAAAAAATTGAAAAAAACAATTCAAAACCATTTGAAAAAAAAAGGAAAAAAAATAAAAATAAAAAAATAAATTTCAAAACATATTACAAAAAAATCAAAACAAATTTAAAAAAAAAAAGAAAAAGGAAAAAAAAAAACAATAAAAAAAATACATTAATTTTTTAAATAAAACAATTAAAAAATAAAATAAAATAAAATAAAATAAAATAAAACAATCCCCCTATCCACCCTTGGTTGGCTCCCCCAACCCTGCCCCCTCGCCTTCCCTCTCCCGTACCACTCCCCTCCCCACCCTCGACCCTTCCTCACCCCCTTCTCGACCCTCCCTCTCCTTCTCACTACCTAACCCCTTCCATCCCCTCTCACCCCCCACGTCCCTCACCCCTCCCCGATACCTGCTCACCACTCTCCCTTCCCTGCCCAGGCCCCATCCAATGGCGAAGAGGCCGCTGGCTGGGGCTTCAGTAGGCAAAGAGGGCTGCGTGCACCGTTTCTATTTAATTGCTATAATTTTCCGCAATGATTTTAGTGTTGTCTACTTAATTGTAATTTTTAATTGAAAAGCATTTCCATTGTTTCATAGTATTATAGAAAAAATAAATTTACTTTAAATTTTAGACATAAGTTATAAAATAAGCAATAGACCTTTATTGATATGTGTAATAATAATATGGTTTTTTAATTATATTTATTAAATAATTATCAATATATATTTATTAATTTTATTATTATTTATATTTTAAATAAAAAAAGTTATTTTTTTAATTGTTTTTAATTTAATTTAAGTTTTTAATTTGTTTTGATTTTGATTTTGATTTTTTTTAATATATTTTGAATTTTTTTAATTGTTTTGAATTTTTTTTAAATTTTTATTTTTATTTTTATTATTTTGTTATGTTTTAAATTCTATTTTATGTTATTTCTTTTTTTTTTTATAATTTTAATTTAGAAAAATAATTTTTAATATATTTTGTATTTTAAAATTAATATGTAATTTTTTATTGAAAAACATTTCCATTGTTTCATAGTATTATAGAAAAAATAAATTTACTTTAAATTTTAGATATAAGTTATAAAATAAGCAATAGACCTTTATTGATATGTGTAATAATAATATAGTTTTTTTAATTATATTTATTAAATAATTATCCATATATATTTATTAATTTTATTATTATTTATATTTTAAATAAAAAAAGTTATATTTTTAATGGTTTTTAATTTAATTTAATTTTTTAATTTGTTTTGATTTTGATTTTGATTTTTTTAAATATATTTTGATTTTTTCCTAATTGTTTTGAATTTTATTTCTATTTTTATTATTTTGTTATTTTTTAAATTCTATTTTATGTTATTTCTTTATTTTTATAATTTTAATTTAGAAAAATAATTTATAAATTTTTATTTTTATTTTTTAATTTTGTTTATTTAAATTAATTAATTTAAATATTTTTATTTTTTTATTTTGATTAATTATTTTTCTATTTTTTTTTAATTATTTTAAGTTCTTGTTGTTGTTATTATTATTATTTTTTTTAATGAGGTTTTTCTTTTTATTTGTTTTTTGTCTTAAAAAAAAGGTTTTTAGATTTTTTTTTTTTTTTTTTTTTTTTTTTTTTTGGTTCAATTTGTTTTTCTTTAAATTATATGTTTTTTTTTGAAAAAATTCATTTTTTAAATTTTTTTTGCTTAATTTTTTATGTAAATTTATTTATTTACAAGTTATTTTTGGTTATTTTTTGTTTTTTTCCTTTTTTTTTAATATATTTGTTTGTATTTGATTTTTTTTTGTCAATTTTTTTTTTTAACTAACATCTTTTATGGTTTTTCTTTTTTTTTTCTTTTTTTGGTGATTTTTTTTTTTAAACTAACATGTTTTTATTATTTTTATTTTTGTCATTTTTTTTAAATTTTAAATTTTTTATTTTTATTTATTTTATTTTATTTTATTTTTCTAATGTTCTATTTTATTTTTGCAAGTTTTGTTTTGTTTTTTTTTTAACATGGCATGGTTAATTTTTTTTTACATTTTATAGGTTTTTTTGTCATTACTATATATTTTTTATATTTGATTTTTTTTTGTCATCTTTTTATTATGTTTTATTACTTGTTATTATGCTTTATTTTTTATTTTTTTATAATATTTGAATTCTTGTTTTCTTTTGTATTTTTGTGTTTTTTTTTTTTTTTTTTTCAATATTTGAATTTTTGTTTTCTTATATATATATATAGGGTCCATGATGTTTGTCTAGCAACGTGATCCCATTATGTGAAATTTGATAGTTGATTTTAAATTTTTTGTTATAATGAATCGAGTCTGTCCCACAATGTGTTAATTTCGTGGTTGGTCTTTAAGTTTTCATTACAATGGGTTGAGTTCACCTACACTAGGTGTTAATTTGATAGTTGATTTTAATTTTTATTTTTTTTTGTAATGTCTCAAGTTGTCTTAGGCTAAGATTTTAAAATCGCTATACATTTAACATTTAAAAAAAATACTCTTGGTATAATAACTCTTTCATTTAGGGGTTCATTTTTAATGTTTTTTTAGTCATAAAATTTTTCCATAATGTCATGCCTGAAATATTTTGAAAACTTGAGATTTTTTTGTAGTCATAATCTTTGGTTTTAATTGCATGGTTGAAAAATTGTCAAGATTTTAATGTTTTTCTAAGTCATGATATTTTATCTTTAATGCTATGGTCGAAAACAATTACAATTTCAAGGTGTTTTAGAGTCAAGATATTTTATCTTTAACAACATGGATGGAAATAGTTGGAATTATCATACATGATATTTTATCTTTAACATCATGTCCGATAATTGTTGGAATTTTATAGTTTTTCAAAATCTGGATATTTTCTCTTTAACTCCATTGCTAAAAAATGTCAAAATTGTAACCCCCTTTTTTTTGTTATTCCAAAATAAACAATTTTTTTAAGGGTGTTTTTTTCATCAATTTAAAAAAAAATGGTTTTTACTTCCATTTAAAAAACATGTTGAAAATATAATTGAATGAATTATTAATTAATTAATAAATTAATTAATTAAAATATTCAGCTGATTTCTGCTGATTTTAAAAATTTATTTTCCTCATCATTATTTATTTCCTTCTTAGCGGCTCTTCTTTTATCATCATTCATAAGCCCTGATGATGGATCCCAGTTGGGATTTGAAACGTTGGCATAAAAATGTTCATACTGTGGATTCTCCGGTAACTGAATCAAAACATGTTGAAAATTTACCTTAAAAAAACATCGTTCTAGAATAAACAATTTTCATTTTTTGGCTGTGTTTTCATGTTTTTTTGGGGTTTTTGGGCTCGAGTACCCGTTTTGAGGTAATAGTTCCCATTTCATCCGTAACTATGTTACATTTGAGAAAAATCAGAAGTAAATTTTTGTGGGCACATCTAAAATTAATCTCGAGAACCATATAACCACAATCTAAATTTCAATATAGATTTCAAACCAATTTTCAAGAATAAGGTGACTTTAAGCAGAAAATGTAGTGACTATGAACTAATGTAATTCATGTGGATATGTCCTAAATGATAATTTGAGATTAATATGCCATTTTATGTGAAAGTAAAATTTTAGATAGCTTTGAAACATGATTGGTGTTCTTTCCAGAAAAAATTGCACTGATACATTTAAATAATACCAGCACCAAGGCTTTTTTTAGCGGACTAAACTAAGTAGACATATACTGGAGACGACGGACTGCAACTGGAGCTAGGGTTGGATTTGACACTAGGGTTTTGACTTAGGGTTCCATGGCGAGACGCGCAGGGGGGATTGCTACTCCCTCCTACAGTCAGGTAGTTACAGAGGGAAGCAAGGACGCAGGAAAGAAGCATTTCAAAAAACCTCTGGAGAAGGTATCAGAGACAAGAAGCAAGGGAACATTGGGAAGAAACGAACTTCAGGATCGGGAAGGAGATCAATAGGGAACAATTAAGGAAAAGGAGAATGGAGGCAGTAGTGAAAAACCTACTTCCATAAAGCCAACTGGGGTCTACAAAACCAAGTCGAGCATTAGTCCCTGGGTTATATTGAGCAATCCAACGATACAAGCGCATAGGGATCATATGAAAGAACATGCAATCATATGTAAATTCATGGGGTTATGGCCAACAGAGAGGGCGTTACACGTTTGGATAAGGAACCATTGGAAGCCAAAGGGGGAAATACACCTACATCTGGGTTCTAAGGGCTTCTTCACAGTGGTGTTTACAAGCCTAGAGGACAAAGATAGAGTGTTCGAAGGGGGGCCATATTTCTATGCTTCGGCAGGACTCTACATGCGGCCATAGATGATGAATTTTGTCCCGGAATGTGAGACATTCACATCGGTACCGGTATGGATCAAACTATAGTCCCTTCCTCTGGATTATTGGCTACCAGAATCTTTGAAAAAATAGGCAACAAGTTGGGGCATTTTCTAAAGATCTCAGAGGCAACTCTGAAAGGAAAATATACATCCTTCACACGATTATGTGTGGAAATGGAATTATCTGGAGCCCTTCTAGAAGAAATAATTTTAGAAGTGTATGATGAAGAACGGGTGCAGACAGTGGACTATGAGCACATCCCATTTAGGTGCCGAAAATGCCATGAACATGGGCATCTACTCAGAGACTGTCCAACAATAAACATGGAAGGTAATGGGAAAACTATTGTGGATAGAAATCAAGAGGGTTTCACCAAGGTTGGGGGTAAAGGGAAAGGAGGTAAACGTCCACAAAAGAGGATAAATGAGGACAGACACACAAGACATAATAGTTTCAAGATCCTAGAGGAAGAAGAGGGGAATAAGGATACAGTCCAGGACATGGAGAACATAACTGAGGAGCAGGAAAAGGTAGCTGACATGGAGGGTATCACAGTAAACAACCAACAAAAGGATGATCCACCAAGCTATATGGAGATCATTAGGGACCACAATATGACTCTGAGTGAAGTGGGAACGGAGGACCATGAACTACAGGAGATTCTAAATAGGGAAAATATAGATCTAGAGAAATTTCCGGAACAAGGGAAGAACATAGGAGTGGACTCCTTGCCAAAATAGGATTATGATAGAGTACAACAGCTCTTTCTATGGATATCACAATCGAAGGGAGCTGGAGTCAAAAGAAATCATGAAAGCTAGGAGCCCAGTGGGGTCAAAATAATAGAGAATACACAAGCACAATATCCAAAAAAATCAGGCAGGAAAAGAGGAAGGAAAAGATAGAATGAGCCACTAAATGAATGTGGAAAACTATTGATTAACTCAGGTAAGATGAAAGATCTCACCAGCTATTCCTTTACTAACCTTTTTTAATGAAGCTCACAACCTGGAATATTAGAAGCATAGGAAATAGACGGAAACAAAGAAAACTTAGTAACATAATGAAAGAAGAAAAACCAGATATGGTTTTTATTCAGGAGACAAAATGTTCAATGGATAAGATAAGAGAAATTCATAATAAGTGGTTAATCAAGTATGAGTATCTAGAGGTTAAGGCAAATAACTCGGTGGGGGGGATTCTCACACTGTGGGATCCACAAAAATTTGGAATCCTGGATGTTGAAGCATCTAGGAACTATCTTTCGATGGTATGTCAACCTGTAGGTGATAAGGAGCTACACATGATCACAAATGTTTATAAACCTCAAAAGCAAGCAGAAAAACTCAAGCTTCTCATCTCCCTGGAGGATCTAAGAGCAAGACATCCCAATATGCCCTGGATTGTTGCAGGAGATTTCAACATGATAAGATCTCTTTCAAAAAAAAAAGGAGGTATTAGGCAGCTAGGCAGAGACTCCATGACCTTCCAAAACTTCATTATGAACATGGGACTAGTGGACATTGAAACAAAAAAGCAACCTTCACATGGAACAATAAGAGGGGAGGGGCTTCTCAAGTTGCTTCCAAACTTGATAGATTTATTATTTTAGAGGACCTCCTTCTCACATGCCCTGCCATGATAGCTTCCATTCTGCCCTTTGGAGGTTCGGACCACTGGCCTGTACAGCTAGAAGCCACCTTTATGGGCACACCGAGAAATAGACCTTTCAGGTTTGAAAATGCCTGGCTCTCTCACCCTAAATTCACTAGTAACATTGATAAATGATGGAGAGAGGATTTGAACATTCAAGGCACTAAAATGTTCATGCTCCAACAGAAACTTAAACATATCAAATCCAGACTTAAAGTTTGGAACAAAAAGGAATTTGGAAATATCTTCAAAGCCAAAAGAAAATTTGAGCAGAAGCTCCAGGAGATCAATCAGATCAACATCACAGATGGCTTCACCGAAGAGTGGCAAAAGCTAACTGACTCTCTACAGGAAGAGTGGGAAGATCGATGCTTACAAGAGGAAATTTTCTAGAGGTAGAAATAAAGGATACAATGGATTAGAGAGGGAGAAAGAAACACAAAAGTCTTTCATAATTCCACCATGGCTCACCGGGTACACAGAAAGATCAAAGATTCTCAAGGGATTGAGCTTGTCGCTCACAATGATATGGAATCGGTCCTTGTACAACACTTCCTCAATATTACAAAGGATCCATTAGAGGATATATCCAGGTTCATTGACCATTTCACTTAGTATATTCCTCATCTGGTCACTAGAGAGGACAACCACAATCTTAACAGGCCAGTGTCGGAAGAGGAGGTCAGTGAAGTGATTAATGAAATGCAAAATGGAAAAGCACGAGGCCCGGGATGGATTCAATGTAGACTTCTTCAAAGCTTGCTGAGAAACAATCAAACAGGATATCCTCGAGGTTGTGGAAGACTCCAGAAAATCCAAAAAGATTCTAAACGCTCTTAATTCTTCCTTCATAGCTTTGATCCTAAAACAGGAAAATTCCATGACTCCGGATGGTTTTCGACCCATAGCCTTATGCAATGTGGTGTATAAAATTATTTCTAAAGTGATAGCCAATAGACTCAAGCCCCTTCTACCATCTCTAATCTCAGAGGAGCAAACAGGCTATGTGGAAGGAAGACAAATTCTCAACAATATCATCCAAGCTCATGAGGTGGTACACTCTCTCAAAAGCAACAAACAAGCTAGTATGATCATTCAACTGGACCTAGCTAAAGCCTATGATAAGCTAAGTTGGTCTTACATAAGAGAAATTCTAAGAGCCTATGCCTTTGACCAAAATTGGATAAGATGGGTTATGGCACTAGTCACCATGACTATTTTTTACATACTACTTATGGAGCTCCAACAAGAACCTTCACACCCTCCAGAGGACTCAAACAGGGAGATTCACTCTCACCGTTCCTCTTCGTTCTCATGATGGA
The DNA here is from genome assembly GCA_031772625.1 of Pinus tabuliformis. Lineage (NCBI taxonomy): Eukaryota > Viridiplantae > Streptophyta > Pinopsida > Pinales > Pinaceae > Pinus > Pinus tabuliformis. The sequence goes on along the minus strand of CM062815.1, from coordinate 164,702,574 downwards.
AGGGCTAGGTAGAGCGATCAAAATGGCAAATGTTGAAGGATGAATCCAGGGTATCAAACTTACCTTGGATGGAGCGACAAACACACATCAACAATTTGTGGATGATACAATGTTGCAGGGCATACCCACAGTCAGGGAATCCAGAGAAATCAAAAGCATCTTAAATGACTTTGCTATGGCAGCAGGCACAGAGGTAAGCCTCAACAAGTCCAAAGTCTTTTTCTTTAACACTAATATTGCTATTCAGAGAAACATTACCAGAATTCTTGGGTTTCAAAGGGAACAACTACCTTCCAAATATCTTGGCATACCTCTTAATGAAAAACCTCTAAGAAAGAAAGTGTGGGAGCCAATATTAAATAAACTTCAAGACAAGGTCAAAAAATGGACATGCAGGTCACTAAATTTGGTAGGGCACCTTGTGCTCTCATAGGTGGTCTTGTAGGCCATTCCCATTTTCATGTTTCCAGCTCTTCATGCTCCTCAAGGCATTAAGCAGCAAATAAGGAGCATACAAAGGGACTTTCTATGGGGTAGAGGGGAAGAGAAAAAGAAGTGGGCTTTAGTAGCCTGGGACAAGCTTTGCAAGCCCAAAAGCCATGGTGGGTTGGGACTTCATGATATTGAAACCCTTAGCAGAGTTTTGGGAGCCAAACTTTGGTGGAGATGGATCAAGGAGTCGACTGCTCCCTGGTCTAAGCTTTGGAAATAAAAATATGCCAAGTATTGGCAGGAGAAATACCACATTATCTAATGTCAGGGAAAATCAGGGGCTCCCGTATCTGGAACCTTTCCTGGGCAAATAAAAGTTTTTTTCAGCAACATTGTTTCTGGGAAATCTGAGCAGGGAACCTAGCTCGATTTTGGGAGGACAACTGGCAACAGGAAACCAACCTTTATAAGGATGAATTAGCAGTGCTCAAAAGTGACACAGATAACAAATGACTAATTTTGGTAAAATACTTCTGGGACCAGGAAAGGAATAATGGAAAATGGAGGAATTGGAAGGAGCTAGGATACAATGATGAGAGTCCTCTGAAGGCCCAGGCAGATGCTCTCACCCAGGATATAGAGCATAGAAGGATTCTAGTTTCCTCCTCACCTGACCAATTAAGATGGGGAAAGAACATAGAAGGTAACTTTAACCTCAAAGAGGCTAAATAGGAAGTCATAGGATTTAACTATCTGAATCTTGATCAAGTTTGGAAGAAACTATGGCACAACCCCCACTGGATGAAATACAGTTATTTATCTGGCTAGTGCATCAAAGGAAGATCTTAACTTGGGAGAATCTCTTAAAGAAAGGCTTTATTGGTCCTTCTAAATGTTACCTTTGTGGCTCACATGAGGAGACAATGGAACACCTTCTCAACCTCTGTCCTTTCACTTCTAGTGTGTGGGACTAGGTGGCCTCGATCTTTAGACAAATTGATAGGGACAGACTCAACATATCCAACACTTTGAAGAACTGGAGGAAGAACTTCTTAGGGAATGAGATTATTAATAAAGCCCAGATTCTGGTTCCAGGCTTTGTTATCTAGAATGTTTGGAAAGAGCACAACAGTTAGATCTTCAAAAACAAAACAAGCAAGCCCCAACACATAATTGACCAGATTCTAAGGCAGCTCAAAGATATAGTGAGAAGCTTGTTGAGGACACTTCCTAAGGATCCTCCTCTGCCCCAAGAGGCAAGTATTATACTTCATTTGGGTCTCCAGTCCATAAGACCACAGGGAATAATAAAGAGAGTGAGCTAAACAAATACAGATGTTAACATTTGGATGCCTCCTCCTTATGGTTTCTTAAAGGTTAATATAGATGGAGCTTCTAAGGGAAACCCAGGATTAGCTAGCTTTGGGGGTGCCATAAGAGATGAGGAGGGGCAAATAAAGAAGATATTCCATGGCCACTTGGGGAAGGCTACTAATAACATGGCGGAGCTCATGGCATTAGAGCAATGCTTGGAAATCCAGGTGGATTTAAATTCACATAATGTTATCATTAAAGCAGATTTGGAATTGATCATTAGAGCGGCCAAGAAAATATGCAATGGAACTTCTCTAGACAAAGTGTTGAAGCATTGGAAGCTTTTGCAAGTCTTTCACCATATCTACTCCCACCTACAAACCCTAAAAATTGTTAGATTTGTCCATGTGAAAAGGAAAGCTAACATGTTAGCGGATTGTTTGGCGAATGAAGGAGTCACCAATAGGGATAGGGATTCTCGACATGCTTGGGATTTGTTACCTTCAAGCAAGCTGTGGGAGGATTGTCTCTGTCAAGAAAACATAGATATGGAGCAATGGATTAATAGGATGGATTGAAGGGGTTTAGGAGACAAGCACGAGGATGGAGAACCTTAAACCATCTGCCCTTTTTGGTTTTGAATGTAATCCAAACCTCTATTTTCTTTCAGTCGGGTGGCAAAAGGACTAACTCGGGATGTACCACAGGTTTGGTTGTACATTTTTATATTGCTTAGATGGTGTTTGATAGAGAATAAGGGAGGAAGGCTTAAGAACCGCCTGCCGGACTGGATTAACGGTTTCCGCTTGGCAAAAAGAGTGCGCATGCTTTTCCGCGAGATGAGCGATTCAAAAACCACAAGTGGTATATCGAGCGGGGTCCAAGTGGTTTCTGGTTTTTTGAGGTTGACCCCGATTCCACTCTTCGTGCAACACGTTGCGGAGAGGAGGTGAGAGAAAATTGCCCTCATCAGGTGGTTAACCCTCGCACTACTTGTCCACCCGATCTCTATGAAGACTGTCGGATCCAAGTTGGGTGATCAAAGGTGGATATTTTTTCGTGTTAGTTGGTTTGGTGTTTCGGACCTGAAAGAGTTTAGTGTGCTAGGCCTTAAGTTTTCGTCGAGTCCATAAGAAAGTTTTAAGTGTGGTTTGTTGTTGGCATTCTTGTGAACCCTTAGAGTGTCATATGTGGCTTTTTGTGGGCCTTGGTTCTATGGACTCATCTTCCAAGGAGTTCAAGGTTCATTTGGTGCACATCAATACCACCAGATGGTCAATTGCTTGCTTTTTTCCCAAAGTGTTTGGCTAGATCTCACCGGTTTTCTTGTTCAGGCTTCTCATGGTTTTGGGTGCGTGTTCAGATTTTTCCTGCCCTGCCGTCTGTTGAACTCTCACAGAGTGGGTGCGGCTACATGTAAATTATGTATTATTGGCTAGATTAATAGAAGGTCCTACTCTTACTTGATAAAAAAAAATACTAGCACCAAGGTATTCAAATAATACCGCATCGGTTTACAACATTCCAAAATAATATGTTATCATATCGATGCTCTTGTACAAAATCACAATGATGCATTTAAAAAAAACAACACAGTACGTACATGTTTCCTGAATTTAGAAAATAAAAATGAATTCAACCATCTCGGCACTCTTATAACAATTACAACACCAATGCTTCTAAATACAAACCACATCATTGCATTAAAAAAATTAATCGCACCATTTCAGGATTTAAAAAAAAAAAGAATTGTATCATGTTGGTGCATTGAAAAAATTCGGCGCTCAAGCAATGTCAGTGCACTTTTCTTATAAATGCACTGGTGCTTTTGACTATTGAATGCACCGATGTTTAGATAAATTGAAAAAAAATGTGATTTTTTTTCTTGTTTCTAAAATTAAAAATGAGCGACAATTAATTTTCCGAAATCTAATTTCATAAAGTATTTTAAACAGTAAAAAGTTATTCACTATTTCGTTACTTCTCCCAAAATTTCAAGGGAGAGATTTGCAAAATGAGAAGCACTGTACAACATCAAAATACTTTGGAGTAGTAGAACTATTCAGAAGATCAGAAGCTGAAAGGTATGGTGATTCACTCAAAACCATGCATAGTAATTTTTTAAAATTTTATTGTTTATTTTATTAATAAAAAAATTACATTTTCTATTAGGGTTTGATTAAAAGAGAGATCATTTGTAAGAGACATACTGGGAGCATTGTAGAGCAGCAAAATATTTTGGAACCGCAAAAAGATCAAAATTTGAAAGGTATGGTGATTCACACAAAACCCCAAATAACAAAATTTTTAAATTTTACTGTAATTTTTTTTTACAATTTCTATTATATTTATTCACAATTCATGAAAAAAATAAAAACCTTGTATAATAAAAAATTTACTATTGATTTTACTAGTATAACTTTTTATGATCTCTATTCCTATTTAAATTTAATTAAAATTTAGAAAAAAATAAAAAATTCAATACTTACCTTAAACCCTTGCTTCTTCTTGCAAAAATTCACCTTAGGGTTTAACTTCCTCTACCACTTCACAATTGAGGTTTTTCATTTTAGGAATTTAAGATTTAATTGGTTTGTGTAGTTACTATATGTAGGATGATTGACATGTAAAGTATGGGAATCACTTATTGAATTAAATCCAAAGCTTGTCGGCCCTGTATGTTTAAAAAAAAATGAATATATGTTTCACGGTGCACCTTGTGTAATATAACACACCGCACCGGTGCACCTTGTGTAATACAACGCATTGATATGTTATAACACTATTGTTACTATTTGGTCTGTTCATCATTGCTCCCAATGTAATATAATGCACTAGTGCGCCTATGCCAAATAACACCGTTAAATCATTGTGGTACGTTTATTGTTACAAATCACATCGTCATAATTCAAAATTATTTTAAAATTTTGATTTTCCCTTATGGCGCCAAACAATTAAATGCCTGGTACGTTTATTGGGATAAATGCAGAAGTGCGTTTATTCAGAAAAACACACTGGTTACCAAAACTCTCTTTGGATGAAAATTATTTGGTTTATTTAAAAAATATATTTAACAGATTTTGTATTGAATGGTATAGGTTATATATTGATAAAAAATGTCTGATAAGGTGTCAAGTAACAAAAATATTGATTGACATAATGATAATACATTGAAAAAAGCAGAGAAGACAAGTTTTTAGTAAATTCGTTACAAAATTAATATGTTTGAACTATATGTAAGTTTAACTAATATGTATTGGTTAGTGTGTGTCATGTAGAGCCACAAAATGAACAAGGTTGATAAAATTATTTCTGATATAAGTGCAGAAGAGCATAAAATCCTGATAGAAAAATTGCAGAAGGATGAATTAGGTGAATGAAAAAATACTATTCAATATGGGTTTTTTTTTCATTGATAATATACTTAAGAATATTAAATAATATGGTTCAAACAATATATTAATTCATATATGTTTAATGTTCTTCAGGGAGAAACAACAAAATAAAATATCAATGTCATTCTAAGAAAAGAAAATTTATAGAAAATGCAAATGACGATAAATTGGTCCTTAGCTCATTTGGAGTGGGGTTGGAAGTTAATGAAAGGGATATTTTTTTACAAAACTATGAGGGATCTAGTGGATCAAACATATAACTACAACTCTCTCATATTTTATTACCAAGTTCTCAATTGAAGTTTCAAGTAATAAAAGAAACAACAAAACCAACCAATGGTATGAAAAAGATTGTAAAAGTGCGAGGAGAGAAATTAAGGAAGCTGTTGATGAATCTCTTAAAATTGGAAAGATAAAAATATACAAAGCCCTAAATAAAAGGAAAAAAAGGCAGTATATTCATAAAAGACTTGGAATCTCTTACACCTCTCTAAGGTAGCTCCTAAGAAATTTTGGAGGCAGATTCTAACTAGGAAAACTAAAGATAATAATAAAATTGCTTTACACAACTGGAATTCCTATATTAAAAAGCTTTACGAATCTCCAAATGTCATGGATAACTTTGAAACCCTGCTCACAACGAAAGAAGTTTTCTCATTAGAAGACATTGATTTTGGGGTTAAATGCCTGGCAAATGGGAAAGCTAAGGACATTGAAGGTTACCAGGTGGAAATCTTAAAAATTGGATGTCCTGTCCTCATCCCCCACATCCACAAGCTTTTCAATCAAGCAGTCAAGCAAGGGTTCCCTAAGCCTTGGAATCAGAGCCTTATTATCCCTATTTTTAAAAGTGGGGATACAAATAACCCCTCTAATTATCGGACAATTATGATCAACCCTCTCTTAGCCAAGTTATACCAGTATTATTTTGGAAAAGAAGTTGAGCATATGGATTGAAAGTGAAGGTTAGCGGGCTAAAGGCCAAGCGGGTTTTAGGAGGAAACACTAAAAAACAGACCACCTTGTTACGCTTACGATCATTATGGAGAATGCCACAATGATAAATCCAATCTCTTTTGTTGCTTTGTGGAATATAGAAAGGCTTTCAATACAGTTCCTAGAAACAACCTATGGGAATAGATTAGAAGAGCTAAAGGTTCCTTTTGAGTTGAGAGCTACCACTATAAGGTTATACGAGTATGTAATTTCCAAGTGAAAGAGCAATGAGGGGTAGTCGAAAGATATTAAGTGTAATATCGGAGTTAAACAAGGTTGCCCCTTCTCCCCTACCCTATTTAGCATTTACATCGACAAGCTAGAAGGTTGTTTAGAGGAAGCAGGCTGTGATGGCATGGTCTTAGCTGGGATAGTCATCATCCTTCTTCTCTATGCTGACGATATTGTTCTTCTCAGAAGGTGCCCATCTGATCTTGATAAGCAACTTATACTTCTTAAGGATTTCTGCTCTACCATGGGTATGAATGTTAACACTGACAAAACAAAAGTTATGATTATAAAATCCAAGAAGGACACTTACACTAATTTTATGTATGACAATAGTAACTTGGAGGAAGTGTCTTCTTACAAGTACCTAGGAATTGATATTCATCACAAGCGCAACTGGAACTATAGAATTGAGAAAAGGCTTAATAGAGGGTAGAAAGCTTATTTTGGTCTTGAAAATAATTGTAAAATGACAAACCTCGTAATGTGGGATAGAAAGAAGTTCCTCTTTGAAACTTTAGTCACTCCTGCTATCTTATATGGATGTGAGGTTTGGGGTTACAACATCTCTAGAGAATCCTGGAGAAATATTGAGAAAATCCAGAAGCATTTTATAACGTATAACCTCAAAATTAAAAGAAATACACCCTATCCTATTCTCCTTATATAAGTGGGTCTTTCCCCTATCAAGAGCCTAGCTATGACTAGGTTTCTGTTGTATAAGCACAAACTCAATAACATAGGAGACCACAGACTTCCTAAGCTAGCTTTAAATTCCAGCCAAAACCACCTAAGGCTCAAACAAGGTTGGTATAAAGACACCAGGGCCTGGTTAAACCATTGGAAGATTTACAAGAATGTTGCATTGAAAAACATTAATACCATTAAAAATATTGTTACTTCTAAGTTCAAAGAAAAAACGTGGTGTGAGGAATATTTAGCAACTAAAAGAAAATTATGATATTATAAGGAGGTCATCAACCCCACCCTAGAAGATCAAAAGTATCTCTCGGCTTTAACTAGCGAAATGAAGAAAATTAATATAGCCAATATTAGACGAACTCTGATGAGCTCCATAGTGAAACGGGTCGTTGGGTAGTTCCTAAAACAGCATGGCTGGAAAGGAACTTCCATCTCTGTGAGAATATGAACATCGAGGATGAAAATCACTTCCTCTTAGAGTGCCTCACGTACAACCACATCAGATCCCAATTTCATAATCTTTGTTGCAATACTGACCTTCCTAGCCTTCTTTGATATCAAAATTATAGTGAGCTTGGGAGGCTTCTCTCCAAGCTTTTTGAGCATAGGAATAAAATCTTAAATCAAAATACATAATTCGTTTTCTTTAGGTCCGATAGACCAAAGTTTGGTCTCAGTGGATGTTAACCATCATCATCATCATCATCATCACCATAAACATACTTTTTACTTACAATACAAAAATAAATCCAATTATTCTAAGAACTAAATTATATCTAAACTACAGTAAGTGTTTCTAGAGCAAAGGTCAATGAGACATGTCAGACTTAGAAAATACATAAAACAACAAAAACAAATCGTTCAAAAGGTAATATTCCTAATTAAAATGATATCTATATCTATATCTATATCTATATCTATATCTATATCTATATATATATATATATATATATATATATATATATATATATATATATATATATATTACTACAAACCCTTCATTTATTAATATCAATTTTTGTTATATTTAGTTTTCATATATCAACATAAAAATAGTTTATTACTTTTTTTAGAAATATTATGAAAATTTGAAATGATCAATGAAATGATATGCAAAACGCACTAGTAGGAATGTCCAAAATAATGTACAAGGAGATGGTCAAATAAATTGATATAATTGCATCAAAGGAGAAGCCGTCTGAACAACAACGTGCTTCAAATGTATGTGATCATGATTGACCTTTTACATATAAACAAATAATTTATCATTAAATATCAATTTTCAAGTATTTTCTTGCAGAAAAGAAAACTAAATGGAATTCATTCAACACATAAAAAATGAAACAAGGAAGAAAAGGGTTGATATCAATGTTTGTGAGTAATTGCTAATATTTCCTTACAACAACTAAAGGTTTCATTTTTGTATATTTTAAGTTGTTTTACAACAACCATCCTTTAATGCCTTAAAATAGGTGCTAACATACAAAGAAGAGCCATTGGAAGAACTGATTGACATTGGGTTAAATATAGGTTGTGAGTATATGTTGGCATATCAAAAATTAATTGTGGAATTTGTAAGTGTCTATGTTGTTTTACTTCTTTGAGTTTATAATTAATAGAAAAAAAATCCTTTGTATTCAATATATGATTTATAATAGGGTTTAAATAGTGCAGGAAACAGAGTATGAAAATACGACAATAGAAGACTTGTTACAACAAGGCATGAGACCTTGTTTTGAATCCATGTGCACAATTTATGAGTCGTTTCTTGTTATTATACGTTGATATTCAATTTACATTGATGTATATTATTATTTCAATTTTCATTATTCTCACCAATGTAGATACACTCATTTCACTTTATTTTTATGTTTGCAGATGGAACAAGATAAAGAAGATGAAAAAATCGATGCAATCAACAAAACATTCCTTCAAATAACCCAATTCATGGAAGTAGCTCGAGCACTAACAAAAATTCCAACGAAGAATGATGATCTATTTGGATATCAATGCAACCTGCTTTATTTTTTGAAATAATTGTCTATGAAAATCAAACAATTGGTTTGATTTAATGGACATAGTGTCCTAATCGAAAGAAAATGAGTTATCAATAACAATCCCATTTTCTATGAAAAACAGCCTCTTTTTGATATATAATAAAATATTTTTTAATTTATTCTATTGTGTTATCCAATGTCACTGTAAAATGTTACACCATTGATTAAATATATGGATGATTAAATATTATAATGAAGAGTTGTGAAATTTGATAATATGACAAATTAATCCAAACATTATATACAAATCCACTAATCAAATTTTAATTTACGTGAATAATTTTGTAAGATATATGTCGATTTTTCGATGAATAACAGATTTAAAAAATTACAATAATTGCATTGTCATAGGCCGATGTTTCAAAAAAAAGAGAAAATATCATACAAAAACCATGCGTCCATAACATCATAACGCATCGGTGTATTCTGTTATCTAAAATCACCATGAAGACATATTTTTACATGACCAGTGTCTGAACACTAGAGTGTTTAGTTCTTCAAGTACTAATATTGTTTGCAATTAATGCCTTGATGCATTGCAATTCTTAAAACACCAATGCTTTAATAGAACTAATAACCAGTGAGCTAGCCTCATTTAACTGCTCTCATCATATCTGCCTATAACGAATTGCCTGAGCCTCCGCAACCCCGTACTCGAAGACCCCGTGACCCACCACATATTGATAAACGCACCCCATGGGCATTTTTTGATGGCGCTGCTCAGCAGCAAGGATGCAGGGGAGGTTTCATATTATACATTAACGATCATCATTACTATAAAGTCCGGATGGGTTTGGGGATAGGCTCAAACAATTTTGCAGAGATCATCACTCTTCGTCATCTCATGCATTTTGCATTGGGGCATAACTGCATGCACATTCATATATTTGGAGACTCGAAGATCATCATAGATTGGTTCAACAACATTATTGTTTGTCACACACACACACTTAGTAACATATTGGATGAAATAAATATATTGAAGGCACAATTTATTGACATTACTTGTAACCATATCTACAAGGAACACAACAGCAGTGCTGACCAACTATCCAAGGAGGCCACGACACTACCCAGAGGAGAGTGGATGATACAGGAGCAGTAAGGAACAAATGCATATCAATACTATCATCGTCCTTATATAGATCCACATTATCATAGGGTAGCCAGCCCATGAGATACAAAACAGGATAATGATATTTTTTGAACAACTTTTTGTATATAGTTGACAACACCACTTTTCAGAAGCCCTGCGTGGCAATATGTATATATAAATAGAACAACAAACGAACATCCTGCGTGATGATTTTGGTTATATAACAGATATATTAGACCATATACTGAGCCCTCAAAAGGCAGACAGACTCTATAGCATATGCATAGTGCATCTACAATATGTAATTTTTCAAATTAATGAAAGATTACGATTTTTCCAGTGGAAAAAAAATAGAACTAACACCTCAGGCTTACAAAATAATATTTCTAGCCTCGATGCATTATGAAAATTAACAAAAATGATATTTTTATATAGTCAATTTACTGGTGCATTTATACAAAAAATACGCATCAGCGCTGCAAGTTTAAACAAAAGCACCAGGACTACAATTATTTCTTGTGGCCCTGGTTTCGTTCCTTACAAGAACACCCCAGTTTTTTTTTTATATATTAGCACTGGTGCAGTATACATTACACACATATGTACTTTCCATTCAATGCCTTGGTGCTTTTAGTTATGTATGCAACCTGATGCATTTATATATGTAGCACAACGGTGCTACTTGTTACATTAAGTGTACTACAAAAAAAACATCTGCTAAAAACTTTGGCCGCCCAGATATTTTTTTAGTTGTGATAAAGATCCATTATAATCTCCTCTAAAACATCCGCTATCACAAACAAATGTTATAGCAACTATTATTTTGATAATTTTTGCCAGTTTTATAAAACTAAAAACCTCCATTATAACCTCCGCTAGATGGTATTTTCCTTGTAGTGTGAGGAGCCATGCCTGCCACCTTACCTTGGATTCTCAACCTTTAAATCCCACACATGTGGCATGATATCGAGTTTGTTGGGAGTTTTATATACTTGGAGACAACCTCTTCTTCACCTTATGGAGTTAGTTAGAGGTGCACCCTAGTCCTTAGGTCTATTTTTGATTATTTCTTCACTTATTTGATGGACGTTGACACTTTTTAAGGAGAGTGTTGCTTGTGGCCCCTCTAAACCACACGTGTGACCATTAATTAAATTTTGACCACTTTTATGGAGATAAATATTATACTTGAGGATTTTGAGGGTATTTTTATGCCCACACATTATATTTACTCACGTTTTTGACTTGAGCTCATGGTTTGAGCTAACACAATGTATTAACACCTTGTATCAAGGAAGTTCCTTATGCATATAAGTAGGGAGCTTTCATAATATTCATTTGTTGGAGAATACTGAGAGGTTTTCCTACAAATTTATTATGTCTATATTTTTCCTATGTGTTTTTCTAGAATATTTTTCAAGGGCTTGTTAGAAATTTTTTACATGTCCTCAAGGAAGGGGCTACCATAAGGTTAAATAAGGGCACCTTGTTCCACTCAAGATAATAATCAAGGTATTATTTTGTTGTATTATCACCTATTATCATTATTTTTGGTTTCCTTTGAATTGATATAGGAAATCCTAGGGCTCTTCCCTTTTTTTTTGGCCAAGCCTTATGTTCACCTTAACAGTTCTTAGATAAGATTCGTAGAGGAAACTACCCTATCTATGCCCAAGGAAAATTTTAGGGGCTAATATTCGTAGGTGGGCTAATTTTCCATGCTTTTTCCAAAAAAAAGATTCCACCAATTTCCATTTTTTCCTAAAAATGATTCGCCAAAATTTTACAATACAAAATTATTTTACTTTAACAATCGCCAAAATTTTATATATACTACTATAAAATCATTGGAAATATAAATATTTCTACAAAAATATCAACAAACATTTTATAGTTTGCATATTAGGGACTAGTAAGATTCGCCAAGGTTTCTAAACTTTAAAATAAACTTCCATCCTTAAAATTTCCCCTGTCTATGCTTAAAGAAGCCTAAATATCCCTAGCCAATACAAGAGAGATAGTCCTCCTTGGTTCCCTCAACATTAACTCATCTATAACCAAGATTTCACTTAAAATTGGTGTACAAACCCCATATTTCCTTTTAGGGACCAATCTGGTAATCTCTTCAACTAAAAAAACTAGGAAACCTTTACTTTCACTATTTCATTTTCTTGTTTATTTTTTAAATCTTAGATTTAAAGTTCTTGATATATTAATCTAGATTTCTATATCTATGTTGGTTTTCATTTTCAAATATTACATGACTTGGATCTCTCTCATGCTAACTAATTGTTTCTTGGTATACCTTTAAAGTTGGCATAAGCTTGGGTTATATATCTCATTTTAACTTTTTTATTTTAGATTTAACCCTCATAAACAAAATAAATCTAAACATGCTCAACTTATTAATTTATCTTGAGTTATTTTGTTTCATGCTTTGAAAAATATGGATAAATAGAAGTCTTTCTTTTCTTTACTTCATTTTGCAAGGGTTAAATTGCCAACATTGAGATCATTTCATGGTTAGTGCACCTAGAGAGATCAAATTGATGACACAAGTGGTGCAATGACCTAATCAATGAGTAAAATGATTTGAATTGTTGGCACTTAAACTTTACTAAAGATTTTTCTTGATATATTGACTTGTCTATCGTGGATGTGGCATGCTCTATATTTGCATAATACATCTCTTAGAAACCCACATGAGCACATGAATGCATTAGACAATATTGTTATTTTATCACTTCAGTACTTGTGATAGGGTTTCAAATATGGAATATGGTTAAATTTTGGTCTTGATACAAATTATTTTGCAACATTTGAGCATATCCAACTTCTCGAGCACACCATGATGCTAATTAATATAGTAATATTTGGAGCAATTTTGTTCCTAAGGTCAAAATATCATGGTTTTTAAATATGATTGAGGGTTTACAAGATCATTTAATGTAGACCATATGATATTTTATCATTTCAATGATACACAACCTTCAAACATAATTTAAACCTACTCATACTTTCACTATTGGTACATTTTTACACAATTCTGATAATACTCAATTATTTAGATAACTACTATTGGTACTTAGGATTTATTTACCATTTGAAATGCTCAAACTTGTGATATTTCATTGGGAACAATCCATCCTAATATACAATGGAAAACATGCCTTAAATGTTGATATGTTTTATGGATTTATGTTTAGTTTTGATGTATGTGATTGATCGTTATTCACATTATAAGATTGCTCACCATGTACTAGATCATCGTTTCATGGTCACAATTTCCCAAAATAACACAATTATGTTAATACGATATGGATGGTGGTAATTAGTGATCATGCTATAAGAAATGAAATTCACATATAATCAACTATGTTGTCCTCAATGTTAATTCTAATAGTAGTAAACTTAACACTTTCACAACTATTCATTGCACTTAGTAACTCCTTGTTGCCCTAAAACAAAATTATAACTATTGGCATATGATATTGATTTCTAAATTGTCAAAGATATTCCACTAGAGTAGTTCATCACAACATATCTTATAATATTCTAAAATCTTATATAAAGTGGGTTTATTTCCTTAGATATCATATTATTTATCTCTAGCTTATGGCTTTAATTTAAAAAATAAATTAACTATGAAAATGAAAGAACACACACAAAATACACACCTCCACACAATGAATATAATATTTATCTTGATAAAAACTAATAGGAGAGAAAACATGGTTAGAAGGTGATGTATATGCTTGCTCTATTTTTCTTCAATTATAAAAATGTGCATACAAAAGAATGAGCACTCATCATGGAGTTAGCTCTTGACATTGTGGTTTGATTGCTTGCTACATAATCCTCCTCCTATTATATTATGCTTCTAGAATACACTCCTAGATGTTTTATTCTCAGCTATGCAAAAAATATGATGCTAAATAATGAACCCCCCTCCCCTCCTAATGGCTCCATAGTATTTTCCTTAATATTCAACTAGGCCCTTTAATAGTAAGCTATACCCTTTTTATAATTATACCATTTAACTCCTATATATACCATGGAGACAGGGTTTTAGAGTTAATCTCATCTTGTGCATTTATTATATTGTAAAGGAGGTTGTCCCCTTGAAGAGGTTTCTCATTCATTCTTTCATATTATTCTCAAGGTGTGGAATTACTTATATTTATATTTATAGAATTTGTGTTTTTGTTGCATAACAATATCTTAACAATGTTTAATAGTTTTCCACTTGGGAAATCACCATGACCAGCTTTTTTATGATGTTGTAATATCCTCTAGCTTGATATTTTTATGTAAATAATTGTGCATATGTGTGTGTGTCTATTTCTAATGTTTAAAGCCTGAAAGATAGCTGAAGAATTTAATTATTAGTAATTTATTACTAATAATAACTAGTTATAAAATTGTAATAATGATATTTTGTTTTAGGATGAAGAAATACGGAAAAATTTATTCGTGAATACAGAGGGCCAAAAAGTTGAGGCTCCAAGACTATTGCTAAATATTTACTATCCATCAATAATTCCTAGGCATCTAATTTTGATGATTAGATTTATTGAAGAAATTATGAAATTGGCCAATTAAATGTTTCCCCAAAAGATAGGAAGTTGTCTTTGGGTGTGGGAAACATAAGCTCATTAATGAGATAGTAACTACCTGCCACTTATGAGTGAGATAGAGGCAGTTAATAACCACCAAAAGAGTGGTAGATGGATAATGGATACAAAATATTTTGTCTTCTTGTTTTTGTTTCATTTTGAGAGGGGAAGCGTAAAAGACAAGAGGAGAATTGCATACTTGTTATGCTTTGGGGGATATTGGCTGGATGTGATATCATGGTTGGGAGGAGCCAAGTACTCAATTATTAATTTTCCAAACTAAATTTTCAAATTGGTGTTCTTACCTACCATGTTCTTTCTTTGAAAAACGAAATAACTATGTTTTTCTTTAGAAAATACTATACAAAGAAAGACAAAAGAAGCAATTGAGTTTTCATTTAAAAATCATATTCTGAGAAAGAAAAATTATTTTCTACGTTTCTAATTACAAATTTCTATACAATGAAAAAAAATAAAAGTTTTATGTTTTTATGATAACTTTATATAATAACCATTGAACTGTTAATATTTTACTTAAGTAGTCTGCACAATACGTTGAACAAAATAAAAACCAAAATATAACATAGAATAAAATTACTTTTATTTAGGTAAAATTTTGAAAAGAGAAATGGATGCAGTTATATGTAAGTAGACATTATTTATGTTACCGTAGAAAATTTCCATTTCCATGTGCGATGGCATAAAAAGAATGATTTGGAAACAAGCACAAGCATGTTTATAAATATATTTGTAAGAAAAAATAGATATGTAAATATATATAGTAGACCAAATAATGGTCATATACAAAGTAATTAAGGCGAGGAATTAGAAATAAAAATTTGCAAACATATACATATAATTCTGTGCGAGGAGGTTTTAATAAACATAAGGCTTTTCCCTTTAGTAAACATAAAAGAACAATAAAACCCTTCTTAATTTGTTTTTTGAAAGAAGAAGGAAAATCGTATAAATTTTCTAATATGAGTAGAACTGGAATTGAGAAGCATTTATGAAAGTAAATTCACTACAATTTCTAGCGCAGATATCCTCCAATGAATTAGAGATAATTAAAATAAAGTGTATTTACTTTTATAAGAGAAATTTTGCTCATAGGGAAGAAAATGTTTAGACAGATTATTTCACTTTTAAAAATAAAAGAACAAAATATAAACATTCAATAGAGAGAAATAACCGTTAAATTAATAGAAAAACAATCATGTTAAAGGGTAAGGCATGATTATGTACATTTTATTAAATATAAAGGAAATAAATTTCATTTATATAAATACCCTCAATTATTATAGACATGAATTGCTAAAAAGTGGATAAGGTCGTAACAATGACCTTATAAAGAAAATGTTTATTTTAAATATATAAAAAATACATATAGGTGTGAGGGCTTGAATATATTACACTCTTTTAAGAATTGGAAGTAAAAAGAGAGAATTCATGGAGAATTCTCTCTATATATAAAAAAAGAGATATTTCAACAAAGTCATAGACTTAGAAACTAATTACAAGAGCATCTGACCTGGTAGAAAAAATGGTTATTTTGATGAGTCAAAACTGAAACAAGCCTAGACTTGGAAACATCAAAGGAAAATATGTTATATATAAATACAATATTATTGCTTGGAAAATACAATATTAATTATTAAAAACCCAAAATAAGACAAAAGTTGTAAAAAAAGTATTAGTAATAAGAAAGTATATGAGAAAATGGGTTCTTAGACATAGCCTTGAAAAGGTTATGAGTCCCATAGTAGTCTTTACTTGCAAAAGAGATAGATCAATTAAATGTTCATATAAGGATAAGAAAAATTAATTATTTACGTGACAAATATAATCATACATATTATATAAAAGTACTCTAAGAAATTTGACACAAGAGGAATAGTAAAATTATGTAGCTTTAGAGCTACATTTGAGAACCAATAAAGAAGAGAAAATATGTATATATAGATGTATTAAATTATGAGCAATGAAGGAACACCTTAATTTGGGTTAGAGTGGAGAATAAAATTCAAACTAATATTTAACAATTACACCAAAAATGAAAAACAAAATAGATATACTTCTCAATAACTGAGTTTCCATTTATCAATATGTTCTTGAGGGTATAAACCCTGACCAAAAGTATCTAATACATAGTTGAGAGTTGCTACATACATAAACCTTTGAATAGGTAGACCGACCATAAAAGAACAAAGGTAAAACATACTATTAGGGTTTTAAGAACATTAAATCCTAAAACGATTGAGAATTAATAAAAAAATATAACCCTTTTTGAATTAAAAATAAATTTAAAACCTTGAATGGGTTTACAGGAAAGGCTGGAAAACAAAGGTTTGTAAACATATATAGAGGGTTGAGAGTCCGTATAGAAACACAAATAGTGAAAATCAATGAATTCACTACCTAAAAGCCAGTCCATCAGAGCAGTGGTAGGGGTTTTAGTTCTCTAGTGACTCCAATGCTTCAGTGTTTCTACATTTCAAAAAAAGGAATCCCGCAACAAAATTTTGAAATCCTTAATAATTGAAAACCCCAAAAGAAAAACTCAAATGGAAATACATATGAGGACACTATATATGTGGTGAAAATTTGAAATAAGGGTTTACCCATGGTTTACCTAAAAGATTGTCAATGTTGGAAGGAAAGAGATATCCACACAATATTACAGCCATTAAACACAAATAAAACCCTTATAACCAGTGGACATAGGTTTTGAAACAATTTCTCACCAAGAAGATGTTGTAAAATATGAAGGAAAACCACCTAGGGAGAACATATCACACTATGCCAGTCCAAATAGTTCAAATGCTTGCAAATTCCATTCAAAATAAGATTAAAAACAAGAAAGGATGTTGAGTAATAATTATAGTGGTTACCTTTGATAGAAAAATGTGAAGAAAACCACGAATACAACGAGCAGTTGAAGGACCAAAATATTAGATAACATACTGGATGGCGGAAATGTCCATAAAACACACCCTAACCCAATAATCATAGATAGAAACAAATATGCATGGAAATCAACTCTTTGAGAGCCACAAGGTGAGGGAATGAGTTGACAAGTTGTTGGAATAGTCCTTGTATCTCAGAAAAAAACCCTAAGAGTATTTACACCATCAATTTGTAAAGATAAAATGACATTTGTCAATGTGGTAGGTCGAAATGACCTTCCATGGAAGTTCCATAGACCAAAACTTGTTCGCGAGAAAGGTTATGGAGGGTGTAATATATATATATAAATAACATCAAACCAAATAAAATGATATATATGCGAAAAAAACCACATAAATAATTATACCACATTTAAACAATGAGCACATGGATTGTATTATGTTAAAGGTTCAGTAATGCAACATTATCAAAAAATATATATGTAAAGAGTGTACATTGGTTATATGTCATAAAAATGGGCATACAATAAACTCTATTGTGAAGATTTAAATAATATTGACGTAATTATGATGATAGTATAATAACATAGTGAAAAATATATATAACCATGGTATAGGTATGAACATATAATGTTACTCATAACTATGTAAATGTAAATCAAACAATTTTGTTGAGAAAGGAATGTGATGCTTTCATTGGTAGAACCAACTAACTTTGTAAAAGAGAAATTTTATATCTTCAAGGGTTTAATAAACTATGACACTTGAGATTTAAGAAAACAATATGATGAAATGTGTGTTATATATATATATATATATATATATATATTATAATGGATAAAATGTTTACAAAAATAAATAAATAAATTTGGAGTTAAAAGAGGTACATTACAAATGTTTTTCCAATGGGTGCTTATCACATCTTTTTTTTTTTTTTTTATCGATAATACTACTCTAGGAAATTATATTATGTACATAGAGAAATTACATGCAGTGAAACAAGTTTTCCAGGCCAGCGATGGCACTATGACATTGCAGCCAACAGAGGCGTGCATTGAGCGCTGGATACCCCAAAACCTCAACAAAAATCCCTTGTTTTAACATAGACAGTGCCCACGCAGGGGCTGAGACACTGAAACACTACCCACGCAGGGGCTGAGATCCAAAAACACTACCCACGCAGGGGCGACCCTGTAAGTTACCAGACTTCCATAATAAACTTGATGATGAAATTTAAAACAGAGCAGGATCAAAATTGAAAACAGAGCAGGACCATACATAATCAGCGTCCAGAACGAGACCAAGCTAACATGCGACCATGACATAAGACCAAGTGACCAAGACAGAAGACCAAACATGATCAGACAACCAAGACCGGGTGCATCAAAAAAGGACCTGAAGGGCGGGCAGATGATAGAGTTATTCGTCTGGCTCCAAGTCGGCCAGGTCCATCTCCACGATCGGGTAGCCTTCAAAGGTGTCATCCTGGTCCTTGTTCGCGCCCGCTCTGGACGATGACGCCTCCTGGGTCTGAGTCTGGATAGGCGCCTTCCCTCTTGCATCTTCTGCTTGAGCCACGCCTTGGTCCAGCGGATTCGCGGGAGGCAATTCCTGATTGCTTGCCCCTCGAGGTCCGGCTCTGCCTCTCTGACAAAGAGGATGGAAACATGGGCATTGAAGTTGCCCAACTTGAATACCGCAGTGCCGATTGCTGGGATTTCAGGCTGCCTTGGCGGTCTCTCATTCGGGTCGGAGGTATCCACGAATTGAGATACTTGCAGGTGGGGGATTCCAGCCCGACGTAAACTACAACAGCAACAGCACTGGTGATACCCTTCTGCCACTGCTTGAGGGCGAGAAGGTGCCCCACGACCAGGCCCTCTTCGACATGGCTGTCTTTCTCTAGTTCTTGCCATATGAACAGAGAAGCTGCCCAGAATGTCCGTTCTACAAAACAAATGCCAAATCTCCAGAAGCGTCCAAGTGCAGAGAATGTTCTCACTCGTCTGCAGAACCAGAACTCGCCAAGAATGTTGCTGCAACATTCTTGCTCCATCCTTAACCTCCGCGGCCTTCCCTCGGAACCAGAGCACCATGAATGCGCTTCTCCCTCGCCGTCAGCCAGCATTAATGCGCATTAAGGTGTTTTGGAGCGGAGGCTTATGGTATTAAAGCCTTCGTCCTCTTCACGTGGCATCGTCGTCTTGGCATGTGGCACCATGCCATCTACCACCTCTTCACCCGCATCCGGGGGTGCTTATCACATCTTGCTGGGAAGGATGTTGAAAATTAAATAATAGAGCAATAAAATGAAAATATTGGGAACACATAAAAGCATAAAACAAGAGAGACAAAAACATACATGGTTCACCCAATCTGGGCTATGTCCATGGAGAAATAGACAATCCTTCCTTTTATATTATCCAACAATATGAAGGATACAACCTATAACACATCCACTATAACTTCCTATTTTCTCTCACACAATCTCTTCTCTTCCCCCCATTTTTGTTTACAAAATAATACACAACTGAAAAAAAATTCCCTCATATAAACCGAGGGTTTCCTAATAGAAAAAGAACCCTAAATTAACATACATTCTACCGTCAGATCTTCTGCATAATGAACAATCGAGATTGAGTACGAAATTACATATTTTACAAGGTAATTTTCTCAAAAATATTGCTTTCAGTGGCGCTTTCCTCAAACCCCACCATGGGGGCTTAGAAGCATGTTTCCATCCCCCCACACCCCCTATAGTAATTGAGGAGGGTAGTCCCCTCCACACTGCTCTCATTAGGGACTGGGGTCCAAATGCTGCTGAAACAATACCTCTAAATAAGGAAGATAATCAAGCTCCATAAGAATCAAAGGCCTTGATAATTGGTTGGGAAGTTGTTCATAATGGATTAAATGATACTCTCACTTAAAACAAGGGTGGAACGATATTTAAGTTGTTTCCCATGAAAGAGGAAAAGGGGGACAACATGAACAACAATAATCACAATTGGATGATAGTAATTTTTTGTTGAATGCAACAAAAAAGTTTTGAAAGAATGATAAGAGGGAGAAATTTTGCTTTAATTTTTTTCCAAACAATGCTAATTCTAAATTGAGGAATGATGAAATACTAGCATAGGTTGTAAATTTTTTAAAATAGTTTTGGGAGGTTGTATAAGGCGAAGATTATGAGGGAATTTCCACTTGTCAAGAACATTTCTCATAAAATATTTTTATTCTAGGTTTGAGATTACCAAATAAGACACCCCATAGGTTGGCTCCTTCTAAAATTGATGAGATCCATTGGTAAGTCCAATATTTGTTGCATCAAGGAGAGATACAAGAAATCTTGAACCCATGCATAGTACCTATCCCAATAGCACCAAATGATGGAAGGAAGTGAATGATGTGCACCAATTCAAAGGGAATTAAGAATATAACCATAAAATATCAATGTTCATTTCCAAAAATGTACGATCGATGGATTGGTTGAATGGAGCTAAGTAATTTAGTAATATTTATTTAAAGGGTGGATATCACCTAATTCAAATTCATGATGGTGCTGAGTGTAACACAGCCTACAAGGTAAAGGAAGAGATATATATTAATGGTTGATCATGTCATTTGGGTTTAAAAATGTACCCAACACTTTAATGAGGTTTGTAAATAATTAGATGAAACATTACTTGTGTAAGTTTTTAATGCCATATCTCAATGATATATTAATGTTTATTAAGACAAGAATAACACATGATGCATTACAAGAAAGTGTTGGATTAGCTGAAGTAGGAGAATTTATTGATAAATATAGGAAAGTATTCATTCATGAAGGAAGAACCTCTATCCTTTTGATACCTGAATTGGGTTAAATATGAATTAATAAATTAAGAGCCATTGTGAAATGGTGTACATCAAAGAACACCATTTAGGAAAGGACATTTCATTGTTAGAAAATATTCTAGTGGACATTCATTGAAAATTTTAGTGGTATTTGTGCATCACTAAAAATATGCATGAATGATAAAAAAAGGGGATCCAAAACAATCAAATATGGCGTAAGACTTAGATCTAAGTAAAAATAATTAGTAGGGACAATACTTATGGTTGATACCATGGGAACTGATGGAGAGGTGACAATGATCATTTAGCATGCTAGCCATATGCTCAACCACCTAATCCCCCACCAGAATATGAAACCCATTCTAGATGGAGGAAGACAAAATATAAAAGGAGTGTTATAGAAGGGAGTTAAAGGTTCAAGTACACACTTTTTTGACTTCCACTATAAAAATGCTCTAGACTATCTATTAAATATAGGAATAAGAACGAGGAAGGGGATCTCTCACAAAAATTAACAATGAGACTTTGATTTTTCCTATAAGAGAAGATTGATAACAACATAGAGAGTTGTGATACTCCACAGTTCACTATAAAAATGAATATCATAGACCATTCATTACCATTCAAAGTTGGTTATTATGTGTATTTGGCATTGCTATACAAACATTGCACACATGACTCTCCAATTTGAATCCCATTGTTTTAATTAATCAACCATTTAGAACAAATGATTCCTCTCGCTTCATGTATTAATTTAGAGAATTTTTGTTGTGAATGGCTAACTAAATTACATGTTTCAAAATTACATTGTCTCTATGAATGCATAAAACTTGATTTATTGATTGGGATAAGAAAACAATAAAAAATTGTATATTGATTCCTTGTTATGTTTGTTTCAGTCTATTTTCTCAAATATTATTTACCAAGTATTTCCTTGTTGAATGGTGTTGCATCTAAGCATCAGCCACAAGTAGTATAAGTAAGAACCAAATTTGAAATAGAGCATGTTTATCTTTACCTTTAAGACAAAATCATTGTAAAGAGAGTGTATAGTTCTTTGGGATTTTTTAAAATTGAATTCTAGAATTGAAATTTCTAGTGGAAGTACATTATTGTTGAAAGTGTTGGTTATAGTAGATGCCGAACATGGATAAGTAGTAGATAGTTTTTTCATACCTATTAATAGAGAACAGTTAAACACATATTTATTCCTAAGTTTCATGGTAGAAAACATAACATTTCTCTCCATAATTAGCATTTGTGCTGATGTGATGGACATTCCACAAGCCCGCCATCTAAAAATAATCTAGTATCACATCCCAAGTTTGAAAATACTTGGGGAAACCTATATGGTAAACACATATAGAAAAAGTTTAAATAGTGGAAAAGCATTGTTTCTAGACTTACAAAGGAGAATTTGGTCATTGATGGCATGGATTCCTCATGAATAATAAGACAATGAAGATTTGAAAGTTAGTTTTACTTAGCTAGAGCATAGTGTTGTTGCATTGAGAGATATTGAAACATGTTTGATGGAAATGAAAAGTAAGGAAACACATTCAATGGAGACTGAGAATGTAGAACACACGGATGGCCCAAAATATTCCAAAGGTGATAAGCTTGGAAACCTAGGTAATGAAAACACTTTTTCTTCATCTTCCAATATTCCTTTCAAAATTTAGGTGAACCTTAAAATACCAATGTTTGATGCTTAATTTAATGATGAGGTCTTGAAGCTAGTTGAAACAAATGGAAGTTTATTTTGGCCTTTACCAAATCCAAGAATCACATTAGATTTCCTTTTCCAATTTGAAAATGACTAGATATTAACTGTTGTAGTGGGAGAATTATGTGGACACGTTGAGTATAGGAAACAAGTGTTGGGAATGTGTTATATTTTTTGCATGAATATTGGGCCCTACAAATGACATATTCTAACATTATTTTCTTTCTACCTTTTCCACCATTTACAACTTTTTTTTAGTTCACTATTGTGCATAACATTGCATTTTGTCCAAGGTATGCTTTTCTTGTGTTTCTTATCATTTTATTGAATTAGCTAGCGTGTTATAGAGAAATATTCCTTTTGAACTCACTTAAGAAAATGATGTATGTTAGTTGTTTCTTCAATGCCACAAGTGTGTTTCTACTCCTATCTTATCAATGTGTCACTACTCTTGTTGTTGCTACTCCAATCACACCAAAGTGGTGCTATTCCCACTACTATTCCAAGTAAAGGAATGATACAACTAGGACCCCTTGCTCCTCATGAATCTTAAGATAATAATTGTCTCCCTTACAAATGGATCTCATTGACTGTAATAGTTATTTCCATTTAATAATTCATGATTGGGTGGAACAACAAATCTAGGTTATTTTTGTGCATGTAGTTGAAATCATTATTAAATGGTGGCTACTAATGAGGCTCAATTGCAACATATAATGTGGATAACATATAATAAGGAAATATGATGTATTATTTTGACACAATTGTCTATATCTAACTCCCTTTTTAATTAATACGCGTAATAACTTGAGAATCATGGATCCTCTAGGTTGTTCTTAGTATATTTTCTAAGGTTAGGCAAGTCAAAAGATTTATAAGTAGGTAGTCCTGCTCTATGAGGGAGGGAATTGATGATTGAATTATATTTTGAAATGTATTTTTGAATAATATATGTCAATTTCCTATTTTTATGAGTTGATGCATATTGGATCATAAGTCTTGTAGCTCCTGAAATCAATTCACAACACTCTATTCTAGGGGGGAGGGCCCATTCCCCAGAAGATGTGTTGGATTATTAGTTTAGGTAGTTTTATATTTTATTCAATTTACTAGTTAAAAATCAATTCGATTATAATTATAACACATTTTATTCAATATAGTCACATCGATTATTTTTTTGTAAAGTAATTCATCTCCAAAGGGAATAAGTATATGCGCTCTTGATTCTCTACCATATATTACACATTTTTGTGATTCTGTAATGGAAAATTACATAGTGACATGCTCATGATTATTTGTTAGATGAAATTATATAACTTTTATTATTATTTCCTGTATCTTGAGTAACTCATTTGTAAAGGGAACAAACCTCTGGGTTCTTGACTCTTTGTCATAGATTACACAACTATGTGATTAATTGTTGGGAGATAACATAATGAAAAGCTCCAAATTTTTCCCAAAACTTCAATAAAATATGTTCAAGACCATATAATTTTTTTTGAATAAGGTTTTCAAGAACCAATTTCAACTTAAATGATTTGGCTAGAAATCTATCTAATCTCTTTCCAAGGGTTGAGCTCGATAACTTATAGTTTTTCAACAATATTTGATCCTAAAAAGTGTTATATTACTTGAAAAAGAATATGTCCGGAGTATGGTCACCAAAAATGTTGATAACTTCTTCTAGACATAGAAATTAACCAATATTAAGACAAAATATTAAGATGAGCAAGAAAGACACTGTTCATTTTTATAAAAGTGCTACCCCTCTCTTGATATATGGAAGATTCTTCATATGCTATTATATGCTATTAGATCTCAATTTCACAACCTTTGTTATAATACTGACCTTTCTAGCCTTTTACAATGCCAAAATTATAGTGAACTCGGGAGGCTTCTCTCCAAGCTTTTTGAGCATCGGAATAAAATCATAAATCAAAATAAATAATTCGTCTTTTTAGGTCCGATAGATCATTATTTGGTCTCAGTGGACGTTAACAACCATCATCATCATCATCATCATAAAACCCAAACAAGTCTTCCAATAAAAATATAATTTAGTATGTTTACTTTTTATGTATATAATTTTATCTACGAGGTTTTCTCTCAACGTATATTTTGTCTTCCTCTTCAAATAATGTGAATCCAGAATCAACTACGAAGTTGCAAGATCAAAGGAAGATAAAATGGATATATCATAAAATAACTTTAAAGGACTACTTGGTAAATATAAAAATAGCTTGTAAATCATCATGTGCTCAAGAATTTGCTAACACATTAACCACACAAATTCATATAAACAAGATGACACTTGAATAGTTAATTGTGGGAGAAATTAATAATAATATCCCAAATGTATAAGTTTAAGAAGGTCTAAAACAAGAGGGATGAAATAACCTCAACAATATCTAAATGAAAATAAATAAATTGAAATAATAGTGCAATTCTTTCTATAAGTACGTATTTGGCTCCTCTAGACCTAAAATATCATGAGAAATTCTTGCAATAATGTAAAGAGCTTATCAATACTAAATGCTCCTTTGTAAGGCATGCATGGAAACTTAACGGAAAAAATAGACAAAATAAAATATGAGCGAGGAAGTCGAGCACGCTAATTCAACGAAAATAAAAGGAAAATGATTCAACGAAAAGGTATAGGTAAGTGGTATGCTATGAAGTCAAAGGTAGTAATATGATACAACGAAATCATGACTACAAAACCTTAACGGGCAGAATAGGAGGGAACCGGTGATGCCCCCAGCATGACAAAGGACCAAGAGGATTAACAGTAAACAATATTCCTGTATTTTGCCTCATACTTGGAAGTGACGACATAGGCAAAGATAAAAGTACCTACATTTTATAGGTCCAACCTTCCCTTAAAGTCTTTTTAAATTAAACGTGTACTATGAAAATTTAATTCACACTCATCGATTGGGGAAATATCTTTATACAAATGTTGGAAAATACCAAACACACTCTTTGTAAACTTAAACTTATTGTAATAATCTAATATCATACTCATACACTTTGTAAACTTGTGAAAATTTAATCCATGAATTTCTAATTTATTACGAGTGCTTTATTACTTTTATGAAAATTAATAATATATGACGAAAGTTTTATTAAAAAAGTACAACGATACTTATAAAATGGTTAATTTTTTTTTTTTTTTTTTTATACCCACTATCATGTGCATTCTTACTTCATGTAGTTGGCACCTACATGATGTAAATATTTCAAGAAAATCAATGAATCCTTAGCAAACCATATGAGGCAATAGATGAAGAGGTCATTGAGTAAATCTTGGGAAAATCATTGTGAGGAGTTTGATGTGAAGATTACATGAAATTGTATAAGTTTTAAACCAAAATTATTGAGAAAACTCATGGAGGTTATAGATGACACATGAGCAGATCTCATTTTAACTATGATTAGATCTTATTCTAGCATTTTAGATCATGTAGCTCAATGAATTACAACCTTTAGGTCAACTTTTTAGTTAAATCTAATCACATGCATTAGAAATATGGTCTCAAGGGATTTTTGGTGTCATGGAAGACGACTCTGTATAAAGACCTCAATGGTTATCCTATGATGCTTGTGAGAATTTCATGTGAGAAAAAAATAAAGAGAAAATCCTATCTAGATCGGTGGTCTAGAAAATTGCTTCTCTAGAAATAATTCAAGCATCGAATCCCATAAAAAATTAATCTACAGGCATTTTATTTTCATGGACTCAATATGATCATAGATTTATTCACATTGAATCGAAAATTGAACCCATGCTATCTACTTCATATGACGTTGGTTTTACCGTAACATAAGTGAATTATATTAACATAACAAAATAATTGTTTCAAAACATATTCTCTGCTTCATCAAGTCATTCCATAAATATATGTTGGGTTTATGAAGGAATTCAAATTTGAAGGAAGCGAATTCTGTGGGCTTTACATGGAACTTAAAATTATATGTGTAGATCACATACCTCCAAAACACTTCTAATTTTTATTTCACACCTCTGACAATTATACTCTTCCACACCTTCATGCATTGATCTAGTCAACCAATTCCAATGCATGGTCAAGGTAATTTACTTTGAAGCTTCGTTTCTTCATAGGCATTGGTCAGAGACTTGGATAATCGATTTTTGGCTAGCAAGAATTTTTCCCTCCATTTCATTCTTCAGATCTCCAACTGATTGATGCATAGCTTTTCGAATGAATAGATATTTGGGTTTGATTCCTCCAACCATCATTCCACGGTGATTTCCCCTTCCAAGACTTTGTTTCTTGGTAATTTTTTTCTCCTATAAAACATAGAGGTTATTTCTCTTTAGATAGAGAGTGTTCTCCCAATAGAAGGTGATTCTCACCAACATATATCCAGATCTAAACCTACTTCCATGTTTTCTTCAATTGACCAATAGATCAATGATCCAACCATATTTCTCAGGTGGATTTGTTCTAGTCCTTGTTGTCTTTCACCATTTCATTGTTTTGCAATTACAACAAATTGCAATAGATCTAATGTGTAGTTGTATTAAAACTGAACACATACCATTTCTAATGTTGAATCTTGCTTCTTGCAATAGCATTTTAACACACTAATAATTAATTTAACATCCATTCTATTAGCTCACATGAGACCATTTCTTCTATACAACTGGGTCATTTGATTTAGTAGATTATACACACAATAGCAAAAATTCAGATTAATAATTGAGAGAGAACTTTTCAAATCTAATTTGTATTCCAAAAGATAGGAGAGTTGTTTATATGGTGTTAATGGAAGTGACCGTTCATTTCATATTTCCCAACATCTAACTATTACTTATGACTTAATTAAAATAATATAACACCAATAAGAGTGATTTTTCCTTTCATATTTCCAATATCTAATTATTAATTATGAATTAGTCAATATTAAACCATGATAAACTTAGGTAAGTTTACCAAATGGATGGATTTATTGTAAAATAAAGTTCCTAACTTGAACCTTTGAGTCAAAAATTAAGTATTTGTTGTATCACCAAGTTCAACAAAAACCTTGAACCTAAATACATTAAAACCAAGGAATGTAGGTGAAAAAGAATTTGAAATTATTGTAACTAGAATGGTCAAGGAAAAATTTTCATAGAGGATGATCACTATATGTTACAATTTTTTTGGAATTATTAATATTTGGTTACGAGATTGTTTGAAAATTCTAATCCAAAAGTAATCAAAATACCAAATGTAATACCCATTCCATTATAACATTGATCGCATGGAAAACAACCTCAAACATTGCCAGATCTTAAACAGATTAGGTATGGATAAGAACTCACCATGAAATGGTCATCAACAAATAACTAGACAAATCAATCAGAATGATATTTGATACATGACACATGAAAAATATTTTATCTAAAGTAAATAAATCCGGAGAGAAGGATGACTTGATGTACCAATACGCCATATACCCCACTAGGGTGGTTACTGCTAATCCAATTCCTCTTGTGCTATTAGAAGAATGGATTTTTTTCTCTCTCTTATCCTCCTATTCCTTTTCAAAGATTTGAATTAATTTAATTAATTTTATGGCTCCTCATTTTACACATGAGCACAATGAATTAAATCTTATTCACTTCATTTTAATTATTTATAAATCTTTCTGCCACTTATATATATATCTATATATATATATGACCACTCTATTGGTGGACTTTACATTATCCTATTAGGTGCCATGTTGCCTAATTGCAATGGGACTCACATCATCTTCATATCCCTGACACTTATAGAAACTCACCACGTCACCCCGCTAGAACTTGGCGATCCCCACTATCACCCAGGCCCCACCACGGTTACACCTCGTGCAAAATTCACATCGATCGACAACCCACGATACACATGCCCCAGATGAATGCATTTCAATGGGTCAACACGCATATATGCTAACAAAGGTAGGGGTGGAGGAAAGAGTGATTTATCAAATCTGCCCAGCTTCAAATCTACAGTTGGGATCAATTCTAACACCCTCCATCACCTTTTCTGAAACCACTGTAGGGGTGTTGAAGAAGGCGATATCAGGTTTCTAAGACCACTCACAGGTTTTCTAACATGTGCTTACGACACGATGGGTCCCATCCCTCCAGTCTCTTCTATGGTACTGGCCCACTGCATCATCCTGACACTTCTATGCCATTGTTCTCCTTTCCATCTCTAGGATGGGACATCCATGACATGTCCCCCCTATCCCTACCATCTTGAAAACGCCTCTCATCTGCTCCCTCTTAACCATCCAAGAAGGGACCTTTGAGGCATTTCATCCTGGTCCTATCACCCTGACGATTCTCTTTGCTTACTCCTCTTTGCACCTCTAGGATGGGACCTCCAGGACACATCATCCCAGTCCTGTCATCCCATCGTTCTCCTTAAATTCTCCCCTTTTGCACCTTCAATATTAGACATCTTCTTCCTCTTGGTCCACCATTTTCACTCCACCATGACAGCCTACGCTGAGTCATTCTAACCTTTCCATCTTGGATTCTCCTCTAATGCTTCTTATTTAATCTCAGGGCCTGCTTCACACAAATGCCATTCTATCTAGGATTTTGTGGAGGCCACATGTCATCCCAATCTTTTGAACTATACTCCCCTTTTCAACTTATAGAATGTGGAATCTGGGCCATGTCACACCTTCCTTTACCCAATTGTGATGAGGTGAAATATGGACAACCAATCCTTGGTTTCAAATATAAGGTTTTTATTAGACTATTAGATGAGGTTTATCTAGTTGAAGCTATAAGTGTGAATCCAAGTTTGACTTCACTGTAATTTTTCTCACAATAGAATCTTTCCATGGCCCGATTAGGGAGATAAATCTAGACTATGAGTTATATGCACGACCCTGAGCTGGGTGATTTTCATGTGGGTTTTCTCCTCTTAGGCACACATCACCATCCACTCATTAATTTGATTATGGATTAGATGCAATGGATATTTAAACATCTGGACTTGCGCTAGAGTTTCACTATGGCCAATAAGGTTTACTAAGGCACCTGTTGGTGCTATCCTCTTGATCTTAAGCTAGATTTAACCTTCCCAAGTCCACGAGATTCATGAGAGTCTAGAGTGCCATGAGGAGTTCAACGCTCATCGAAAAGAAAGAGAATTCCTCTTTTGGATCCGAGTGTAGGCATGAGCCTTATGGAATAATAAATAATGGATAAGTTCCTGGCCTTCAACTATTCCCTATTCAAGGACATGGAATTCCAGGGATGACTGCACTGGTGACATTTTGGCTACCCCCAACTAAGAACTTATGGATCTTGAAGGGCCTACAACTCTCCTACCACATGCCAAGGTACACCCTATGGTCCATGAAAAGCCTAGAAGCAAGACTGCGACACATATTAAGGGTTTCATGGGCATTTGGCTATTAGTAGGGATGAAAAACCATCCCTCTCAAACTAGATATTATCACCTCGAATACCATGCATAATACCAACAACATCTTAGTGCTAAGATGTTACACAAGAGATTGATTCTTGCCTAATAAAGTTAAACATTATTGCAACTAGGGAAAAACACATCTTCCTGAAAATACAAGAATATAAAGTAATTCAATCCCTTTATGAGGCCTTGCCCTACTCAAGAGTGCACATAGGTCCTAGGAGCAAATCCTGTTCAAGTGAAAAATTTAACCTAACATCAGGGAATTGTCATAGTAGCTAAGAAGACCCTTATGTAAGATCACAGGTCATTAATTTAGGTAAGGAGAAATTCATCAACATTATTACAATGCAAAGCAACAACAACAACAAGGGTTGGTGACGAGTACATTCAACACACTACATGTATACCTTGTCAACACAGGTTGTCCTCCATGTAACCATCATACTATAATAAAAGAAATCCTTATATCAATCATTGTCATGATTTAGTTTAGATTCTTATAGATCTCTTCAATGTCTTTAACCTTTGCACAATATGTTATTCATTTGTGTGCTATTAATAACACAGTGAAGCATTTCATACAACACACCATTTCAACCCAGAAATGAAACATAATCCTTTTTATCATGTAAAGGAATTGCACAATATACTATTCATTGTTATAATGTTAGAATGTACTCATGAATCTTTCTTTACAACACCATTTCAAACCAAAAATGAAACATACATTCATTATCATTTAAACAAATACAAAAGAGCACTTATCTTGTAAAATTTTAGGGAAACTAAGTTAGGGAATATGACTTCCCACCTAGCCATAGAAAACTGCAGCCAATTCTCACTTGCAACTATCACCCCTGAGCCAAATACCATAGTTTTGGGGGTTCTTCTTGGCAATCAAACACCATCAACGAATGAACAAAGAACTAGAGATTCTGCTATCTCTTTCTACAACTAAGTTGCAACATGACAAATGCACTAAAGCACTATGGTTCCACCAAAAATTCTAGAGACTTTAGAACTGATGAGCCCCAGTATTGCAACAAGAATGTGGAAACTCCTGAGGCTACCGACTTAAATTATCAACCCGATGTTTGTAAAAACTTAAGAGGTGTCAACACTATATGTGCAACATGACATGTCCCCTTCTTTTGTTGATCTGATGAAATGAAGTGAATATCATGAAATCTAAGACTAAACTAATTGTAGAAATGGAAATGTTACTCTATTTGCATAAAGGAAACCTAATTAATTTTGCAGAGAGGAATTCCTAGTTACTTTTGCAAAAAGGAAAGGCTATTCTACTTTGCATGAATGTAAATGTTAATCCTATTTGTGGAAATGTAAGCATTAACCTATTTTCATAGTAAAATGGTACATCAAAAGGAAGCCTAGTCAATGAAATCATTCTTCAATCACTCCATTCAAGATAGATTTTTTCAATATAGTTCACAAGGTGCTTCATAAAGTAATCATTAAAATCATCATTATGCTCTTCAAGTCATGAATTTGTCCACTAATCCAAACTTCATAGGTGAATTGCAATAGAGAAGAGGCAAGGCTTAATAGGTCTTTTGGTCTTACTCACTCACGAATTCAGAGCCTGGGGGTCATGATTCAATCCTGAGAGATAAAAACC
The DNA here is from genome assembly GCA_031772625.1 of Pinus tabuliformis. Lineage (NCBI taxonomy): Eukaryota > Viridiplantae > Streptophyta > Pinopsida > Pinales > Pinaceae > Pinus > Pinus tabuliformis. The sequence goes on along the minus strand of CM062815.1, from coordinate 164,670,182 downwards.
AAGCTTTTGGAGCAAATTTGGTCAAGTTTACACGTTCTACAATAGTGTTATAGGAGGTGCTACAGGAGGGCCTGTTTTGCTATAAGAGAGAGATAATTTGCTGAATTCCCAAGTAAATAAAATTAAAATGGGATGGGATTTATTTTATTTTATTAAGTATGATGTTGTAGGACTCCATTTCAAGGGGAATAACTCGAAAATACCCCTATTAACACGTGCTAAAAAATAGCATAAAATTACTACTCTAAAAACTGAAAATTCAAGAACTAGTGAGCTAGTTAACCTACCAAATTTCTAACCTAATCAAGAGAAATTTCTATGAGGTAAATTTTGTTATTAAATTGAATATTTTTATGACCCAATACAAGTGGAATAAACGTGCATTAATTTCATTAACATTTTCTAAAAAATAGTAGAAAATTAGTACTATTTTGCTACAAGGGATTTCCATAAATTCTAGATTTGTGAACTAGTAGACCAATCCAAGTAGCTCAATGATGAATATGATTTTTCAAAGATTTTCTAAGGATGTATCAAGCTTATGAATTTTTAAATAATCTACAAAAAAACTCACTTCAATCATTTAACCAATGTAACCTACAACAAAAGAAGCATGAATAGTAAATGCAGAAATAAGAGATGCAAGTGAAAAATATTTTCAAAGGAAATAAATAAATTGTACAAGAGGGCTTTGAGGCTTCTAGGATGGCCAAACCCAAGGAAATTCAGATTCCTATGAAGGAAAACAATATTTAGAAGCTAAAAATTGCACCTTACCTCATTATTTGAATCAATCCAAGTAAATCCTTGCTAGAAATGAAAGTGGAGCTGCTAGAAAACAAGTTTTCTCCAAAAGAAGACTAAGAAATACATGCCCCTAAAGGCCAATTTGAATTGGTACTTATACAAAATTATGAGGAAGTATTATACTTGAAAGTAGGAAGCTTTCCTCTACAAAATCCATCTAATAGTGGATCTGGTTCTCAACATTAGGAATCTACATTAAATGGCAGGGAGCACATTCCTAGATTTTCTCAATCACTAGAGCAACCTCCAGAATTTGTGCAATAATTTCATAATAACTTGTTAATTTATTATCCAATCTTGATCCTCCTATAGTAGGGAGCAAGTCCATATATTATCCCATTCATAATTTACTCCATATTCTCCCAATATTATGGAAAAATAAATAATATCACGCACATAATATTCAATTATCTCTAAACCTTCCTAAGAACATATTAAAGATAAAAAAACATTATTAAGTGTAGAAGGAAAGGTTTAATATAGCCTCCATGTGCCTAAGAAAGGCTATATGGGCCTTAATTTGTATCTAATTTGGAGGCCCATCATACCCCCTACTGAAATTGTTGCTCATCCTCTAAGCAACCTACCCAACCTCTTTCCCTGTCATTCTTCTTTTATGCTTTAGATGTATTTCATATAATTCATTTCCTTAGCTCAATGGAATATGATTTGGATGATTGCCTATATTGGATGGCCTTCATGGACAAGCTTGCCACGGCGGGAAGTTATGCCTCCTTTTCCTGTAGTTTCTCTCTAAGCCTTTCCAGCTTCACCTTCATGATTAATTCTTTTAGCCCCAAGTCAGACAATTCCTTACCCATTTGTTGCACTTTTTCCTTCATGAGGCCCACATCCTCCACCTTCTTGGATTTTTCAATTTGTACCCATATGTGAGTTCTGCCTCTTTCCCTTTCTAGCTCAAAGAAGAGTGGTATTGCAAATTTGGTGGGTATAATTCTCCCACCCTCAACAAATTTGTAGTAGGATCCAAGGTTAGGTTGTGGATCAGACTCCTAGAGTTCTTGGAGGTATTTTCCCCCCTTTTGATGTGTTTTCGCCTTCCTGTATCATTCCTTATTACTCCTATTGCAGTCCTTATTGCTCTTATAGCAATTCTTTTTCTTCTTGTAGTAGCCCTCTGTTTGTGTGTAGCTCCTCTACTTTCTCCTGTAGCAGGTTAGCTTGTGTTTTGAACTTCTTATATGTGACTTCTCTAGTGGTGGGCATCCCTATGGGTGAAATTTTCCCTCCTGTAGCACTCTATTAGCTTCTTGTAGCAAATATGTTCTTCCTGTAGTAGTGATGTTCCTTCCTGTAGCACAAAACCTGAATCCTGTAGCAACTAGTATTTGCATGCCAAGAGTTGGTGGGTCCACCCCTTATTTTTATTTTATTATATATATATATATATTTAAAATTTTTCTCTGTTTTCATTGCATGAAAAATAAACTCAGAGTGTTTTTTGTTAACTGAGTTAGCCCTCACTTATCCCTTCACACTACTTTTCTTCAATCATGACTAAATGATTATAACCCACCTTCTCAATTCCTCTTCACTTTTGTCTTGTTCCTCTATCACACATGCAAGTGTCTTGGTGGAAAAGTGAAGCTAACTACTAGATAAGGATGAGGTTTCTCCGCTAGTAATTTTGGCTATAAAAACCTTTTCCCTCATATACTTGCAATTTTTTTCAAGCTAAAATAAGTTTGTATATGAAAGGTTTAGAGGATTGCATACCTAGGCCTCACCCTTGATGTGTTTTTGTAGGTGATATTGAGGTTGTTGATATGACTGTTGAAGTTTCCTTTGGTGGTTCTGAAGCTGCTAGTAATGATCCATTGATAGTTGCATGGACGATCTGGACATTGATGAGGTTATTTTTGAGTGTCTTCTATGAGGTCATTGCTTTGCCTCCCTTGCCTTCTGCAATTTCTTGAGAATAATATAAACATTTTATGCTCTCTACTAGTTCAAACTTGATGATGTGGGTCCTTTGTCTTTTGTGCAGGTTCTTTTGGAATCAAGTGTTATTTCTTGCTAGGTGGTCAAAAATCTTGTAACAACTGATCTAAGGTCTTGTGGCTGTTGAAGGATCAAAATTTCAATCATCAAGTGCTCATGGTGACTGAATTCGAAATATGATGCTCTAGCTGTGTTTGGATATGGGATGTGCAGACTACTACAACACTGTGTGTCTTCCTGTATTAGTCACATAGAACCTCCTAGGATCATTATTTACCTCAGGTGATACATTTAAAAATATAGATAATTCATGAGTAATCTATTTACAAGGATCAAAGGCCTTTTTTGTGGTGGAAGGGATGGAATAAGGGGTGAAAATGGGTTCTTTTCATGGATAAAGATGAAAATGAGAGTGGAAAAAAGGTCAAGTTGTGTGGAAAATGAATGATGAGGTTTTGGTGGACCCATCCTCTTATTCCTAGATGAAAAACAGAACATCTAAACCCTTTTTCCATGCCAACCACGTTCTTGTAGCAATTATTGTCACTCCTCTAAAAATTTTGTAATGCTCCTATAGCAGAATTGTTTTATCCATACATCTAAAATGATACATTAGATTGACCTTAAATTTTGTGAGAATGTATCAATCATCCTTATGCATCTCCATATAAAACATCTTGGCCAACGAATGCACGAATCTTGAGAAAAATAAAAAATGGTTGTAGGTGATGGAGCCAAATTTCTCGAAAAGTGTTGACTGGAATTTGCTGAAATTCCTTGATCATTTCACCATCATCAATATTTGTATCCCCACGAAACAACTCGGAAAATGGATGCACGATTTTTGAGATATGATAAAACTAATTTCTACCCTGTGTATTTTCGCCTCTAGTAGCAAAACAGAACCTTCCTGTAGCATTTTAGGACAATGAGGGAAATGAATGGTAAAGGCTTGGAAATGATGGGTGGATGTTATAAATGGATGAGGGTGATGGATTAACATGAACTTGGCTCTGTTGGAGCATCTAGGAAAAGGAGGAGAAAGCCCAAGTTTGACTTCCATTTTCTAAGCTTTTGATCAATTTTTGTCTTTTGGTGCTAAATTGTTCTTGTTTCTTGCAAAGGTTGGAGAGCACCTGCATTCATTAGAGAGAGATACACGGAGAAAATATTTTTTTCCTTTTTATTTTTCATTTTTTTCTCCCTAGGCCTACTAGCTGCCTCAATGAGGTTTTCAACTAGTAAGTTTGCCTAGGGGCCTCAAAGGATGGTTTCACCTACGATATTTTTCTTTTTTTTCATTTTTTTCTTTCCAACCCACTAACCACCTCAAGGAGGTTTTCAATCAATGAGCCAATATCTAGCGCCTGAAAAGAGGTTTTCACCTAAGATTTTATTCTTTTTTTTCTCTCTTTTTCTATTTTTTATTTCCTTTTTCCTATCCTACTCTACTTGAAAAAGAAAAATTTCTTTCAAGTCTACAAATACTTCCAATGAAGCCATGTGCACATCAAGATGATAGATTAAATCATGTGTATGCTTGAAATATATGCTTTGACATGTATCTGAATGTAAGAGACCAAATGTTTTGACTGAGATGAGATTAGGAATTGTTGAAGAAGAGTGTGTCGTTGCAACTTAATGGTTGTCTCGAACCATATTTCAATATAGTTGTGATGCCCCTGGTCCACTTGCACATTTGGATCTCTTTATGTGTCCTCTTCTACCATGACATTAAAATCTGTTGGTATTATGATGTATGTATTGTACTTGATGGCAACCCACTTGTAGCAGAACAAATCACCTGTATATGGTATCTAAATGAATCTACAGAAGAGATATCAAATGTAACAGAATGCATGATAGTAGTGTTTACAGATGTGCTGAAATGTAGGGCAGCTTCAAGGAATTAGTTCAGAAGGCAACTCACTTAGATAAAAGTATAGCACATAAACAATAAAGAATTACAAATCAATCTTCACACAATGAAGAAAGAGAGGCATATGCAGGTTCACCATTGACCAAGCTGCGTATACACGCAAGTTCACTGTATACAAGCCGCGTATACGTACACACGCACTTTCACAGAAGGAAAAGCGCGTATACCTTGGAAAACTAAATTTTTGGTCCGGAGTATTTGGTCCATAGTATTTTGATCCATGGTATTGGTCCAAGGTATCTGGTCCGAGGTATTGACCCTAGGTATTTGGTCTGGTATTGGTCCTAAGTGGTTTTGGTCCATGGTATTGAGAAAGGCCTAAGACTATAAAAGCAAGAGAAGATCATTAGGCCAAGGTGTGAAAGTATCAAATATCTGATGAAGTGTGAGATCTAATATGTAGGTTATTGGCTTATGGTGCTATGCTTGATCTGAACCAAGGATGAACCTTAGCATTTGATGAAGGATAAGATCTAATGATGTATCAAGATCTTAAGGCTTGAAGTGAATTATTTTTACGTAGTTTGATCATGTATATGAATAACTGGTGCATGTTGTAGTCTGTAAATATGATGATCTGGGTATGACTGAAGTTTGGAATATTTGTAATGTTTAAATCATCATTTACCGATCTGTAAGCAGGTTCACTTTAACAAATAAGCGTATACACGCTGGTTCTGCATATCCAAGCTGCGTATACATCATAAATTTGATTTGTAGATCTGTACGCTAGTTCACTTTGAGGAAAGCGTGTATGCATGCAGATTCGACACATGGAAGTAGTGTATAACTTATAAAATATGTTTTAGTTGCTTCTGTTTGCTGTTGCAGTGTTCTGGGTTCTGGCTTGGGTTCTGGTGACTACATTCTGAATAATCAGATTAATGGGTTGTCATAGTGGTTGATTGATTCGGTTGTGGTTGGTTCAAAAGGATATTGGTTGATGCATATATTATATTTGATGATTGAATGATGTTGTTGATGGATCCAGTCTAAAAGTTTATGAAACGTGGTCCCTAGAAGAAAAGAAAAGGTTGTAACCTTCTATAGGCTGACACCTACGTACTAGTAAACATATTAACTAGTACAAGAGCTAGGGAGTTGTAGCTCCCTTCCAGCAGAAGTTGGAGAATGAGAGAAGGTTGTAGCCTTCTGCAGGTAGAAGCCTACATATTGGTATAAGATTTCACCAGTACAAAATTTATAAACAGAATTCCCTTATTATTAAAATAAGACAAAGACGATTGCAGCAGGTGGTTTTCACCCACATTGAGTTTCCACCTTATATCTTGGTGTTCATGTGTGTTCCTTATGTGTGATGGTCTGTTCTGTTTTTATTGCACCTGGTTATTATTTATATGGTTATGCATTGATTAAAGATCAACATATGATGAATTAACTGAATCATAAGTTTACTAGATATATGCTAGTTGCCTTAACCATAGTTGTGTGTACATGCGAGTTCCATTAACTTAAGTAGCGTATATAAATCTAATTATGGAAATGAAAAATTATTGACTTGCTAATATTGATTCACCCCCCCTCTCAGTATTATTTCCAAGAATTGGTTTCAGAGCAGGTCCTTCAGAAGAAGCTTGATCGCTTGAAGGAAGATCCATCATCATAGTAATCAAGAAAGTGAGGGATCCATCAAACCGCCAATCTTTGATGAGAGAAACTTTGTTTATTGAAAGGTAAGAACCACAACCTATCTTCAATCTCTTGGAACAGATGTTTGGGAAATCGTGGAAGGAGGATATCCATTTCCATCAGCAATTCCTAGAGATACAACAGGTAAAAAGCAATATGAAACCAATGCCAAGGCTATCAATACATTATTGGGAAGTCTGTCACAATCAGAGTTTGTCAAATTTATGCAACTCAAATCAGCCAAAGAAATATGGGACAAAATCATTCTAAACTATGAAGGAGACTCTCAGGTAAAACGTGCTAAACCGCAAACTCTCAGAATTCAATATGAAACTCTCAAGATGCACAATGATGAAAGTATAGCTAGTTACTTCTTATGTATAGATGAGATTGTTAATTCCATGAAAAATATAGGTGAAGAGATAAAGGAAGTTACCTTAGTTGAAAAAGTTTTAAGATCCTTATCTGCTAAATTTGAATCAAAAGTATCTGCCATAGAAGAAAAGCAGGATCTGCAGACTATTACTATGACACAACTTCACGAAATCTTAATTGCCTTTGAGATGAGAAAAGGAGGTCCATCAAATATGAGAGAAGACGCATTTAAAACTTCAGCAAAAGGAAAAGAAGAACTCAATGAATCAGGACATATTTAAGAAGAAGAAGAGGAAGTAAACTTTATCAAGAAGCTTCAACAAGGTTCCGAAAGATTCAGAGGTAAACTACCTTTCAAATGCTTTTCCTGTGGTAAAGTCGGTCATTATGCTGCCAAATGTCCTCATAAAGATAAATATGATAAAGGGAAGGAATCTACGAAATGGAATAGAAAACAAAGTGTAAGTAAAAAGAGCTACTATACTCATGAAGATACTGATGGTTTATCAAATAGTGATGAAGATGAAAATAGTAATGACTATACACTTCTGATGGCTTATGAAGATGATGATTTTTTGGATGCTTTAGATGAAGATGATCTTTATGAAGAAATCTCTAAACTCAAAATCTGCTTAGAAGAAAAGAATATGATTATAGATACCTTGACATACCAACTTGTTGAAAGAGAAAAACACAATGAAAATATAGAATGTGAAATTGTGGGTCTAAGAAAGGATCTTGAGAAAACTAAAGCTCTCAATATTAGATTTGCTAAAGGATCAGAAACCTTAAATGAAATTATCAAAGTGCAACGCTCTCCTTTGATAAAGATAGGTCTTGGATATACTAAAGAAACATCTCAATCACAGAAGCCGTCAACCTCCACTACAAGCTATCTTGATGCAGCAAAGAAAAGTGAACAGTTTGGAAACCATCAGCAAAGGTATAAAGCAGATCACCAGGTGAATCAGGCTCAATTTACTTCAAGGATGAACATAAGCCAAAATCAACCTTAGTTAAATTGTACTCAATTTGCTTCAAAGATAAATATCAATAGAAACTACACTCAACAAGTCAGTAGATTCGATAATCGCAGGAATTTCTTTAACGGTCAATGTTTCTCATGTCATAATTTTGGACACAAAGCTGCTCAATGTTTTTCCTACAAAACTATCATGACTAGAGAAGCACGAAATCAAAGGAATGTGACAGGGATCAAGAAAAGTTCCTATAATAACTTTTCTCTTCTTGAAAATGAAATAGAATGCTCAATCTGTAACAACTTTGGCCATGAAGAATCTAAATGTAGGAGTAAATTTCAGAAAATAACTCAAAAGGAGAAAACTCCATTAAATCCCAAAATATGGAGAAAGAAACCACAAACAGAAAGATGTGGTATAGCCTTGTATGCAGAAGAACAAGAAAACCAATGGTACATCGACAGTGGATGCTTAAAACACATGACGGGTGACAAAGAAAAACTGCACTCATATAATGCCTTAGAAAAGGAAAAGAGTGTCTCATTTGGAAACGACACTCCTACTGTCATAAAAGGTAAAGGATCTGTTTTCTTGAAAGAAAAAGTTAAAGCTGGGAATGTTATGTATGTTGATGGCTTAAAGCATAACCTATTGAGTGTGAGTCAAATGTGTGATCAAGGAAATGAAGTAGTGTTTTGATCAAATGGATGTGTTGTTCGTGAGCTTGATACAAGAGAAACCATGATCAAAGGGACAAGAACTCCAAACAACCTATACATACTCAAGGGAGTACAGCAACAATGCTATCTAAGCAAAAATGATGAAAACTGACTATGACACAGAAGATTGGGACATCTAAGCTTTTCTCAAATAAGAAAAGCATGCAGATTCCAGGTTGTTTGTGATCTTCCAGATATCAACATTCCTGAAAATACTATATGCAAATCATGTCAATTCGGTAAGCAAACCAGATCTCACTTCATTGAAAAGGAAGGGTCAGGTATTAAGCCCCTTGAAATTTTTCATACTGATTTATGTGGACCATCAAGGAAAAAGTCACCTCGTGGAGAAGAATACTTTATATTATTCATTGATGATTTTTCTAGAATGTGTTGGATAGGTCTTCTAAAGCATAAAGATGAAGCATTTGAAAAGTTCAAAGCCTACAAAGCTTTGGTTGAAAATGAATCAGATTGCAAAATCAAATGCCTCAGATCTGATCAAGGAGGGGAATTTACCTCAGATGAATTCTTTGACTTTTGTGAACAACATGAAATGAAAAGGCAGTTCTCCACCACAAGGACTCCTCAAAAAAATGGAGTGGTAGAAAGAATGAACAGAATTGTTCACCAAATGGCTCATGCTGTGCTAGATGAATCTGGAACTCCTGCAACCTTCTAGGGTGAAGTTGCATTCACCGCCGTCACTATTCTCAACCAAGCAAATGTTCGGGTAAACAACACTCAAACTCCACATGAACTTTGGTATGTTAAGACTCCTACTGTAAAATACTTCAAAGTGTTTGGAAGCAAATGTTACATAAAAAGGACTGATGAAAAACTTGGTAAGTTTGAAACCAAAGCAGATGAAGGTATTCTTCTTGGATACTCTTCCCGAGGTAGAGGATATAAATGTTACAATAAAAGACTTGGGAAAATTATTGAAAGTATTGATGTTGTGGTTGATGAAGCGTGCAAAAATCCAAAATAGATAAAAACCAAAGATTATGACAATGAAGAAGATGAGGATAATTTTCCCACATCAAATCAGACTGATTCTGAAGAAGAAACCAATGAAGCACCAGAAGAAGAGATAATGATAGAAGAAAAGACTCTATCTAGGTATGTTCAGAAAAGTCATCCAAAAACTCAAATTTTGGGGGAAAGGGGGGCAGCTGTGCAGACTAGAAGAACCATTGCCGAAACTTCAAGCTATCTAGAATTACTATCTTCCGTTAAACCTCAAAATGTAAATGAAACATGTAGAGATGAATGTTGGGTCAAGGACATGAATGAAGAAATTGAACAAATAAAAAAGAATAATACTTGGGAATTAGTTCCTAGACCTCATGATAAGAATATCATAGGAACTAAATGGATATTCAAAAACAAGTTGAACGAAAATGGAGAAGTTATTAGAAACAAGGCCAGGCTTGTTTGTAAAGGATATGCTCAACAAGAAGGTATAGATTTTGAAGAAACTTTTGCACCTGTTGCTAGACTTGAAGCCATAAGAATTTTTATTGCTCTTTCTAGTTTTCAGAAATTCAAAGTATACCAAATGGATGTAAAATTTGCCTTTCTCAATGGAGACTTAGAAGAAGAAGTCCATATTGAACAACTAGAATGATTCTTTCTTGGAAATGATGCAAAACTTGTATGTAAACTCAGAAAAGCTCTCTATGGTCTAAAACAGGCTCCAAGGGCATGGTATTACCGTCTTGACAAATATCTCCACCAACAGGGTTTTTCAAAGGGGTCAGTAGATAGCAATCTATATACAAAGATGGACATTGGTAAATTGCTAATAATTGTTGTGTATGTTGATGATATCATTTTTGGAAGCAACGAAGAATCCATGAGTCAGAATTTTGCTTCAATAATGCAACAAGAATTTGAAATGTCCTTGCTTGGTGAGCTTACTTATTTTCTTGGTCTACAAGTTCAACAAAATAAAGATGGTATTTTTCTCTCACAAACCAAATATCTCAAATAGATCCTAAAAAAGTACAGCATGGAAGATTCTAAACCAGTAAGTACTCCAATGGTAACAAGATGCAGTCTTAGCTTAAATGATGAATCAACAACAGTAAATCAACCAACTTACAGATCCATGATTGGCAGTTTGCTTTATCTAATAGGTACTTGACCGGACATCGTGCATGCAGTGGGAATAGTTGGAAGACTCCAATAAAATATAAAGGAATCACACCTTTAGGTAGTCAAAAGGATTTTCAAATATCTTCAAGGAACACAGAACTTTGGTTTATGGTATCCTAGAGATACAAATCTTACACTTCATGCATATACAGATACAGATTGGGCAGGAAGTGTTGATGACAGAAAAAGCACTAGTGGTGGTGCATTCTATATGGGTTCCAGGTTAGTGTCTTGGTTCAGCAAGAAACAAAGTTCAATTGCATTATCTACAGCTGAAGCAGAATACGTGGCTGCTGCATCTTGCTGCACACAACTACTTTGGATGATGCAAACCTTACAAGAATTTCAGATCACATGTATTCCACCCATCTCCATTCTATGTGATAATACAAGTGCCATTGGTATTTCAAAGAATCCAGTCATGCACTCCAAGACCAAGCACATACCCATCAAATATCATTTTCTACATGAACAAGTGCTGCACTCCAAGACCAAGCACATACCCATCAAATATCATTTTCTACGTGAACAAGTGCTGCACTCCAAGACCAAGCACATACCCATCAAGTATCATTTTCTACGTGAACAAGTGCTTGAACAAAATGTCAAATTGGAGTATGTTCCCTCCAAAGAACAGGTTGCTAATATATTCACTAAAACACTACCCAGGGAGACATTTGAATATCTCAGGAAAAAGCTGGGAGTAGTTTCTGCATCATCCTGCTGTTAAATCCTATTTTTCAGAGAAAGGTGGTTATACGCGAGTTTCATGAAGCATAGTCACATACATACGCGAGTTTCTGTGGGCACAGTCGCGTATATGTTGGTTTAAAGAAAAGCAGTAGGCCAGACTCAAGAAAAAGGGGTCTACTATGGTTCTGTCAATTATCTACTCTGTTTGATGATGGTTTCAATCTGCTGATAACATGTGGAAATATATTGGTCCTCATAAAGTTGTTGATAACTTGATGTATATCTGATTGATGATGATGCTTTGATATCTCTTACTAACATATGCAATGATCAGATCTGACAGTGAACAGGTGGAACAGGTTCAGGGGGAGAACATGGTTGATGATGGACATATACATGTTGCTGGTCTGGATGTTGTTGACAGATGCTGCTGATGGTGCAGATCATATGATGGTTGCTGATGACTATCATGGTCTTGTTTAAGATATTTGGTCTCTATTATATATGTCATGTATATCTTTTAATTTAACCGTCATGAAAAGACCTAATTTGTAACCCCACTATGCATGGGATGGATGATGTAATTTTTTTGTTTTTGACATGTATAAACAATTGATATATCCCCACTTGGTTGGGTGGATGAGTCAAATTTGTTATATCCCCACTTGGTTGGGAGATGGACGTATGTATGAGTCATTGGTGATAGGAAGGTCATTTTTGATGTATGTATAGAGTCATGTTCTTATTTGAGAACATATTTTTGCAGACTTTGCTTATTCTCAGGGGGAGCATGGAATCCGTCATGACAACTTAATCAACACACTTCAGCATATCGGAGAATTCAACATGCACTCAGGGGGAGCATGATGCTTTGCCCTTGATGTCAAAGGGGGAGAGTGACTTGGTGAAGTTGTTGCCATCAAGTCCAAAGGGGGAGATTGTTGGCATTATGATGTATGTATTGTACTTGATGGCAACCCACTTGTAGTAGAAAAACTCACCCTGTATATGGTATCTACGTGAATCTACAAAAGAGATATCATATGTAACAGAATGCATGACAGTAGTGTTTACAGATGTGATGAAATGCAGGGCAGCTTCAAGAAATTAGTTCAGAAGGCAACTCACTCAGATAAAAGTATAGCAGGTAAACAACAAAGAATTACATATCAGTCTTCACACAATGAAGAAAGAGAGGTATACACAAGTTCACCATTGACCAAGCTACATATACATGCAAGTTCACCGTATACAAGCCGCGTATACGTACACACACACTTCCACAGAAGGAAAAGTGCGAATACCTTGGAAAACTAAATTTTTGGTCCGAAGTATTTGGTCCATGGTATATTTATCCATGGTATTGGTTCAAGGTATCTGGTCCGAGGTATTTTGTTATGAAACTAGCTCAAGAAAAGATAGAAAATATAGATCAACGCCTTAGAATTCAGCCTCTTCGAGGGGGCAACCTCCTTTACGTTACATAAATGAACAATTCTTGGATGATACAAATGACAAAACCTCCTTTCTATATATAGGAGTCTAAGGAGTCATAATATAATCCAACCGACCTAACAATAATAATATAAAGCCACAAAAATAACAATAGAGGGATTCTATGGGGCACAGAAACAACAACATGGGGGTAATAGGGGCACAACAATATAAATAAGGGGTATAACTACAATAGTAATGGGGTAATCACTAGTATTATAGGGACCCAACATGCCCCTCTCCTTCAAAAAAGTGTTGTTCTCAACGCTTGAGTAGTTCTGGATACTTCTGCATAAAATTTTCATCCTCCCATGTGGAATCTTCAGCGGATAAGTTCTTCCACTTGATAAGATACTCTGAAATTGCTCGATTTCGTAGCTGTCGAGTTCTTGTTTCTGTGACTGCTTCCGTTCCAATATAATTTTTCCTTCCTCATCAAGCTCTAGAAATATTGTTTGCACTGGGAGCTTGTCGCCTATAACCTTCTTTAAACATGAAACATGGAAAACTGGGTGCAATCGAGAAGCTGCAGGAAGCTCCAATTTGTATGCCATAGTACCAATCTTTTGCAACACCTTGTACGGACCATAATACTTTGGTGATAATTTATTATCCTTCTTAGCTTGCTTTAAGGACATTTGCTTATATGGTTGTAGCCGTAGGAATACCCAATCACCTACATCAAAACTTCTTTCACTGCGATGCTGATCTGCCTGTTGTTTCATTCTATTTTGTGCCAACACGAGGTTATCCTTTAAGAGTTGGAGGACTTGTTGTTGATGTTCGATGTGATGTTCCACTGCCTGAACCTTAGAATTTTCTCTTAAATATGATGTGATGGATGGTGGTTGATACCCATAAAGTGCCATAAATGGGGTCATTTTTGTTGCTGTATGGAAGGAAGTGTTATACCACCATTCAGCCAGAGGCAACCATTTGACCCATTGTGTCTATTTATCAGATACAAAGCAACGAAGATATCCTTCCAAACATTTGTTTACTATCTCAGTTTGCCCATAAGATTGAGGATGATAAGATGAGCTATGAGCTAACTGAGTACCAAGACAAGAAAATAATTCTGTCCAAAAATTTCCAGTGAAAATGAGATCTCTGTCACTTACAATAATCTTTGGGTTTCCATGTAGCTTTTGAATTGTTTCCATAAATGCAGTAGAAACTGTACTGGCTTTAAATGGATGTGATAATGCACAAAAATGTGCATACTTGGTAAGTCTGTCAATTACCACCATGATGACACTCTTTCCCTCAGACTTGGGTAAACCTGTGATAAAATCCATTGAAACCTCCTCCCAACGTTGGCTTGGAATGGATAAAGGTTGTAATAGACCCAGTGTCTTAATTATTTCAACTTTATTTTGTTGGCAAACCAAACATTCCGCCACAAACTTTTGAATATCTGATTTAAGTCCATCCCAAAAAAATTCCTTCTTAACCCTGTGGTAAGTTTTTAAAAATCCCGAGTGCCCTCCTAAGGGAGAAGTGTGCAATTCCATAAGAATATTTTGTTTTAGCTGGGAATTCTTACAGAGGTATAAGTGATCTTTGTACCATAATGAATCATTTTGCCAGCTAAATGTATCAGACGTACTGGAATCTTGTTGTAGCTTTCGAATAAGTACCCACACTTCTTCATCATTCTTCCATTCCTCCCTTGCTTCGTTTATCCAATATGGTTGGATAATAGAAATGGCGCACAACAATGCTTCCACATCCTCATCCTTTCTTGAGAATGCATCTGCCACCACATTTTGCTTCCCTTTTTTGTAGATGATTTCAAAGTCATAACCCAACATCTTTGTGACCCACTTTTGTTGCTCTTCAAAGGATAATCTTTGTTCTAAAAAGTATTTAAGGCTATCATGATCCGTTTTTACCTTGAAGTTTCTTCCCATTAGGTAGGGTCGCCATTTCTTAAGTGCATGGATTATTGCCAACATTTCCTTCTCATAAATAGATTTTCTTAAAAACTTTCCCTTGATTGGACGACTTTCAAAAGCAATGGGTCTTTCATCTTGCATTAGAAAAGCACCAATTCCATTTCCTGAAGCATCACATTCCACAATAAAGGTTTTTGTGAAGTCCAGTGTAGCTAAGACCGGTGCTTGTCACATTGCCTCTTTAAGATGTTCAAAGGCCTTTGTTGCTTCCGGAGTCCATGAAAATGCATCTTTCTTCAATAATGTTGTTAGAGGTGCTTCTATTCTCCCATAATTCTTAACAAACTTGCGATAATACCCTGTCAACCCAAGAAATCCTCGCAAATGCTTTATGGATATGGGGATTTTCCATTCCTTAATGGCTTTAATTTTGCTAGGGTCTACCTTAACTCCTTCATGAGATACAATATGACCCAAATATTCCACCTCCTGGACTCCAAAGAAACATTTGGATCTTTTTGCATATAATTGTTTCTCCTCCAATAGTTGTAGCACCCTGTCAACATGTTCAACATGATCCTTCCAAGACTTGTTGTAGATTAGTATATCATCAAAAAATACTAACACAAATTTTCTAAGGAATGGTTTGAAAATTGAATTCATCAAGCCTTGAAATGTTGAAGGTGCATTAGTAAGGCCAAAAGGCATGACCAAAAATTCATAATGACCCTCATGAGTTCTAAATGCCGTTTTCGGAATGTCTTCAATCTTCATTCTGATTTCATGATATCCCGTGCGAAGATCCAACTTGGTGAAGTAAATTGATCCATGCAATTCATCCAGTAATTCATCAATGACAGGAATGGGGAACTTATCTTTAATAGTGAGCTTGTTTAGCTCCCTATAATCTGGACACATGCGCCATGATCCATCCTTCTTGTGCACCAATACTACTGGAGCAGAGAAAGAACTTTGACTTGGTTGAATTATACCAACCTCTAGCATTTCTGCAACCATACGTTCAATTTCACTTTTTTGGACATAGGGATATCTGTATGACCTGATGTTTGGAGGAACACTTCCTGGAATCAGATGAATAGCATGATCATGATCACGCATAGGTGGGAGACCTTTGGGAGTCTCAAATACCTTGGAATGATTGTCCAGGACTTTTTGGAGATCTGGAGTAATAGATGATTCTGATGTGGAAACATCTAGCGAACATAATTGTGCAATTACACCTCTTTTCTCCTTTTTTAGAAGCTTTTTCATACCATTAGAGCTGATTATCTTTCCTGGTTTCCCTACAATACCCCTTAATTCAACTTCCTTTCCTTCCGTAGAAAATTTGATGAAAAGTTCTTGAATATTAAAAGCTATTGTACCCAAGGATTGTAGCCATTGGACTCCTAGTACAACATCAGCACCTCCCATTGGAATGGAAAGCATTGGGCTAGTCAATACATATTCTGCCATGGATAGCTTGATATTATGGCACCTTCCAGAGCAATTTATTGTTCTTCCATTTGCAATCATCACTTGACACTCTGGTGCTGGATATAGGAAGCAATTCAATTCTTTTGCTACCCTACAATGAATAAAATTGTGAGTGCTTCCTGAATCAATCAACACTATTACCTTTTTCTTCTTGATTTGTCCTTCTATCTTGATGGTTTGAGGAGTCGTAATTCCCGGCAATGCATTACAAGATATGGTCGGATTTATTTGTTCTTCATCTAGGCTTTGTTCCTGGAGTATATCTTCTTCTTTTGACCTTTCTTGCTCCTTTTCTTCTTCCTCTTCACAATCTATGTAGAATAATTTATTCTCAGCACACCTATGACCTTTAGTGTATTTGCTATCACAACTGTAACAAAGCCCTTTTGCTCTTTTTTCTTCCAATTGTTGTGGTGTCAACCTTATAGGTTGTGGATGACTAGGGGCAACAACACTTCCGTCTTTATAGTTGTGAGTGGTATGCTTCCTGGTTGCCATAATTTTGCTTTCCATTTTTCTTGCTAACTTGAATGCCTTCTCTAATGAATCAGGTTCCCAAAGGCGAACATCATGTTGGATATTATCCTTTAAAGACCCTATGAACACATCAATCCTATGCTCCTCTGTAATATCTTTTACCCTTATGTTCAATTTTTGGAACTCCTCAATGTGCTCCATTACTGAACCCTTTTGTTTGAGACTTATCAATTGGCTAAAAAAAGTGTTGCTTTTTGTATCTTCATAATGTGCTATCAATTCTTCCGTAAAAATTGCCCAAGTGATAAATTTTTTACGAGAGCAAAGCCATTGATACCATGCAAATTGATTTGGTTCCAAATATACAGTTTCCATACGTACCTTTTGTGTGTTTTGCACATTATTGAGATCGAAGAACTGCTCCATCTGTAATATCCATGTGGTGGGATCCTTGCCATCAAACTTCCTCAGATCGATTTTTGGAATATGGTGGGTCTTTGATCCAACATTAGCGTCTATGGAATCATGATTAACATTAATTTTGTTCACATAATGAGTTTCCTTTACAACCTTTTCACCATTAGTAAGTATTTCTTGTAGAAAATTTGTCAAATCTGTCTTCAAATATGCCATGTCTGTCTTCAAATCTGTCCTCAAATCTATCTTCAAATCATCCATCTTAGCTTCCATGCCTTTTATCTTAGATTCCACGCCATTTATCTTAGATTCCACGCCACTTATCTTAGCTTCTGTTAGCTTTTGTGAGCGTGACATTTGTTGCACTTGTTCTTGTAATTTTGATATACCATGTAGCATTTCTTCCTCTTCTTCATGAGTCATGCTCGAGCTTTCAGGTTCCTTACTAGGTGTTTGCATTTTCTTTCCTCGGGGCATCAGTTACTGATAATAATGCTTTACTATGCCCTTTGAATTCCGTTAAACCAAGCTTACACAAAAATTTAAAAAAAAAACTACACACCTTTTTTCACTTTATATAAGCCTGATATTGAATTTGATGTATCTCTATAATTTCGGATCATCTAGTTCTGAAATTGCGACCTGTAGTAGCCTTCTGCATCCTATTTCCAATTCCACAAGTCTGACCCAAATTGGATTCTCCAAGGAAGAGTTATGTGAAATCTCCCACAGTGACTTGCTTTTAGACTAGTTCAGTAGAGCGAAATTGTACGACGTGCCATGAGTCACTGTTTCAACCTTTGAATCTGAAACACACATACAAGAAACTACAGTCCATCCTCTTTTTGTACCTTCTTATGAAATTTCAATCTGATTCCCAGAGAGAAAGTTATGATGATTTTCCCCAGGTCACCTGTTTTAAATGTAATTCAGGAGTCTGCAAAAAGACCAACTTCCTCAGATCATATCTCCGCAAATATCGTGCGAAAAGCTCTGAAATTCAGACCCAAGGTTCAGCGCGATTTCTTCTCAAATGGGTTTTTTTTGTGACTTCTAAAACGTCACAGAAAAAAGTTATAGCGAAAATGCCACGATGACCTGTAGCAGAGAAACCCTAGAATCCAAAGCTCTGATACCAAATGTTATGAAACCAGCTCAAGAAAAGATAGAAAAGATAGATCAACGCCTTAGAATTTAGCCTCTTCGAAGGGGAAACCTCCTTTACATTACATAAATGAAAAATTATTGGATAATACAAATGACGAAACCTCCTTTCTATATATAGGAGTCTAAGGAGTCACAATATAATCCAGTCGACCTAACAATAATAATATAAAGCCACAAAAATAACAATAGAGGGATTCTATGGGGCACAGAAATAACAACATGGGGGTAATAGGGGCACAACAATATAAATAAGGGGTATAACTACAATAGTAATGGGGTAATCACTAGTATTATAGGGACCCAACATATTGACCCCAGGTATTCGGTCCAAGGTATTGGTCCTAAGTGGTTTTGGTCCATGGTATTGAGAAAGGCCTAAGACTATAAAAGGAGGAGAAGATCATTAGGCCAAGGTGTGCAAGTATCGAATATCTGATGAAGTGTGAGATCTAATATGAAGGTTATTGGCTTATGGTGCTATGCTTGATCTGAACCAAGGATGAACCTTAGCGTTTGATGAAGGATAAGATCTAATGATGTATCAAGATCTTAAGGCTTGAAGTGAATTATTTTTACGTGGTTTGATCATGTATCTGAATAACTGACGCATGTTGTAGTCTGTAAATATGATGATTTGGGTATGACTGAAGTCTGGAATATTTGTAATGTTTAAATCATCATTTACAGATGTGTATGCAGGTTCAATTTAACAAAGAAGCGAATACACTCTGGTTCTACATATCCAAGCTGCGTATACATGATAAGTTTGATTTGCAGATCTGTATGCTGGTTCGCTTTGAGGAAAGCATGTATGCATGCAGGTTCGACACATGGAAGTAGCACATACCTTATAAAGTATGTTTTAGTTGCTTCTGTTTGCTATTGCAATGTTCTGGGTTCTGGCTTGGGTTTTGGTGACTGCATTCTAAATAATTAGATTAATGGGTTGTCGAAGTGGTTGATCGATTCAGTTGTGGTTGGTTCAAAAGGAGATTGGTTGATGCAGATATATTTGATGATTGAATGATGTTGTTGATGGATCCAGTTTGAAAATTTATGAAACGTGATCCCTGGAAGAAAAGAGAATGTTGTAGCCTTTTGTAGGCCGGCGCCTACGTACTAGTAAACATATCAGTTAGTACAAGAGCTAGGTTGTAGCTCCCTTCTAGTAGAAGCTGGAGAACAAGAGAAGGTTGTAGCCTTCTGCAGGTAGAAGCTTGCGTACTGGTATAAGACTGCACCAGTACACAAATTGTAAACATAATTCCCTTATTATTCAAAGAAGACAAAGACGATTGCAGCAGGTGGTTTTCACCCACATTAGGTTTCCACCTTATATCTTGGTGTTCATGTGTGTTTCTTATGTGTGATGGTTTGTTCTGTTTTTACTACACTTGGTTACTATTTATATGGTTATGCACTGATTAAAGATCAACATATGATGAATTAACTGAATCATAAGTTTATTGGAGATACGCTAGTTGCCTTAACCACAGTTGCGTGTACACACGAGTTCCATTAATTGAAGTAGCATATATAAATCTAATTATGGAAATGAAAAATTATTGACTTTCTAATACTAATTCACCCCCCTCTCAGTATTATTTCCCACAAAATCTTCTTATTTTTGTCGATTAGTCTTTTGCACACATAACGAATCTTATGATAATCATAACATAAATTCTTCATTCTTAGGCTCCAATCGGTGCTCTTCATTAAACGTGGTCCATGATTCCTTGTTCTTCTATGGATATTCTTCTTCTGGATGTTGTTCTTCAATGGCATCAAGAAAACCTCTTTGTTTCAATATACTTCCTAATCTAAGGTGAATACCATTCAAATCAAGAGGTATTGTTTGAAAGTGTTGTACCCCAACATTATAAGTGGGTTGAATTACTTCATTGTTTGGGTTTGGAAATGGTGGTATAGGTACTTGAGTGGGAGTGGATATTTGATATGGATGTGGTTGAGGTTGTGGTTGTGTTGGAGGTAGATGGTAGGGATAGCATGGAGTTGGTTATGGAGGATATTGAGGACAATATTGAGGATATTGTTGATTTATCCCATAAGTTTGTTGCCAATATTAGTTTTGGGGTTGAGATGGCCAAGGTTTCCAAGGAAAGGGTTTGTTCCAATTAATTTAGATGGTTTCAAATATCCTTGAAATTGTGAATTAGGTTCTTGCATTATACTAGGGTGACTACACTGCCATGGTCTTATTGTAACACCCTCCTCCCACATTTACCCAAGTTAACCAGTCCAATGAGGTAAAAATGTGGTGAGAGGCTACTATGATGTGATTCAAATACCCATGTATAGTTAAGGAATTGGAACTGACACAGCAAAACCAATCGGACCTTCTACACATGTTATAGAATCTTCATGAGCCAACCAACCATTCAAAGTGATCAACCCCTGATACAACTTCACATTTCACTGACCTAGAGCCTCATATACTCCCATGACATGGGCATGCATGTGACTGGGACCCGCCAGTCTCTCCCCAAGCAAGGGCATGCCAACAACTGGATACTTTTTTAGCTAGTTCTAGGCCCGAGACCCTAGATTCTGTGCCACTTTTTCAGGGCTAGGTCTAAGGCCACTGTCGAGAAATTCATAATATTTCCATAAATGAAAATAACATCAAAACAATGATACTGAAGAAAATACTTCAACAAATACTTGAACAGACCCCTACTAGACATGATAAGCATTTCGTTAAACATGTAACAAATATGCATTCTACAAGTCTAACAACATATCTGAGCATAGGGGTCTCATACTTACCTGAGAATCGCTAAGAAGCATTGATGCCTTATCAAAATAGTTGCATTATCATATATTAGGTCATATACTCATTGTGAATTCATTTATTAATCAAAACATGATGAGATCAAACATCATCACTATCATAAAACTTACTCATAAACAACATATAACCAACAAAAATAACAAGGATATGACAACCATAAAAACCACATATGAACCAATACATTTACACATAAAATATGAAGGAGAAGGAGCTATTATTAATGAGCGCATAGGCCAACCAGGTATGGGACTTTCACAAACCACCCGACCATAGATTGGGCTGAACCAAATCTCTCCTTTAGCCAATCACCCCTGTGCCATATTCCAGACATGAATGTGGGATCTGATGAAACAAATCCAACAAAATCGAACCAGGGCTTCCACAAGAAAAACCACCTCAACCCTCAACTAATGATTCCACCCCACAATCGGTCATCACTAACCATCACCATATTGGTCTCCACCCAAGATGTCTAGGGATATTATTCCAAGCAAGGCTTCTAAGACTAGTAACTCAACCCACAACTATTGTCGGGCTCTAAGGCATTTGTCTAACTAAGACTCTAGGACTAGTAAATCAACCCACCAAGGGCTCCAGAGCGTTTTTCTGACCAAGTCTTTGGGACTAGTAACTCAACCCAAGTTGTTATAGGGCTTCCAAAGAATTTGTCCAACCAAGGCTCTAGGAACTAATAAATCAATTCACATCCAAAGGAATATGAGAACCAACTAGAAAAATAAAAGTAAACCCACAACACCATCACTATCTAGGAAATGGAAAGGCTAGGCAAAACCACTATCAATCTAGGAAATCCTCCATGCCAATGACAAATCATAACCAAATAACCACATGCATATGGCATGCATGCCAAAACTAGCCAGGAAATCATACATGCAACTCAGTACCTACAAGAAAAACCCATTGTAGCTGCTAATCCCAATGTCCTCTTGTGCTTTCCTACTTTTCATTTTCCTTCTTACTCCAAATACCAAGTATGCCACACTCCTCCAATAGTGCTCCAATAAAACTCTAAGTGTGTAAGAGAATGAGAGAGAAAGAGAGAATAAAGAGAAACCTCCAAAACTGAACTGACAAAAGTCCGTCAACTGATCCTCAGAAGCCTTTTTATTAATGAAAACTCAATTTTCTTCAATTTTCCATTATTTTCCTTGATTTTGCATCCTCGCATGCAACCTGTGACATTTCACCTTCCTTTTCTCCTATTTCCATTATTTTCATAAATAAAATGCCAATTAATGCCTCATGTCTTTCCACAACCTTTGCCATTTCCTTTGCCAATTTCCATAGCCATGAATTAATCACAAGTGATCCTTGTCACTATGTTTTTGCCCAACATTCAACGTGGAATACGTATCCCATTACCGTGGTTATTATTTTTCCTTTATTAACTTTTATTACATGGATTTTTAACCAGGGTTGTTACAGAACCCTACACCTTGGGGGAACACTATCCTCAGTGTTCAATAACACCTACAACCAACAACACTAATAAAAGAAAAACATACTACCCATGGAGATTCATAACTTAGCTCGATGTAGTATTTAAAATGATCAAGTTGTTGAGAAGAAAACTAATATGAGAAACATGAAAACCATAACGACATAGAAACTATACCACTTATTGGATCTTTGTAACATATCTCATGGGTATTTACATCCATATACATATATAAATACACCAAAACATCACACCAAAAAATATACAAAAAACATTCGCTCAACCAATGAATAGAGAAGGATACATAACCCGCATATGATCCATAATATCCCATGTAGCTTCATCGGGCCCAAAGTGCTTCCACTACACTTTAACCTGCTCAATTGCTCAGTTCCATAGCATGAGAATATTTTTCTATAAAATGCACTAAGGTTTCGGTTGGAATTCTCCTTCTGGATCCACCTAAAATACATACCAGTCAATCACATGATCAACATCTTTAAAATAATTCTTAAGCAATGACACATGGAAAACATCATGGACTTGCGCTGTTGGAAGCAGTGCAAGTCGATAAGATACTAGTCCAATCCTCTCAAGAATCTTGAAAGGTCCACAAAATTGAGATGCCAGCTTGGCACACAATCCAATCTGTAAGGAGCTCTTCTTGGGCTTGATGCATAAGTACACCTATTCCCCAACCTAAAAATTCTTAAACAACATGTTTTGATCGGCATATATTTTTTTCCTGTCCTATATTGCCTTTAGATTCTTCTTTATAACCACATTCTTATTCCATGTCTTCCAACATGCCTAGTCCAATCAATACCCTGTTCATTGGAATACTCCAACTTATGGGAGTATTACAACTCTGCCCATAGAGTGTCTCAAATGGACCCATCCTCAAAGATTCTTGATACCCGTTGTTGTAAGTGAACTCAACCAGTGGAAGATACTCTTCCCACTTTCACTATTGATGAATGACATACTTTCTCAACATGTCTTCCAAAATATCGTTGACCCTCTTTGTCTGTCCATCTGTTTGTGGATGATAAGTTGTATGGAAGGCCAACTTTGTACCCAAACCTACAAATAACTCTTTCCAAAATCTAGAAGTGAACTTAGAATCCTTGTCTGACACAATCTTCTTTGGAACACTATGTAACCTCACTACATCTTTGATGAATATCTATGCTACATCATTATCTAAATATGTAGAACTTATTGGAATGAAGTGCGCTACCTTAGTCAACCTATCCACAACAACCATAATAAAATCATGTAGACTTGATGTCCTCAAAAACCCTATGATAAAATCCATGGAAATGACCTCCAACTTCCACTATGGAATCAAAATCGGCTGTAGTAGTCCTCCCAGATGTTTACATTCTTCCTTCACCTGCTAAGAGTCCAAACATTTAGCCAAAAACTCTACCACATCCTTTTTCATATTCGGCCAATAATAAAACTTCTTC
Organism: Pinus tabuliformis; assembly: GCA_031772625.1. Lineage (NCBI taxonomy): Eukaryota > Viridiplantae > Streptophyta > Pinopsida > Pinales > Pinaceae > Pinus > Pinus tabuliformis. The sequence continues at coordinate 164,646,204 of CM062815.1, read as the reverse complement.
ATTGTTGTCAATGTCTTTTGATATCCTAGGTGACCTGGATACGGTTTTCCATGAAACTCTCTCAAGATAGTCTTCTTGGTCTCCGTTTGGTCAATTCAAAGTCCTTGAATTGGCAATCATAAATTGTCAACTAGGGTGTGTAGACTGATGAAGTACATGTGCACAATATTTACTTGTAAGTTATTCATTAGGTAGTTATGTATTTGTTAAGATCTAAACTTAAGATGGGGGCAGTGTTTGTCAATTGTATTAGTGTCGTAATTCTTAGGGATGTTGATTAAGTTTCCTAGGAATTAATCTCTATCCAATTAGTTTGTAGATGATGTGAGAGTGATTTTACTTATGTTAGATTGTTTGGGATTTTTTATCTTAAATCTCTATGTTGTAGCTCCTAATTCTCTAAGTGCAAAAAGAAACCTATTCTATCAGCTATGAAGGAATATTGTTGAACTCAATTGTTTTAGGAGAGGTCTTCTCGCTTGTTCAATTTCTGCTCAAACAAAGTAACCCAAGCAACATCTATATTGTGAATTCAACACACTTCAATTATGCTAGATAATAAGCAAAGGAAAGAACTATGCAATACCAGGTATAAAGAAAATTACATAACAGTCTAAACTAGGTATAAAGCAAATTAAAGTTCTTATTAAGATAACAATTTGTTAGCAAGATTATTATGCAGCATTGTCACACAAAACATAGCAATTGAAGAATTAAAGGAAATCAGATTGTATTTGATTAAAACTTGCCACTATTTGTAGGGGCCCTCTACATAGCAGTTTAGACCTTCAAATCAACACAACGCTTGCACAAAAGAACCAATTCTATTCACACAAAATTCACAAATTGTTCATAAACATATCATTCAATGCGCACCCAAATAACAGTGCGACCATTAGCTTTATAGCAGGTCTATTGGCATAACTGTATGAATATTTCAAGCATAATATCTCTAACTTATCTAAGCTTATATTGCTAAATCGTTATTTTTCTATTCCGAAAGCAAAACAATAAGGTTTCAATTGATCTCAAGTTTTGTTCTACGTTAATCTGGCAGTTGACTTGGAGTTTGACCGCTATCTCCTGTCCTTCTTTTAGCAAACAGTTTCAAGTGGATAGGAAGGTATCCATGAGGGAGTCATCCTCTATCGATCCACACCTTTCACTGCTGACCTGGAACTCTGGAACCTTGCGAACGACGAAGACAACTACATAAACCTGGATTAGCTGTGGAAACAAGATGATTCAGTAGCCAATTTCAACTTCAATAAAAAGATGAATTATACAGTTAAATATGAACAAGAAAACATACTATTGCATACCTTCATCAAAACCTGGTAGATATGGCTTTATTTAAGTGATAAATATATATGAAAAAGATAGGATCATTAGGCAAAAAGGATGTCATGGTAGGATAATCTTTAGACTCTACATTCCCCCAAACTGGATATGTTGTATGTCCTCATACACTTGTTCCTTGTCTTTTGCTTGTACCTCTTGTTTGTCATCTCCTTGTTTCACTGTTTTCATCTTTTTGGCAGAGATTGGCATTCTAGGATTCCTCATTAGAATTTTGTACTTTAAACTGATTATCTCTCTCTGCATAATTTTGTTCTATTTCTTCATCTTCTTGTTTTTCTTATACCACAAGCTTAGATGTAGGATCAGATTTTCACTCTTCGCAATCTATATCTCACTCTGTGTCTTCAGGGCTTGATTTTTATTTTTAAGATACCGCTTCAGTGTTTCTAGTTCAAAGATTTCCTGCTTCAAGATATTTGAGGCTGATTGTTCATTCGCTTGGTTTCTTCCTTCTCCAGGGCTCTATATTGTTTCTTTTGTTGTTGTCGCCTTCTTCTCCAGTGACTCTATGTAGTCATATATTTCCTGTTGTGCGGGGTCAATTCCCAGACTATGTATCGGGCTTCCTAAGGTGAGTTGTAAGGTTGTGGTCATGATCTTGGTGACTCTTTTGGAGAATTCCCAGGGCTTTTAATTGGCTCATCCTCTATTGGCTCGTCCTCTGTTGGCTCAATCTCTGTTGGAGTGTTCTCTATTGGCTCCTCTTCAGTTGGCTCATTTTCCTCAAGGTTAATGTATTATGTAGTTTTTGAGGTTGTTTGTGGAATCATGCTCAACCTCATGCTCCTTCTCAACCCTGGGGTTTGTGTTTTCTACACTTTCCTCCTCTTATTCTCTGATTTTTCCTCTAGAGGAGAGGTTTTGGTTTGTGATAATTCTTCTTTACTCGGGCTGGCTTTCTTTCTTCTAGGGTTTCCCCTCTTCATTCTCTGCAAAATTTTTACTATAGGCAGTTCTTCTTCTGTTACCTTTGTCTGAGTTTGAGGTGCTTGTTCCTTTATCATTTTCTATGGTTCTATTTCTCTCTCTGAGGGCCTTGCTACTACTTGGTTTTTCTGGGGATTTTTCCTCAAAATGGTTCCTTATTAGGAAACTTTCCCAGTCATCCCCTATACTTTGGAGGTGAAATTCGACCAATATTTTTACCAAACCATGATGATACATGGTGTTTTCTATGCATTGAATTTTCTTTTGAACATTTGTAGCCATTTTCTTGAGGCTATTCAAGAGAAAACATGGGAGGTTCATTTAATTATCCTCAAGGAAGTGCATCATCATTCTAACATGATAAAAATACATTTTCCCAAACCTACCCTCACAAGTGATAAACTTCTGAAGCACAAGTAATAAGTTTCTCCATTTGTTTTTAAGAGCAGAGCTTGGAATACCTTTTTTGTAGACTATTGTGTCCATGTTTGGATTCTTGAGGAAAACCTTCAAGTCCTCATTGTCAATCCCTTTGTTTTTAAACCATTTTTGTCCATGTCTTGGCAGCTCGGTGGCCTCAGCAATCATAGACTTTGTTATTGTGAGTTTTATGTCCCCAATTTTGGTCTCCATTCCATCGAATGAACGTGCAAATGTCTTGGTTACCTCCTTGTGGAAGTCGTTAAATTTCTCAGTGCATTGTAGCCATTGTCTTCTTTGCAGCAACTCCCTAGTTTGTGGGTACCCCTTTAGGAACTACTTCCTTGCTGGCTCAGTTCGAACAATTACCCCCATGCCAAAGGATGCCTTGCCTCAAAGATTGGCTACCTTGACAGGAAAACGGGACTAGTAGGGCTTGCTAGCTGGCGGAAAGATGGAGTGGTTGTGAAAGATCAAAGGAGTGTAGGAATAGGGAAGAACGAATGGGTTATCAAAAGGATTATGGGAATGAACTTGACCGTTAGGCGCATTAAAACTTATGATTTGGTAATTAATTTGGTAGATTTGGCACAAGGTCATGACATGACTTTTAGAGTAGTGGCATATGATATTTCGTTAGGTGGCCATTACCCTTAGGTTATAATGATTTCACTTTAGTACTATATCTTCTTACTCATACATGCTATATAACCTTCCCTATTGTTAAATTAAAGCAGCACGTACCTTTAATTTTCTGTTGCTAACCTTATTTGTTGTCCTTTAATCTCCTGCAGGTGCCTTGTTGTCAACTGTCCTTTAATCCAGATCACCAAGCATCCTTGTAGACTCCAAAATTATTAGGCTGCAAAAAATTGTTTAGCTGCGGAAACTTGTCCAAGCCGCGGGAAGTTGTCCAAGCTGTGGAAAGTTGTCCAAGCTACAAAAAGTTGTTGTTTCTGCAGCTTAAGATAAAGACAGCTTTTAGTAGATGAACTTTATTGTTTTTTTCTTTTTCTTTTGAAAAGAAAATATGAAGTGCCAACAAATTGGTTTTCACTTTAAATTTTCTGTATAAACATACCAACAACATGTTGGTTTTCATGTTTATACAATTTTTATTTTTTTATTTTTTAATATATTTTTTTCATAATATTATATGTATATATATATGCATAAATACACACACACACACACACACACAAACACATATATATTATTTGAAGAGCAAACTGAATGAAAAATTCTAAGGTGGAAAAAGAGAAGAATTCTTCTTGACCATCTTCAGTTCTGAATTATCCTGAAATATTTTAACAAATTCCTCTCTTGTTAATGGTTTCTGGTAAAGCTTGAGTTGATGTCCATTTACTAATAGCGGAGTTATTTCTTCGTCAATAGTCCTGATTCTAACTGCACCATTGTCAAAGACATTCTCAACCTCATAAGGTCCAAGCTAATGGGTTTGGAATTTCCCTTGAAAATTTTTGAATTTTGAATCAAAAAGCAATGCCCAATCTCCCAGATGAAACTTCCTTTCTTTAATGTACTTATCATTCCATCTTGACCTCTCTTGTTTCACTAAGCTGGTCCTCTGGAAGGCCTCTTGTCTGATTTCATCGAGCTCATTTAATTGTGTCATCCTTTGCTTTTGGGTTTCTGATAAGTCAAGATCTAACTGGATTGTTGTCTTATAGGTCTAGATCTGGAACTCTATTGGAAGTAAGAATTGCTTCCCATAAACAAGTTCATCGAGAGTATATCCTGTAGTATTCCTCCATGTAGTCCTATAGGCCCATAAGGCTTCTGGAAGCTTTTCCACCCAGTCTTTCCTATGTAGATGTACATTCTTTGTAAGGATAGCCTCAATCACCTTATTTGTGGACTCAAATTGTCCATTGGCTTGTGGATGGTATGGAGTTGACTTCCGATGTTTTATCTTGTATTGGTCCATAAGTTTCTGCACTAGTCTGGATGTGAACTATCTCCCTTGATTTGTTACAATTTCTCTTGGAACACCAAAACAAGTAAAAATATCCTCAAAAAGAAATGAAACTACAATATTTTTAGTAGCAAAAGGAAGTGCTTTAGCTTTTACACATTTAGTGACATAATCAGTACACACCAAAATATACTTCTTTTGCTTTAAAGGTGTGCTAATTGGTCCAAAAAAATCCAGTGCCCATTTTTCAAATGTTTCGATAACTACCTGTGGTTGCAATGGCATCTCATTTGAAAGAGTAGATTTGCCCATTCTCTGACAACTGTCACATATTTTAACATATTCCTTGGTGTCCCTGAAAATGGAATGCCAATAATATCCTAAAAGCATGATTTTGTAAGCTGTTCTCTTGTTAGAAAAATGTCCTCCACATGGCTCATTGCGACAAGATTTTAGTATCTCTGGTATTTCGTCCTCCTGAACACCTCTTTTGATGATGAGGTCTGGTCCTGTCTTATATAAATCCTCATTTATCCATGAGTAGGATGTGCTATTGTGGACTGTTCTTATTTTTTCTCTAGGAGATAAATGAAATGGCATTTTTCCTATGGCAAAATAGTTAGCAATATCTGCATACCAAGGTGATTTAGTAGATACTGTAAAAAGATATTTATCGGGAAATTTATCTTCTACGGGTTGATCATTGTTTTCATTTTGTATTCTAGATAGGAAATAGGCAATTGTGTTCTGTTTTCCTGGCCTATTTAGAATGGTTATGCTTAATTCTTTTAAAAGTAGGAGCCATCTAGTTATTCTTCCATTAGTGACTAGTTTATTCATTTAGGTATCTAATGGCAGCATGGTATGTGTGGACACAGGTTTCATAGCTAATTATATCATGTCTGAATTTATTAATGGCATGAATTACAACTAAGAACTCCTTCTTGGTTATAGTATAATTTAACTCTGCAGGGGTTAAATTTTTACTAGTATAATAAATGGCATAAGGAGTGAGATCGTTTTTTCCTAAAATAGCTCCTAAGTCTGAATCTAAAGCATCTATTGAGATATGGAAAGGAAATTTCCAATTAGGTCCTTTTAAGATGGGTGCTTCAAAAATTCTCTTTTTCAATGTTTCAAAGGAAACTTGGCATTCGGAATCCCAACTAAATTCACAGTCTTTGGTGAGTAATTTAAAGAGCGGGGATGCAATTTTTGTGAAGTTTTCTATAAATCTTCTATAGTATTCGGTAAAACCGAGAAAATTCCTAATATCCTTTTGACAACTTGCTACTGATAACTTGGAAATGACTTCCACCTTAGATGAGTCTACCTTAATTCATCTCTGGAAATATGGTGACCTAAAACAATAGCTCTCTCTCTCTCTCTCTCTCTCTCTCTCTCTCTCTCTCTCTCTTCCATCCAACTCTATCACTATCTCCCCCCCTCCCTATGCTTCTCCATATCTATGTCTCCATCTCTCTCCCTTCTCCTTCTCTACCTATCTCTATCCTCTCCTCTTCTTTCTTTTCCCTCCTCTCCTCTTTCCCTTACTCTCTCTCCATCTCTCCCTTCTCACTCCTCTCTCTCTCCACCTCTATCTCTCTATGTCTTTGTTCTTTCCTCCCTCTCTCTCCCACTCCAACTCCATCTCTCTTTCTCTCTCTCCTCTCTCTTCCTTCCTCTCACTCCCACTCTCCCACCTCACTCTCTCCCCCCCCCATCTCTCTCTCTTTCTCTCTCTCTATCCTCCAAACTTTTTCAGCATCTCACTCCCTCTCTCCACCCCCTCCCCATCTCTCTCTTAAATTTGATCACATTTTTTTTGTTTAAGAAATGATCTAGATTAGAAAAACTTAATTGGTTGTAAAATATTGAGCATATATTTTGGATCAATCATGTCAAAGAAAATAAAATAATGAAAAACTTTAAAAAATCATGCACTATATTTAATCTATTATAATTAGTCAATTTGCTTGCTCTCATCCCTTAGATCCTTAGCTATGATGGATTGATTCGGAGCATTACATAACCCAAAGGGAAGTACCTGGTAAGCATAAGTTCCCAATGGACAAGTGAATTTGGTTTTATCCTGATCTTCAGGGGCCACCTGAATCTGGTTGTATCCACTGAACCCATCTAAGAAGGAAAAATATTTTTTCCCTGCTAAAGTATCTAAGACCTGGTCTATGAAAGGTAAAATAAAGTGGTCTTTTAATGTTTCTTTATTCAAATCCCTATAATCGATGCATACTCTCCATTTTCCATTCTTTTTAGAGAGTATTACTAGGGGTGAAACCCACTTACTATCAGATATTGCATAGATGAAATTTACATTTAATAATTTCTGCAATTCTTCCTTAACAATTTATTTTAGATTTGAGTTCATTCTTCGCTGAGGTTGTCTAACTGGTCTTTCATTTTTTTCAATGTAGATATGATGTATGCAAGTTTTAGGATCAATCCCTCTCATGTCAGTGTATTCCCATGCAAAAGCCGAAGAATGTTTCTGTAAAATTTCTATCAATTGTTTCTTTTGCATGCCTTCCAAGTTTTCATTGACATTTAAGGTTTTGTTTAGAGGAGAGATATTCATTTCGACTACGCTCATAATGTGAGGAAGATTCATTATTTTCTAGTAAATTTAAAAGTTTGTCTTCCTCTTTTACTTGTCTAGTGACAAAAATATATTGTATATATTCTCCATCTTCTATCCATTCTTCAGTTTCTATATCTATTTTTATTCTTGCAGGGGGGTATAATGTAAATTTATTTGTAGAATTTCCATTTGAGATAAACATATCACCTGACCTACAACCGATAAAAGAATCTACCGTAGCCAACCAAGGCCTTCCTAAAATTAATGGATGTCCTCCTAGATTGTTCTTGGGTGTTAAGAACATCAAATCAACATGATATTCCCAAGAATCTAAGGATACACAAACATCCTCCATCTGGTTTAATGACAGATCTATCTACTAATTGCAATATGGTTGGTGTGTATTGAAGGTTAGGAAGCCAAAGTGTGTCCATAACCTGTTTGCTCATTATTTTTTATGGCGGCTCCTAGGACAATCAATGTGTTTGGTATTTCAGTTCCATTGAAGCGAATTTTTACAATGGGGCTTCCTGGGTCTAAATATTTTTGAATTGTCGTCTTCCCCATCATAATGTCTGCAATTTTTCCGACTAACTGAATTCTTTTTATATCTTTTCTTCTTCTCCCTGATCATTGTGTACCTAAGTCCTTAATTGTTTTTGCAAAAATTGGTATTTATTTTATGGTTTGTAATAAAGGAATCTTCATACAAACTTTTCTCAATTCATCCATCATATTATAATTAGGCAAGATAATTTGTTTCTCTACTCCTTCATTGATTTTCAACCTTTCTGGGAAAGGTGGTTTAACTGATATTGAAGGTTGTTTTATGATAGGAGCATCTATTGGAATTTCTTCTATTTGTTTAGTTTCTTTTTGAGGGAGAGAAGTCTCCCCTTCTTCTAATTGATTTTTATGTTTTTGAAGATCAGATTTTGTTTTCTGAATGACAACAGGAGGGTTTTTTGGTAATACTCTTCCAGACCTTAATTGGACTTGTTTAGGTCTAGTGGGGTTATCATATAAGTTTGAGGATTCTAACCATCCATGTTTATATTGGTTGTTGTGGTATCTTATTATTAGGATTTGGAAGTGGTTGAGCGGGTAGTTGTTTTGATTTTTGTGGAAATGGTAGGGAAAGTTGCGGGTTTTGATTTTGTACTAGGACTTGTGGCAATTTATTAGCTTGAGGAATTTGATTGGACGGGGTTAAGAATTATGGTGGAAGGTAGGATGGCAAGTATTGTTGATATTGAGCATAGGCTCCATAAGGATTTTGCCATCCTTGACTCCAATGTTGTGATTGTGGCAGAGCCCAAGGCTGCCAGGCTAAATTCCAATTACTTTGTGAAGACTGGGCAAATTGTTGTGCTATAAATCCTTGTGATTGATTTGGTTGGGGGTTTTTCCATGGTCTTTTGGCTATAAAATAGAGAGGGTCTACTGGTTCTGAGATTACTTCATCATTTAATATAGCCTTAAGACCTGGTAAGGATGGACATTCCTTTGTATCATGATTATCTACACATATGACACAGGTTTCTATGGCTTTTGAGTCTAAGGGACATTATCTCAGAGCATGTTTCTTTTGAAATTTGGGACAAAAGATAGATAGTGTAGCATTTTTGGAATTTTTCTTGTTTTGTATTTTAAGGGTGTCTATTTGTTCACTTAGGTTCCCTAAAATATCTGTTTTAAAGGTGTCAAGCAGATTTCCTATTTTTGCCTACTAAATGTCCCAGCTGCAGACTTGTTTATTATTGATAAGAGAGGGTGTCTAGGACTCTTTCCAACTCTTGCTTTGCCCCTTGAGATATGTACACAGAAATCACAAATATCTGTAAATGGTAGTTGGGAAATATCTCCTTGTCTAGTTAGGTTAAGAGGATCGATCCATTCATCTTTAACGAATCTGAGTAAAAGAGATTTTAGGGTTTACTAATCCAAATTATCCATTTTTTCTCTTTTAACATTATAAATAAACCTTTCTACGAAGTCTTCAAGATTCTTATCTTCGTTTTGTGTCATTTTGAAGACTTCATCTTTAAGGTTACTAGGCATACAATAATCTCTATACTTGCCTAAGAAAGACTCTTTCATCTGTGCCCATGTTGTTATAGAATGCACTCCTAGACTCATGAACCATTTTAATGTTGAGTCTTTTAATGTGGTGAGGAACAATTTAAACTTTTGAGCATCATGCAGATAGTCATATGATCCACATAATACTTCAAATTCGAGGAGAAATGTCTCTAGATCTCCGTTTCTTTTCCCATGGAAATTAGGAAGAATCGAGAGTGATATATTTTTCATTGTGAGGGTTGTATCTTCATCAAGAATAGGGAATCTCGAAGGATCTTGATTTCCTCTGCCTCTACCCCCTCCTCTACCTCTACCTCTTTCTCTTCCTCTACCTCTAATCCTATCTTCTTCGCCATGGACATTTTGTACTTATCCTTCCCCTTCTTCAGCCATGATAGATTCTTCGGAGGTAGGATAGTGTTCTTCTAATCTTTCTGGTTCCTCTATCAATGGTCGTTCAGAATAAGTTTCCAATTCCTCTTCTTCACTAGGAATTTCTAATTCTTCTCCCAAAATTTGTTCACCAGTGGGGGATAGAAAGATTACTCCTGTGGTTGGGGATGTAGGAGTTTCTTCAATTACAACTTTAGTAGAAGAAGTAGGTGAAGTTTTGGATTGAATTTTTGATCTTGAGACTTCAAGAAGTCTTCATCGACCTCTAAATGGAATTCGGGTTTGAGTAGGTGGCATGGAATATCGAAATCATGGTGGAGTGAGTGGATTTGTGGGAATTAAACTTCTTCTTTGTCCTACAAATATACCCCTAGAATATTTATCCCTACGCATGTCATGTTTTAAATTAATGATGGTTTCTTTTTTTTTCACTTCTAATTGTACTTCCCCGACAATAGTGCCAAAATGTTTGGTCAATTCAATGTCCTTGAATTGGAAATCATAAATTGTCAACGAGGGTGTGTAGAATGATGAAGTACAGGTGCACAATATGTGCTTAGAAGCTATTCATTAGGTCGTTATGTATTTGTTAAGATCCAAACTTAATATGGGGGCGGTGTTTGTCAATTGTATTAGTGTCGTAATTCTTAGGGATGTTGATTAAGTTTTCTAGGAATTAATCTCTATACAATTAGTTTGTAGATGATGTGAGAGTGATTTTACTTATGTTAGACTGTTTGGGATTTTTTTATCTTAAATCTCTATGCTGCAACTCCTAATTCTGCAAGTGTAAAAGGAAATCTATTCTATCAGCAATGAAGGAAAACTGTTGAACTCAATTGTTTTAGGAGAGGTCTTCTCGCTTGTTCAATTTTTTCTTAAACAAAGTAACCCAAGAAACATCTATATTGTGAACTGAACACACTTCAATTATGCCAGATAATAAGCAAAGGAAAGAACTGTGTAGTACCAGGTATAAAGAAAATTAGATAACAGTCTAAGCTAGGTATAAAGAAAATTAAAGTTCTTATGTAGATAACAATTCGCTGACAAGATTATTATGCAGCTTTCACAAAATAGAGCAATTGAAGAATTAAAGGAAATCAGATTGTATTAAAATTTGCCACTATTTGTAGGGGCCCTCCACGTAGCAGTTCAGAGCTTCAAATCAACACAATGCTTGCACACAAAAACCAATTCTATTCACATGAAGTTCAAAAACTGTTCATAAACATATCATTCGGCGCGCACCCAAATAACAGTGCGGCCATTAGCTTTATAGCAGGTATCTTGGCATAATTGTATGAAGATTTCAAGCCTTATATATCTAACCTATCTAAACTTATATCGCTAAACCATCTTTTTGCTATTCCGAAATCAAAATGATAAGGTTTCAATTGATCTCAGGTTCTGTTATGCATTAATTCGGTGGTTGACTTGGAGTTTGACCGCGATCTCTTATGCTTATTTTAGCAAATAGTTTCAAGTGGATGGGAAGGTATCCATGAGGGAGTCATACTCTATCTATCCACACCTTTTGCTGTTGACTTGGAACTCTAGAACCTTGCGAACAATGAAGACAACTACGGAAACCTAGATTAGTTGCGGAATCAAGCTGATTCGATAGCCAATTGCAAATTTAATAAAACAATAGAGTATACCTTTAAATATGAACAAGAAAACATACTATTGCATACCTTCATCAAAACCTGGTAGATATGGCCTTATTTAAGTGATAAATATATATGAAAAAGAGAGGATATTTAGGAAAAAAGGATGTCATGGTAGGACAATCTTCAGACTCTACAGTCTCACTATTGTTTGGCACATATATCCTGTCCCTAAATCTAACCAACTCATCTGCTGTAAGATGATAGTCCACATCCTAACCACCTATACCTTGTTGTAACATGTGCATAAGTGCCCTATACCTATCATCCTACTAACCTCCCTGTAAGATCTGAGCTTGTAAATCTATCCCATAAAACTCGTAGATGATATATGATCTACTTGTATCTGCCTACCAAGAGCATCTGCAACCATGTTCTCTTTACCTTCGATGTACCTGATCTCAAAGTCAAACTCGTTTTTCATGGCCAACCATCTAGATTACCTGACATTCGAATTTGGTTGGTGAAATAGATACCTCAAACATCCTGCACAAAATATAGTGCCTCCACATCTTCAATGCATGGATGATCACTGCAAACTCAAGATCATGTGTCAGATAATTCTACTTGTGCTCATTTAGTTTCCTTGATTCATAGCATACCACATGTCCTTCTTGCAGAAGAACTCCACCAAGTCCTCTCTTGCAATCATTTGTAGATACCACAAATTCCTTGTCTGGATCTGTAATCTTTAACAATGGATCATTTTTCAACAATTGCTTCAACTGCTTAAAATTTGTTGCACATTCCTCTATCCATTCAAACTTCTTACATTTCCTTTGCAATGATGTAACAAGATAAGAAATGTGAGAGTAGTTCCTGATGAACCTCCTATAATAACTTTCTAACCCAATGAATGATCCTACCTCATCCCCATTTCTAGGAGCTTCCCATTCCATGCTAGTCCTTATCTTCTTTGGATCCACTGCTATGCCTTCCTTGGAAACCACATGCCCAAAGTAATGTACCTCTGTCTGAAATAAACTGCATTTACTAAGCTTAGCATACAACTGATGCTCTCTTAGTAATATCAATACTATTGATAAGTGTTCGACATGTTCTTCCTCATTCTTAGAATATATCAATATATCATTAATGAACACAATAAAAAACTTGTCCAGATAAGGGCACAACACACTATTCATCAAGAACATAAAAGTAGTTGGAGCATTAGTCAAACCAAAAGGAACGAAAATAAACTCATAATGTTTGTACCTGGTGTGGAAAGAAGTCTTGTGAATGTCCTCTTCTTTAATGCGTACTTGATGATATCCTGATCTCAAGTCAATCTTTGAGAACACTATTGCTCCCTTCAACTGATCGAACAATTCATCAATCCTCAGCAATGGATACCTATTCTTGATGGTCACCTTGTTCAACTGCCTGTAATCAATGCACAACCTGAGAGTACCATCCTTCTTCTTTACAAAAAATACTGGTGCACCCCAAGGCAATATACTTGGCCTAATGTATCCTTTGTTAAGCATTTCCTTCAACTGCAACTTCAGCTCCACCAACTCCAGTGTGCTCATCCTGTATGGTTCCTTAGATGTTGGTGCTACCCCTGGTAACAACTCAATAGAAAAATCCACTTCTGTGTGAGGTAGCAACTCTAAAATATATGTAGAAAATACATCATGAAATTGTTGTAAGATCGGGTACCTGCTCAATACCTCTACATCCTCAACTTCCTTACCTTTATCACTGGAAATATGTATTGCAAATAATACACACCCTTTCCCACGATTACGCTTTGCCTGCATAGCTGTCACCATTCTAACTGATGTTGCCTTCCTCTTACCCTATAAAACTCTTTGTTCTTGATTCTCATCCAAGCACTCAATAAATTTGTCATAACAGCCCACCTTATTTCTGTGAAGATACAACCATTCCATATCCGAAAGCACACTATACGACCCCAATGACAATACATCCAAATGTGTTAATGTAGGAATACCATTAAACTCAAATGCATAATATCTTACCCAATGATGAACTCGCTTCTTTGTACCTATAACCAACTTCACTAACCAATATTTTGCATGCACTTGTTTATTCAAGCCACACTTATCCACCAAGTTGGCATTATCATAACTATAATTAGATCCATGGTCAATAAAAATAGAAACAATTTGATCACAGAGCTTACCGTCCATCTCAATAATAGATGTTTGGTGATCTACCTGCCTGTTATCCAACATTGGATAAATATGAGGAATACTTTGTCCAAAATTCCCCACTGTCTACGCCTCTTGAGCACTTTAGATATGCGACCTACCACCATGATGTTGTGGACAATATATCCTGCAATTCTTTCCTCCACAAGTCCAACACTATACGAGCTTCCTATCATCACCCTTGTTCTTCTCAGAATGAAATTCCTATCCTCTGCCAGATGCATTGAACTTCTTACGTAGTGCTGCATTCTCTTTGTTACTTGTATCTTGAGGTCTTGTTTGCTTCTTGTCCCATTTTCATTTAATCTTATCATTACCTTTCTGATCCTTCTTAGTCTCATATCTGCGCTTTGATTGATCATAACAATTATTTAACTTTTGAATGGCCTCCTCTAATGATTTAGGCTCATCAATCAATCCTATCTTTGAACGCTACCAGCAACCCACTAATGAATCTTTGAATCTTAGTTTTCTTCTCCTTCAGATAAGGCACATACCTCAACAACTCCAAGAATCTGCTAGTATACTCCTCATCTGTCATGGATCCCATCTTTAACTCATATAGTTATTTTTCTCTATTGTCATAGTATCTCTCCCATATATACTATTATGGTCCTATGATTCATAGCTTAAATTGATGATTGGCTATTTCCTTTCAGTTGATAAAATTGTAAATAACATTGTATTCTACAAATGATTTACAAAATATGTATATATATAAAATGATGAAAAGAGGGTATAAAAAAAAATGTATAGGAGAAAAAGAAAAAATAGAATAAAAAAGAAATAATGAAAAAACCCCATGAAAAATTGTATGCAAGTGAGCAAGTTGAAATTCCACCAAAAGAATAAAAAATGCATTGAAGTTACTTTAGAATGTTTTCAAATAAAAGTATGCAGCTTGTTTAAATGCAATTGAAAAATAAATTGCATAGTTTAATCATCCTGCTTAATCATGATTAGACTAAGTTTTAAAAAGAGTGGCATAGATTAGATAATAAATCAACCATCAAGCCTAATCTTGGTTTAAATCAATAGGTAGATTAGAGGAATATTAATCAAAGTTTCTAAACTTGGTTAATTGCATAAATATGCATTAGAATAGGTTAGGAGCAACCTTAGAAAAATAATATGGGCTTGCTAATCAAAACACGCCCTTAGGATTAAATTAATTATGTTTACCGTAGATTAATCTTGATTTAATTAATTTAATCATGTAATTTAAACACAATTTATTAATGTGTAATAAGGTGGTTGGCACTAAAGTTTGGGTTTTATTATAAAGTTGAAAGTGACAAGACTTATTTGTCGGTTTGCAGTAGCTCGCGCGCACAAAAAAATAGTTTTGATTTACCCCACCCAGATCAACGGTTGGGAATCAAGTTCGAACCCCCCTTGCCATTCCATCTTTATCAGCATGGGGGTCTGAAAAGCAGTGTTCCCAATACCAGGCCCCACAGTATGTGGCGAGCGCTCGTTACTTCGCACCCCCGCCCCCCTCCAAACTGCTTACCAGCTACCCCCCAAAAAACTGTTCATCTTCTCGCCAACGTTTATATCCACCCATCACATTATTCCTCTACCATGTCCCTATTTCCCAGCCACTCCTATTTCACCATGTGGCCTCCCCACTCCAATTTCGTTGCAATCTTCTCGTTATACCATGTTCGTTACCTCTCGAACGTTCACTACCTAGCAACTGATCCGCTCCATAATGAACCAGAAGTAACGGAAAACTCCAAATTATCTATAAAAATCCCCAAATTTTCCAATGTGGTCCCTTTCTGTTCCCCCCTTCCATTTCAGATAAACAAGTACATGATTTTAAAATGCCACCTCATCTTCTCAATTGCTTGGTCACCCTTGCAGGTTCTAGTCAGCAATTTTCGACCATGTACCTGTCACAAGAATTAGTTTCTTCATCAGACATTCAAATTTTATCGGGCAAAAGACCAAATTATTCACCTATGCTCTGTTCCTTATTATTCTGAACAATGGCACCTAAAGGAAAGTCAAACCAAACCAGTGAAAATATGATGATCCCTCCTATAATCGACTTGGACCATATACCCTTGGCAGATCAACACTACCAAATTGTAGAGACCAATTGTGAGTTAAACATGTTAGAACTACACAATTGGCTCAAACAGAACTTTTTGGACCAAAGTGATGAAATCAACCTTTGGCAATCCCTCTTGCCACAATTCATATTTCCCCAAACTCATCCTTTTCTAGACTTTGTCATATGGTGTCAATCCAGATATATTCATAGCCAGAGAGCCATTGTGGCCGAAAGTGGTGACATTCTACTGACCATAACCTTAGAGTCCATTAACCAAATGTTGCAAATCCCCCAGAATGACTCTTTGAGCCCTTTTACTGTATATTCCCTCATTGAACTCTAGAAAAAATTGACCTTCCCTCAGAGAGCTAGGATATTTGATATTTTCCTACTAGAAGATGTTCAACTCCCAAAGAAGAATCCACCATACCCAGCCTCTATGTTTCCTAAGAGAAACTAAACAAATTGTGTCATTAGTGTCTTGCCTACTAGGATACCACTCAGATCAATGGGTAGATGAAGCTATTTTAGGTTTTTTGTCCATCTTTTCCACACAAGAAAAACCTTCTGTAATATTTAATTTTAGTCAATTCCTTGCAGACAGTATCCAACACAAATTACTCAAGATCACAACAAAAGTAATGTTCAAACATTCATCAGTGTTAGTGTACATGTTTTTGTTTCATTAGGCAAACAAATTTCCAACGACCTTGCAGGAATTGGATGATCAAGGTAATGCACAGTCAGTTACACAATGGACATCTTTAGTAAGGAAGAATTCAAGTGATTTCACCTTAAGTGACTTCATTGATCAGTTTATCTATATAGTGGTGTGTATTCTAAACAACAATGTGGAACCCAGAATAGGCTATGAGATTCAAAGAACCTTGGAACTTAGTGATCAAGCCAAAACAGGAGACTGTTACTTTTACCAGAACTATACAGAAATCAGATTGTATGGTTGTGAGCTGCTACCATACAGACTGCAAAAATATGTTCCTATGTGAATTTTCTCATTGGAATATATAAGGGAAATGATCAATATGGATGATTTGTATTTTGTCTCAGCCAAAAAGAAGGCCCAATTCAAGACCAAAACATAAGTGGGGACATTCATATGCAACAGCGAAGCAACAGGTACTGAATCAGATACACTTCTCAAGCAGATGAAATTTCAGTCGAGTTTCACTTGGTCCTATGACCCCTTCAACATAATTTCCAGTCTAAGAGTGGTGTAGAAGACCACTCATTCTCATACTCCCAGGCCCGAAATTGATAAGTTTATGAACATATTGTTGGAAATAATACTGAGAGGGGGGGGTGAATCAGTATTATCAGATCAATCAAACTTTTTCAATGCTCAGAAACATATACGCTACTTCAGTTAGGTGAACCAGCGTGTACACGCTACTGTGACTAAATAAAACAGCGTATAAGAAGAAAACTCATAATTTAGTTAGCTTATTCTTCAGTTAAGTTCATCAGGACATTATTCACCACATTAACAGTAAACAGGTGCAGTATAACAGAACAGATCAAAAAGCCACACACATGAACACCAAGATGTAAGGTGGAAACCCAATGTGGGTGAAAACCACCTGCTGCAAGTTGTCTCTATCTTTCTTTAATATGAAACTTCAGTTTACAATCTTTTGTACTGGTGCAGCCTTATACCAGTACGCAGGCTACAACCTGCAGAAGGCTACAACCTTCTCTCGTTCTCCAAACTTCCTTGGAAGGGAGCTCCAACCCCCTTTGCTCTTGCACTAGCCAAGATACTAGTACGTAGGTGCTGACCTACAATCTTCTTTCCTTCAGGTACCACCTTTCATACATTTTCAGACTGGATAATCCTGAAGCATAACATTACAATCTGTAGACCCCAATTCATTCAACTTTCACAACAGATTATTGAAGCATAAAACAACCAATACTTGTATTATCAAACTTTGAATCACTGAACCACTGAACCCTGTCAATCACCAGTTACCAGAACACAGAGCAGACTACAGAACTCTACAATAACAGTCAGACCCCACTGTAAACCCAAAATCAAGCTTCAAAAGATATACGCTACTTCAATGAGCAAAACCCGCGTATACACGCGCTTTTACCGAAGCCAACCTGCGTACAGATCTAAAAATAAACTTTCTCAATTTGCAGCTGTACCAGACATCAGTTAGACCCAGAACATAACATTGCGACAATATGCAGATCTAGAAATACGCATAATCAACCATATCATGATAGTGCATTTCAAACCATTAGATCCCGATCTATCCTTAGATCTAGTCTTCCATCAACTGATGTGATCTCTCCTTGGCTTAGATCAAGCAACCCAGAACCTGCATATCAGATCTCTTTCTCTCTTAGATATTCAAGCCTTGTCGAAAGATGATATTGCCTAATGATCTTCTTCTCCTTATATAGTCTTAGGCCTTGCTCAATACCAAGAACCAAAACCATAGTAACACAATACCATCAACTTCAAAACTAGGGATCGACACGCCCGTCGAGACACAATGGTCCGAAATCATAGGCACAACTTCCAAGGACTAACCACCATGGACCAAAGGTACTTTTCCACATACACGCGCTTTTTCTGAATCCAACTAGCGTGTACACGCGACTTGGGCTTAACGAACCTGCGTATATTAACTTCCTTGGCATGCTGTACTAAGATCTGTCTTCTGATTAAGTTGCCATCACCTGTACCAACCTCTGAGCACCTGTACCAACCTCTGAGTGAGTTGCCATCAAGGACAACACTTGAATCATAATGCCAACAATCTCCCCCTTTGGACTTGATGGCAACCACCACACCAAGTTACTCTCCCCCTTTGACATCAAGGGCAAAGGGCTGTGCTCCCCCTGAGGACAGGCTGATACCTCTGCTTGGCTGTGCTGACTCATGCTCCCCCTGACAGTAGGCCAGATCTGCAAAAGATGTTCTTCAACAAGAACCAAGACTTATACACCATAAGGGACTTTCCTATCACCAAAAAAACTCAATACTTACATCCATACTCCCTACCAAGAGGGGACATATCAGAAACAACCAATTACATTACAGCATTCATCCCAGGCATAGTGGGGAAACCAACATAGGCCGTTACATGACCTTGACACCATAAAAGAGATATCACAAGAGAGATATATGACATAGAGACAACAGATCTAGACCAAGACTTATGAAAGTCATCAGCAGCATATTATAAACATCTTTTTAGATCAGCAACCAGGATTTCTTTCTGAGCTCCTTTTCTTGAAATCAACAACCAAAACATCTGAATGCCAACAATGTTTTATGAGACTTTTAAGCTGCTCCCCCTGAACCTGTGCCTGCTGCACCTCCTGAAACCGTGCCTGAAGAATTCTGACATACCCACTGCTGTTCAGAACTCCAGAGTTTGCCCTTGCTGTTCAGAACTTCATATACGCGATTCCTCCTGCATGAAACGGCGTATGGACGCGGATATAATCTCTGCAACATGCGTACACCATACACGCGACTTTCCCAGCATAAATCCGCGTGTATACGCGTATATACCTTTCGTAACTTGCGTATACCAACTTTTCTGTAGAACAGACAAGCTTCAACAGCAGGATGAAGCATCAACTACTCCCAGCTTTTGTCTGAGATATTCAAAAGTTTCCCTGGGCAGTGGTTTTGTGAGAATATCAGCAACTTGTTCCTTAGAAGGAACATACTCCAACTTGACCTTCTGCTCAAGCACTTGTTCCCGAAGAAAATGGTACTTGATTGGTATGTGCTTGGTCTTTGAGTGCATGACTGGATTCTTTGAAATGCTGATTGCACTTGTATTATCACATAAGATAGAGACGGGTGGAGTGCAAGTGATTTGAAAGTCCTGCAAGGTCTGCATCATCCAAAGAAGTTGTGTGCAACAAGATGCTGCAGCCACATATTCTGCTTCAGCTGTAGATAAGGCAATCGAACTCTGTTTTTTGCTGAACCAAGATACTAATCTGGAACCCATGAAGAAAGCACCACCACTTGTGCTTTTCCTATCATCCACACTTCCAGCCCAATCTGCATCTGTGTAAGCATGAAGAGTGAGATCTGTATTTCTAGGATACCATAAGCCATAGTTTTGGGTCCCTTGAAGATACTTGAAGATTCTTTTGACTGCCTGAAGATGAGTTTCCTTTGGGTTGGCTTGAAATCTTCCAACCATTCCTACTGCATGTGTAATATCTGGTCGAGTACCTGTCAAATAAAGCAAACTCCCAATCATGGATCTATAAGTGGGTTGGTGAACTGCTGCTGATTCATCATTTGCACTGAGGCTGCATCCTGTAACCATGGGTGTACATACTGGCTTTGACTCTTCCATGCCATACTTCTTCAAGATCTGCTTGAGGTATTTGGTTTGAGATAAGAAGATACCTCCTTCATTTTGTTGGATTTGCAATCCAAGAAAATATGTCAATTCTCCAAGAAGTGACATTTCGAATTCTTTCTGCATAACCAAGGCAAAGTTTTGACTCATAGTCTCTTCATTGCTGCCAAAAATAATATCATCTACATAAACAACAAGAATTAGCAATTTGTTATTTTCAACTTTTATATAGAGATTGCTATCTGCTGCTCCTTTTGAAAAGCCTTGTTGGTGAAGATATTTGTCCAACCGATAGTACCAAGCCCTTGGAGCTTGTTTGAGTCCATAGAGTGCCTTTTTCAATCTGCATACAAGGTTTGGATCATTCCCAAGAATGAAACCATCTGGCTGCTCAATATATACTTCTTCTTCTAAGTCTCCATTCAGGAAGGCTGATTTCACGTCCATTTGAAATACCTTGAAGTTTTGAAAGCTTGAGAGAGCAAGGAACATTCGGATGGCCTCAAGTCTTGCCACAGGAGCAAAGGTCTCTTCAAAATCTATTCCTTCTTGCTGTGCATACCCTTTACAAACAAGTCTGGCCTTGTTTCTAATTACTTCTCCATTTTCATTTAATTTATTCTTGAAGACCCATTTTGTTCCTATTACATTCTTATCTTTTGGTCTAGGAACTAATTCCCAAGTGTTGTTCTTTTCGATTTGCTCAAGTTCTTCATCCATTGCTTTGACCCAACATTCATCTTTGCATGCCTCTTTCACATTTTGTGGTTCAGTGGAGGAGAGTAGTGCCAAGTAGCTTGAAGCTTCTGCAAGTGTCCTTCTTGTTTGTACTCCTGCTTCTTTCTGCCCCACAATCTGAGTTTCTGGATGATTCTTTTGAACATATCTGGATGGAGTCTTCTCTTCTATTCTTGTCTGCTCCTCTGGTTCTTCTTGAGATTCTTCTTCTTCTTGAGGTTCTTCTTCTTCATCATTTCGCCTTTGAGAGTAACCTTCATCTTCTTCAATGTCTTCATGATGAACTTGCCTAGGAATATATCCCTTCTCATCAACCACTATATCAATACTGTCAACAATTCTGCCAAGTCTTTTATTGTAGCACTTGTATGCTTTGCTATGTGGAGAATAACCAAGAAGAATGCCCTCATCTGCTCTAGGTTCAAGTTTGCCAAGTTGCTCATCAGTATTCTTAATATAACATTTGCTCCCAAAGATTTTGAAATGCTTCACGGAAGGAGTTTTACCACTCCAAAGCTCATGAGGTGTTTGAGTGCTGTTTACTCGGACATTTGTTTTGTTAAGAATAATAACAGCAGCATGTGCAGCTTCACCCCAGAAGGTTGCAGGAGTACCTGATTCATCGAGCATAGCACGAGCCATTTGTTGGATAGTTCTGTTCATTCTTTCCACAACCCCATTTTGCTGAGGAGTTCTAGCTGTAGAGAATTCTCTTCTTATCCCATGTTCATCGCAGAAATCGAAAAATTCATTTGATGTGAACTCCCCACCTCTGTCAGATCTGAGGCACTTAATTTTGTGTCCTGATTCATTTTCAGCCAATGCTTTGAAGGATTTGAATTTTTCGAATGCTTCATCTTTGTGCTTCATAAGCCCTAACCAAACAAACCTTGAGAAATCATCAATGAATAATATCAGATATTCTTCTCCTCGAGGTGTCCTTTTCCTAAATGGACCACATACATCTGTATGGACTAGCTCAAGAGGCAAGCTAGCTGATCCTTCCTTCTCTGGAAAGTTAGTTCTGGTTTGCTTTCCAAACTGACAAGATTTGCATATGGTGTTGTCTGGAATTTTGATATCTGGAAGATCACGAACTGCCTGATATTTGCATGCTTTCCTTATTTGTGAGAAGCTTAGATGTCCCAACCTTCGATGCCATAACCAGTGCTCTTCATCCTTGCTAAGATAGCATTGTTGTTGTCCTTCTTCAAATATGTACAGATTATTTGGAGTTCTTTTGCCTTTGAGAACTGTTTTACCTGTATCAAGATCACGAACAAGACATCCATTCGATCTGAAAATAACCTCGGTTTTTTGATCACACATCTGGCTGACACTTAGTAGATTATGCTTCAATCCATCAACATACAAAACATTTCCAGCCTTGACCGTTTCTTTCAAAGGAGCAATACCTTTTCCTTTTATAGTTGCAGGAGTATCATTTCCAAAAGAAACTTTCTTTCCCTTTTCTAAAGTAGAATAAGATTCAAGTTTTTCTTTATCACCTGTCATATGTTTCGAACATCCACTGTCAATGTACCATAGATTTTCCTGTCCTTCTGCATAAAAAGCTATCCCACATCTTTCTGTTTGAGGTTCCTTTATTCTCCATTTTTTGGTGCTCGTGGCTTGTTCCTTTTTCTCCTGAAACCTGCTCCTGCATTCAGAGTCTTTATGACCAAAATTATTGCAAATAGAACATTCAACTTCATTTTCAAGAACCGAAAAGTTGTTATAGGTCCTCTTTATAATCCCTGTCATACTTCTTTGTTTTTGAGCTTCCCTAGTCATGATTGTTTTATATGCAACACACTGAGCTGCTTTGTGACCAAAGTTATGGCAAGAAAAGCATTGTCCATTGAAGAAGCTTCTGCGGTTATTGAATCTACCAGCCAACTGATTGTAATTTTCATCTATTCTTGAGCCAAACTGAGAAGATTTTACCTGTGGTTGGTTGTAGCTTTTGTTCACCTTTAAGAAGGATTGTCCCTGATAGTTTCTGTTTGTAATTCGTCCCTGCTTTACCTGATTATCTTCATTGTTCTTCTGCTCATTTCTTCTTGCTGCATCAAGATAACTTTTTGAGGTGGATGCTTTAGAGGTTTCTCCATTATAGCCCAAACCTGTCTTGTTTAGAGGAGACCGCTGCACATTGATAATCTCATCCAAAGTTTCAGATCCTTTGACAAACTTAAGATTAATAGCTTTTGTTTTCTCAATTTCTTTTCTGAGACCAACAATTTCACCTTCTAGTTTTTCAAGATGTTTTTCCTTTTCATCAATTTGAAATTGCAAAGTATCAATGATCACACTCTTTTCTTCTATGCATCTCTTGAGTCTAGTAATTTCATTATAGAGATTATCCACATCTACAGCATCCTCATAATCATCATCTTCAAATGCCATTAACAGCTTATATTTATTACCTTGTTCATCTTCATCACTGTTTGATAAGCCATCACTATCTTCATGGGTGTAGTAGCTTTTCTTATTTGCACTTTGTTTCTTGTTCCATCTAGCAGGTTCTTTTCCTTTATCCTTATAAGGACATTTTGCAGCATAATGACCTACTCTTCCACAAGCAAAGCATTTGAAAGGTAGCTTACCTCTGAACCTTCCAGAACCCCTTTGAAGATTTCTGACAAAATTTGATTCTTCTTCCTCTTCTTCTGGAACATGGCTTGCTTCATAGTAATCTTCTTTTCCTGATGCCTTAAAAGCAGCTTCCCTTCTATCAGATGGACCTCCCTTTCTCATTTCATAAGCAGTTAGAATTCCATGTAGCTGAGACATAGTGAGAACATGGAGATTTTCTTTTTCTTCTATTGCAGATACTTTAGATTCAAACTTGGGGGATAATGATCTTAGAATCTTTTGAACTACTATAGTCTCTTTTATTTCTTCACCCAAATTTTTCATGCAATTAACAATCTCATCTACCCGAAGAAAATAATTAGCCACACTTTCATCATTATACATCTTGAGAGTCTCATATTGAATCCTGAGAGTTTGAAGTTTAGCTTGCTTTACCTGTTCATCTCCTTCATAGCTAGTGATCATTTTGTCCCATATCTCTTTTGCTGATTTGAAGTGCATGACCTTCATGAATTCTGTTTGGGATATACTTCCTAATAGAGTACTGACTGCTTTTGCATTTGTTTCATACTGCTTTTTCTCAGCCGGATCTGTAGGAGTAGCTGAAGGAAAAGCATAGCCTGTTTCTACAATGTTCCAAACTTTTGTACCAAGAGATTGAAGATATGCAGTAACTCTTACCTTCCAATAATTGAAATTTGTCCCATCAAAAATCGGTGGCCTGATTGATGCTTCTTTCTCGTAGTTGCTCATGATGAATGATCTCCCTTCAAGCGATCAAGCTTCTCTGAAGGACCTGCTCTGATACCAATTGTTGGAAATAATACTGAGAGGGGGGGGTGAATCAGTATTATCAGATCAATCAAAATTTTTCAATGCTCAGAAACATATACGCTACTTCAGTTAGGTGAACCAGCGTGTACACGCTACTGTGACTAAATAAAACAGCGTATAAGAAGAAAACTCATAATTTAGTTAGCTTATTCTTCAGTTAAGTTCATCAGGACATTATTCACCACATTAATAGTAAACAGGTGCAGTATAACAGAACAGATCAAAAAGCCACACACATGAACACCAAGATGTAAGGTGGAAACCCAATGTGGGTGAAAACCACCTGCTGCAAGTTGTCTCTATCTTTCTTTAATATGAAACTTCAGTTTACAATCTTTTGTACTGGTGCAGCCTTATACCAGTACGCAGGCTACAACCTGCAGAAGGCTACAACCTTCTCTCGTTCTCCAAACTTCCTTGGAAGGGAGCTCCAACCCCCTTTGCTCTTGTACTAGCCAAGATACTAGTACGTAGGTGCTGACCTACAATCTTCTTTCCTTCAGGTACCACCTTTCATACATTTTCAGACTGGATAATCCTCAAGCATAACATTACAATCTGTAGACCCCAATTCATTCAACTTTCACAACAGATTATTGAAGCATAAAACAACCAATACTTGTATTATCAAACTTTGAATCACTGAACCACTGAACCCTGTCAATCACCAGTTACCAGAACACAGAGCAGACTACAGAACTCTACAATAACAGTCAGACCCCACTGTAAACCCAAAATCAAGCTTCAAAAGATATACGCTACTTCAATGAGCAAAACCCGCGTATACACGCGCTTTTACCGAAGCCAACCTGCGTACAGATCTAAAAATAAACTTTCTCAATTTGCAGCTGTACCAGACATCAGTTAGACCCAGAACATAACATTGCGACAATATGCAGATCTAGAAATACGCATAATCAACCATATCATGATAGTGCATTTCAAACCATTAGATCCCGATCTATCCTTAGATCTAGTCTTCCATCAACTGATGTGATCTCTCCTTGGCTTAGATCAAGCAACCCAGAACCTGCATATCAGATCTCTTTCTCTCTTAGATATTCAAGCCTTGTCGAAAGATGATATTGCCTAATGATCTTCTTCTCCTTATATAGTCTTAGGCCTTGCTCAATACCAAGAACCAAAACCATAGTAACACAATACCATCAACTTCAAAACTAGGGATCGACACGCCCGTCGAGACACAATGGTCCGAAATCATAGGCACAACTTCCAAGGACTAACCACCATGGACCAAAGGTACTTTTCCACATACACGCGCTTTTTCTGAATCCAACTAGCGTGTACACGCGACTTGGGCTTAACGAACCTGCGTATATTAACTTCCTTGGCATGCTGTACTAAGATCTGTCTTCTGATTAAGTTGCCATCACCTGTACCAACCTCTGAGCACCTGTACCAACCTCTGAGTGAGTTGCCATCAAGGACAACACTTGAATCATAATGCCAACACAAATATCAATGGGAGGAGAACACCTTGCAGGAAGCAGAGGAGAATATTTTATCTACAACCACCTCGCAAACACCGGTCCCTTAGGAGAAACCGTTCTCAAGTGACAGAAATTGGTGCCAAGCAATTCTTAACTTACACAAAGAAGCCTAAAATTAATCCAAAACTGGTTTTATTATAGGATGATGAAGGAAAAGCTATTATAGTCATGATAGGTAAACATAACTCAACAACACCGAAAGAAAGTTTTACAGGTACAAGACAAGAAGACAGTTTTGTAGGCTCTCCATCTTCCTTTGCTTCACAAGATCCTCCCGATGTAGCTCAGACAACAAACTTGGTTGAAGGCCAAAAATAGCCCAATATTTTTTCTAAGTACAAAGAAATAGATCAGAAGAATGAGATGCTAAAGGCCAACACATACACTCAGTTCTGGAAGCAAACTGCTTCTTCCCAACACAAACTTCTGTCAGCCTTTGATATTGAACAAGGGAGAATGCAGATGGATTTCTTGCAAGCACATGTTCCATTTCCTAAATCACCAATAGAATATAAGAAGACAATCTTCTCCTTTGACACAAATCAAATCCATCTGATTGATCAAATGGACATGCACAAAGAGACTTGAGAGATTTTGTATTCTACATTGACTAACACTGCCATGACAACTTCAAAATTGCAAGCCTCCATCAGCAACATATAATCACAATTGAAGCTGGAGAAAATCTCATCTTTGGTGAAAGATACTAGAATTAAGTCGTTAGAGGACTTAGTCATTAAGTTGGGTTATGACCCCAGTGATGTAAAGAAATTGGAGGAGATTGTAAAGAACAAGAATGTTGATATAGAAGCTTCGAGGAAGAAACTCAAGCTTCCATCTACAAAGGATCCGCAAATCAAGGAAATGGGAGGGCTTGAAAAGAAACAGGAAGACATGTTCAAGATAATAATTGAATAGAATATCTAGATTAGATAAATGGAAGTGGAACTAGAAAAGTTGCTCAAAGAGAAGGAGAAGTCCTCACAGTTGGCCATTGTTCCAATTACAATAGTACCAATTGTAGTTGCAAGAGAAGCAAAGGCTTCAACATCAACAACAACACCGTCACCAACTACAGATTCTGCCACCGAATTGGTTAAATCCATGCAAGAGATGTCCATTTAGGGGAAAAATATTGATAAGTTGAAAGAACAGTTGAAGAATATACAAGAACATAAATTTAAGAATGACAACTCCTATATAGCAGAGTTACAGAAATATCACAGGCTTTCTCAAAGAATAGATTTTTTAGAGAGTGAGTTAGTAATGGATCAAATTATAGCATAGGCTAAAGAAAACATATGGACATATACCAATCAAGCTATAACTGATATTTGGCCATCAATCCAAATCATTTTCGAATAGGAAGAGTTGATACAGAGGTCAAGAACATTGATAGAACAAGTGAGGGAAATATTGGGAGACAAGCCAACTAAAGCAACAATGTTGATAAAATTCCTAAATTCTAAGACCAAAGAAGAAATATAGGAGATGCAGATGGAAGATGGGATTGAAACCATCTTAGAAATCAATAAGGTTTTGCAGAAGAGAAACCTGATGGTTCAATTATAGAACAAATGCAAGACTCTGGAAACTATTGTCTAGATATTTCATACCAGGTTTAATCTAATGAATCAGAGAGGTTTGTTAGGTTTAGTGGCTTTGAATGATAGGTTAATCAGCTTGAGTGACTACAGTAAAAAAAATACACTATTGCCAAAGATAAATCCAAGTTTTAAGGGGTAAAAGGAAGTATGACAAGAAAATATTTCTTGGAGGCTCTATATTTTGATCTCATCATAAAACATTAGATGAAACATATTTTCATCAACAAACCTATCTTTGATAAATATAAAAAAGTTGATGAAACATATAGAAAGCTAATAAAACTTTCTATCCCTAGTGAAGATCATTGGGATCACTTGTGTGGATTACTTGAGTGAAACATTTTTCAACTCAGACAACAAAGCAACAACTTTTTTGGACCAATCAGCAACAACCATCCTCAACAATAGTGCCACCAACTCTATCAGTTCCGAATTCCTAAATTTTTGTACTATTTATGTAATATGTTTTAGATATTTTAGGGTTTTCTCTTGATCTTTTGACATCAAGATATTTTTTATTTTTTTCTATAACTATTTCATAATTAAAAGTAGTAGAGGATAAGTTTTATGTAAAGAAAGGACCATTGATGTAAAGTTGTTCCACTGAGTTCCAGTGGACACATTTCAATAATATAGAAGCTTTTTTAGGATTCTTGTGTCATATTTTTTGGTGAAGTGATACTCTCTATTGTTATTGTGTTTCCTCTATTTTTAATATATGTTTCTTTTCTCTATTTTTAAAAGAAAATTAAGTTCAGGATTTGTTTCAACAGCACCTTGTTCTGGCTTAAAAACAATATCAATGTTTTCTAATAAAGTTAAGCAATAACATTCTTAATTTGTCTCTGCTTAATGGACACTTAATCATTTCTTCTTTTCCATATCATTAAATATATAAGATCCAATAAATTTTCCTACCTTTCCCTATTAGATATGTCTGTAAATGATAAAACAAATCCATTCAAAGTATATTGACTTCGATACCCAATGGTGTACTGTTACATTATCAACCAAATAAGAAAACAAAATCTAAAACCAAACCATTTAACTTTCATAACTAGCCTAATATATCAAAATGAACAAATCTAAATCTGAAAGAGAGATCCCTCTCTGAAGCTGTGAGGGCTAGATCCTATCTTCCAAATTAGTTTTGTGGCTACCTTTGTATTTCTTTCACAATATTACGAAATACAGAGTGATAAAAAATCCTTCTTCCTGAATAGTCTCTCGAACTCATTCCAAGTCAACTCTTCTCTGTGAATTCCTCTGATTATATTTACATCTTCCCACCAAATGTCTGCTTTACCTTTAAGACTAAATGTAGCTATTTTGGCCTTCATGTTCGTTGAGTAATCATGCAACCTGAAGAACTTATTCATACCAAGCAACCATTCTTATGCATCCCGTGATTAATTCATTTCCCCGTCAAATTTAGGTGGATTTTCTTTCTTGAACTCATCCACCAAATATCCTTTGTCACTCCTCCTGTAAGGAGGATAAGGACGATGATAATGATATCTGTCAAAACCAGAACTAGAATAGAACCTGTGTCCATTTCCTCTCCTGTCCGGAGTGTCCAAGAACTTTCCATCTATAATCGTGTCATCTCTATCTTACATGTGCCCACTATGAGATCTACTACCATATTCCCCATTTGTCCTATCCTCCTATTCATGGATGATCTGAAGTGATCCCTATATCTACAATTATGACAAACTCTAAAGAATTACTACATTGACTTTTCCTTTTTTCTCCTATGCTTGGATGATTCTGTCGTTGTCTGCTTTGCAACTCCTTATTTCTTCCTTCAAGATTCTCAATGTGTCTACTATTTTAGAAGAGTTCCCAACACCACACTGCTCATCTGATCCATAGGGAAAGTATCATGAATTTTAGTCTACCATATATCTAGTCATCTTTTTTCTTTTCTTCTAACGAGGTATATTATGTCACCTAAACCAAATCATAAACATACCAACATACCTCAATGTAGTTTGGGGAAGGATATCTCATCTGAAAGACCGATCAAATTAGAAATATACATATATAAACACAACCAAGTCAACATCTAATCATCATTTCAACCATTATCCAGTTATCAATTTATGACTATACTGACCACATACCATGACTTTATGCACAAAAACCATCACCAAGTCAATGTATACGTAATAACATATAAACAATGACATGCATAACTAGTGCATAAACAAATACAATCAGTTACGACACCATCGAATTTCATGTGGAAAAAACAAATGCAACCACAACCACCACCATGAATACACAACAAGCACATAGACCACAAGGATAAAGAACACATATGAAATTGGATATATATGCACGACCAACACACACCGCCCATCTAGTCCAATATGTGAACCATGCTCTGATACCATTCTATAGCATCCTCCTCCCACATTTACCCAAGTTAAATGGTCCGTTGGGGTAAAAATTTGATGAGAGGATACTATGATGTGATTCAACTCCCCATGTATAGTTAAGGAAGTGTAACCAACACAACACAACCAATCTGACCTTCTACACATCTTACAGAACCTTCAGGAGGCAAGCAACCCTTCTAGGTGATCAACCCCTAAGACAACTTAACATTTGAATGACCTAGAGCCTCAACCGCTCCCATGAAATGAGAATGCATGCGAATGGAACCCTCCAATCATTCCCACAGCAAGGGAATTCTAGCAACTAGGGACTTTTTCAGCTAGTTCTGAGCATGCGAACCCATATTATGTGCACTTTTTCAGGGCTAGGTCTTACACCACTGCCCATAAATTCATGAGACTTCCAAAAATAATAAATAGCATCGAAACAATGATATTAAAGAAAATACTTGAACAAATATTTGAACTGACCCTTACTAGCCATGACAAGAATTTTGTCAAACATGTCACAAATATGCATTATACAGGTTATAACAACATATTTGAGCATAGGGGTCTCATACTTATTTGAGAATCACTAAGAAGCATTCATGCCTTATCACAATAGCTGCATTATCATCTATTGGGTAATATATTAATTGTAAATTCATTTATTAATCAAAATAGGATGAGAACCAAACATCATTACTATCATAAAACTTACTCATAACCAACATATAACGAAAAACAATATCATGGATGTGACATCCATAATACCACATATGAACCAATACATTTACACATAAAATACCAAGGAGAAAGAGCTCTTATTAATGAATTCATAGGTCGACTAGGTATGGGACATCTATGAACCACCCAACCATAGATTAGGCTTAACCAAATCTCTTTTTTAGCCAATCACATGTGTGCCATATTCCAAGCATGAATGTGGGATCTCATGAAACAAATCCAAAAAAAATCGAACCATGGGCTTCCAGAGGCCAAACCACCTCAACCCTCAACCATTGATTCCACCTCATTGTCGAACATCATGAACCATCACCAGACTTGTCTCCACCCAAGTTTTCCAAGGTTCTCGAGCATTTGTTCCAACCAAGGCTTCTAGGACTAGTAACTCAACCCATAACTGTTGTCGGGCTCTAGAGAATTTGTCCAACCAAGGCTTTAGGACTAGTAACTCAACCCACCAAGGGCTCCAAAGTTTTTTTCCAACCAAGGCTCCAGGACCAGTAACTCAAACCAAGATGTTATAGGGCTTCTAGAGCGTTTGTCCAACCAAGGCTCCAAGAACTAATAACTCAACCCACAACCAAAGGAATATGAGAACCAGCCAGAAAATAAAAGAAAAACCCACAACACCATGGCTATCCAGGAAATTACAAGATTAGGCAAAACCACTGTAAATCTAGGCAACCCTCCATGCCAATGATATATCATAACTAAATAACCACATGCACATGGCATGCATTCCAAAACTAGCAAGGAATTCATACATGCAACTCTATACCTGCAAGAAAAACTCGTTATAGTTGTTGATCTCGATTTCCTCTTGTGCTTTCCTTTTTTCATTTTCCTTCTTGCTTCAAATCCTAGGTATGCCACACTCCTCCAAGAGTGCTCCAAGAAAACTCTAACTAACAATATTATGAGAGAGAGCGAGAGAATATAGAGAGAGCTACAAAAATGAACTGATAAAAGTCCATCAACTAATCCTCATAATCATTTTTATTAATGAGGCTTCTATTTTACTTTATTTTCCATTATTTTCCTTCATTGTCCTCCTCACATGCAACCTGTGACCTTTCACCTTCCCTTTCTCCTATTTCCATTATTTTCATAAATAAAATGCCAATTAATGCGTCATGCCTTTCCAAATCCTTCACCAATTTCCATAGCCATTAATTAATCACAAGTGATCCCTGTCACTATGTTTTTTCCAAACATATAGCTTGGAATATGTGTCCCATAACCATGGTTATTAGTTTTCCTTTATTAACTTTTATTACATGGATTTTTGAATAGGGTTCTTACAGTTTTGGGGTTGAGATGGCCAAGGTTTCCATGGAAAGGGTGTGTTACAATTACTTCTAGATGGTTGCACATATCCTTGAAATTGTGAATTAAGTTCTTGCATCATACCAGGTTGACTAGGCTGTGATGGTCTTCTTGGAGCTACATGACATAGTTTCTTTGGTGATTGACTTGCTCCATTTTCTTCTTGGTAAAATACATTCAACCTTGGTATTGATGAGAAATATTTAGTAGCATGTGATTCTGCATGGACAACACAAGTATCAAAATCTTATTTTTTCTCATTTTTCATTCTTAACATTTCTACTTGTTCACTTATATTGCTAACAATTTTTGTTTTAAAGTTATCAAGCAAATTTCCAAGTTCAACTTGACTTATCGATCTTGATGTTGATTTACTTACTCTTGCCCTTCCTCTTGATATGCTCTTGCATATTTCACAAACTTCTTCAAACGATAATTCGTATACATCACCTCTACCCATGAAATCAAGGATATCAATCCACTCATCCTAATTGTTCTAAGTAACAAGGTTTTTAGTGTGTCAAATCCTAAATGATGTAATTTTTCCCTCTTAACATTATACATGAATCTTTCTATTAGATCCTCAAGGCTCTCATCTTCTTTTTGAGTCATTCTAAAGATTTCTTATTTAAGATCATGATCTCTATATTTTTCTTAAAATATATTTTGCATATCATTCCATGACCTTATTGAATTAGTCCCTAAAATCATGAACCATTTAAGCGCTCTATCCTTCAATTTTGTTAGAAATAATCTCAATTTTTTGAGTATCTAGTAAGTAATCATAAGATCTACAAAGGATTTAAAATTCAAAGAGAAAGGTTTCCGGATCCTTTGACCTCATACCATGGAACTTAGGAAGGAAAGACGAAGGGATGTTCTTCATATAAACACCCATATCATTATCTCGAATGGGAAATCTAAGAGTATCTTGTCCGAGCATGGGATGTTTAGGCACAAAAATTTAGACTTGGAGAACATATGCTTGAGATATAGGCAGAAGATATATACTTCTTAACAAGTCTATCAAGGTGAGGTGCTCCCATCTCATTATCTATTTCGATGAGGGGTGGAGAGACAGTCAAGGATTACATTAGTGCACACTGTATACCTTGATCCCAATCGACCAACGATGGGAAAATCAATATCGAGGATGTGATCTATTTTCCTCTGAGTACGATCCTATTTATCATTGCCAGATTAGATAGTAGTGCTACTCTACATTTAGTCAATAGGTCTCACATGAAATATGCTTTATAGTGTATGAAGGAATAAATATTTAACTAACTATAGCGAGGGAGTACTATAAAATATGAAGGAAAAATTGACCAAGGCAAAGGATGGGTGGTTGAAGAAATTTGGTTATGGTTTGATCTTGATTTCATTTGCCTTAGAGTGGATTCCATTACTCTAGCCACAATATATCTCACTCGAGCTCGTAGATCTAAGAGTCCTATGGATGAGGAGGTGGGTGGATCTCATGTCTAGACACGCAGGTTCGTCATTGATGAGCTACACACTGGTCTTCTTCTGATGGTTGCGCATGCAACTCATTATGATTGAAGACTATCCATATGAAAGGATGGATTTCCATAAAGATCCAGATCTCCTGCTTCTTGATGGCAAATGATGGGGTGCCACAGGTAAAAGTAGAAACATTTTGATCACTTTTTGATTTTTTTAAGTTTTACTTTTTTGTTTTTTTGTATTTTCTGTGTATTCAAGACTAAAATATTGATTTTTCTACATGCACACGTTGGATTTGTTCGACCTATGGGTTCCTCCTATCTTCAACGTGCGGAAGAACCACATCAGGGACCAGTAGGAGTACAGGTTTCTACAGGGGATGAGAGGTATGGCAGGATCTCAATGTGGTTGAGACTCTTGCAGAGGTTGAGCGACACATGGAGGAGTTGACCTAGGGCATAATCGAGACTAGGGTTGACTAGATCCCTATGAGACTACAACGTCATACTATTAGCATGCCTAGTCATATTAGGTGGCTACTGTGCAAGATGGCTCTCGCAGTTTTTTGCTATCATGAGCATCATGAGTAGTCTATTAGGAGGCTTATCTCTCTCTCTCTCTCTCTCTCTCTCTCTCTCTCTCTCTCTCTCTATATATATATATATATATATATATATATATATATATATATATAACCATATTTTGACTGCATTTATATTTTTTGATATGACATGCCATGTGGCCACATGTGTCTTTGGCACAAATATTTGTAAAACCAAAATTATATATATATATATATATATATATATATATATATATATATATATATTCTTATATGTTATATTATCTCATTCAATGTATGTGATGTGCCTTGAATTTAATTTACAAAACATGATTTTCTATTGCATTTATTAATGTGTTTAAATTTCTATAAATGTGTTGATACTGGATATAATCAAAATATATTTCCATAAGGCGAACCCTTAAGAAAATATGAAGCATAGTTTGCTCCTAACTGAATAGACATTAGTCGAATATGGTACTACAAGTTGTAAGTCAAGTCTGATAACTATACGACGAATACCATGTGAAATAGCATCAGACAATAGTTCGATCATTGTGCTACACTCAACGATATTATTTGTAGAGTGATCAATAAAAATCCCTTGTAAACTCACTAACTCTCCATTCAGAGCATATATAGCCCATGCTGCAGAAGAAAGGTTTTGATTCCTATGAATAGCACCATCAGCATAATCAACATATGGTTGAAGGGATGTTGACATCTGCAAACCAAATCTAAACAATATTAGCAGAAATCATAAGAAACTCCAAAGGGAATCACTCTCAATACAACTATATACAACATGTACACAGTGAACTACGCAAAAATCACTCAAGCATAGTATCTTTTAAATTACAACCCATTTCTAGGTTGCACCAATGGATCTCCATTGAAATCAACAAGTTCATAGCATGCTTAAAAATGTATGGGCCTAGCCACATTGGCTTGAACTTCCATGCTCCCAACTTTCAGACTCTTGGTCATACAATAAGAAAACATCACTTTCTAAGAAGACATGAGGATTGACACTCTTGTCATATTGCACCTTAATGTGTTTCTTATTAGCTTCAATATATATTCCAACATCACGTTGGGTTTCGTCTAAGCATGTTAGATGTAAGAGACACTCTTCTTCCATATAAGTGGCAAGGAGGAGTACAACATTAAGTCTTAGAGACTAAAATTTCACACTCAATAGGGAGGATTGCTTCCATACCGTATATCAATTGAAATCACGTAAACCCAGTAGGAGTCTGAATAGAAGTTTGATATGACTACAAGGTTGAATAAAGGATAAGATTCTAGTCCAATTTGTGTACCCCTATCATGCATTGAAGCATTTTTTTCAAAAATTTATGGATGGCCTCAACTTGCACATTCGCCTGAGGGTAATAGGAGTTGAACTCTCATGGGAGAGATCCAACTTAGCAGTTAATTCAGACATCATGTAGTTATGGAAATGTTTCCCATGGTTTGTAACTATAGCCTATGGTACACCAAACCTCACAATGTCATGATTGAAAAAGAAGAGAGCAATTGTTTCACTGTTGTTATTCTATGCAGACATCGCCTCGGCCCTGTTACACTAAAAAATGTCACCTTGACTACTCACAGTTAGTATGGCTCAAATCAACAGTCATGCTACCCTCTTAGGCAAGTCTCATGCCTCTGTTATCCATCTCAAACTCAAAGAAGAGAGAAAGTCTTGTAAAAACTATGTTTATCTCTGGGGTCGCAGGTTCTCTCTAGCCTTACCTGCGGGGACGCTGACCATGTTCACAAAATCTGCGTCCATGGACGCTCTGTATGTTAAGGGACAGGTGCGTCCCTCTGTAAAAGGCAAAATGCGCGAGTTTTATCTTGAAAAAGTTACTTGTGGTTACTTCTGGAACATTCTAGAGGTCGGTTTGATGAAATGGATGCGCCTCCAGTTGGTTCATGTATCTCTATTAAGGGGGAACTTATCCCATCAATAAGGGAGCTATCCCACCCATAGAGGGGGATGATCCCATTGATAGTGGACCTGAATAACCTCTTTACAGCACTATAAATAAAGGCATTGAGCCAGAAGGAGAGGAGGTTGGAGCTATACATTTTCTTTGGGTAAATGCTGCAGGATTTAGGTCTTCCATTAGAGCCTTTGTGAGGAGAGATTGTCTTCACTTGATTCTACTTGGGAGAGGGTGAGCTTTGTCAAAGTAGAGGAAAACCCTTGATGGACCCTGGGAGGAACTTGCACAACACCAAGGCCAGGTTGTAAGAGTTTCTTTGTTTCGTTATTAATACAAACTGGTTTATTTTTCTCAATAGCTTGTGTTAATGAGTTATTTCATGTGTTCCTTGGTCTGCATGTTGAATATATGTTTTATTATATGAAATGCAAGTGCTTGGTAATTGTTTGATTGTTTGTGGTTGCAGGAATTGACTTGAAGGAGGAGCTCATCCGGATCGTCAAGAACGGACTTCAACAACAGCGTTTTGGAATAAGGTAAGCCTAAACACTTGTAGTTTTCATGTTGTAAAAGGTGTATTTAGAGAAAGATCACTCCATTTTGTCTTGTTTGTCATTAGAATGTCTTAGACTTCTAGGAAGGTCAGTCGTGTCCGCACCCTTGACAGATTCCGTGTGACAAATTGGCGACTCCACTGGGGAATCCATTAATGAGAGAGTCTTTTCCTTTATATGAACTTTGCTTTGAGAAAATCATTTTTATTTTCTGGTTTTTGACTGTGAGAATTAGTATTTGGGTGGCTTAGCTTTAGATTTAGTTAGATTTGGTTTTTCTTCATTTTTCCAGAAGGACGCACCCTCTTAGTACTGCACAGTGCGTCTTTGGACGCGCTGTTGCCGTCTGCACAGAGCGGGGCCGCACCTGTGACAACGGGTTGCCTGCGTCTTCCTGTAAAACTTAAGAAAATTCCATTTTTGCTTCAAATTGCTTTTAGATTTTGTTTTTCCTTAGTGTTTTCTGCCCAGATCCTTTAGTACCCTGTCAAGAATTTTCACCTAAACTTGTTTTGTGAGCTTTGAGTGTTTTAGTGGTTTTCAACGAAGTTTCGACCTAGGGTTTGATTTTTGGAAAGGCTTTGTAGTGACTTTGATAGTAGAAAGTTGTCCAGCCTTAGATATCTCTGGTTAGTCAACCTTCTTAGAAGTCGGGCCTGTCGTAAAGTCTCCTTTTGTGAGCAACTTGCCATTTGAGTTGTTTTGGGTCAAATTTCGAATTACTTGTTTATAAAGTATTGATTTCCATTTTACAAAAAGAACAAAAAGATTAGAGTTTTGTTTTGGCTAGTTTTTGATTCTGCAATAAGCTAGTCCTTGATTTGATTGTGATCAAGTAAAACACCTTAGAAATAATCATTGTTAGTTTTGGCCTCGTTAAGATTGCTTAGAGTAAATTTGCTTTTAGTTTGCTTATGAGTGCATTTTCATAGATTTTAAGAGTTGTTAAGATTGATTTTTGGTTATATTAGATTTACTTGCTTTATTAAAAGAAAAATACAAAAACATCTTCTTAAAAAGTCTTGTTTCAAGTAGCTTTTTGTTTTCGAAAGAAGAAAAGAGTTTTTTTCGTGCATGTAAAGAGAGGTTATGTTTTTATGCTTGGAAAAGAAAAACGAATTGTTTCTTTGATTGTCTTCAATTAAGAAGTTGCTTTTACAAAGATTGCATTCTCTCAACTTTTTAGTTAAGCAATTCATCGAAAAAGTAAAGTAGTGGATAAATCATTCTAGGTGCATTTTGTAGTGGTTTCGAGTCGAGTCAACACACCACTGGTTTCACTTCCATCACCTTTTGACTTAAGAAACAACCTTAAAAGTAACGCTTAAATTAAAATCAATCTAGTAATCTTTATTTTTCTAGGGCTCTGAAGCACCAACATAGCTTAGGCTAGGGTCTTGGAGTAGGTGAGTACTTAACTCTCCAAGACTACAAAACCAAACAGATAGTCTATCTTGAGTAGAACAAATCCAATTGTTTCAGTTACATTCTGGGAAAGCTCCTCTTAAAGGAGAAGCACGAGCTCGTGTCCGAACCAGTGAGGGGATCATTCCTCCCTCGTTGGGAACGACGCCAGGCAGTACGTATTACAAACGGTAAACCTCGGATTAACCATTGTCGAGGAGCCAGGGGTCACTTATCGGTAAACCTTGGATTGTTGTCAAGGAGCCGGTAAGGGGATTGGAGCTTGCTACTCTGCCCTTGCGTGCTGTCGGAGTTTAGACTGTTCCCCCAGGTGTAATTGTTGTGATTGGTAACCTTAGTGGCCATAATATCTAGGATTCTACCCAAGGTGACGGTGGAGGGAAGGTCCCACTGTACCTGGAGCAGACGTCGGTTATACTCACTTGGATTTTCTGGGGGGTTCGCTTCACTTCGAGACGGTTAAAGTGGAGGAACTTGGTCCAGTCTATTCATTAAGCAGGTTGCCGGGGTAACTGTTCCACCCACTATTTCTGTACTGAATCCTGCGAGGTTGGGCCTAATCACCAACTAGCGTTTTTGGTCCGGAAGACTACTGTTTGTGTGTGGTTTGACGCTCTAGATTATTTAGGCGTGTGCTTCAAATTTGATTGGTTCTTTAGAAGACTTTAGGTGGTTTGATTTGAAATTTTTTACTTTGTTTTCGTGTGTTGTAGTTAAAATCTTTAATTGTGGCGGAATTACCGAGAAGGTCCCGTCGAATTGCGGGCCAGTCTCCTGAAGTTGTTTCTGTGGCCGAATTGTTGAGAAGATCCCGTAGACTTAGGGGATCCCCTCCTCGAGACGACCCAGGTAATTTAGAAGGGTTAAAGGTCCTTGTAACTCCTCCTAGTGGCAGTAGAGTAGGATCACCTGAAGAAGGAGAATCTTCCTTGGTAGTCCATCCAGATTACCAAAGTTTAGAAACAGGTTACAATCCCGAAGCTGTTACAGTTTCCGAGCTTGCTGGTAGTTTTTCATCTGCCAGTGAAACAGGCGAAGAACCTGAAATTTCAGAACCTGTTACTCCAACTCCTAGTGTTCCTGATTCACCAAGAATAGAAAGAATTATCACCGAAAATCTTCCTGTTGGATTAATTGCTATAGAAGAACTTGTTCCAGAGGAAGAAATAGGCGTTTCTGATTCTGAAGATCTAATTACCCTTGATCTAAGGGAGCGTGAATCCATCTTTTACAGTCCTCCTAGAAGTGAATCTTGGTACCTTGCATTAACCAATTTTTTAGACAACTCAGTAGGTTTTTCTACACCTCGTACTCCGGTTCCACCTAGAGGAATTCATTCTCCTGTAAATATGTCTGGTCAGTCATCTGTGTTTTCACAAAGTCCTGAATCATTTTTACATGGCGGTCCTTCTGTTCCTACTGGGTATCAATCACTTTCTGGTACCTTTGCGGGAGCATCTCCTCAACCCATTGATCATGGGTTATTAGTTGGAAACAGTGGTAATGTACCATTGAGTATAGGTGAAGTTTATATGATGTCAGGTTCAACTCCCATTAACCAACCTCAAGGTGGCCAATTACCGCCTGGGGGGCAACCTTCGTTAATGCCTGGGGGGCAACCTCAAGGTACTTCATTCGTGACTGGGGGGCAACCTCAAGGGTATCAACCCCAGCCTCAATATGTACCCCAAAGTCAACCTCAGTATCAATATCAACCTCAAGGATGGCAACCTCAAGGATGGCAACCCCAAGGGTATCAACCCCAAGGGTATCAACCTCAAGGATACCAACCTCAAGGTCAAGGTCAACCCCAGTATTCGTATTTACCTCAAGGTTATCAACCTACGGGTCAATACCCTGGTCAAGGTTATCAACCACCTCAAGGGCAATCATATGGGACTGCACCTTACAGTTATCAACCCTATCCTCAATACGGCTATGGATCTCAGTATCCTCAACCTGTTACGAGTCAATACCCTGGAATGTTAACATGGGATCCGTCACAGGGTCAACAGATGTCGCAACCAAGTATACAGTCGGTACCTCAAGCAGGACAACCTGCAGTTCCTGGTCCACCCCAGCAACCGCAACCTGTCCAGTCAAGTGTTCAGACCCCTGTAACTTCCGTAGTTACTCAGCCGCCAATTGCACCTAGTACTCCACCTCACACGGCTGCAGCAACTACCGCTTCATCTACCATGCTTACTTCTGGAGTATCGGCAGCTCCGGTTTCTACTGTCCCTGTAACCACTCCTCAGACATCTGTACCGTTGTCTGGACCCACGGTTCAAACCACAGTCCAGATGCCTGCAGGCCAACCTGGTACAAGTACGGTTGTTACTACTCAACCTCAATTTGTTCAACCTCCGTACCAGGGACAGTATCAACCTGGGCAAGCTGCCCAACAACCGGTTTACCAGTATCAACCGTATCCTGGGTACACTTATCAACCACCTCAGCAACCCCAGTACGGTCCGGTTAATCCTGGTTTTCCAGGAGGATATAATATCCCCAATGCGACTCCTGTTCCTAGTTATCCTGGATATCCTCCTCCTGGGGCTGGTATTGTGACTCAGAGTTTTAGAGATCCTAACCGGCAGTTACCGTTTATTGCGACTTTAGATTTACCCGACTTGACGCGCCTAACGAACGATCCAATTCAATATCTTCCGTTCTGGCCGCCAATGCCAAATAAGTTGCCCAGCGATATACCCAAGTTCGAAGGTAAGTCTGGAGAGGATCCGTCTAATCACGTGATGACTTACCACCTCTGGTGTGCATCAAATTCCATCTCAGATGATTCCATCCGCTTACGTCTTTTCCAGCGTACACTCATTGGTCTCGCAGCCAAGTGGTACATTGAGTTACCACGGGCCTCTTTTTACAACTTTAGCCAGTTAGCTACCTCGTTCTTAACTCATTTTCAGTTACCAGTCAGATACGATAATGGTACAGAGTTATTAACTTCGCTAAAACAATCGACATCCACGTACATTTCTGATCACATCCATGAGTGGAGACGTCGAAGAAGATTAGTGAAAGTTTTTATCCCGGACCAAATCTTAGCTGAATGGTTTGTCAAATCATTATTACCAAGAATTACTGAAGATGTAGCTAAGGCCGGAGTAGTTACTGAGGAGCAAGTCATTGCTCAGGCACAATACCTTGACTTAGTTTACACTCAGTCGGGTACGTTACACGAGAAAATTCCGGATCTTCCAAAGTCAAACCAAATCGCTGCTGCTCCTTCGGGATCTCATGCCGCTGATGGTATGATCGGTATCGTGACTACGAAGAGTAAGAAGAAGTCTTCCAAGGCCTCCAATACTCCAATTATCACTTTGCCTGATTCTCCGACAGGAGAGTCTTCTCCTCCTGAACTTACCGCCGACATTCACGCTGTAGAGTCATCTACGGCCAAATCCAAAAACGGTGGAAAGAAGAAAGGAAAGAAGAAGGCTAAAGCAGACAAGGCTCCAAAGGAGAAAACGGAAAAGTCGGAAACCAATGACGAAAAACGCAAACCTCGATATCCTTGTCTTATTTGTGAAGAAGATCATTTTACGAGAGACTGCCCTCATCGGGCCGAGGTAGTGAAAATAGTCAAAGGTTCTCCCACTCCTGCTGTGTTAAAAAATCCATTTCCAGAGCAGGAGAATAAGATGATAGGTTCTTCTTCGAATGCCAGTGAAGAACCCATTTTGATGATGTCTCATGTCAGGATTGCGACTCGATCGCAAGATTATGGTAGTAAGGCTCCTGTTGATGGTAAGGAAGCAGAATCTTCTCACTCTAACCCATCAACCTCAGCTCCTGGTTCCGATCCACTACAGATCGAAAAACCTAACCCAGACTTAGTGATTAAGCCGCCCGCCAAGGGTGTACTTCGAAGGTCTGCTTTCAATCCACATGCGAGAGCAGCCCAGAATTACAACATTGTTGAAGACTTAGCTGTTTCACCTTCAGCAATGTCGGCACTCGAAGTGCTGCAATCATGTCCAGCGCAACGAAAATTGCTTTTGTCGGCTATTGGAGCTGTCGATGTTCAGGACCCGAACCTAATGATCTTTGATCTAGAAAGTAGTACACCGCGTCTCCCCCATCAAATGGCTTTCCAAATTCCAGTGATAGTCAAAAACAGGCCTATTCATCGGACTGTGATTGATGAGGGAGCTTCTACGTGTATTATGTCGATTCAATGTTGGAGATCGCTTGGTTCTCCTTCGTTGAACCAATCCCCCACCATCCTTAAGGCCTTTGATGGCCGTGGGTTCCGTCCGTTTGGTATTCTACAAGAATTGCCTATAGGGGTCGAAGGTAAAACCGTTAGTCTGGATGTGGAAGTGGTTGATGCCCCTCTAGACTACAACCTTCTTTTGGGTCGAAGTTGGTCATATGCTATGACAGCGGTCGTTTCATCGGTCTTCAGAGTCATTAAGTTTCCACATAACGGTAAGATCGTGACTATTGATCAGCTGACATACTTTTCATCCGACCCAACCTCTTTAGAAACTATCCAGCATGTTGGTAAAACGACAATCCCTTATAGGGACATTGGTGTAGGTTTAGTTAAGGATTCCGGTTTACTGGGAACTTTTCCTCTCCCTCCACTCAATGCAGACCCTTCGTTCGCAACAATTCATATGATCACGTCAGAAAACATTATTTATGATGATCCTTGGTATGTTCCCTCTGACTCTGAGCTAGACTCACTCGGTGATGTTATGCCGTTGAGTCCGTATGAGATTGCTTATGAAGCTCTTATGTCTTTTACCGACTTTCATTCAACCGACCAAATGAATGTGGTCAGTGAAGAGTCACTTTTCACCTCACCCTTAGAACGGATAACGTTTCCCGAAGAAGTGTCATCTGACGAACAACTTCGCGAAATCCTAAGTGTAGATGATCTACCATGGGAAGATCTCCATCACAGATCTTCGTTTTTACCTAAGGATGATGCATTTGAAAATGATTTTTCATCTATCTTTACCGCTGAATATGTCAAAGACGCTCAGGATCCAACGAAACATTCTGATTCAGAGCTGAATTTAGGGAATATTTCTCGTACTATTCCCATTGATATTTCAGTGAAGCCCGGAATCGAGGAGAACATTCATATAGGTGCCGCATGTACTGAAGAAGAAATCCAAACTTACAAGGCCCTATTCCAAGAATTCCGCGACGTGTTTGCCTGGTCTTACGAGGAAATGCCGGGAATTGATCCTGCCATTGTTGTTCATGAAATCAAAACCTACCCGGATGCTAAACCCATTCGGCAACGGTTGCGTCAGATTCACCCTCGAAAAGCGGCTGCGATTAAAGCAGAAGTCGAAAAGCTGTTGAAAGCAGGTTTCATTTATCCGATCCCGTTAACGGATTGGGTATCGAATATTGTTCCCGTCAATAAAAAACAAGGAACAATAAGAATCTGTATCGACTATAGGGATATCAATCGAGCTTGTCCAAAAGACAACTATCCTACGCCTTATATCGATCAAATTATTGATGATTGTGCCGGAAGTGAGATGTTTTCCTTCATGGATGGTTTCTCAGGCTATAATCAAATCAATATTCTACCTGCCGATCAACCAAAAACGGCATTCATTTGTCCATGGGGGACATTTGCTTATTGCAAATTACCTTTTGGACTTAAGAATGCCGGGGCCACTTTTCAACGGGCGATGTCTTATGCATTTCATGACATCAAGCACATTGTGCAACCCTATCTCGATGATTTGCCTGCTCATTCTTTACAACGAGCTGATCACCTTGTCCACCTACGAGCAATCTTTATGAGGTGTAGGCATTATCGAATTCGGTTGAATCCCCACAAGTGTGTTTTCTGTATAGAAACAGGTCGATTGCTGGGATTTGTTGTTTCAAAAGCCGGCATTCGCGTCGATCCCTCGAAAGTCGAGGCTATCATCAAATTGCCTCCTCCTTCGAGTTTGCGCCAACTCCAAAGTTTGCAAGGGAAAGCGAACTTTTTACGCCGATTCATCCCAAACTACGCCGAGGTCACTAAA
This sequence comes from Pinus tabuliformis, assembly GCA_031772625.1. NCBI lineage: Eukaryota > Viridiplantae > Streptophyta > Pinopsida > Pinales > Pinaceae > Pinus > Pinus tabuliformis. The sequence continues at coordinate 164,602,478 of CM062815.1, read as the reverse complement.
GGTTTTACACGGTTGTTGAAACAGAACGCACAATTCTTTTGGGACGAGATTGCCCAACAATCTTTTGATGCACTGAAACACGCGTTGACCCATGCACCGTTATTGCATCCTCCCAACTACAACCAGGACTACTTCTTATACCTCGCAGCTTCGCATTCCACCATTGGAATGGTGTTAGTTCAAGAAGATGAATTCAAAGCAGAGCATGTGATATATTATCTTAGTAGAACCTTAAATCCCACTGAGTTAAAATATTCGCATGTGGAGAAATTGGCCCTGGCAGCCGTTCAAGCTGTCCAGCGTTTTCGTCACTACATTCTTCTCCGCAAGACTACAGTTATTTCGGATTGCAACCCTATGATTTATATTTTGACAAAACAACTGCTAGGGGGCAAGTACTCTAAATGGATTGTTATCCTGCAAGAGTTCGACTTGGAGTTCGAGAAGTCCAAGTCTAAGAAATCTTTAGTTTTTGCGGAATTGATGTGTGATTTCCCGAGTGCTGACACAGAGACTGTGGCAGAGGAGTCCATTGTGGACGAATCTTTGTTTCTTATTAGCACTTTAGATCCGTGGTATGGGGATATAATCATCTATCTCCAAACCCAAACCTTTCGGCCTGAAGCTTCCAAGGAAGACCGTCGAAAAATTCGGTTTCGATCCCAGCAATACAGAATTATTGGAGATACACTTTATCGCCGGGGGGCAGACTTAGTTTTTCGACGTTGTTTAACTCACGAAGAGGCTGAGAGAGTTTTGAATGATTGTCACTCTGGAGCATGTGGCGGTCATATGTCTGGGTATGCCACAGCTCAGAAGGTGTTGCGCGCTGGCTATTTCTGGCCGTCTATGTTTAAAGATTGTATCCTTGCTGTCAGAACATGCCACAACTGTCAAGTGTTTGATCGAAAGATGCGCGCTCCACCTGCTCCTCTCCACCCTATAATTGCCGCTGGTCCATTCGCCAAATGGGGCATTGACTTTATTACTTGTAACCCTCACTCGGCCGGGGGGCATGCGTATATCATCCTCGCGGTTGATTATTTTACAAAATGGGCCGAGGCGATGCCTACATTCGACGCAAGCGGCAAGACAGCTGCAGTTTTCGTATTCAATCATATCATAACTAGGTTTGGTGTCCCACAAGCAATCATTACTGACCATGGGAGCCATTTTCGAAACGTCATGATGACTGAGCTTACAAGCCAGCTTGGTTTGCGCCACGATAGCTCTACTCCTTATTATCCGCAAGCCAACGGTTTGGTTGAGTCAATCAACAAAGTTCTAGTCATCATGATTCGACGGATCATTGGTATCCATCGAACGAATTGGCATAACATGTTATTTTCGGCGCTATGGGCATATCGAACTTCAGTGAAAAATTCAACAGGTTTCACCCCTTTCCAGCTAGTTTATGGCTTAGAAGCTGTGTTACCTATTGAATGCGAAATCCCATCACTTCAAATGGCTGTCGAATTACTTCCAGCTACTTCCGAAGAGGAGAAACGGTTATTATACTTGGCTAAATTAGATGAGACTCGACGTGACGCTACTTTAGCTATCGAGACTCACGCGAAACGAATGAAAGCTCAGTACGATAAAAATGTAACCCCTCGAAGTTTTTCGGAAGGAGACCTAGTACTATTATATGATCAAGCTAACGATAAGCTAGGTGCCGGAAAATTCGTTCCCATGTGGCATGGGCCCTACATTGTAAAGCGAAAGCTAGCAAAAGGGGCTTATGAGTTAGTTGATTTTGATGGGGACTCTTTGGGTAAACCCAGAAATGGACTTTACCTAAAGAGGTATTATGCTTAAAATGATGGGTATGGAGAAATTTTTAGATAGGTTAGATTTTCTTTCTAGCTAGCAAGTGTGTTAGTTTAGTCAGTGTGCTTAGCTTAGCAAGTGTGGTTTTTCGTCATTATTCTGGCTTATCTTGGTTTTACTCTTGATATTGTAGATGTCGACGCCTCTCCAAACATACATTGGATTTGCTGATGGTGCTTGTCGTAATACACGGAATATCTCTTCCGCAGCTTGGGTTATCTATTCGCCCTCTGACGAGTTAGTTTCTATGCATGGGGTAAGCCTCGGTCAAACAACGAATAACATTGCAGAATACAGTGCAGTGGTTGAATTATTATCCGAATCTATTTCATTTGGAATTCGACGTTTGATAGTGAGGTTAGATTCTGAACTTGTTGTATTACAGCTTAATAGAGTTTATGCCATTAGAAATCCTGTGTTATTAAGGTTGTTTTTGAGAGTGCGTCTCTTGGAACGTGAATTTGATTACATTGAATATCAACATATTCCAAGGTCTTTGAATACATTAGCAGATGCAATTGCTTCTCGAATGTTGGACAGACATTTACGATAATCATGCAAGTAAATTTAAAAACATTTCATCACATATGTTAAACAAGATAAGCCGGTAATAGTGATATATATAGATAGAAGTGTGTCAAAAAATATATACATCGTCTTCGATCATAGGTTTAAAACACCTTATGATCGGCAAAATGATAGTACAAAAAGTCAAAAATGTCACATGTGACTACAAAAGTGACTAGTCAATCACTGGTGGTGCTCTCTGTACGACACCACTGCGCGGGCTACCTTACGCAAAAATCTCCTAAACGGTCCAGGGACCGCGACTACGAAGCGCTGAAGCCTGATAGGAATGTCGTCCATAGTAGTCTCAGGTATATCTGCCGTGAGACGCTCTAGATCATGCTCCAACTCAGCTAGTACTTCTGCTGTCGCATCCTGTGGGGCCGGTACCGGTGCAGCTGGATGTAGTCTATCATAAGGCCGGAGGTTGGCTGGACGCTGTGGACCAACATCTGCATTTTGAAAAAGTTTACTATTAGTTTTGAGACGATATATATAAAAAATACAAAAAATACATAACTAGAAAACTTGTGAAAATAAAAAGTACCTCTGTCGTCCCATTGTTCTCCCTGTGGAAGAACCATGTCCGGATCACCTCTGAAATCCATTCCGGCATACGGAAAGTCCTGTATCACAAAAAGCTGGCCCTCTAACCAGTCAAAATAACTATCTGAGAATCGAACTACTGTCGCGCCCTCGTCAGGATGCCGGGCCATCACCGCAACCCATCGTATCAGCTTTGGCTGCTGGGGACCCAAGATATCAACAGTGAGTTGCTGAGGGATCAGCATTGGAATTCTCTCCAAGGCAAAGCTCACGACTATAGGCCCATATCCAAAAGTCTTTAGTCGTCCGTTCTTTGCCTTGGTCAGTTGGCTCTTCATATGAGCCGACACAGCTTCACACCAGTTGAAAATGGTGCCTTGGTAACAGTCAATTGCCATCCGCATTTGGGATCCGGAAGCAATGTGTAAAGCGGCCGCGCCGCAAATTCTGGTAACCGTGAACGCTATGACTTTGAGTTCGGTAGAGTGATGTGTTTTATCTCTATGCCTTTTGAATGGTGAGCCCCAGGTGTGCACCAATTCTCGCGGAGACTATCAAGGGATTGGCCACCCGGCCTAGTCCCCGCAAGACTGAGTTGCTCACCTCTGTTTGGCAAGCCAGTGAGAAAGTATACATCCGAGGGCTCTATCTCGAGCTGGTGCCCTCCTATGTAAAAGCATTGTTCTTGTACGTTCCATCGCTCAACCAGCCATTCCAAGAATCTTACCTGGCCCCTCATGCCCGGTATGGTCCAATATTTGTATAATCCGCATGCTCTTAGGGCATCCAGGGAAGGTTGATGATTTATTGCAGCTTCATCTTCCTCTACATGCTCTCTTTCTCTCCAGTCTAACATGATTAATGCCCTGCATATCAAAAATAGCAATTAGAAATTGATTTGGGAATTTTTGGTGGTTTTTTGAGAGAGTTGGGGTTTTGAAATGCGCGTTTCTCGGAGGACGCACCCCGGCTTTGTAGCACAGGGCGCCCGGACGCAGCTGGCCTGAAGGCGGGCTGCGTCTTCCGACCGTTTTCCCGTATGAGAAAAAGTCGGGGGACGCAGGTCACCCGAAGGGCACCTGCGTCCGCCGAGAGGCGCATTCCAAAACCAAAACCCCCCCAAAAAATGAAACTAAAACCTAAAAATTGATTCTAAACGGATAGAAATGCAGAGTAGGATGTGTAAAATACCTGGATGAGACGGCGTTCGATTCCGACGGTCAGATTTTCCGCAGCAACCACGGGAAGTTTCTTGTCAAAAGCTCCTTTTTCAACCTCAACAGTGAAACGGTAAAAATGACATGGTAAAAGGTCTTTTTATAGGTTTTTTGGATGAATTAGTTCATTTTTTACCATGAAAAGATGTTTTTGGATGTATTTTTGCCTATTTTAAACAGGTATGAGTAATGTGTTACTTTTGTGCAGGACAAAGGGATTTCGAGGGAAATTGTAATTTTTCACAAAAAAAATATCAGAGTCATCTTTTAAGCCCTTTTCTGACTCCTAAAACATGAAAAGATCGCCGAGTGTTTCTTTTTCACTCGTTAAAACGGAATTAAAAGACGGTCCCCTTTTAGCTCTTTTCTGACCGCAAAATCAGGAAAAGATTGCCGGGTTTTTGTCGTTTCGAACTCGATAAGGAAATAAAACGACGTGTCCTTGATCGCTTTTTACTTTTCAGGTTAACGACACTATTATGAAAGTACTCCTTGGTCGCAAGATCAAGCGGTTCCCCCAGGTATTATTTTATACTTTTTCGGGCTTGAGGGACACAAATATACGAAAAAGTTCAACGTGGAGTCTCCTTTAGTTTTTTCAGACTCTCTAAAATTGAAAAACGCCGAGTTTCTCCTATACTGGGCTCGTTAAACTTTTACAGTAGAGGACCTGTTCAATTACAAACAGGAACGAACCACTCCTTCCTAGGGTTCGAATTTAAACTAGGTTGGACTCGTCCGAAGGATGAGCTTATAATCAAGCATATGTTATCCTCCTCAAGCTTGTTAAAAATAAAGAGGTACTTGCCAGAAATGGTGGGGGAAAAGAGAGAAGAATGAACCTGTTTGTCACCTTTAGTCTCAGAAGAAACTTTATTACCGCTCTTGAACACGACACTTTTCATTCACCTGGGTTGGGAAATCTTTTACCTCACAGTTGACCAAATCACTTTGAAAGTCTTTAACCGGGTTCCAGGGGTTAACTTTGAGTTATACGTCACCAAGCCATCTGTTGTGTCGTTATGTGTTCAAGAGGTCTGCAAGCAAAAACTTTCATCTGCAAAATACTTGTCATCCATTTGACCATCCCTGAGTCAGTCCTTACAGCAACATTTCTTCAACTTGAACAATGATTTCGTGTTGCGGGCTTGCCTGCAACGGGTCGCTTTCTATCGACATCGACACATTATCTAGAAAGATGACTTAGGAATCGACAGTACCTTGAAGTCTGCATGCATCAATGGCAGGTTTCTCGCCTTTGACGTCAGTTTACATCATTGACTTTCGATCAGAGGATTCCGTGAAGTGTTCGACATCAAAACATCTATTCACATTTCACGGGTTGTGCTTGGTACTTTGAGAACCATTGACATTACTGGTGGTTTCTCTCACGCTTGTTAACAGTTTACATCATTGACTGGTAATCAAGTGGTTTCTACCATGTTCGACATCAAATCATTTAATCACATGGCTAGAATCGTACCAATTCGGGAAGTAGAAGTGAAGACCCTGGATCTAGTTTCTACCATCCAGGCTGCGAGGAGTTTTGTATTCATTATCTATGTAGACTAATCATAAACAGATGGCTGCGTCCATACTGTGTCTACAAAAGTCTATAAAAATGATGTACTGCAAGATCATTCCTGTATCAGAATAGTTAGTCCATTAGTTAAAGTTTTGAATCTGAGTATGGGAATGCCTACCTCAGTGATGATATAATCTTATCCATGTATTTTGTGTTGAAAATTGCAGGTTCCAACCAGGCCATCCACAAGGCAATCCTTGAAATGATAAAGCGCTTCACCCTTCCTAGAATTACAAAACCCTATTCTATTCCAGGCTTCGCACTTTAGGGGGCAATCTGTTACACTAAAAAATGTCACCTTGACTACTTACAGTTAGTATGGCTCAAATCAACAGTCATGCTACCCTCTTAGGCAAGTCTCATGCCTCTGTTATCCATCTCAAACTCAAAGAAGAGAGAAAGTCTTGTAAAAACTATGTTTATCTCTGGGGTCGCAGGTTCTCTCTAGCCTTACCTGCGGGGACGCTGACCATGTTCACAAAATCTGCGTCCATGGACGCTCTGTATGTTAAGGGACAGGTGCGTCCCTCTGTAAAAGGCAAAATGCGCGAGTTTTATCTTGAAAAAGTTACTTGTGGTTACTTCTAGAACATTCTAGAGGTCGGTTTGATGAAATGGATGCGCCTCCAGTTGGTTCATGTATCTCTATTAAGGGGGAACTTATCCCATCAATAAGGGAGCTATCCCACCCATAGAGGGGGATGATCCCATTGATAGTGGACCTGAATAACCTCTTTACAGCACTATAAATAAAGGCATTGAGCCAGAAGGAGAGGAGGTTGGAGCTATACATTTTCTTTGGGTAAATGCTGCAGGATTTAGGTCTTCCATTAGAGCCTTTGTGAGGAGAGATTGTCTTCACTTGATTCTACTTGGGAGAGGGTGAGCTTTGTCAAAGTAGAGGAAAACCCTTGATGGACCCTGGGAGGAACTTGCACAACACCAAGGCCAGGTTGTAAGAGTTTCTTTGTTTCGTTATTAATACAAACTGGTTTATTTTTCTCAATAGCTTGTGTTAATGAGTTATTTCATGTGTTCCTTGGTCTGCATGTTGAATATATGTTTTATTATATGAAATGCAAGTGCTTGGTAATTGTTTGATTGTTTGTGGTTGCAGGAATTGACTTGAAGGAGGAGCTCATCCGGATCGTCAAGAACGGACTTCAACAACAGCGTTTTGGAATAAGGTAAGCCTAAACACTTGTAGTTTTCATGTTGTAAAAGGTGTATTTAGAGAAAGATCACTCCATTTTGTCTTGTTTGTCATTAGAATGTCTTAGACTTCTAGGAAGGTCAGTCGTGTCCGCACCCTTGACAGATTCCGTGTGACAGGCCCACTTAGTAAAATAGTCTATCGCTACAATGATATAGCCATGCCCCACGGTCGAGTGAGGGTTACATGTCATGAAATCAATGCTTCATTTCACAAATGGTCCAATGGTGATAATAGGGTGTAAAGGAGTAGGTGGAGCATGGGTTTTACGATCGTATATCTAGCAGGAATGACACTTTTGAACTGTGAGGATGCAATCGCGAAACATAGTAGGCCAAAAGTATCTAGCATGCAAAATATCCTATGCGGTGGAATAACCAGACATATGACCACCACATGCCCCAGAATGAAATTCATTAAAGACTTTCTCAACCTCCTCATGGGTGAGGCACCTTCAAAAAATCATATCGATACTGCAATGATAAAGGGTGTCGTCGATTATGATATAGTTCTTAGCTTGATATCAGATACATCGTTGGTCGGAGCGAGAGGTATCGGATTGGAAAGTTTGGGTTTGGAGATATATGATAATGTCTCCATAACATGGGTAAGATGATGTGATTAGGAACAATGACTCATCCAGAAGATAATCACCAAATGTTGTCTCAATTTCAGCAGTGGAGGGTCACAAATTAGCTCAGAAAAAACTAAGGATTTATTCGACTTGGATTTTATGAACTCCAAATTGAATTCCTGAAGGATGACAATCCACTTTGAGTACTTTTCCCCAACAATTATTGTGACAAGATGTACATCATGGGGTTGTAATCGGAAACAACCATAGTCTCATGGAGCAAGATATAGTGGTGAAACCTTTGGACAACCTGGACATCCGCTAAAGTTAACTTTTCAATGTGGTTATATTTGATCTCGATATCATTCAAGTTTTGAATAAAATAATAAATAGGTTGTTCAGTCCCTACATTTTCCTCTTGTACCAATACCATAGTGATAGTAGTCACTGTAGCAACGAGGTACAAGAAATAATTGCATTGGTAATCAGGGGGATATAAGAAGGATGATCGAATCAGAACATCTTTCAAGGCATCAAACGCTTTTTGACCAACATTATCCCAATGGGAGGGAACCCCTTTCTTTAATAAGTGAGTAAATACTTTGGTCAATTTAGTGTAGTTGGGAACGAATCTCTATAGAAATTTAACCTTCCCTTGGAGTCGTTGAAGCTGAAGGAGGGAAGAAGAAGCAGGCAGATCTATGATCGCCTAGACTTTGAATGGGTCAATATGAATTCCATGTTTTGATATAATGAAAACAATAAGTCGACCGAAGCTAACATAAAACAAATACTTGTGTGAATTGAGCCAGTTTAGACAACGTAGAAAGATAGCCCTAAGGTGCATCGTATGGTTAACACGAAATTTCGAGTGAGAAGCTAGGTCTTCCAAGTATGGTTGTATGGTGTGTTTAATATCATGGAAGGCATAATTCATTTCCCTCTGAAACGTAGCCCCAAAATTTTCAATCCAAAAGGGAGTTTTCAATATGCAAATGTACCCCAGGGACAAAATAAATTTAGTTTTATTTTAGTCCATTGGGAGAATGTTAATCTGATTGTAGTCAGAAAAACCATCCATAAACGAAAAAACATTTCACATCTAGCACAATCATCAATAATCTAGGCGATGAACAGGATAGCATAATCGTCCTTAGGACAAGCACGATTAATTTATCGATAATCGAAAAACACACGAATTATTCCCTATTTCCTCATGACAGGAACAATGTTTGACACCCAATCAGTTAGAGGTACTAGGTAGATGAAACCAATGTATAGAATTTTTTCAACTTTGTCTTTGATAGTGGAAACCTTTTTGGGATGAACCGAATGGAGGCATTGCCGAAATGGCTTAGCATCAGGATATTGCTTAATATCATGTACAACAATGTTCAGGTCGATACCTTACATCTCTTCATAAGACCAAGAAAACGTCTCAAAAAACCTGGAAAAGGGCTTTATAGGTATTTATCTCATCAGGAGAGAAAGAAGCACTAATATGTATTTTCTCAATAATGTCGGGTTTGATCAAAATGTCTAGATGGATAGTCTCTTCAATGTTCAACAAATTCTTCTCAAAATCGACACCATGGATGGATATGAAATTCACAGACATCTCAATGATATTGGATCAATATAGTTATCTAAGATTATCCTTGAAGGAATCTGACAAAGGAGGAACAATGATGATGATCATCCCACAACGTATCATCTAACATCATGATCTCCATGATGCTCTCATCAGTAGAAAATATATGAGAAGGAATCACAGAATGTGTCATAATCTAATGGTCAACCCAATTGATCTAAGAGAAAAGAGTAGAATGCGCCACATATTCCGAATAGATGGCTTCATATTCGATTTTAATGGGGTTGAGCGGCATGCAGTCGCCAAAAGTTTCAATATTGGATTCATCTGGCACTACCCAAGGATCAGATGAAGTAGTACAAGAAGATATCATGTTGACATGGGCAACTGGATTAGAGTTGTCAGGAGGAGGAAGAAGAGAAAAGGTTCCCATAATGGAAGAACCCTTAAGCTAATCAATGAGAATTTGTGACAAATAAAGTGAGTTGATCAATGGCTACTATACCCCCCTTATGAGGGAAAGAAATCATTCTAAAATATGTCGAAACAATAGAAACCATAGGATAAACCCACGTACGAAACAACAAAAGGCTATAATCTAGCGATCTGTCGATAACTTCAACTTCTAATAACACTGTCTTTCCACCTAATTCTACTTGTAAATAATTTAGAATTCCACAAAGCTTGAAGCCTCTTTCATCAAAATCCTTTAGAGTGGTCAGTGACTAATTCAATTGGGGAGAACCAATAGCCTTCCAATAAGAAAGGGACATGATACAGGTTGAGGCCCCTTCGTCCACAATGGAACGATGGATATTCTTACTGCAAATAAAAACTTGAATCATGAAGGCTAATTAGGTTGGTAGCCCAGGCGTATTATTATCATGGTTAAAAATGACTAGGTTGGAATATGAAGGATCAATACATCTAATTGCAGAAAGGAAAGCCTTTTTATGGGCAAGACAATTTTCCAACACCTCAAGAGTTGGCATAGCTGAAGGATCCTAAGCCAGATCCTTGACTATGTTATAATTCTAAGCAGCTCTTGCACGAGGGTTGAATGTTGATTTATGGATAACACCTTTGGGAGGCTTAATTGTCAATTTGATAGGAAATTCATTCGAAGTAGGATTTGATGGAGATGTAGTAAAACTAGCAAGTTGATCAATTACCTGACCATTTAAGGGATTCATGTTATTGTAGTATTTATTTCGGGTGGCACCATAACATCACTTTTTGGCTTAGCAAAGGAAAGAATCAAAAAAAAGTTAGAGGAAGCGGGATCCTAGGAAACCATATTGGTCTCCTGATTCAGAAACAGATCTATCAACACAACGAATGCAATGGATGATTTAAGGAATTGATTAACTTACACCTACTGTGGGCAATCGAGAGTGGAATTCTCCTCATTACAAATAAAACATGGATAACGAGATTTCCATTTTTCTGTAGAAGACTGATTGTTTTGTTTATCCCACAAAGGATTATTCTTCTTATTTTTACTTTTTCCTTTCTTCTTACTTCCTGGTTTCTAAGATTTACCTTTGGAATATTGAACAACATTAATCATGGAAGTAGAAGTCACAAGAGTGGAATGAGGGATCTGGGTAGCCACAACAGGAGTCGAACCAGATGGTTTACTTGTCGACTCCTAGTTGGCAGAACCAATCAGACCATCAGTGGCATGTGATTCTTTACTGGGAGGTTGAGGAACAATATTGGAAGGTCACAAAGAATTTGGTATTTTATCATAGAGCATGCCAGATTGGGTATAAATAAGATCCAAATACTGGGCATGAGAAATTACCTGCCCTTCGATCACAACTTCGCGCTTGGAAAAATATTTTGTGATGGATGGTAACAAAGACTGTTGGCATTATGATACAAGTGTTGTCCTTGATGGCAATTCACACAGATGACAGATCATAGTGCAGCAGGTCAGTAGCAAAGAGTTGATGATCAGACTACAAAGAATGAAGAAAGAAGAGTATATACGCAGGTTCACTATATACCAAGTCGCGTACATATGCAGGTTATACGTAGGTTCACTATGTACCAAGTCACGTATATATGCAGGTTCGCTATATATCAAATAGGGTATACACGCAGGTTCACTATATACAAAGACGCGTATACACACGTGATTGCTGATCAAAAGTCGCGTATGCGTATGCACACACTTTCATTCATGGAAAAGTGCGTACATGTGGGAAAGCTTATTTTTGGGTCCATGGTATTTAGACCTATGGTTTTGGTCCTTGGTATTGTGTCTGAAGTGTTGAACCCAGGTATTGGGTCCCTAGTATTGGTTCTCAATGGTTTTGGACCATGGTATTGAGTAAGGCCTAAGACTATAAAAGGAGAAGAAGATCATTAGGCAAAGGCATTGAGAAAGTCTTGAATATCTAATGAAATATGAGATCCAGTATGCAGGTTATGGGTTCATGATGCATGGCTTGATCTAAGCTAAGGAGGAATATCAACGGTTGATGGAGAACAAGATCTAAGGGTGGATCGGGATCTTAAGGCTTGGAATGTTTATCATTATATGGTTTGATTATGGATAGACTAGATCTAAATTATTGACGAATGTTTTATTGTATGAATGTTATGATTTGGGTATGGTTGATGTCTGAAACAGTCGCAAAGTTGTGAGTAAATATTTGCAGATCTGTACGCGGGTTGGCTTTGGTGAAAGTGCGTATGTACGCGGGTTTGGTTCTTCATTGTAGCATATACATTATGAGATATCATAATTGAAGTTGCAGTTGGATTTGGTTATTGTTGCAGAGTTCTGTTGTCTGTTTTGTGTTTTGGTGACTGTGTTGTTGACAGGGTTTCAGTGTTTCAGTATTGGGTGATTCAGAGATTGATGATGCAGGTGTAGTTGATGGGTGTATTGCTGTGATGATTAATTTTGTGCTTCAATGTTGTTGATGGGTCCAGTATGAAAATTGGATGAAACGTGGCCTTCAGATTATGATGATGTGTTCCATGAGTATCCAGTCTGAAAATTTATGAAACGTGGTACCTGGAGGAAGAAAGAGAAGGTTGTAGCCTTCTATAGGTTGGCACCTACGTACTAGTACATCAGCTAGTACAAAAGCTAAGGGGGTGGTAGCTCCCTTCCAGTAGCAGCTGGAAAACGAGTGAAGGTTGGAGCATTCAGTAGGCCGGCACCTACGTACTAGTATCTCAGCTAGTACAAGATCTAAGGGGGTTGTAGCTCCCTTCCAGGAGAAGCTGGAGAAAGAGAGAAGGTTGTAGCCTTCTGCAAGTTGAAGCCTGCGTGCTGGTATAAGACTGCACCAGTACAGAAATATTGTAAAAAGAAGTTTCTTATTAAAATAAGATAGAGACGACTTGCAGTAGGTGGTTTTCACCCACATTGGGTTTCCACCTTATATCATGGTGTTCATGTGTGCTTCTTGTGTGTGATGATCTGTTCTTGTTTACTGCTCCTGTTTACTATTCATATGGCTAATAATGTTCTGATGCACTCATTAAGGATCAACTAAGTGAATCATAAGTTTAATGGATATACGCTTGTTGCACTACACACAGTTGCATATACACACGTTTTTCCTTAACTGAAGTAGCATATATGAATCTTAATATGGAAATGAAAAAGTTATATTGATTTAATAATATTGATTCACCCCCTGCTCAGTATTATTTCCAACAATTGGTATCAAAGCAGGTCCTTTGGTAGAAGCTTGATCTCTTGAAGGAGATCCGTAGAACAATGGGAAAGAAGCTTAAGAAGAAAGCGCCTAAGAAGAAGAAGACATCTAAGAAGAACTATGACAGTGGGAGAATTGATTGGCGAATATGTGGGAGAATCACTTCAGATTCAAAATCACTTCAGAATGAAGATGAACTATCAGGTATGAATTTGTTATCCTCTGGTGATACACTTATCTATCCATTTGAAGATGATGAAAGTGATAGTGAAACAACTGAATTTTCTCTTATGGGTGAGAAAGAAAGATATCAAATAGAAGAAGAATTTAAAAGGCTTACAAACAAAATTAGAGATCAACAAGATCTATTGCACAAAAAGGAATGTATCTCCAAAGAAGAAGTTACCAAACTAAAAGCTCAACTAGAGGAAGGAAACAAGGTAAGGATGCTAGTCAAGGAAAAGGAAGATCAATGTCAAAAGTTGCAGGATGAAGTGACATCATTAAGAAATGAAGTAAATGGAAGGAGCACAACAATCAAGAAACTCAGAGAAAGATCCAGTTACTATGAAAGTCTTGAAGCTACGATTCTCTCACTAAAAGAAGATCTTGAAGAATCAAATAAGCAGAATAAAGAACTACTCCAAGCTCTTGAAAAACAAGAAAAAGAAGTTCTTGAACTAAGACATTAGTTGGAATAAGGAAGAAAAGCTGAAGAAAACATGAAGAAGCAGTATCATGAAAAAGAGGAGCAACATCAGATTGAGGTAAATATTCTAAAAGATAACTTAGAAGAAAAGGATAAGCTCTTACAATTTCAAGAAAGTATTAAGATCTTGGATGATATTCTTAGTAGTCAAAGATCTCCTGGTATCAAAACTGGCCTTGGTTTTTATGAATCTGTTGAAGATGAATCTAGCTCATAAGGAGAGGCAAGCAATTCTAATGAGAAATCTAAAATAATCAACAAGGAGATGAGAGGACTACCCTATCAAAAGCCAAGGAAAGAAATTCTTCAAAGAAAATATTTTACTCCTCCAATGAATAATGTTGAATGTTATGTATGTCATAATCTTGGACATGTTGGAGCCAGATGCAGAAGAAGAATGGTTCAATACCATCGCACAGAAAGACCATCACGTTCCAGGTACTTTAAGGGATATTGCTTTGCTTGCAATATGTTTGGTCACAGAGCTGTTGATTGCTATAGAAGGAATATGAAACATGTGAGATGTTATGCATGTAACAAGCTTGGACATATAGCTAAGGATTGTGGGAACAAAGTACTGGCACCATACCAAAAGGATAAAACATCATCACACTTGAAGATATGGAAGAAGAAGGAAGTACAGACAGAAAGATGTGACACAACACAATATACAGACATAACAGACTCAGAGGGAGCTGAAAGTGTAAAAATTCAGTGTCCTAAATCTCATACGCAAGTTTCATAAAGGGAAGTCGCGTATATACACGAGTTGGTTACTGCACAGTCACGTATATGTTAGTTTGAGGAAAAGCAGTGGGACAGGCTCAGGAAAAGGGGTCTGATATGATTCAGTCCATTATTTGCTCTATTTCATAATGGTTACAATCTGTTGATGTTGTGTGGAAATGTCTTGATACTTGTAAGATGTTTAGGAATGATTTGATCTTAACTTGTGGATGATGATACTTCTTGCTAATATATGCATGATCAGATCTGACAGTAAGCAAGATGGCACAGGTTCAGGGGGAGCATATGCTTTTAATAATGCATTGTTGGCATTATGGTTAGTAGTCCTTAGTGATGATGCTTATATGGCTAAATGATACATCTTGCTATGATATGGTTATGAGTTGTCCATGACAAAATCTCATATGATTCTTGGGTTTACATAGTTGGTGTTCTGATCAGATTTGTGGATGCATATATGGTGCTTACATGGTGATCTTCATAAGGATAAGGAGAAGTACAAAGCTTGAATACACTTGATGATGAGTCACTCATATGCTGCTGTCGTCATATGCATAAAGATCATATAATACAATTATGATGCAGGATTCTTATAGTTCTTGGCGCTCATGTGGATGAGGATTGTTGTTGTTGATGATATCAAGAAGTCTTGACAAATGATCTTGAGCTCAAGATACATAGTGCTGGATACATGAATGTTTACTCAAAGTTGCATTGTTGGAGACATGATGATGATAAGTTCTTACCTATATGATGATAGGTTGATACTTACATATGTTGATTGATGCAAATGTTCCCATGTGATGGTACTTGGATCATGCAGATCTTGATGTTGATGAGATGGCTATGGTGTTTTTTACATATGATATAATGTGAATGATTCTGTATGTCATATGCAGAATTCTGTTCAAAAGGATGAGTTGATGCAGACATACCTTGTTGCTGGTCTAGAATTCTATTTTCAGATGATTATGGAGCAAGTCATACATTGTGTATGATAGTTGCTAATGACTATCATGATCTTATTTAGATGTTTGGTCTCTATTATAAATTTCATGTAAAGGTCATATCAAGAATCATGATGTAATAGTTTGTCTCTATCTATTGTAGTCATTTGATGAATCCCGTTTGGTCATATGATGTAATTTGTACCCCCACTATGCATGGGAAGGATGATATAATAGTTAAGTCATGTATAAACATTTGGTATCTAGCATATCCCCACTTGGTTCGGTGGATGAGTCAATATTGGTATATCCCCACTGGGTTGGGAGATGGATGTATGTATGAGTCCTTGGTGATAGAAGGTCATTTACGATAGAGTCATGTTCTTCTTGTATAACATCTTTTTGCAGACCTTGCTTACAGTCAGGGGGAGCATGAACAACACACTTCAACAGAGCAGAGACTTCAACATGTACTTAGAGGGAGCATGGTCAGATTGGTACACCTTGGCATATACAAAGGGGGAGCTCATTCAGAGATTTCAGCAGGTACTCAGGGGGAGTATGGACAGCGGAATGTTTATCAAGGAAAGAGAATATCTTGGTCCGTCCTTTGCCCTTGATGTCAAAGGGGGAGAGTGATTTGGTGTTGTTGCCATCAAGTCCAAAGGGGTAGATTGTTGGCATTATGATGCATGTGTTTTACTTGATGACAACCTACTCGTAGAAGAACAACTCACTTATATATAACTAGATGAATCTACAGAAGAGATATCAGATGTGACAGAATACATGGGATGCAGGACATCTCAAAGGAATCAGATGACAGTTCTCAGTATGACAAGTTAGCTTTTCCATCAAGTCCAAAGGGGGAGATTGTTGGCATTATGATACAAGTGTTGTCCTTGATGGCAACTCACACAGATGACAGATCATAGTGCAGCAAGTCAGTAGCAAAGAGTTGATGATCAGACTACAAAGAATGAAGAAAGAAGAGTATATACGCAGGTTCACTATATACCAAGTCGTGTACATACGCAGGTTATACGCAGGTTCACTATGTACCAAGTCGCGTATATACGCAGGTTCACTATATACCAAGTAGGGTATACACACAGGCTATACATGCAGGTTCACTATATACAATGACGCGTATACACGCGTGATTGCTGATCAAAAGTCGCGTATGCGTATGCACGCACTTTCATGCACGGAAAAGCACGTACATGTGGGAAAGCTTATTTTTGGGTCCATGGTATTTAGACCTATGGTTTTGGTCCTTGGTATTGCGTCCGAAGTGTTGAACCCAGGTATTGGGTCCCTAGTATTGGTTCTCAATGGCTTTGGACCATGGTATTGAGTAAGGCCTAAGACTATAAAAGGAGAAGAAGATCATTAGGAAAAGGCATTGAGAAAGTCTTGAATATTTGATGAAGTATGAGATCCAGTATGCAGGTTATGGGTTCATGATGCATGGCTTGATCTAAGCTAAGAAGGAATCTCAACGGTTGATGGAGAACAAGATCTAAGGATGGATCAGGATCTTAAGGCTTGGAATGTTTATCATTATATGGTTTGATTATGGATATACTAGATCTAAATTATTGATGCATGTTTTATTGTATGAATGTTATGATCTGGGTATGACTGATGTCTGAAACAGTCGCAAAGTTGTGAGTAAATATTTGCAGATTTGTACGCGGGTTGGCTTTGGTGAAAGCGCGTATGTACGCGGGTTTGGTTCTTCATAGTAGCATATACATTATGAGATATGATAATTGAAGTTGCAGTTGGATCTGATTATTGTTGCAGAGTTCTATTGTCTGTTTTGTGTTTTGGTGACTGTGTTGTTGATAGGGTTTCAGTGTTTCAATATTGGGTGATTCAGAGATTGATGATGCAAGTGTAGTTGATGGGTGTATTGCCGTGATGATTAATTTTGTGCTTCAATGTTGTTGATGGGTCTAGTATGAAAATTTGATGAAACGTGGCCTTCAGATTATGATGACGTGTTCCATGAGTATTTAGTCTAAAAATTTATGAAACATGGTACCTGGAGGAAGAAAGAGAAGGTTGTAGCATTTTGTAGGTTGGCACCTAGGTACTAGTACATCAGCTAGTACAAAAGCTAATGGGGTGGTAGATCCCTTCCAGTAGCAGCTGGAAAACGAGTGAAGGTTGGAGCATTCAGTAGACCGGCACCTACGTACTAGTATCTCAGCTAGTACAAGAGCTAAGGGGGTTGTAGCTCCCTTCCAGGAGAAGCTGGAGAACGAGAGAAGGTTATTGCCTTCAGCAGGTTGAAGCCTGCGTGCTGGTATAAGACTGCACCAGTACAGAAATATTGTAAAAAGAAGTTTCTTATTAAAAAAAGATTGAGACGACTTGCAGTAGGTGGTTTTCACCCACATTGGGTTTCCACCTTATATCATGGTGTTCATGTGTGCTTCTTGTGTGTGATGATCTGTTTTGTTTTACTGCTCCTGTTTACTGTTCATATGGCTAATAATGTTCTAATGCACTCATTAAGGATCAACTAACTGAATCATAAGTTTAATGGATATATGCTTGTTTCACTACACATAGTTGCGTATACACGCGGTTTTCCTTAATTGAAGTAGCGTATATGAATCTTAATATGGAAACGCAAAATTTATATTGATTCACCCCCCCCTCTCAGTATTATTTCCAACAAAGACTTAATGAACCATTCATCTAACAACTGATTAGGAACAAAAATTTTAACCAAACGACGATGCAATCACCAATAAAAAATGTGATCCAAAATGTGAGAGCATCAGTTGGTTTGAAATTGGTTAAAAGTTCAGTTCTAGTCTCATATTGAATGCGTAACTGGAAATGTGTGAGGAATGTGGTAGCCAAGGAACTAAAATTATCTAACAAAGCTTGTGGTAGTTCAATATAGCATTTTGTTTCTGTACCGATGAGTGTGCGCTTGAAAAGACATAAGCGAACGAAGTTATAATTGATAGAGTCTGAACAACACCACAAATAATAAGTCATGACGTGTCTAGATGGGTCTTCCCTGGGATTTCCATTGAATTTAGGGATATCAATGGGAAATTTCATTTGAATAACTGACCACCAAGGATAATGAACAATGGGATCATTAGTGAGCCTAGTCAAATCTGGAAATTCAAGAGTTGCTATGAATCAAAACTGCTTGTTGAGGTCCGGTGGAGGATATCTTGTGTAAGATGGGATGGCCTGAGCAACATGTATATGTGTCCCAGAATAGGGAGGATTTTGATAACCAGTATACACATAACCTTACTTCCCAACCTCAGGATAAACTTGTAAAGGTTGAAATGACTAGGTTTGGATTCACTCACCGTAAGGTATTTGAGGGATACCTTGATATGGTTGAGATGGTTGCCTTGTATGGTTTTTCATCATCCAGAGATAAGGTTGGTTAGGTTGTCGCTACACCATACCATATACATTTTGACCCACTTGAATTTGAGGAATGGCCTGACCAAGCGATTGAGATTGTAAGTTACCTTGAAAAGGTTGGGTATACATGGATTGAGAGGCACCAGATACTGGTGGAATAGGTGAAGTTAAAGATGCAGCCTGTAAAGGTTGGCTTACATTCACTTGAGCTTGAATAGGTTGAGATATAGGTTGATGAACAAGAATCTGAGATGTAGGTGGAACAAGTTGAGAGATTAAAGATGAAGCCACAACCAAACCAGGTTGTATGGGAATGATAGGTTTCCAAACATTAACATCCATTCTCAAATGTGGAGGACTCAAATGAGGTTGAGCACTAACTTGAGGAGATGGAAATATTCTCGCAATAGGTTTCCCCCTTGCCGAAAGAGGAGGGTTATATGGAGGAAATTTCACCCCAACATGAGGGTTCCCAATAGGAGGCGAATTGGGTTGTTATAGTTGTACATGCCCATTTACATAAGGACCAACCTGCTGCTAAACCATAGGTGTAGATGGAGGAGGAAGAGAAGATTGTGTAGCACTAATCAAAGAAGTGTGAGATAAGATTCCAGATGCAGAAAACATGGGAGAGGTCCATGGACTGGATGTTGCGCCAAAAAAGGTACCAGACAAAGATTGGTAACCAGGTAGAACAGACAGGCCACCATACAAATGTGTATATGGCGATGTTACAAACATGTATGAAGTTGCAAAATTGGTTGTTTAGGTCATAATAGTAGATGAAAGCTGATAAACCATAGTAGATTCAATCATGGTTAACTATCCCAAAGGGGGCTATCGAGGGAAACTCAAGGATGAGTTGAAAGGAAAAGAATGAGAAAAAGGATCTTGTGATGGAGTGTGAGGAGAAGGAAAAGGATGAGCCTAATAAAAATGAGTCCCTACTCGGATAGGAGAGGATGCTTGAGGCTCTTCCTAAGGAATATACGTAATACTCATAAGACCAGGTGGAAGTGGTTCATCGTCAGGTCCAAGATATAGAGGTGGTGGTTGGGTCTGAGACAGAGGAAGAGAAGAGGCAGGTCTTGAAGTAATAGGTGTAGATAAGTGATGTGCCTTAGGTTGTATAACCTTCGGTTGTTCAATTATGATTCAATATAGTCAGGTTCAATAACCTCAAGTAATTATATTACATGTGCTTCTATTTCAACTATGTCAGTCTCACTAGCCAATGAAGAAGTAATCTCGAGTTCAATACTCATAGGAAAGGATGATTCTGGGGGATCCACTTAAGGTGGGGGACCAGAAGTAGTACCTCTTAAAGCACTAGATTTGGTAGTCTGAATCATTTTTTCTTCTGACGACAACCAAGAGTTGCATCAAGTGGAAGAGGAGGCTTATTTTGCATTCTGTGTGAACGACAGAGTGTAGGGTGTTGTTCTTCCACGTTGGTTTAATATATTCAAAAAATTAACAACAAAAATAAATCAAATAGGGTAATCCAAGCATAAAGGTTTACCAAGCAACTGTGAACTACAATATAGTACCTTAGAGAACCAAGGATTTACATACGAGCAGATGATGTCCTTGAATGTTGTGTTCGGTGTATCATAGTATACAAGGCGGATGACTCAATTACCTAAGGTGAGGATAGTAACCTATGGTGGACATCCAAAATATACTCGATGGTACATGGAAGTGCAGTCTGTGTTAGTGCTCTCTAATATGTAACCATACGATGAGATCATTCCCATATACTTTTCATGCATGGAGCACCATCCAATATACTCGGAGGTACGTGGAGAAAAATCTGATACACTTAAGTACATGGAATCAGATACCAACCCCGAAATGAAACGCTGGAGAAAATGATAGCTCCTATGTTTATAAATGTCAGAACACGTCTCTAGCCTAGAACTCTAGATGTTTTTGTTAATGTTTCAAATTCTCGAGATTGATTCAACAAATTTTAAATTTTATCTTGAATTATGTTTCTATTTTCAAGGCTCACTGTGAATTTCACCTGAATATCCTAAAGATTCAATCTAGCATGACAAAGCAAAATCTTCTTTTCAATGAAAATCTAAGTACGAGAGGCAATAAAAGAAAGAGTAATGCAACATACAACATGCAACAAACAAAATTGTTAAGTCAATACCCTAATGCAACTGTTCCAAATTCCATTTTCACACACAAAACCCTAAATGAAATGCAAAATGCATGATATATTTATTTTCAATCCTCTTGATTTTCAAATGAGATGAAAACTAAGATAGTTGCTAAATCACTACCAAAGAAACTATTCAGAATGATGACTGAAACACCAATTCTTCCAAGCAATCAACGATTAAGTTATCAATTTGCTAATGACCTAATTGACAAGAACAAGTCAAAATCCAAAAAACACTCTTATCAAAGGAAATCAAACAAGATAAAGGCTTCTTAGAGACCAAGACACACTCAGGGACACAAGGAGAACTAGCTAGAACAGAGATAATCAGAGAGCAAAGCACAAAATGGCAATTTTTTTCATCAAATAAGGGTCAACACAGGTGCTAAGAGATCATCAGTGCTCTGAAACACAATTTAAGAGAAGGCTAGGGTGCGCTGCAACGCTCTATCTCTAGAACAGGGGAGCATTGATTAAGATGTGGCCAAATTCCACTACAAATAATCAAATCAAGCTCAATGAAATGTCTTCCTCGATCAATCCAAACTGAGTGAGGCAATGAAGGTATACTCAAGAGGTGAAACAAGGGCTAAGGTCAAGGAAACCATTTATGGGAAAAAAACAATGCCTGGTGGAGTCACCAATTTGTTATGCAGAATTTACGATTGTGGACAAAAGTATGTTCCCTATACCTAGTGGATTAGTCTAGAACAACAAAAAGAAAAGAATATAAAGTTTCCCTTAGAGAAATTGAAGAATGGGAAATAGGCTTCCTTAGATTCTGTAGCAAGCCTTACTTTCCTCCTGGCTTGTAAATTCTAATCGTAGCTTCGATTGTTATAATTAGAATATGCACATACATTCATAACAAGCCAAATATCCACAAAATATACATAACATAATTCAATTACTCTATTCAATGGATTATTGAAGCACTTAAATACATGAATGTAAATATCACATAACACATATAGGAAAATGATATATTATTTATATTAATAGAACATGAGAGAGTTTACAACCAAGAATAGTAGTTGATCTTGCAGAGATCTCCCCAAGTTGACTTGTCCTTCCTTGTCACAAAGCACACCTTAATGTCACCCTAATGCATGAAGATGATGACTCTCTTAGATTCAAGGAAGAATCATGATGCCATGATCAATATCCAAATCCAACCCTAATGTTGTAGACCGTAGTAAATTTATAGTAGAGGTATGGTAGTTTGGTAATTCTTATCCATTTCCCAATCTAGGCTTAAGATGGGAGGATGAGCTCAGGGGATAAGAGGTGAAGTCCCCAAGGTAAGATCAGATAGGATTTGAACTTGTTATCCAAGGTGAATGGTTAAATAACCTCTGGAAGCTTATTTAAGAGGAAGCTTTGGGATCCTTTTTAATTTTACTAAATTTCTAGAATAAATGCACCCCTAGCAAGGAGAAAGTTGTATTTGATCAACGTTGGTGTAGAATGGAGCGGCCTACTATTGAACACAAGTCTCTAAAGCAGTAGAGTGCGCTAGGCCTTAAAAGCAATTATTTGAAGAAAATAGGCCTAGAGACTTAGTTATTTGGAAAGGTCATTCTTATGGATTTGTGTAGGGATTATGACAACATGTTCGCAGATGGTGATTGATCTGATTTGCTTCCATATTGATCAGATGTGCAAAATGGCCTATAACAACATGAATCTATACCACAATGAAAATGGAACACTAGCAAACAACTTAACATGCAATAAATTTCATAATGTTACATGATTATTCAAGGATTGGCTATGTTGAGACTTGAATTCAATAAAGCCAAGATGGACCTTACTTTCAAAATATCAACATTGAAGATTATACCTTTTGTCAGAACAAGGTTGATTAGTACAACAAATGAAAATGGAACACCAATGAACAACTTAACATTCAATAAATCTCATATTTCTAGCACATGATCTTACATGAACAATACCACCTCAATAAAGCCAACGTGGACCTTACTTTGAAAGAATCAAACTTGTAGAGAAAGACCTTTATCGAAACCAGGGTTGATGAGTACCTAACTAGCTTAATGATTTAGACAACCCATGAGGTTTTTTTTTGCTTCCGACATTAAGAAATGAGTAATCCTCTATCTGTATAACTACTTGATCAATGAATTCATTCAAAATCGATGGATAACGTCAGGTTTTCTATGTATTTGGGTGAATTGAACCCTCAACTTATTTCAAAATAGTTGTTAATTTTTCTACTTTGACCTAGTGTACAAAACCCAAAATAACTAACACTACATGAAATGGATTGTTACAGGGATTAATTTTGGTCACTTTATCAGCCTCTTTGGGGAGTTTTAGACCTCCTCCATGCAACAAAAACTCATAATATTGTCCTAAAGCTTCACCATTCCATAATGGGGATTTATTCTTCTCAATATACTTGGTTTCTTTGGGGAAAGGAGGCCAAAAATCTTGTTTACAAGAATTTGGTGCAGATTAGTTTGACGAGGAGCACCCGAAAGAGAAGAAGCACAATAGATCATTCTTCAATTGGTGGTACTTTGGTATATGCATTAGTACTATTGTAGGATTCACTATAGTCATGTGCATTCAAGACAATGTTGGATGGGGTCTGGGATTTATAATTCCACCCGTGACAATGGCAGTAGCATTGTTTGTCATCTTTTGTGGGACAATGTTCTACCAGAATAAAATTCGTAGTGGTAGTCCTCTCACTTGAATTATCCATGTCTTTTTTGTAACATTTCACAAATGGAATGCTTCAAAAAAAGCAATTATCATTAAAGAAAGTGAAGCTCTGAAATCTAACTCAAGAAGACAATATATGTCTATTGATCAATTTAGGTAAGCCCTCTCTAGTTCTTCCCAATTCACATTTAGTGTTTTTACCCTTATATTAAATCAATCATGGAAAATCATTGCCACTAAAATTACTTTTCTAAATTTGGCCAATGCTGCAAATCGAATTTATTGGAGTCACAGTGATTTTTCCCTATGACATGTGAAATGTTGAATCTCTTGGTAGTTGAAATAATCCTTTGTAGGAATAAAGGAAGAAATAAATGAATTTTTTAAAAACATAGGACAAGACATTGGTGTCAGTTGACCATGAATACAATGTAGTGATACTTAATTCCTAATGTTGTTTTATTTCAGTCTTGTCTTTATTGCTTTTTGTTGGATTAATTTGTTATGGACATTTTTATATGAATTGAGAGATCTAGAATGGATACCCTCACTTTTGTCTTTCACATTTCTTGACAAAGAAACTATTGAAAATGGAAGAGATTATGAGTGAAAAACAATCCATAACTAGCAACTATGCATAGTCCAAGAGGTTGAAGAGGTGAAATTTGTTCTTGGGTTGTCACCAGTTTGGATGGCATGTTTGATGTTTGGAGTTATATTTTCACAAACATTAAAATTTCACAAAATAGGGTAGTGAAATGGATAGGAAGGTTGGAAAAAATTTTGAGATTCCTCTTGCAAGCCTACACTGTTTTATTAGCCTATTTATTGTTCTATTGGTGCCTGTCTATGACCACATCTTTGTTCCAATTGCTAAAAACTTGACAGGGAATGAATGGGGTATAAATTTGCTACAGAGGATAGGGAACATATAACTGGAACATAAAACCTTATATGAAATTGGAAGGTTGAGGACATACCTGCAAAGGATCTGAATCAATTTTGTTCTGACCCTGCATTCCCATATTCCAATCAAAATACTCCTAGAATAGTGAACGCTCAGGAAACGACTAGAGTAGCTCCGGTACTTCCCAAAATCCTGGATTTCTTATTCTGTTGGGTCCCTATAATACTAGTGATTACCCCATTACTATTGTAGTTATACCCCTTATTTATATTGTTGTGCCCCTATTACCCCCATGTTGTTATTTCTGTGCCCCATAGAATCCCTCTATTGTTATTTTTGTGGCTTTATATTATTATTGTTAGGTCGGTTGGATTATATTGTGACTCCTTAGACTCCTATATATAGAAAGGAGGTTTTGTCATTTGAATCATCCAAGAATTGTTCATTTATGTATTGTAAAGGAGGTTTCCCCCTCGAAGAGGCTGAATTCTAAGGCGTTGATCTATCTTTTCTATCTTTTCTTGAGTTGGTTTCATAACATTTGGTATCAGAGCTTTGGATTCTAGGGTTTCGCTGCTCCAAACAGGTCATCGTGGCATTTTCGCTATAACTGTTTTTATGTGATCTTTCAGAAGTCACATAAAAAACTCATTTGAGAAGAAATCGTGCTGAACCTTGGGTCCAAATTTCAGAGCTTTTCACGTGATATTTGTGGAGATATGATCTGAGGAATTTGGTATTTTTGCAGATTCATGAATTACATTCAAAACAGGTGACCTAGGGAATATCGTCATAACTTTCTCTCTGGGGATCGGATTGAAATTTCGTAAGAATTTACAGAAATAGAATGGACTTTAGTTTCTTTTGTGCATGTTTCAGATCCAAAGGTTGAAACAATGACTCATGGCACGTCGTACAAGTTCGCTCTACTAAACTAGTCTAGAAGCAAGTCACTGTGGGAGATTTTACATAACTCTTCCTTGGAGAATCCAATTTGGGTCAGACTTGTGGCATTGGAAAGAGGACGCAGAAGGCTACTACAAATCACAATTTCAGAACTGGATGATCCGAAACTACAGAGATACATCAGATTCAATATCAAGCTTCTATAAAGTGAAAAAAGGTGTGTAGGTTTTTTTTTAAATTTTTGCGTAAGCTTGGTTTAACGGAATTAAAAGGGCATAGTAAAGCATTATTATCAGTAACTGATGCCCCGAGGAAATAAAATGCAAAAACCTAGTAAGGAACTTGAAAGCTATAGCATGACTCATGAAGGAGAGGAAGAAATGCTACATGATATATCAAAATTACAAGAACAAGTGCAACAAATGTCACGCTCACAAAAGCTAACAGAAGCTAAGATAAATGGCGTGGAATGTAAGATAAATGGCGTGGAATCTAAGATAAAGGGCATGGAAGCTAAGATGGATGATTCGAAGACAAATTTGAAGAGAGACATGGCAGATTTGAAGACAGATTTGAAGACAGACATGGCAGATTTGAAGACAGATTTGACAAATTTTCTACAAGAAATACTTACTAATGGTGAAAAGGTTGTAAAGGAAACTCATGATGTGAACAAAATTAATGCTAATCATGATTCCATAGACTCTAATGTTGGATCGAAGACCCACCATATTCCAAAAGTCGATATGAGGAAGTTTGATGGCAAGGATCCCGCCACATGGATATTACAGATGGAGCAGTTCTTCGATCTCAATAATGTGCAAAACACACAAAAGGTACGTATGGCAACTGTATATTTGGAACCAAATCAATTTGTATGGTATCAATGGCTTTGCTCTCGTCAAAAAAATATCACTTGGGCAATTTTTACGGAAGAATTGATAGCACATTATGAAGATACAAAAAGCAACACTTTTTTTAGCCAATTGATAAGTCTCAAACAAAAGGGTTCAGTAATGGAGCACATTGAGGAGTTCCAAAAATTGAACATAAGGGTAAAAGATATTCCAGAGGAGCATAGGATTGATGTGTTCATAGGGTCATTAAAGGATAATATCCAACATGATGTTCGCCTTTGGGAACCTGATTCATTAGAGAAGGCATTCAGGTTAGCAAGAAAAATGGAAAGCAAAATTATGGCAACCAGGAAGCATACCACTCACAACTATAAAGACGGAAGTGTTGTTGCCCCTAGTCTTCCACAACATATAAGGTTAACACCACAACAATTGGAAGAAAAAAGAGCAAAAGGGCTTTGTTACAGTTGTGATAGCAAATACACTAAAGGTCATAAGTGTGCTGAGAAGAAATTATTCTACATAGATTATGAAGAGGAAGAAGAAAAGGAGCAAGAAAGGTCAAAAGAAGAAGATATACTCCAGGAACAAAGCCTAGATGAAGAACAAATAAATCCGACCATATCTTATAATGCATTGGCGGGAATTACCACTCCTCAAACCATCAAGATAGAAGGACAAATCAAGAAGAAAAAGGTAATAATGTTGATTGATTCAGGAAGCACCCACAATTTTATTCATTGTAGGGTAGCAAAAGAATTGAATTGCTTCCTATATCCATCACCAGAGTGTCAAGTGATGATTGCAAATGGAGGAACAATAAATTGCTCTGGAAGGTGCCATAATATCAAGCTATCCATGGGAGAATATGTATTGACTAGCCCAATGCTTTCCATTCCAATGGGAGGTGCTGATGTTGTACTAGGAGTCCAATGGCTACAATCCTGGGTACAATAGCTTTTAATTTTCATGAACTTTTCATAAAATTTTCTACGGAAGGAAAGGAAGTTGAATTAAGGGGTATTGCAGGGAAACTAGGAAAGATAATCAGCTCTAATGGTATGACAAAGCTTCTAAAAAATGAGCAAAGAGGTGTAATTGCACAATTATGTTCGCTAGATGTTTCCACATTGGAATCATCTATTTCTCTAGATCTCCAAAAGGTCCTTGACAATCATTCCAAGGTATTTGAGACTCCCAAAAGTCTCCCACCTATGCATGATCATGATCATGCTATTCATCTGATTCCAGGAAGTGTTCCTCCAAACATCAGGCTGTATAGATATCCCTATGTCGAAAAAAGTGAATTTGAACGTATGGTTGCAGAAATGTTAGAGGCTGGTATAATTCAACCAAGTCAAAGTTCTTTCTCTGCTCCAGTAGTATTGGTGCACAAGAAGGATGGATCATGGTGCATGTGTCCGGATTATAGGGAGCTCAACAAGCTCACTATTAAAGATAAGTTCCCCATTCCTGTCATTGATGAATTATTGGATGAATTGCATGGATCAATTTACTTCACCAAGTTGGATCTTCATTCGGGATATCATCAAATCAGAATGAAGATTGAAGACATTCTGAAAACAGCATTTAGAACTCATGAGGGTCATTATGAATCTTTGGTCATGCCTTCTGGCCTTACCAATGCACCTTCAACATTTCAAGGTTTGATGAATTAAATTTTCAAACCATTCCTTAGAAAATTTGTGTTAGTATTTTTTGATGATATACTAATGTACAACAAGTCTTGGAAGGATCATGTTGAACATGTTGACAAGGTGCTACAACTATTGGAGGAGAAACAATTATATGCAAAAAGATCCAAATGTTTCTTTGGAGTCCAGGAGGTGGAATATTTGGGTCATATTGTATCTCATGAAGGAGTTAAGGTAGACCCTAGCAAAATTAAAGCCATTAAGGAATGGAAAATCCCCACATCCATAAAGCATCTGCGAGGATTTCTTGGGTTGACAGGGTATTATCGCAAATTTGTTAAGAACTATCGGAGAATAGCAGCACCTCTAACAACATTATTGAAGAAATATGCATTTTCATGGACTCCGGAAGAAACAAAGGCCTTTGAACATCTTAAAGAGGCAATGTGCCAAGCACCGGTCTTAGCTACACCGGACTTCACAAAAAAAGTTATTGTGGAATGTGATGCTTCAGGAAATGGAATTGGTGCTGTTCTAATGCAAGATGAAAGACCCATTGCTTTTGAAAGTCGTCCAATCAAGGGAAAGTTTTTAAGCAAAGCTGTTTATGAGAAGGAAATGTTGGCAATACTCCATGCACTTAAGAAATGGTGACCTTACCTAATGGGAAGACACTTCAAGGTAAAAACGGATCACGATAGCCTTAAATACTTTTTAGAACAAAGATTATCCTCTGAAGAGCAACAAAAGTGGGTCACAAAGATGTTGGGTTATGACTTTGAAATTATCTACAAAAAAGGGAAGCAAAATGTGGTGGCAGATGCACTCTCAAGAAAGGATGAGGATATGGAAGCATTGTTGTGCGCCATTTCTATTATCCAATCAGATTGGATAAACGAAGCAAGGGAGGAATGGAAGAATGATGAAGAAGTGTGGGCACTTATTCGAAAGCTACAACAAGGTTCCAGTACGTCTGATACATTTAGCTGGCAAAATGATTCGTTATGGTACAAAGATCGCTTATACCTCTGTAAGAATTCCCAGCTAAAACAAAAGATTCTTATGGAATTGCACACTTCTCCCTTAGGAGGGCACTCAAGATTTTTAAAAACTTACCATAGGGTTAAGAAGGAATTTTTTTTGGATGGCCTTAACTAAGATATTCAAAAGTTTGTGGCAGAATGTTTGGTTTTCCAACAAAATAAAGTTGAAACAATTAAGACACCGGGTCTATTACAACCTTTATCCATTCCAAGCCAACGTTGGGAGGAGGTTTCAATGGATTTTATCACAGGTTTACCCAAGTCTGAGGGAAAGAGTGTAATCATGGTGGTAGTTGATAGACTTACCAATTATGCACACTTTTGTGCATTATCACATCCATTTAAAGCCAATACAGTTTCTACTGCATTTATGGAAACAATTCAAAAGCTACATGGAAACCCAAAGATTATTGTAAGTGACAGAGATCCCATTTTCACTGGAAATTTTTGGACAAAATTATTTTCTTGTCTTGGTACTCAGTTAGCTCAAAGCTCATCTTATCATCCTCAATCTGATGGGAAAACTGAGATAGTAAACAAATTTTTGGAAGGATATCTTCGTTGCTTTGTTTCTGATAAACAGACACAATGGGTCAAATGGTTGCCTCTGGCTGAATGGTGGTATACCACTTCCTTCCATACAGCAACAAAAATCACCCCATTTATGGCACTTTATGGGTATCAACCACCATCCATCACATCATATTTAAGAGAAAATTCTAAGGTTCAGGCAGTGGAACATCACATCGAACATCAACAAAAAGTCCTCCAACTCTTAAAGGATAACCTCGTGTTGGCACAAAATAGAATGAAACAATAGGCATATCAACATCGCAGTGAAAGAAGTTTTGATGTAGGTGATTGGGTATTCCTACGGCTACAACCATATAAGCAAATGTCCCAAAAGCAAGTTAAGAAGGATACTAAATTATCACCAAAGTATTATGGTCCGTACAAGGTGTTGCAAAAGATTGGTACTATGGCATACAAATTGGAGCTTCCTGCAGCTTCTCGATTGCACCCAGTTTTCCATGTTTCATGTTTAAAGAAGGTTATAGGAGACAAGCTCCCAGTTCAAACAATATTGCCAGAACTTGATGAGGAAGGAAAAATTATATTGGAACCGAAAGCAATCACAGAAACAAGAACTCGACAGCTACGAAATCGATCAATTTCAGAGTATCTTATCAAGTGGAAGAACTTATTCGCTGAAGATTCCACATGGGAGGATGAGAATTTTATGCAGAAGTATCCAGAACTACTCAAGCGTTGAGGACAACACTTTTTTGAAGGAGAGGGGCATGTTGGGTCCCTATAATACTAGTGATTACCCCATTACTATTGTAGTTATACCCCTTATTTATATTTTTGTGCCCCTATTACCCCCATGTTGTTATTTCTGTGCCCTATAGAATCCCTCTATTGTTATTTTTATGGCTTTATATTATTATTGTTAGGTCGGTTGGATTATATTGTGACTCCTTAGACTCTTATATATAGAAAGGAGGTTTTGTCATTTGAATCATCCAAGAATTGTTCATATATGTAATGTAAAGGAGGTTTCCTCCTCGAAGAGGCTGAATTCTAAGGCGTTGATCTATCTTTTCTAACTTTTCTTGAGCTGGTTTCATAACATATTCCAACTAAAATACTTCTATAATGATGAACCCTCTCAAAATGGATGGAATGGATATGGTACTTCCCAAAGCCTTGGAGGTCTTATTGCGATAAAAATACTCCTAGAATGGTGAACCTTTGCTAAATTACTGAAATGGCTTTGTTACTTTCCAAAAACTTGGATGGATTATTCCAATAAAGATACTCCTAGAATGGTGAACCCTCGCGAAATGGATGGAATGACTTCAATGCTTCCCAAAACCTTGGATGGCTTATTCCAATAAAAATACTCCTAGAATGGTGAACCCTCACAAAATGGCTAGCATGGCTCTGGTACTTCCCAAAACCTATATGACTCCGTAAGTAGAGGCCTTTGGAAAGAAACAAAACACTAGCAAATAAACTAGGGTAAAAAACGATGAATGAAACGACAATTTTGTAATTTCCCTAAGGGCTCCAACTATAAATAAGTGAAGCCAAGGCTCAGTACTCGATTCCTTTTTCCACGGGAACCAGTGCTCCATTTATTTTTCCACAGACTCAATGCTCAAAAATGACAGGAAAATTATTAAACCTAGTTAAAACATTATTTTAATTTTATATATGTTAAACATTTTATATAGAATGTTATATATATTTTAATATTTTATGTATAATGTTATATATGTTAGAATGTTTAACATATAGAACTGAAAACTTAATTTTTGTAATTTTAAAACTTAATGTTTATAATTTTAGATGTTAACACACACACACACACACATATATATATATAACTCAGAGAGTTAACATTGTGTTTCTCTTGCAAAGTGGGAATAACAGTGGGATTTATAATTTTTCATAGTTCTTGGTATAACATGTTAAAATTATTCATGGCATTGAAATTTTGAAAGAAAATTAATATAGCTAGGAAAAACTCTACATCAATGTAAAAAATAAATAAGTTGATCACAAGAAAGGTTGAGTTTGTTACTCTTTAATCAGTCATCTCATACGATTGACAATAAGAAGTTAAATTTTGTAATCATATTCGATAGCCAAAATTCCCTGTGATGACAATTTTTCCATCAAATTCTATCCCTAAGTGGAAATATTATGGTGACCCTTAAAAATAACATTGTAAAATTGCAAGCCCTTCAAAACTCAAAATATGGGACACAAAATGATAGGAAATTATTGGTGGTATTAGAGATAATAATCAATTTATAAATTACTAACTATTAAAAAGGATATGTCTATTTATGATCTTGCATATAATAGTTTTAATAATCCTATGTACTCTCAAAATCTATGATGATTCAACAAAATCATTCGAAAAAAAGATGTCACCAACAAATCCCTTCAATATTTCATTGTATGTCCAATAAAAGAGAGCAAGCCCAACCTATGCAAGTGTTTCAACAACATTACAGAATCATGGTATTAAGCACATGATCACTTCTTCCTACCATCCTCAAGTGAATGGGTAGGTTGAAAGCACAAATAAGGTGTTAGAATAGATCTTAAAAAAATAATTGGCTACTAATCGCTAATACTGGGAATATAGGCTCCCTAAAACCTTATGGTCTTACCACACCACTTGGCATAATACCATAATATTTTCACCCTATCAACTTGTGTATGGTAAAATTCTAATTTTCCCAATCAAATTTGAGAGTAAGAATCTTCGAACAACCCGAGAATTTAGATTGGACCTCTCAAAAGCATAGAAACAACACCTAAACGAGATAAGGAAACTATATGAGATGTGCTTGTATGCTCTTCACTAGACCTCTATAATTAAACAAAGAGCTCGGCCACATGATCGATTCATTAAAAGAAAACCTTTCAGAAAGTTGACTAGGAATTGCTCTACGACTAGAGATTCAAAGATTTTCTGGGAAAATTACAAACCATGTGGCTAGGACCCTATGAGGTTGATGAGGTATATGATAATGGAATGATAAACCTCATTACAATTGATGTATATGGCGTGTCTTTCCTTGTAAATGGTCATCGATTGTGTTTATATCACTAGCCACTAATTAAAGAGTCTTTCTTTGTAAAATTTTAGATGACAAAGATTTGAAAGTTGCAAGTACCAAGGGATTCCCCCTTATCCGTTATCAGGTAAAAATTATTTTGCTTGGTTTCAATATGTGTATAAATATGAATCTTTGCAAATAAATAAATATTGTATAGTTATGTTTTTTTTCTTTTTAGTTTTACTTTGTTGTTTTATTGTTTGATTTTCCACCTTTTTTATTTGCTTTTACTTTAATATATAGTTGATGTTACCTCAAATTACCATTGTTGTTCCCTTAAGTAACAACCATTGTTCCCTCAAGTAACAAATGTTGTTCCCTCAAGTCACAATTGTTGTTCCCTCAGGTCTTAGCTACTGCAACCTCTAAATTCTCTTTTATACATTTGTGCCTCTTGGGACTTGTTATTTTCTATGATCCTTTAATTTCCCATTATCCTTTAATTTGTTGTTTGATTTTTTTTGTGTTTGATTTTGCACATTTTATTTTTATTTTACTTTAGGATACTGTTGTTGTTTCCTTGAATTACCATTTTTGTTCTCTTAAGTAACAATTGCTTTCCCATACATATTTTCTGCATATTGATGACAATATAGGAAGATACTGAGCAATGTACACCATGGATTGATATGCCATATATTCCTCCACCATAGAACCCTCAAGATGTGCTCTTTGTCTAACCAAAGCCTCCAATGATTTCAATTGCCTCTCCACCATCCACATTGGCCTTGTGTGTATAGGTCCACACAATTCAATCTCCTCAACTTGGTGTATGCGGTAGTGTTCTTGTTGGGTCCCTATAATACTAGTGATTACCCCATTACTATTGTAGTTATAACCTTTATTAATATTGTTGTGCCCCTATTGCCCCCATATTGTTATTACTGTGTCCCATAGAATCCCTCTATTGTTATTTTTGTGGCTTTATATTATTATTGTTAGGTTGGCTGGATTATATTGTGACTCCTTAGACTCCTATATATAGAAAGGAGGTTTTGTCATTTGTATCATCCAAGAATTGTTCATTTATGTAATGTAAAGGAGGTTGCCCCCTCGAAGAGGCTGAATTCTAAGGCGTTGATCTATCTTTTCTATCTTTTCTTGAGTTGGTTTCATAACATTTGGTATCAGATCTTTGGATTCTAGGGTTTCGCTGCTCCAAACAAGTCATCGTGGCATTTTCGCTATAACTTTTTTTCTGTGACGTTTCAGAAGTCGCAAAAAAACCCATTTGAGAAGCAATCGCGCTGAACCTTGGGTCCTAATTTCAGAGATTTTCGCGCGATATTTGCGGAGATATGATCTGAGGAAGATGGTCTTTTTGTAGACTCCTGAATTACATTCAAAACAGGTGACCTGGGGAAAATCGTCATAACTTTCTCTCTGGGATTGGATTGAAGTTTTGTAAGAAGGTATAAGAAGAGGACAGACTGTAGTTTCTTGTGGGTGTTTTTCAGATCCAAAGGTCGAAACAGTGACTCGTGGCACGTCGTACAAGTTCGCTCTACTGAACTAGTCTATAATCAAGTCACTGTGGGAGATTTCGCATAACTCTTCCTTGGAGAATCCAATTTGGGTCAGACTTGTGGCATTGGAAAGAGGACACAGAAGGCTACTACAAGTCACAAATTCAGAACTAGATAATTAGAAAGTACAGAGATACATCAGAGGCAATATCGAGCTCCTACAAAGTGAAAAAAGGTGTGTAGATTTTCTTTAATTTTTGCTTAAGCTTGGTTTGAAAATTTATTTTGAAGGAATTCAAAGGGCATATTAGAGAATTATTATCGGTAACTGATGCTCCGAGGAAAGAAAATGCAAACACCTAGTAAGGAACCTGAAAGCTCTAGCATGACTCATGAAGAAGAAGAAGAAATGCTATATGATATATCAAAATTACAAGAACAAGTGCAACAAGTGTCACTTGCACAAAAAGCAACAGAATCTAAGATGGATGGTTTAAGGAAAGATGTAGAAGCTAAGATGGATGGTTTAAAGAAGGGTGTAGAAGCTAAGATGGATTGTTTAAAGAAAGGCGTAGAAGCTAAGATGGATGGCATGGAAGCTAAGGTGAATGGCATGGACGCTAAAATTGATGGCATGGATGATAAGATGGAACAATTGAAGATAAATATGAATAAGTTGCTACAAGAAATGGTCACTAAGGGTGAAAGGGTACTAAAGGAAACTCATTATGAGAACAAAAGAAATTTAATCATGATTCCATAGACTCTAATGCTGGATAGAAGACTCACCATATTCCAAAAATCGATATGAGGAAGTTTGATGGTAGGGATCCCGCCACATGGATATTACAGATGGAGCAATTCTTCGATCTCAATAATGTGCAAAACACACAAAAGGTACGTATGGCAACTTTATATTTGGAACCAAATCAGTTTGTATGGTATCAATGGCTTTGCTCTCGTAAACAATTTATCACTTGGGCAATTTTTACGGAAGAATTGATAGCACATTATGAGGATACAAAAAGCAACACTTTTTTTAGTCAATTGATAAGTCTCAAACAAAAGGGTTCAATAATGGAGCACATTGAGGAGTTCCAAAAATTGAACATAAGGGTAAAAGATATTCCAGAGGAGCATAGGATTGATGTGTTCATAGGGTCTTTAAAGGATAATATCCAACATGATGTTCGCCTTTAGGAACCTGATTCATTAGAGAAGGCATTCAGGTTAGCAAGAAAAATGGAAAGAAAAATTATGGCAACCAGGAAGCATACCACTCACAACTATCAAGACGGAAGTGTTGTTGCTGCTAGTCTTCCACAACCTATAAGGTTGACACCACAACAATTGGAAGAAAAAAGAGCAAAAGGGCTTTGTTACAGTTGTGATAGCAAATACACTAAAGGTCATAAGTGTGCTGAGAAGAAATTATTCTACATAGATTGTGAAGAGGAAGAAGAAAAGGAGCAAGAAAGGTCAAAAGAAGAGGATATACTCCAGGAACAAAGCCTAGATAAAGAAGAAATGAATCCGACCATATCTTGTAATGCATTGGCGGGAATTACCACTCCTCAAACCATCAAGATAGAAGGACAAATCAAGAAGAAAAAGGTAATAGTGTTGATTGATTCAGGAAGTACCCACAATTTTATTCATTGTAAGGTAGCAAGAGAATTGAATTGCTTCTTATATCCAGCACCAGAGTGTCAAGTGATGGTTGCGAATGGAGGAACAATAAATTGCTCGGGAAAGTGCCATAATATCAAGCTATCCATGGGAGAATATGTATTGACTAGCCCAATGCTTTCCATTCTAATGGGAGGTGCTGATGTTGTACTAGGAGTCCAATGGCTACAATCCTTGGGTACAATAGCTTTTAATTTTCAAGAACTTTTCATGAAATTTTCTGTGGAAGGAAAGGAAGTTGAATTAAGGGGTATTGCAGGAAAACCAGGAAAGATAATCAGCTCTAACGGTATGACAAAGCTTCTAAAAAAGGAACAAAGAGGTGTAATTACACAATTATGTTCGCTAGATGTGTCCACAGTGGAATCATCTATTTCTCCAGATCTCCAAAAAGTCTTGGACAATCATTCCAAGGTATTTGAGACTCCCAAATGTCTCCCACCTATTTGTGATCATGATCATGCTATTCATCTGATTCCAGGAAGTGTTCCTCCAAACATCAGGCCGTACAGATATCCCTATGCCCAAAAGAGTGAAATTGAACGTATGGTTGCAGAAATGCTAGAGGTTGGTATAATTCAACCAAGTCAAAGTTCTTTCTCTGCTCCAGTTGTATTGGTGCACAAGAAGGATGGATCATGGCGCGTGTGTCCAGATTATAGGGAGCTCAACAAGCTCACTATTAAAGATAAGTTTCCCATTCCTGTCATTGATGAATTACTAGATGAATTGCATGGATCAATTTACATCACCAAGTTGGATCTTCGTTCGGGATATCATCAAATCAGAGTGAAGATTGAAGACATTCCGAAAACAGCATTTAGAACTCATGAGGGTCATTATGAATTTTTGGTCATGCCTTTTGGCCTTACCAATGCACCTTCAACATTTCAATCTTTGATGAATTCAATTTTCAAACCATTCCTTAGAAAATTTGTGTTAGTATTTTTTGATGATATACTAATCTACAGCAAGTCTTGGAAGGATCATGTTGAACATGTTGACAGGGTGTTACAACTATTGGATGAGAAACAGTTATATGCAAAAAGATCCAAATGTTTCTTTGGAGTACAAGAGGTGGAATATCTGGGTCATAATGTATCTCATGAAGGAGTTAAGGTAGACCCTAGCAAAATTAAAGCCATTAAGGAATGGAAAATTCCCACATCCATAAAGCATCTACGAGGATTTCTCGGGTTGACAGGGTATTATCGCAAGTTTGTTAAGAATTATGGGAGAATGGCAGCACCTCTAACAAGATTATTGAAGAAAGATGCATTTTCATGGACCCCGGAAGCAACGAAGGCATTCGAACATCTTAAAGAGGCAATGTGCCAAGCACCGGTCTTAGCTACACTAGACTTCACAAAAACCTTTATTGTGGAATGTGATGCTTCAGGAAATGGAATTGGTGCTGTTTTAATGCAAGATGAAAGACCCATTGCTTTTGAAAGTCGTCCAATCAAGGGAAAGTTTTTACACAAAGCTATTTATGAGAAGGAAATCTTGGCAATACTCCATTCACTTAAGAAATTGTGACCCTACCTAATGGGAAGACACTTCAACGTAAAAACGGATCATGATAGCCTTAAATACTTTTTAGAACAAAGATTATCCTCTGAAGAGCAACAAAAGTGGGTCACAAAGATGTTGGGTTATGACTTTGAAATCATCTACAAAAAAGGGAAGCAAAATGTGGTGGCAGATGCACTCTCAAGAAAGGATGAGGATGTGGAAGCATTGTTGTGCGCCATTTCTATTATCCAACCAGATTGGATAAACGAAGCAAGGGAGGAATGGAAGAATGACGAAGAAGTGTGGGCACTTATTCGAAAGTTACAACAAGATTCCAGTATGTCTGATACATTTAGCTGGCAAAATGATTCGTTATGGTACAAAGATCGCTTATACCTCTGTAAGAATTCCCAGCTAAAACAAAAGATTCTTATGGAATTGCAAACTTCTCCCTTAGGAGGGCACTCAAGATTTTTAAAAACTTACCACAGGGTTCAGAAGGAATTTTTTTGGGATGGCCTTAAATCAGATATTCAAAAGTTTGTGGCGGAATGTTTGGTTTTCCAACAAAATAAAGTTGAAACAATTAAGACACCAGGTCTATTACAACCTTTTTCCATTCCAAGCCAACGTTGGGAGGAGGTTTCAATGGATTTTATCACAGGTTTACTAAATTCTGAGGGAAAGAGTGTCATCATGGTGGTAGTTGACAGACTTACCAAGTATGCACACTTTTGTGCATTATCACATCCATTTAAAGCCAGTACAGTTTCTACTGCATTTATGGAAACAATTCAAAAGCTATATGGAAACCCAAAGATTATTGTAAGTGATAGAGATCCCATTTTCACTAGAAATTTTTGGACAGAATTATTTTCTTGTCTTGGTACTTAGTTAGCTCATAGCTCATCTTATCATCCTCAATCTGATGGGCAAACTGAGATAGTAAACAAATGTTTGGAAGGATATCTTCGTTTCTTTGTATCTGATAAATAGAAACAATGGGTCAAATGGTTGCCTTTGGCTGAATGGTGGTATAACACTTCCTTCCATACAGCAACAAAAATGACCCCATTTATGGCACTTTATGGGTATCAACCACCATCCATCACATCATATTTAAGAGGAAATTCTAAGGTTCAGGCAGTGGAACATCACATCGAACATCAACAACAAGTCCTCCAACTCTTAAAGGATAACCTTGTGTTGGCACATAATAGAATGAAACAACAGGCAGATCAACATCGCAGTGAAAGAAGTTTTGATGTAGGTGATTGGGTATTCCTAAGACTACAACCATATAAGCAAATGTCCCTCAAGCAAGCTAAGAAGGATAATAAATTATCACCAAAGTATTATGGTCCGTATAAGGTGTTGCAAAAGATTGGTACTATGGCATACAAATTGGAGCTTCCTGCAGCTTCTCGATCGCACCCAGTTTCCCATGTTTCATGTTTAAATAAGGTTAAGGCGACAAGCTCCCAGTTCAAACAATATTGCCTGAACTTGACGAGGAAGGAAAAATTATATTGGAACCGGAAGCAGTCACAGAAACAAGAACTCGACAGCTACGAAATCGATCAATTTCAGAGTATCTTATCAAGTGGAAGAACTTATCCGCTGAAGATTCCACATGGGAGGATGAGAATTTTATGCAGAAGTATCCAGAACTACTCAAGCGTTGAGGACAACACTTTTTTTGAAGGAGAGGGGCATGTTGGGTCCCTATAATACTAGTGATTACCCCATTACTATTGTAGTTATAACCCTTATTAATATTGTTGTGCCCCTATTGCCCCCATATTGTTATTACTGTGCCCCATAGAATCCCTCTATTGTTATTTTTGTGGCTTTATATTATTATTGTTAGGTTGGCTGGATTATATTATGACTCCTTAGACTCCTATATATAGAAAGGAGGTTTTGTCATTTGTATCATCCAAGAATTGTTCATTTATGTAATGTAAAGGAGGTTGCCCCCTCGAAGAGGCTGAATTCTAAGGCGTTGATCTATCTTTTCTATCTTTTCTTGAGCTAGTTTCATAACAGTTCTCGTGCATTAAAAAATTCGAGAGGTAGATACTTTTTCATTTCACACATTATCCAAGGAATTTATCTCTTCCACTGATTTATATCGTCTTTATGTGTTATTTCAATGACAATCATCTACATATGATACAAGAAAATAGGTACATGTTTCAACAAAACATAATATATTACATCAAAAGTATTATATTACATTAAGTTGATCAACAACTAATTGAAAAAACACTTGGCATATAAATCACTACTTACCTCATGTATTTTCCAAGATAATATATAACTTGTTTGGTGTTTTTCTCGAAGTCGCTTGGGAGCTATAGAGGCATAACATATTGTAACAAAAAAAATGAATCATTATTTGTTTAATCCAAAGTGGACAAAAAAAACTATAAATATGTATATAATAGACCAATATAGAAATATATGTACCAAAATAATTACCTTAATGAAGGTATGCCAATCGTGTGTTTTTACTCCACCAAATTCACCTTTCTTTGTTGAGATATTATTTATGTTTGAAGAAAATCCTGTGGCAAATTTAATTCTTCAAATGACCTCTTTTAGATCATCACTTTGCTTCTCTATTAATAACCATGGAAGAATTGTTTCAATCTCCATCGTTATTGAATCGTATCCCACTCTTCATTAAATGATTGGCTTCCACAATGTCATTACAAATTTTCTAGCTTTTTTCTTTATCCCTCCTACCATTTATGATCCTCCTTAAAGTTTTTGTAATATTCTTCTCTATATGCATTGTATCAAACAAATGGGCCATTATTAGGTGCTCATAGTAGGACAACCTCATGAATTCATCGGGATAACTTTTCATTCCTCATGGATTCCCCACACTGAGTAAATAGACCTGGGTTCTCCAAATGAATTAACACTATCAACTGTTAATGAAATCCTAATAATAGGAGGTTCATATTTAAAACGTGTCCATTTCTCCTCAATTTACCTAAATACATAACCATCTACAAGCATTCGAAGAAAACCATCTTCACTTCTCTTCCATGTATGGTAATGCATAAACTTTGATGTGATTTCACACCTAAAAAATGGTTGTAAACATAGAAATATGGGAATATGACAAAGAACTTTTTGAGGCACCTGTTTTGTTATTTGATCAGTTTGATATCTACTTTTGTTACATTTCAAGCAATTTGTTTTTGATGCATGTTTTCCATAATATATAATATGATCATTAGGACATTGACATATATAGCTTGATACTCCATTCAAATTTCTTTCATAAAAACACATAAATCTTAATATGTATGAGGTAACTGTAACAACCCAGGTCAAAAGTTCATGTAATAAAAGATAATAAAGATAAACTAAGACCAAGGTCAAGGGACACTTATTCCAAGGTGAATGTTGGGAAAAATATCATAGTGGGCATCACTTGTTGTGTTTATGGCTAAGGAAAATTGGGAAAGGCATTGGTAAAGGCTTTGAAAAGGAAAAAAGGTATCATTAGCATATTTTTTTTTATGAAAATAAAGGAAATTAGGAGAAAAGGGAGGTGAAATGTCACAAGTTGCACATGACGGGGAAATAGAAGGAAAATTAAGGAAAGTGAAGAAATTAGAGGTATCAATAATAAAAATACATCAAAGCATTAGTTTGTATCCTTTTGTTAGTTATGTTTTAGAGTTAGTCTCAAAGAGGAGAAGAGCACCAAGAGGAGAAGGAGATCAAGCAAGCATAAGAAGGACAAGGAAAGTAGAAGAAGGATAAGGAAAGCAAAGCAAAGAAAGAACCAAGCAAGGAAAGGTCAGATCAAGCAGCTTCAATAGGAATACTTACAGGTAATAGACTGCATGTATGGTTTCCTAGCTGGTTTTGGCATGCATGACATATACATGTGTGTATTTTAGTTTCTTTGTTATCGGTGGCATGTATTTTGTTGGGTTTTGACAATGGTTTCATCCTTGCCTTGCCATTTCCAGATAGCCTTGGTTTGATAGGATTTTTTCTCAGTTGAACTATGGATTGATGGAAGGTTTTGGATCTGGGTAAGGTGGTCTTTGAAAAATCACAAAGGTTGGGGGTGGATATGGTTTTCTCCAAGAAACCCTCATCAGGTGGGTGGAGACAAGAAAATTCCTCAAAGGATGGTGAAGGATTTCTAAGGCATCCAAGCTCAATTTGGTTTTGCAATCTCGGGACCAGTTTAGGTGAGATCATAGTATGGTGAGGGTGGAGGTGGTTTAACCTCTGGATTCCCTTAGTTGTTTATGGATGGTTTTATCCCATGAGATCCAACATTCATGCTTGGAATATGAAATTGGGGTGATTGGATGAAAGAAAGATTTGATTTAGCCCAATCTATGGTTGGGTGGTACGTGCAAGTCCCTATCTTCATTGAATTTTGCATATGGTTAATAAGAGCTAAGTTCATCTTGCTTTTGATGAGTAAATGTACTTGTTATTATGTGGATTTAATGGTTGTTCTCTCATTGTTATTTATCTAGTTATATTTTGGTTATAAACATGATTAATTGACAGATCTATGTATGGATCTTAACACGTTTCTCTTAATGAATGTCTGGATAATGAATGCCAGATCTAATTGGTGTTATGATAGATATCGTGAGAAGGCATAAACCCTTCTTCTTAAATCTCATATAAGTTTTCAGATCCTTATGTTCAGATATGCATTCATGACCTGTAGTTTGCATGTTCACCATGTGTTTGACAGAATATTAGGTTTGGTTGGGAGATATCAAGTCAAGTCCTAGTTCAATTTTTGGTTCATAAGAATTTTTTTTCTATGTCATTTGAAATCTCTGGAAGTTTCACTGAGTTTTGGGAAAACGTATGATTCGTGGCCCTAAAAAAGTCGCTCATAATTCAGGGTTGCTAGCATAGATCTGACTTGAAAATTCCACAGTCGCATGGAGGCAGGCTTCTCAATGTGACTAGAGGGATATAGTTACTTTTATGCCTTGGAAAGGTAGTGACTGGGGCTCTAGGTCAATGAAAAAGAGAGTCATCTCAGGTGTTGGACACCTAGAGGTGTTGGGTTTCTCCTAGAGGTCCTGTAGCACTTGAGGGAAGTTAGTAAGGTCTTAAGTTGTCAACTCCTTTTCCTTAAGCTAATTTAGGAGCTTGAGTCATATCATAGTGACCCTCAACTAATGTTTACCCCAGGAAAACCGGTGAAAGTGGATAAATGTGGGAGGTGGTAGGTTACATGGTGGTATCAGAGTAGGTTTTGCTCACTTTGGGTAATATATGATACCACAAAGTGGTATTAAGGCATGTTTCCATTCTCTTTTGTTGATATTTGATACCAAAAGGTGATATCAGAGAGGGTTGCTCTCTCTTTGGGTAAAATCTAATGTTTTCATGGCTATGGTTGTCATGCATGGGGTCATGACGTACAATTGGTATGGTCATGCATGATGTTGTCATATTTATGTGATTATAATTATATATGTATCACGCTAATGTCGACTGATCTTACAGATGAGATAAGCCTCCCTTGAACATCAATGAGGTATGGTTTTGATTTTGGTATCTATTTGGTTTATTTGACATGGTACACTTGCAAGAAGAATAAAAGCAAAGATGACGAGAAAAGTGGTAGAATACAGTTCCCATGACTCTCCCTACATATTAGTTGGAAAACAAGGAGGAGAGCATTCTCCTCGTATAGTAGATACATTGAGGAGTTGGAGGGCAGAGATGAGAAGTTGCAAAGGGGGCAATGACAGGTTGGTTGAGGCTCAAGAAAGACTTGCAAAGGCTCAAGAGAAGCGGGTAGAGGTCAATCCAACGATTCTTCAGAGCTTTTCATATTTGTAGAGATAGTGATAGTTGAGAATTAGTCAAGAGTAGGAAGAGAAAACTAATGGAACCTATGGTAGCAGGTCTCGGTCCAGATACAAGTTGGATAGAGGGGATACAGTTAGAGGTGGCAGATCACTGGACACACCTGACAAGAGGACTAATATGCATGGGGATCATTCTAGTTCCTCATTTAGGAGACATCATCACAGTCATCACCATCATCATCCTTATAATAGAGGTGAGTAATTACTTGGGGAGTTCAATAAATTCAAGCTGCCTATGTTTTGTGCAGGGATGAAGAAGTCAGAAGATGCAAAGGCATGGTTGCTTGGGATGACAAAATTATTTAGATTTCACACCTATTCAGAGAACATGAAAGCCAAGATATCCACCTTCAGTATCAAAGGGGAAGCATATATTTCGTGGGAAGATGTGAATAATGTCAAGGGCGTTGATTTTGGGTTAATTTGAAAGACTCTTCAAGAAGAAGTACCTGTCGGAGAGGTACTATGATGATAGAGCTAAGGAGTTTTATGAGTTGCAGATGGGTTATATGATAGATGATGAGTATACTAGCAGGTTCCTGAAGCTATTGAGGTATGTGCCTTATCTCAAGGATGAGAAGGATAAGATCTAGAGATTCATCAGTGGAATTTTGGCAACATATCGAGACCAGATTGAGTTTGATGAGCCTAAATCATTAGAGGAAGCCATCAGGAAGATAAAACATTGTTATGAGAATTCAAAGCACAAAGCTAAACCTAAGCGTGACTTGAAAGGAAATGATAAATTTAAAGGGAAGTGGCCACCAAAGCGAGGAAGACCTTAGGATGTAGGCGAGAAAGAAAAAGTGGTTCCTTATAAGAATTTCAATGCAATTGAGAAGGGACATGGGTCACAACCTGGAGAGTAGTAGAACTGAGGTGATAGTAGAGGATAGTTGCAGTGTTGGATATGTGGCAAATATCATCACAAGAAGAATTTTACATTATACTAGGGGGTAGGCCTCATATCTATAGTGCTTAGGAGACATAGACAATTGGGCATGTTGGTCATAGCATTCCTCAAATTTATGTTGTTGTGGAAAACAAATAGGAAGATCATCGAGCATCCATTATTGAGACAAAAGGTAAGATTTGTGGTCAAGTTGTTTCTATTTTTATTGGTACTGGATCTAACTATAGTTATGTTAATCCTAGCCTGGTGGATAAGTGTGGCTTGAGAAAAGAAGTGCATGCAAAGTATTGGTTGGTGCAGTTGGCTACAAGTACTAAGAAGAGAGTTCATCACTGGGTAAGAGCTTATTCATTCGAGATGAATGGTATGCCTACAACAACACATCTAAATGTATTTCCACTAGGATCATATAGTATGCTTTTGGGTATGGATTCGTTGTACCTTCATAAGACCAAAGTAGATTTTTATGACAAGGCTATTGAGTTCCTGGATGATAATGGGGAAAAGAGAATTCTGCAAGGAAATAATAATCCTACATCAGTGAGG
Source organism: Pinus tabuliformis (assembly GCA_031772625.1). Lineage (NCBI taxonomy): Eukaryota > Viridiplantae > Streptophyta > Pinopsida > Pinales > Pinaceae > Pinus > Pinus tabuliformis. Next base: position 164,557,971 of record CM062815.1, on the reverse strand, counting down.
ATGGTCACCGCTATGCAAGCTAAGTGCAGTTGCAGGAAATTATGTGTGATGTTTGCAGTCCATATATCTAGTGACAAAGGTAGGGATGTTGAGGATACAAAAATATTCAAGAAGTACCCTATACTACAATAGTTTCAGGGTGTGTTTCCAGTAAAGATTCCAGAGTTACCTCCCCATAGGGAAGTGGACCTTTATATTGAGTTAGTACCAGGGGTAGCACCAACATCAAAGGAAACTTACAAGATGAGAACACTAGAGTTAGTAGATTTGAATTTTCATTTGAATGAAATGCTTGATAAGGGATACATTAGGCCAAGTGTTGATCTGAAATGGAGTAGATTAGTAATTCTTTTCTAATTCCCCATTCAGAATAAAACCCAAGGTGCTTATCATTTTCTTATCAAGTGCTTAAGGATTCGCGAATTTTACTTAATTAACTGATTCCCATGAGAGTTTCTTATTTAAATGTTATAAACATTTTAAAATAAAGAATATGTTGAAAAACAACAAAATAATAGCAAATAACATCAAAATACAACACACAACACAAATATCTGATGAGGAGTTCACCCCTCCTGGCTTACGGCTCCTTGGTCCAGCTTCCAATGCTTGGGCCTCTATATTATGATCAAAATTACAACAAAAAGTGTGTTTAAAATGCTCAAATGCATCTGAAACCTACCTCAATGAGTTTAGAATACTAAAAAATGGCTATCTAGCCTCTTTTTGCAACAAATTTGGTGCAAAATTGAAGAAGTTATGACTTCTCCTAGTTCCCCCACTATTCATTTCACATATTGCTCCAAACCCGACATAAACCCACAATTTCACTCCAAAATCCACTAACTGAGCAAGAATTTCACCGAGCAGTGGGCCATAATCCATCGACACCGACTGTCCATCGCAAATCGCAATCGATGGAGTTATGCGGGCTTATGGACTATAAACCGAGTGACGATATGAAATTACGATTCAGCAGACCCAACGGGACATTAAACTAGAACTGATGACATCTCCCATCCAGGAACTTATTCTCATTTCACAATCAGAGGATAACTTAGGGTCTTTATATATGTGAGATTTGCAGCGTTGCGATTTGTGATTGTGATATTGCATCACAACCCGAGTATCTTTGGGGGATGATTTCTGCAATGCCTTCCCTGTTGTGAAGTGTGATTGAGAATAATTGCATCGCAACCCTGTCCTTGATTGGGGTCGATTATTTAACACGACCTGCCAGCGACATGCGATTTATGATATGTGGGGGATATTAGTAGCTTGGCGCCTCCTCAGTCGTTGAAAGACCTTGCCACATCATCCAATCCTCCCATGTAAGAAAGCAAAATTTGAACTTTGACTTTTTCTAACTTCTGCATACGAGATCAGATTTCAGTGTCGTTCACACCATTGGAATGAGAATGATGAGCTCTTCGATTTGAAGTTAAGTTTAATAGAAATCTGACACTTCGATTTTTTAGCATAATTTTGAGCACCTAATCACACCTCCCCACTGGAAGCTTTTGTAACCCAAAATATTATATTCAGTTATTGAATAGATGAGGGTATTGTTCCCTCACTTTCCCCTCTTCAATCCATTTGGCCTGGAGAAAAATATTCAATTGATGAAATCTGTATACTTTCTCCTTGATCTCCAATCAAATGAGGCTCATACGATTTGAAATTTTCAACATTAACAATGGAATAAATTTTCATATATGAAGGCAAATCAAGCTTCAAAGCATTATTACCAATCTTTTCCATAATTTTAAATGGACCATAACGGATTGGTTTCAACTTTTTACCTTCACCTTGAAGCCTTTCCTTTCTAATGTAAAGCCAAACTTCATTTCCTACTTGAAATTGATGATCCACATGATGCTTATCATGCCTTTCCTTACACCTACCTTGACCCTTTTCTAGTTGTTCTTGCACTGTTTGGTGAATCAACTAAATTTTCTCAATGAATTTCTTTGCTCTATCTATGTCACTATGTCCATCTACAACTACATCTTTCTCAAAGATGAAATCCAAAGGAAATTTAGCCAAATAACCAAGACATTCCTCAAAAGGCGAAGTTAGAGTAGAAGAGTGTTTTGCTCGGTTGTAAGCGTGATGAATATAATGCAGCTGTTCATCCCACAACTTAGGATGTTTGTTGTAATATCCTCTTATCAAATGAATAATTGTCATGTTAACCACTTCAGTTTGACCATCTATTTACGGATGGAAGGTTGTAATTTTCTTCAACTTGGTGTCGATCAAGTTCCATAAATTTGACCAAAAATTCCAAACAAATTAGAAGTAGATAATCCAAAATGAACCCATACATTTTGAAAGAAAAGTTGAGCTGTTTGTTCAGCTGTAATTTTTTTTTACAAGGAATTAATATGCACATCTTGTTGAACCTATCCACAACTACGTACAAATAATCATGACCTTTTCTTCATAAGAAAGACCTCCTACAAAATCCATAGAAACACTCTCCCATGGACGTGAAGGCATTGAAAGTGGTGTGTACAATCCTAGCTTCATATTACTAGGCTTACTAACTTCACACAATGAACAACCTCTGATAAAACGTGACACACTTTCAAGAATACGAGGACAGTAAAAATACCTCTGAATATTTTCCATTGTTTTACTTACACCGAAATGTCCAACAGTAAGAGAAGTGTGCCCTTCCCTTGTGAAATTTACTCTCTCTCCCTGTGGAACACAAAGTTTTCCCAAATGATACAAAATATTATCATGTACATTGTAGTCTAATTTCTCAACTTGGTGGCCTTGACTCAATTTTGAATATACCTCTTGAAAGTCAGGATCATGTGCATATTGTTCAACATAACTTTCAGGAAAAATAGAATGATTCTTGAGTAAAATAGATACATTAACAACTAGTCTAGAAAGCATATAAGAAACTCTATTATAAATACCTTTCTTGTACCTGATTACCAAGTGGAATTGTTGTAAGACTCCCATCCAACTAAAGTGCCTTGATTTCTGCAATTTTATTTGAGATTGCATATATTGCAAATATTGATGATCGGTGTGAGTAATGGTTTCTTTTCCCATTAAGTAATGCTTCAATTTCTTCACACTTTGCACCAATGTGTAAAGCTCTTTATCATATGTCGGATGGTTAATAATAGCACCATTAAAAATATTAGAATGAAATGAAATGGGATTACCATGTTGTAAAAGAAATGCACCCATGGTGTAGTCACTTGCATCTATTTGTATTTCAAATGGTTGTTTCAAAGTCGGAAATGCTAAAAATGGGTTTGAACATATCTTTTGTTTTAAAGCATCGAATGTTTTTTGTTGTTTTCCTCCCCACTAGAATAAAACCTTCACGTTGGTTAAAGCATGTAGTGGAGTTTCTATGGAAGAGAAATTGATAATGAAGTTCCTCGAGTGCCGTGCTACTCCCAGAAAAATCCTTACTTCTGTGACTGATTTGGTTATTGGCCAATTCAAAATGACCAAAACTTTAGAGGGGTCAATCTTCACCTCATCTCCTCCAACTATGTGGCCAAATACACTAAGGAAGTGTTCTCGAATTCACATTTAGACATCTTCAAAAATAACTGTTCTTTTTTCAAGACATCCAACACTTTCCTCACATGTTTGACATGCTCTTATAGTGATTTGTTGAATATCAAAATATCATCTAAATAGACAATTACAATCTCATCAATAAAGGATCTTAAAACATCATTCATAACTCTTATGAATGTATCTAGAGCATTGCAAAAATCGAAAGGCATAACCTACCACTTAAACAATCCATGTTTGGTTTTAAAAGCAGTCTTCCAAATATGCTCCTCAACTATTATAACTTGATGATATCCACTTCTCAAGTCTAATTTAGTGAAATATTTTGCATTCTTCAACTGATCTAGAAAATCATCTATTCTGAGCAGTGGGTATCGATTATTTATGGTAATTTTATTCAAAGCTCAATAATCTACACACATGCACTAGATTCCATCTTTCTTGGGTACCAAAACAATTGGTGAACCACATGGAGAAGTAGAGGGATGAATTACACCTTTATCTAACAATTCCTAGACTTGTTTCTTAATTTCTAAACTTTCCAGAATTGACATTCGATACATACTGATATTTGGGAGTGGATAGTCTTGTTGTAGCTGAATTTCGTGTTGAATTCCCCTTTTTGGTGGAAATCCCTTTGGTTCTTGAAACACATCTCCATATTGATTGACCACATCAACCAATTCGGATTTCAACTTCACGTCACAACCTACAAAGGATTCACGCTTTGTGTCATTCTTCTGCTTGATCATAAGGAGCACAAGATTCTTGTTGGAATTGACCAGTTGCTTCATTTTCCCTGCGCTTGCTAAAGATAGATTAAGATTTCTATGATGGGCTCTCACAATATACTCCACTCCATCTTTTAACAAATAATATTTGTTCTTAAATCTATGGAAAACTATTTTACAGTCATATAGATATGGTCTTCCCAACACAATTCCAAAAATATCCAATGGCACTACATCTAATTCGACTTCATCAATTAAATTGGCAGTAATAGAAAACCTGAAAACGCATTTCCTTGTGACTTGAAGATTTGCATCCTTGGTTATCCAACCTAACGGATACGGTTTATGATGAGGCATAGTTTCCAGTTTCAACTTCTTGACCAAGTCTGTATAAATTAAATTTTCCTGGGATCCACAGTCAAACAATGTATCAATCTTGGTGTGTTTGGAAATAACTCTGATACGGAACAACTCAATTATGTTTTCTTCATTTGAAGCATTGTTGGAGTTATTTGTTGCGTTGATGCTTGCCATGACTTCCTCTTTGATTTTTTTCCACAGATTTTCCTTTAGTGACTATGGCTACAATCTTTGTTTCATCACCTAAATCAGAACCGAAGTCTTGTTGTACAAGAATGTTTGTCCTCTGTTTCCCTTTATTGTTAAATTTCATTGGTCTTAATTCAGGATGAAGCTTCCAGTAATTTCCTTCATCATGGCCCTATTTGGAACAATTCTTTCACACAGTTTTCTCCCCTTCTTTATTAACAAAAGAATTTTTCTTCTTCTTTCCTTTAGATTTCTTTCTTTTTTCACCACTCTGGAATGAATTCTTCTTACCTTCTTCTTGTACATTTTTTCCTCTTGCTTCGAGGTGTATAGCTTGAACATAGACCTCATCAACATTCGTGGTATTAAACATAAGTATGGTGTGTCGAAGATAGTTATGCAAACCTCCTATGTATTCTAAAACAATATCTTGTGACTGCAAGTATACTCCTAGCATAAGAGCTCCTCCCAAACTCCTAAATATGCTCTTGCACATTTTGACCTTTTAACTGTCTGAAATTTTTCCAATTCATGATAGCCTTTTACATATGAGCTAAAGGGTAGAATTTTCTTTTTCTAGCAGAAATGAAATCAAACCAAGTAATAGAGATCTTACCATGTTTTTTGATTTCGTATTGAGTCCTTGCTTCCCACCAAATGAGTGTTGCACTCTCCATTCTCAATGAAGCCAACTGAATTTTGATATCATCCTCTTGAAGGTTCTGAATTCTGCAATACACCTCCAACTTATGAATTGAATTATCAAGCTTCTTTGCATTCACTTCACCATTATACATGGGCAAGTAGAATTTAACATCTAGTTTAAGTAGAGGTCTAGAAAGCATATAAGAAACTCTATTATAAATACCTTTCTTGTACCTGATTACCAAGTGGAATTGTTGTAAGACTCCCATCCAACAGAAGTGCCTTGATTTCTGCAATTTTATTTGAGATTGCATATATTGCAAAGATAGATGATCGGTGTGAGTAATGGTTTCTTTTCCCATTAAGTAATGCTTCAATTTCTTCACACTTTGCACCAATGTGTAAATCTCTTTATCATATGTCGGATGGTTAATAATAGCACCATTAAAAATATTAGAATGAAATGAAATGGGCTTACCGTGTTTTAAAATAAATGCACCCATGGTGTAGTCACTTGCATCTATTTGTATTTCAAATGGTTGTTTCAAAGTCGGAAATGCTAAAAATGGGTTTGAACATATCTTTTGTTTTAAAGCATCGAATGTTTTTTGTTGTTTTCCTCCCCACTAGAAGAAAACCTTCACGTTGGTTAAAGCATGTAGTGGAGTTTCTATGGAAGAGAAATTGATAATGAAGTTCCTCCAGTGTCGCGCTACTCCCAGAAAAATCCTTACTTCTGTGACTGATTTGGTTATTGGCCAATTCAAAATGACCAAAACTTTAGAGGGGTCAATCTTCACCTCATCTCCTCCAACTATGTGGCCAAATACACTAAGGAAGTGTTCTCGAATTCACATTTAGACATCTTCAGAAATAACTGTTCTTTTTTCAAGACATCCAACACTTTCCTCACATGTTTGACATGCTCTTCTAGTGATTTGTTGAATATCAAAATATCATCTGAATAGACAATTACAAACTCATCAATAAAGGATCTTAAAACATCATTCATAACTCTTATGAATGTATCTAGAGCATTGCAAAAATCGAAAGGCATAACCTACCACTTAAACAATCCATGTTTGGTTTTAAAAGCAGTCTTCCAAATATGCTCCTCAACTATTATAACTTGATGATATCCACTTCTCAAGTCTAATTTAGTGAAATATTTTGCATTCTTCAACTGATCTAGAAAATCATCTATTCTGAGCAGTGGGTATCGATTATTTATGGTAATTTTATTCAAAGCTCAATAATCTACACACATGCACTAGATTCCATCTTTCTTTGGTACCAAAACAATTGGTGAACCACATGGAGAAGTAGAGGGATGAATTACACCTTTATCTAACAATTCCTAGACTTGTTTCTTAATTTCTAAACTTTCCAGAATTGACATTCGATACATACTGATATTTGGGAGTGGATAGTCTTGTGGTAGATGAATTTCGTGTTGAATTCCCCTTTTTGGTGGAAATCCCTTTGGTTCTTGAAACACATCTCCATATTGATTGACCACATCAACCAATTCGGATTTCAACTTCACGTCACAACCTACAAAGGATTCACGCTTTGTGTCATTCTTCTGCTTGATCATAAGGAGCACAAGATTCTTGTTGGAATTGACCAGTTGCTTCATTTTCCCTGCGCTTGCTAAAGATAGATTAAGATTTCTATGATGGGCTCTCACAATATACTCCACTCCATCTTTTAACAAATAATATTTGTTCTTAAATCTATGGAAAACTATTTTACAGTCATATAGATATGGTCTTCCCAACACAATTCCAAAAATATCCAATGGCACTACATCTAATTCGACTTCATCAATTAAATTGGCAGTAATAGAAAACCTGAAAACGCATTTCCTTGTGACTTGAAGATTTGCATCCTTGGTTATCCAACCTAACGGATACGGTTTATGATGAGGCATAGTTTCCAGTTTCAACTTCTTGACCAAGTCCGTATAAATTAAATTTTCCTGGGATCCACAGTCAAACAATGTATCAATCTTGGTGTGTTTGGAAATAACTCTGATACGGAACAACTCAATTATGTTTTCTTCATTTGAAGCATTGTTGGAGTTATTTGTTGCGTTGATGCTTGCCATGACTTCCTCTTTGATTTTTTTCCACAGATTTTCCTTTAGTGACTATGGCTGCAATCTTTGTTTCATCACCTAAATCAGAACCGAAGTCTTGTTGTACAAGAATGTTTGTCCTCTGTTTCCCTTTATTGTTAAATTTCATTGGTCTTAATTCGGGATGAAGCTTCCAGTAATTTCCTTCATCATGGCCCTATTTGGAACAATTCTTTCACACAGTTTTCTCCCCTTCTTTATTAACAAAATAATTTTTCTTCTTCTTTCCTTTAGATTTCTTTCTTTTTTCACCACTCTGGAATGAATTCTTATTACCTTCTTCTTGTACATTTTTTCCTCTTGCTTCGAGGTGTGTAGCTTGAACATAGACCTCATCAACATTCGTGGTATTAAACATAAGTATGGTGTGTCGAAGATAGTTATGCAAACCTCCTATGTATTCTAAAACAATATCTTGTGACTGCAAGTATACTCCTAGCATAAGAGCTCCTCCCAAACTCCTAAATATACTCTTGCACATTTTGACCTTTTAACTGTTTGAAATTTTTCCAATTAATGATAGCCTTTTACATATGAGCTAAAGGGTAGAATTTTCTTTTTCTAGCAGAAATGAAATCAAACCAAGTAATAGAGATCTTACCATGTTTTTTGATCTCGTATTGAGTCCTTGCTTCCCACCAAATGAGTGTTGCACTCTCCATTCTCAATGAAGCCAACTGAATTTTGATATCATCCTCTTGAAGGTTCTGAATTCTGCAATACACCTCCAACTTATGAATTGAATTATCAAGCTTCTTTGCATTCACTTCACCATTATACATGGGCAACCAGAATTTAACATCTAGTTTAAGTAGAGGTGATTTTCCAACTCCTTTTGAAGAATTATGATGAGTATGAGTAAGGGTTGTATTAGTGGAAGAGTGTGAAGATGCTTGTGAATAAGAAGATGAAGAAGATGGTGAAGAGGGTGGAGGTTTGTCTCCATTCCCATTACCTATGTTTCCATTACCTTCTCCTAAAGAGCCTTCTCCTTTGGGAGGTTTGGAACTTTCTCCTTGCAACTTGCTATTCCTCCCTTCATAGAGGACCTTCACCATATCTATCATATCAAAGAAATCCTTTCTGAAGGTATTCTCATCTTCTATCATGCTTGTAGGTTCTCCTCCATGAGACATGATCTTTGGAGTCTCAACTGGAACTTGAGGTTAAAATGGTGTTGGAGATTGTGGCAACCTTTCTCTTCTTCCCCTTAACCCAACTTTAGGGCTTCCAACTAGATTTCCTTCACCTCTTTTGAGTTTTAACCTTGTTAGCAGAACGTAAAACTAGAAAATAATAAAATCCTTCTTTCACAAAGCAAATCTAGTAAGCAAAAACCAGTGCTCTAATACCAACTTGATCTGAAATGAACTAGATTAGTAATGTTGTGCTAATTCCCCATTCAGAATCAAACGCGAGATGCTTATCATTTTCTTATCAAGTGCTTAAGGATTCACCATTTTTTCTTAATTAACTAATTCCCATGAGATTTTCTTATGTAAATTTTATAAACAATTTAACATAAAACATATGTTGAACAATAGCAAAATAACAGCAAAGAACATCAAAATACAACAAACGACAAAAATATTTGATGAGGAGTTCGCCCATTCTAGGCTACGTCTCCTTAGTCTAGCTTCCAATGCTTGGGCCTCTCCGTTATGCTCAAAATTACAACAAAAGTGTGTTTACAATGCTCAAATTTCTCTGAAACCTATCTCAATGAGTTCAAAATACTAAAAAATGGCTATCTAGCCTCTTTTTGCAATCAAATTGTTGGAAAACTAAAGCATTTATGACTTCTCCTAGTTCTCCCACTATCTATTCCACAAATTACTCCAAACTCGACATAAACCCACAATTTCACTCCAAAATCTACTAACCAAGCGAGAATTTTGTCAAGCAGTGGGCCATAATCCATCGGCACCGACTATCCATCGCAAATCTTAATCAGCGGAGTCATGTGGGATTATGTACTATAAACCCAACAACAATATGCAATTTCGATTCCGCAGACCTGACAGGACATTAAACTGGGACTGATGACATCTCACATCTCAGATCTTATTCACATTTCGCAATCAGCAGATAACATGGGGTGTTTGTATATGTGAGACTTGCAGTGTTGCGATTTGTGATTGCGATATTGCATCGCAACCCGAGTATGCTGGGGGCAATTATTTAACATGACCCTTCGTTGATCTACGATTGTGATCGCATCGCAACCCGATACCTACCAGGGGCCAATTTCTGCAATGACTTCCCTGTTGCGAAGTGCGATTGCGATTTACCGCATCACAACCCTGGCCTCGCTTGGGGCTGATTCTTTAACACGACCCGCTTGCGACATGTGATTCGCGATATGCCAGGGCGAATGGTGGTTTTCCTCTTGGTGCCTCCTCATTCGCTAAAAGACCTTGCCACATCATCCAATCATGCCATGTAAGAAAGTCAAATATGAACTTTGAATTTCTCTAACTTCTGCATACGAGCTCGGATTTGAGTTTTGTTTACACCATTGGAATCAGAATGGCAAGCTATTCAATATGAAGCTAAGTTTAACAAAATTTTGACACTTTTATTTTTGAGCACCTGATCAAGTGTATTGCCTTGGGGTGCACTAGTATTGTTCATGAAGAAGAAGGATGATACTATTAGGTTGTGCATGATCACAAGAAATTAAATAAGGTGGCGATCAAGAATAGGTACCCATTGTCAAGGATTGATGACTTGTTTGATTAGTTCAAGGAAGAAATAGTGTTCTCGAAGATTGATCTATGATTAGGTATCATCAGGTACGAATCAAGGAAGGGGACATCTACAAGACTACTTTCAAGACCATGTATGGGGATTATGAGTTTGTTGTAGTTCCATTCGGTTTGAGTAATGCTCCAATTACTTTTATGTGCTTGATGAATAGCTTGTTGTGCACTTATCTAGACAAGTTTGTTATTGTATTCATTGATGACCTCTTGATATATTCTAAGAATGAGGAAGTGCATGCCAAGCATTTAGCAATAGTGTTGAGATTGCTAAGAGAGCATGAGTTGTATGCCAAGCTTAGAAAGTGTAGTTTCTTTCAAACATAGGTGCATAACTTGGGACATGTTATTTCCAAAGAAGGCATAGTAGTAGATCCATACAAGATAATGGTTATCATCGAGTGGGTAGCTCCTAAGAATGTGGATGACGTTAGATCATTCATGCGATTAGCAGGTTACTACATCATTAGGAACTTTTCACTCATTGCATATCTCATTACATATTTACATAAGAAAGGGAATAAATTTGAATGGATAGAGGAATGTGTAGCATGTTTTGAGAAGCTGAAGAAATTGTTGACAAATGCTCCAGTTCTCAAGATTGCAGAACGAGATAAAGAGTTTGTTGTGTGAACAAATGTCTGCAAGAGAGGAATTGGTGGAGTCTTGGTGCAGGAGGGACATGTGGTATTATATGAGATTAGGAAACTGAATGAGCACAAGTAGAAATATGTGACTCATGATCTTGAGTTGGAAGCTATTATCCATGCATTGAAGATGTGGAGACACTATCTTCTTAGCAGGAGTTTGTATTAATGAGTGATCATAGTGGATTGAGATATATATTTGACCAACAAAATCTAAATGTCAGGCAAGTTAGATGGTTGGCCACCCTCTTTGAGTTAGAATTTGAGATCAGATACATGAAGGGTAAGGAAATAAGGGTTGTTGATGCTCTTAGCAAGAGAGTGAAGATGAACCATGTTGTAGTAGTGAGCATGTATGGGCATATTTACAGGATCATATCTTATAGGAAGGATAACATGATGACATGTACAGGGAGCTTAGGTACATGTTATAGAAACAACGTACAAGTGATCAGGATGTGGACTATCATCTCATGGAAGATGGATTGGTGAGATTCAGCGACGGGATCTATGTGCTGGATGAAAATGGGCTGAAGAATATTATCTTGAGGGAGTTTCATGTCAATCCATATTTAGGTCACTTACGATATCAAAATACATTAACAACAGTGAATATGTTCTACTACTAGTCAAATCTGAAGAAAGAAGTGGTAGAGTTCGCGGATATATGTTTAGAATACCAGCAGGTGAAAGTAGAGTGTAAGCATCTAGGTTGATTACTTCAGCCTATTCCGATTCCAGAAAGGAAATGAGAGGTCATTTCCATGGACTTCATTACAGGTCTTCTGAGGACATCGAGGAAACATGATTCTATCATGGTTTTGGTAGACAGGTTAAGAAAGGTAGCTCACTTCATTCTAGTGAAGACTGCTTATTCTTTTAGTGAGGTGGCATAGGTCTCCATCACAGAGATTATGAGATTGCATGGTGTTCCGAAGTTTATTGTGTCAGACAGGGATGCTAAGTTCACTTCCAAGTTTTGGAAGGAGTTGTTTGTAGGTTTGAGGACAGAGTTGGCCTTTAATACAATGCTAGCATCCGCAGAAAGATGGACAAACGGAGAGGGTTAGCAAGATTCTGGAGGATATGCTAAGTATGTACGTGATACATCAACAAAGGAGATGGGAGGAGTAACTTCATTTGGTTGAGTTTTCCTACAACAACGGTTATCAGGAGTCACTGAGGATGAGTCTACTTGAAGCATTGTATGGGTAGAGTTGTAATACTCCCATAAGTTGGAGTGATCTAGTGAACAGGGTACTTATTTGACCAGACTTGTTGGCTGACGTGGAACAATAAATGAAATTTGTAAAGAAGAATCTAAGGGAAACACAAGACATGCAGAAGATTTATGCAGACCAACACAGGGAAGTCAAGGAGTTTTAGGTTGGGGAGCATGTGTATTTGTGCATCAAGCCTAAGAAGAGATCCTTGAGGATTGGAACATGTGCCAAGTAGGCACCACAATATTGTGGGCCTTTCAAGATCCTTGAGAGGATTGGACCATTAGCCTACAGACTTGCACTGCCTTCGATAATGAAAGTCCATGATGTTTTCCATGTTTCATTTCTTTAAAAGATATGTAAAGGATGTTGATCATGTTATTGATTGGTCTGTATTGCAGGTGGAACTAGAAGAAGAATTCTAGTCAGAACCTCAGTGCATATTGTAGTGGAAACAACTCATGCTCCATAACTAAGCAATCAAACAAGTTAAAGTGCAGTGGAAGCACTTAGGGCCCAATGAAGCCACATGGGAGATGGATGATCAGATGTGGGCTATGTATCCTTCATCGTTTGTTGGTTGAGGCAAATCAATTTTGGTATATGTACATATTCATGTATGGTTGTTATTGTAAATACTACAATGAGTTGTGTTATAAATCTCCAACAAGTGGTATGGTTGTCATGATGTCATGTTTGTCATGGTGATTTTTCTTTGGAGCAAGTTGTTCATTGTAAATAATGCAACAAGCTGCATTATAAAGTTCCATGGGTAGTATGTTTTGGATTTCAACAGTTTTGCTGGTTGTAGGCGACATAGAACACTGAGGATGGTGTTCCCCTAAGGGGGAGGGGTCTGTAACAACTCCGGGTCAAAAGTTCATGTAATAAAAGTTAATAAAGGAAAAATAAGACCAAGTTCAAGGGACACTTATTCCAAGTTGAATTTTGGGCAAAATAGTGGGCATCACTTGTTGTGTTTGTGGTTAAGGGAAATTAGAAAAGGCATTGGTAAGGGATTTGAAAAGGCAAAAAGGTATTATTGACATATTTGTTTATGAAAATAAAGGAAATTAGGAGAAAAGGGAGGTGAAAGGTCACAGGTTTCTTGTGAGGAGGAAATTAAAGGAAAATTAAGGAAAATGAAGAAATTAGAGGCATCAATAATAAAACACATCAGAGCATGAGTTTGTATCCATTTGTCAATTTATTTTTAGAGTTAGTCTCAGAGAGGAGAAGATCACCAAGAGGATAAGGAAATCAAGCAAGCAAAGGAAGGAAAAGGGAAGCAAAGGAAAGATAAGGAAAGAAAATAAAGGACAAGGAAAGAAAAGGAAAGTAAGGACCAATCAAGGAAAGGTCAGATCAAGCAACTACAGGAGGAATAATTACAGGTAATAGATTACATGTATGGTTTCTTAGCTAGTCTTGGCATGCATGGCATATGCATGTGTGTATTTTGGTTTCTTTTTTGTTAGTTGCATCAATTTTTTCAGGCTTTGACAATTATATCAACCTTTCCTTTCCATTTACAAATAGCTATGGTGTGATGGGATTCTTTCTTGATTGAGCTATGGATTTCCAGAAGGTTTTGGATTTGGGTGAGGTGGTATTAGGAAAATACCAAGGGTTGGGGGTGGGGATGGTTTTCTCCAGGAAGCACTCAACACATGGGTGGAGACATGAAAACTCCTCAAGGGATGGTGAAGGAATTATGAGGCATCTAAGCTCGGTTTGATTTTGTGATATGAGGACCAGTTTAGGTGAGACCACGGTATGGTGAGGGTGGAGGTGGTTTAACCTCTAGATTCCCTTGGTTGTTTATGGATGGTTTTATACCATGAGATCCCACACTCATGCTTGGAATATGGCATGGGGGTGATTAGATGAAAGAAAGATTTGGTTAAGCCGAATCTATGGTTGGGTGGTATGTGGAAGTCCCTGACTTGGTTGCCTTTTTCTTATGGTTAATAAGATCTAAGTTCCTCTTGATTTTGATAAGTAAATGTACTTGTTATTATGTGGCTATGATGGTTGTTCTCTCATTGTTATTTATCTCATTATGCGATGGTTATAAGCATGGTTAATTGATAGATCTAAGTATGGAACTTAACACATTTCTCTTATGAATGTATGGATAATGAATGAAAGACCTAATTGGTGTTATGATAGCTACTGTGAGAAGGCATAAACCCTTATTGTTAAATCCAGATAAGTTTTCAGACCCTTATGTTCATATATGCTTTCATGACCTATAGGTTGCATGTTCACCGTGTGTTTGACGAAATACCAGTCCTGGTTGGGAGAGGTTAGGTTAATTCCTGGTTTAATTTTTAGTTCATAAGATTTATTTCTATGTCATTTGTCATCTTTGGAAGTTTCACTGAGTTGTGGGCAGAGGCCTGAGTCCTGACCCTGAAAAAGTGGCTCAGAATTTGGGGTCACTATCATAGATCTGACTGGAAAAGTCCATAGTCGCATGGAGGTACCTTATCAGTGTGACTAGATAGCTACAATCACTTGCATTCCTTGGCAAGGGAGCAACTGCGGCTCTAGGTTAGTGAAAAAGAGTGTTATCTCAAGAGTTGGACACCTAGAGGGGTTTGGTTGCTCCTGGAGGTCCTGTAGCACCTGAGGGAAGTTAGTAAGGTTTTAAGTTTTCAACTCCATTTCCTTAAAGTCATTTTGAAGGTTGTGTCTTATCATAGTGACCCTCAACTCATGTTTACCCTGGGAAAATTGGTGAAAGTTGGTAAATGTGGGAGGTGGACCTAGAGGGCCATCTTGACATTATAATAATTTTAAACAATCATGTGAAATAATTAGTTTGTAGAAGAAATATTATAACAATAATTATTTTTACAAATATTATTAGTATAAAGAAAATATATATAATGATTCAATATAAATAGCAACTTACCACTGGATGATATTTGTTCCCCCCCTTCAATGTGCCCATTCTTCCTACAATGTCTATAAGCTATTTCAAATGAAATTCTTCATGGATGTTTGCACCTACAATTAATTGCAAGGGCAATAACATTTCCCATTATTTACCCTTGCATATTAGTTATCAAACCCTATTTAATGTTATTTGGCATTCTTCCCACGTGCAACCACAAAACAATTATATAAAAAAAGTATGTTTTTTCGCTCGCAAAAAAGGCCTGATATCCTTTCAAAATTATTGCAGTTATAGAAAATATGTCACAACATCTCTTACATGCGGGATATTTATATATTTATTTATTGTCACAATTTTCATGACATAGGACTAGTTAAAGTCATAGATGACCAATTAAACAAACGATCAAATTAACCTCGGGGTGCAAACAACCATAGGTCATCACAACTGCGACAACATATGTGATTCGTCGCAATAGTGACCCTAAACATGGTCTGTCACACATGAAACAAAAAAAATATTACCTTTAATTACTATTTATGTTCCCTCAAGTAACAATTGTCGTTCCCTCAAGTAACAACCGTTGTTCCCTCAAGTCACAATTGTTGTTCCCTCAGGTCTCAATTGTTGCAACCTCTAAACTCTCTTTTATACATTTGTGCCTCTTAGGACTTGTTATTTTCTATGATCCTTTAATTTCAAGTGCCATAATTCATCCTGATTTCCTTGATTGTGTGTTATACTTCTACAAATGCATTAACTCTAGATCTTGGTGACTATGTTAATTATCTTTTAGGAAAACATGTGTCTTATGGCAATAGTAACTTCATATATTTTCTAGTAGTTATAATTGAATGAGCGACAAGTTCTTTGATTTAACTATTATTTATAATTTTATTCATTTATTGTTATGATTGGAACTATAATTTGTTCACAACCGCCAAGATGTAAAGGAACACATGCAAGACTCTAACAATAAATCTCTTAAGGAGTCTTCTTGTTCATTAAAAAAAACACCTATTTTGGGTAACTTAGGTAATAAACCTAGTTGGAAGGTTAAGGACTTCACATATGGTATTAGAGCCAGTTAAAATTCTAGGACCTAGGGCTTGCATTCTAGCATTTTGAGGCAATTACTTTTTATTTATGCTGGCTAAGACTTGGAATTTCAAAAATATGTATATATACTTAAACAAAAAATATTTCCTAAGAATGTGCACTACAGAGAGCATACTTTGGTTTGGTGTTAATGTTGAGGGGTGTCTATTTTTTTCAATATTATTGAGACTTATACAACTACCTATCCATTTGAAACTCATGCTATGTGGGTGGGGCATATTGCATCAAAGATTGCAACTATGGTAAATGACATAATACTCTTATCTACACCAGCGAACTAATGCCCCATTGATTAAATGTTTAATAATTTTAAAGAGCCACCCCATTACTTCATACATTTTTGTTATGTGTGTATTTTCCTTAGTGAATTTGTTTAATGGTTCAATTGTGACCTTTCCACTCATTTTTTTATTTGTCCAATGAATATATTTTATAACAACTGGCAAATGAGATATATGCAAAAAAAATCATATTTACTATGTAGCTATATTTTTCATATTGTTATGTAGGAAGCATAACAATGGTCTTGAGATCATGGAGGATAGATGATCTTAAGAGGAAACAAGTTATGATAATTACTCCTCTTTAGAGAATAATGCATAGATGACATTCTCTAAACATATCAGGTCTTAAGGTTTTATGCTAGAAAGATGCAATAAATTCTTGCAAGTTTGTTGCAATGTATTGACAAGCTTTGCCTAATGGTTTATGTATTAGTATGTTTTATATTTTCTTTTATAAATAACAAAGTTCCGAAGTGTTAAGGAGAGGGACTTCGTGTTGTGAGGATAAGTGTATGCGCCAAATTGATGAGAGAGCTACTTGAATAATGACTATCTTTTGGTTGTTCAGATTCCTCTCAATATGAGAATTGAAGCAGCCACTTTGGAGTATCACATTATCAATGTAGTCCTTTGTATGATTTTTCACACATTCGGAAGATAATGGATTTTTCCCTATTGGGGGTTTTCTCTACTCTAACTTTGGTGTCCACATTTTGTGTTATTGTTTCATTGTTAGCGAGTTATGCATCTAAGTGTAGGGTTCATATTGTCATTTATTTATGCAATGCACTTGGTAGTTTACATTTTTTTTAATGCAATATCATAACCATGGTTTGTAGGTTATGCTTTTTTCCATGTCGCGATGAAAAAATGGGAATTTTGACTGCCATATAAGTTTTGTTAAGGAAATGTGTCTGTTGTTGGTGACACAATTGAATTTGAAATTTTAGACATGGTGGGTATATATGTATCCTTAGAGATGTGTAATGTTCTTGTCATCCCTTCCTGATCGATTGCCACTCAATTGGAGTACAATGTAGCAAGGGGTGGTTGTGGTTATGTGTTTTATGTAATATAATATATTTATTTCAATTTGTTACTTACAATAATTTAGTGGAGCTTCACTTACATTCATGTAGAGGAGCTTCATGTCTAACATAAAGGTAAAAAATAAAATCTTGCTTCCATTACAAGTTTTGATGTTCATCTTCATGCATTCCTTGAATGCAGACTTTTTCATCTTCATTCATTGATATGTAGGCACTACTTGTACATGATTAGATATAGCTCAATAGTGCGTAATATACACACACACACACATATATATATATATATATATATATTTGATATTGCAGCTATAATCTATCCTTTCCATTGTGAAATTATGGTGGAAGCTCTTCTCATATTGAATCAACAATCTGAGGGTTATATGTTACATTGGTCATTGATGTTTATGAAGGATTTTTTTTTATGAAGAAATTGTATCAAAGATCTTAGTTCCACTTTAATATTCAAGAAAATATTGGTAGGAGTCAGTAAACATCAACACATTTTTTTTAAAGGAAACAGTTATGTATTTCATAAAAAAATTATGGTTTGAAGGAAAGAACCTTATACATCATATGCCAAAACTTCTTGTACAATAGTCTAAAAATTCTCTAATGGATTAACATTATTACCACCTAAGCTATTAAATTCTATCCTAAACTAATTTTCATCGTAGATTCACTAGAAAACACCTACGAATGCTACATATTTACATGACATGATAACTAATATAATACTAATCAAGTCTCTAAATTTCTTCCATATTATAGTTGACTGGCTATTCAGTTCTTTAGTGTCAAACTGTGGAGGAGTGACTTCCTGTTCTTCTCCAACAGAGGAATTGTCTTCTTCATTTTGCATAATTTCCCTACATCTCCATGTTATCCTCATCTTTTGTGAGATGAACCCCACTTGCTTAAAATTCATAGGCCAACAATTTGTTCTCTATCTGAAAGTTTAACATTTCATAGGGTAACTGCAAAATGGTTTAGTTTGGCCTCCAAGAGGCCAATTCATTGTGACAGAAGCTTGATCTGAGTTTGGGACTCCATCAAAATCATCTCTGCATGCCTGGAGATGGACTCACTAAAGAATTCCAAGGCACCTATCACTCATGACATCATATGTCCAAACACATCCTCCGTTAAACTATTTTCGTTCTCCATCTTCACTAAATTGAAACAAACTAGAATATTAATTTGACAGAGAAGGATTTTGTGCCCAAATTCTATACAATTACATAATCATAGGTTTCCATTATATAATGAAGAGGGATCCTAACAAGAATTGAGACCATTTGAACCACCATTAATTCCAACTCGAGTTGCAGGTATGAAACTATATTAAAAGAAATTGAGTTCCATATTGGAAAGGATGCCATCCCTAGGAAAATTCAGACTATCCCATGTGTTTGTGCATGCAACCTGATCTTATTCTCTAGGATCAAATGTTTCCCACATTAGAATTCCTTTAAGAATGGAGCTAACATATTCTAATTTGTCCTGGGCCCTTCAAATCATGATGTTCTATGTCTAGATGTATACAAAAATATGATCGCCAAAATTGATAGAAGGTTGCCACCTAATTGCAAGCATTATTGTTGATTTATTAAGATTCCCTTCTAGTTTGATCGATAAGACCAAAACCATTATTCCTAAGTTTTAAGAAGATTATAGTGAGAACATAATTTTAACACATTAGCTCTTCATTAAACACATGATGCAAAAAACCATCAATTGCAAAAATTTGACCATAAAAGTAATTTTTCACAAGTCCAAATCCAATCATAGTCTATCCCACTTGTGATGAATGGCATTTTTAGTTGAAATAAATATGCCTTAGAAGTCATAAGTCATAATTATGGCTCACAACAAAACTAAAAAAATGACATTTTTCTTGACCTTTACAACAGTATGGGCCACATCGTGAGACTATGTCATTGCAATTTAGTCCTATTTGTGGTAGAGTTCGCTCACTGTGATGTTATTTTGAAACCCTAACTCTTCAGGAGTTGGCTCTAGATTTCGTTATTTCCAATCATTTAGTTTGTAATATATTTAGAATATGTCAAAAGTGATTCTAAGATATAGGTCATCGACCTATATTTTTTTGTTTCCGTAGATGATGGATCGTGAGATTTCAAACCAAAATATTTGTACTCTGATGCACCATAGATTATTAGAAAACTCTTTAACATATAGTTTATGTTCTTTATTCTTCCAACAAAAGAGTTGTATGCCCTTTGTGTTGTACTGTGATTACTTTTCAATGCTTCTATAATGATTTCTTGTCTATATTCTCAATTTTTTCTCTCAGTTAAAACATCAAATATGTAGTTTCGAGGTTATGGTATTGGTTTTGAAACCCCAATAATTAGTTTTGCTACAAAGATTTATTTTTTGTTCTGTTTTTTCCAACCTCAATGGATATACATACAAATACATTTAAGAGTCAAATTCGTTTTGCATAAAATAAAGGTCCCATAGACACTGTTGTATGTTTTTTTTTGAATGATAAATAATCTCTTATTCTTTTTCCCGCATAGTAACGACCTAGCTTATGCACATATTTTATTTTTACATTTATACATATAGTTATTGTACCACTATTTATTGTGGGATACACTTATCTACTATGTTGTACTGATATTAAGTTATGAATAATCTTCTACTTATCTTAATGAGTAGTTTTCTTTTAAAATAATGTATTCTAGTCTAGAGATAACGAAGGGGATCTCTATATTAGAGAACCCCTACCCTTTCTCCAAGTCTTATTTTATTCGTTTAGGATTGAAGTTTTTCTATGGGGGTTTTCTCCTTCAACATTCCTTCTAACTTGTATGAATTTTATTTAATATTTATTCATCACAATATGTATATACTTAATTACTGCATATACCAATGTTCATTTCCTATACATAAATAGTTCCAACAAAACATTCATAAAAACTTAAACATTGTTCAATACCTGTAATCAACCTAGATTATTAGTATAACAACTCTTTTTTCTAGAAGTGTTTATTTTCTTTTCTTTCTTAGTCCATTCCTATCTTGTAACATGTCATAGTTAGTTTAACAAATATTTAACAATTATCTTTCTTCTACACAAAACCTACATTTTTGTACCAGTACATATTTTATGTATAGTTCTTCTTGAAAAACACAATTAGTCCATAGAAAACATTTTTCTTCTATAAAACTACTCTACTCTCATTTATATATATAAACAAAGAATTGTATCCTACTCTTATTTGAATCCTTTATGGAAAAAAAGAAGAAGTAAGAGCCTACCACATTCCACCCGACCATGAACCAATTCTTCACTAGTTTCCCCCAAGCTTCCCCCAAACTGCCAGGAAAAACGACATCACATAAAGAGTTTTTTCTCTATCTTTAACTTCTGCTGAACCCTTAGCATTGTCCTGCTAAAATAATTGGGTTCTACCAGTGTTTCTCTCCTATTGTTCTTTGGTTCAAGAACTATCTTTATCTCCCAAAGATCTTGATTTTCATAGATTCCACATCATGGAATATATCTCCAACCATGTAAATATATTGTGATCTTTCAATCTATATTTCTTCTCTTTTCTACCATAAGAACTAATAGAAGAAGGATTTTTCTATTTTATTTCTACCTCACTAGGCACAACCAAATCCAACTATTTTCCCTGACAGTTAGGGGTTAATCTCTAATGTTAGCATTTTACTTTTTTTTTTCCTTAGAGGATTAACAACTTAATATAATTTCATAATTTATTTTTTGTCAAATAATACTTCTATTATAATATTTATCACATGCCATTTACCTTCTTTGATCAAAATTAAATAAAATAACTCATATATTAATTTTCACGATGGTTTTACATCTCCCCCCCACTAAAAAAAACACCATCCTCAATGTACTTTCATGGGTTCGTATTCATTTGAGTAGTGTTGGGAAATAATTTCTCATCTCATATTCTAGTTCCCAAGTATCATTCTTAGGTCCAAAGTGCTTCCATTTCACTTTAACCTAGGCAACGGTTCGACTCCATACTATAATCTCCCTCTGGGCCAATATCTTGTTGTGGTTCGACATGGAATTCTCCTTCTAATTCGACCTATGCCACATGGCAATAAATTACATGAGATGGATCCCATACATACATTTTTAACAAAGATACATGAAAAACATTATGAACTTTAACATGTGCTGGCAATCTCAGTTGATAAGCCACTAATCCAACTCTCGCTAGAATCTCAAAGGGTCCACAAAATCGTGGAGCTAATTTAGAAAAATTTCCCATCCTTAAGGAAATCTTCTTTGGTTTTATTTTGATGTAGACAAATTATCCCACGCTAAATTATTTGTTTTCTTTTGAGGTCAATGTAAACTTTGCTTCCTATCTTGGGCAACCTTTAAATTTTGCTTGATCTTTTTTATCATTTCCTCCATTTCTTGCAGTTGTTCTAGCCCTAACATGAGTCTGTCTTCTGGTTTACACTACTTCAAGTAAACTTGACATCTTTTTCCATACAAGGCTTGAAAGGGACTCATCATAAATGAGGCCTGATATCCATTATTGTAGGAAAATTCCACCAAGTGTAGATAATCTTCCCACTTAGTGGGTTGATTTATAATTTACATGCACAACATGTCTTCTAATACCTGATTAACCCTTTATATATGTCCATGTATTTGCGGATGATATACAGTACTAAAATTTAGCTATGTTCCTAATCTAATAAACAAAGATTTCTAGAAGTTCAATGTGAACTTTGCATACATGTACAATATTACTATCTTTGGCATTCCATGTAGTCAAAATATTTCTCTCATAAAAACTTCTACAACTTCTACAACTTTATAAGTGGAATGTACAGGAACAAAGTGAGCAACCTTGGTTAGTTTTCCACCACTACAATAATATAATTGTGTTGCTTTCTTGTTTTGGGTAAACCGACGATAAAGTCCAGGGATATCACTTCCCATTTCCACTTTGGAATTGGTAGGGGATTCAACAATCCTTCTATATACTGGTGTTTTACTTTCACCAACTAAAATTCCTGACATATTTTCAAGTATTCTAGAACATCCCTTTTCGTTCTAGGCCAATAAAACTCTTTTTTAAGTGCAAAAATCATTTTTGGTAATCTAGGTGTGGTGCATATGGTTTGTTGTGGTTTTCAACCAAAAATAAATGTTTAATTTCATCCTCATTTCGAATGAAAAGTGTTTTTTGTATAACAATAATCCATTTTTCCTAATTTCATACTTTAAATTCCTTTCTTGTGTAATTCCATCTCTCACTTTGTCATAAATCATTTTATAATTTTGATCACTTATTGTTTCCATTTTTACTTGTTCAAAAAAATATATTTTAACTTTGCTCACTCCAATTTCACATAAGGATCCTCAATTTCCACTTAAAGCATTAGCCACCCTATTCTCCTTCCCTTTGATATGTTTTATGTCAAAATTGTATTCGCTCAAGAACACCATCCACCTAACCTGCCTGAAATTTAAGTGAGGATGGCTAAAAGAATATTTTAGTTTAAGGTGGTCTATTATTAATTTAAATCTCTTATCCAATAAATAATGTTGCCATGTTTTAAGGGTGTATATAACAACTACTAACTTCATATCATAAACTGCACAGTTTTTCTCATGTTCCTTTAATTTACTAGACTCATATGTTATCACGTGTCCTGCTTACATCAATATCCCCCCTAAACCATTCAAACTTGAATCAATACACACAATGAATTCTTTTTTTAGGTCTACTATTTGTAATATGGGTGCCTCTATCAACAAATGTTTTAGTCTCTTAAAGTTGTTCTAACATCTTTGAGTCCATTCGAATTTTACCCCCTTCTTTTGTAAGGAAGTTATGGGGTGTGCTATTCTTTAAAAACGTTCTATAACTCTGCAATAATATCTGGTTATTCCCCTGAATGACCTTATGTCTTCCATGTCCTTGAGGACTGGCCAATCGTGTATAGCTTTTACTTTTTCCGGGTCCACTGCTATGCCATATTTGGATATAAAATGACCAATATATTGTATCTTATCATGGTAGAATTTACACTTTCTGAAAT
Organism: Pinus tabuliformis; assembly: GCA_031772625.1. Taxonomy (NCBI): domain Eukaryota; kingdom Viridiplantae; phylum Streptophyta; class Pinopsida; order Pinales; family Pinaceae; genus Pinus; species Pinus tabuliformis. Next base: position 164,534,287 of record CM062815.1, on the reverse strand, counting down.
TTGCATATAATTAATGATCTCGCAGTGTTTGCAACACTATTTCCAAGTGTTGTTTGTGCTCCTCCAATGTCTTGGAGTATACCAATATGTCATCTATTAAAATCAGCACAAACTTGTCCAACTTACTAAGCATGTTCATTAAACACATAAATGTAGCAGGGGAGTTTGTGAGCTCGAAGGGTAAAACCGTACATTCATAATATTTGTACCACATTCAAAAATCCATCTTGGAAATTTCTTCTTCCTTGATCTTCAACTGGTGGTATCCATATTTGAGGTATATTTTTTGAAAATATCGTCGCTCCTTTGACTTGATTAAACAAGTCATCAATCCTTAAAAGAGGATACTTGTTTTAATAGTCGATTTGTTTAATTGATGGTAATCAATGCATAATCTATTGGTTCAACAAAGAGAATTGGTGCAACCCGTGGTGACACACTAGGTCGTATGTATCCCTTATTAAGCATTTCTTGCAATTGTATTTTTAATTCGGTAAGTTATGGAACTCTCATTCAATATGGGGCATTTGATACCGGAGCTACTCTTGGTATCAAATCTATAGAGAAATATATATCTCTTTTTGGTGGTAGTCCTAGAATGCCATCTGGAAACATGTTTGGGTAATCTCCAACAATCTCCAATTCATCCATAGATTTTCCCCTTTTATTTGTTGTTTGATACTCAACTTGGATGGAAAAATGTTGGCACCCCTTCTTTTTTGCTCATTTTAACTATAATGTTGTCACTTGCCACATAGAAATAAGTCTTGGTATATCTCTGATAATTTGTACTTCCCATTTTATGTTATGCATGTAATAGTTTTATTTAAATAATAAAAAATTGATCATTGTTCTACCAACCAATCCATCCCTCTCAAAATGTCGTAATAACCCAAAGGTAATATGTTCAAATTTTCAGTGGTGTAAATTCCATTCAAAGTCATTGGGAAAGTTGTTACCCATCTTGTCACCTTCCTTTTTGTCCTATGTCTAGCAAACTAACCACGAGTTTTTGTATTTTTTAGATTTAAGCTTTCATTTTTCTACTACCTGAGGGCTAATGTAACTTAGACTAGCAGGAGGATCTATCAATATATAATTTTTTTGGTTAGAAATAATACCATCAAGTTACACCCTCATGGACTGATGTTTGGCCCATCTTCCTTCTAACAGTATGTTAATGCATGGTATGCTCATAGCTACATCATTGACAGTAGAAGCCTCATATAAATGCTATAAATTTTGCACATTTTTATTGGTGTAAGTGAAAATCCTCAATAAATGAGGTTCTCCACAACCCAACATCTCAAAGGTTCCTTGTCTTACCATTGCCTCCTTTATTAATTTATGTTTTCTTGGTCCCAACTTGGGACTGATTTTGTGCCTTGGTTGTTTGGCTACCAATATTGTACCATCTCCCTCTCTATTTTCTCCTCCTAAACTGTTTACACAAACCAAGTTTCCCACTCCTTACCCCCTAATGCATTTTGTATTTTTCCTTACTTGGTCATGACTTTTGAATTTCACTCTGTTTAGATTTTTGATAACAAATCCAATGTTTTCTAATTACTTCATCCATAGTCTTCAGATTATCATACTCAACCCTTTCTTTAAGAGAAAGTGGAAGATAATTCAAGAAACATTGTATTTTTTTCCTTTTCATCCTTAAGATAGGGCACATAACATAATAAATGAGTAAATTTTGTTACCAACTCATCTATTTACATTTGTCCCAATCTTAAATCATGGAATTATTTTGATTTGTCATCAAAGTAATGCTTAGTTAAATACTTCCCTTTGAACAACCTCTGAAACTCTTCCCATTCAACCTCCTCACCTTCCAAATTGTGGATTTTTGTCATTTCATCCCACCATAAGGAGGTTTTCCCTTACAACTAATATGTGGCCAACTTTGACTTTAATTCTGAGGAGCAATAATATACTTGGAAATATCTATTAATAATCAGCAACCGAGCTTTAGTTGCTTCCTCATTTCCCCATCAAAATTCAGGGGAATTATTTTTCGAAACTATCCATGGAGTTGTATCTTCGACTTGTTTCCCACCTTCACTTGCATTTTGGAGGAGATATGATCCCTTGCTTCAACAATTTTCTCCTCTTTTCTTTTTTCTACTTCCTCCAAATTCTTACATTTAGACATTTCCCTTGATTCTCTTCATTTTTTATTAATTACCCCTATTCTGCATTGAATTTCAGCTTTTTCTCGTGTCTTGCACATAAAATTATTATTTTAGTCTATATATTTCTCATCATATCCAAAATTCTCTGTTAAGATTTTACGTTATTATCCTAGGTGTACATAAATTTCCTCTTCTCCAACATGTGTGCCATGTGGTTTATCCATTTCGCTTAATCTTCACATCTCCTTCAAAATCACTCTCTGTCTTTTCTGTACACCCAAAGTCACCCATTAGTCAACAAGAACATAGTTAACTCAAAGGCCACAATTTTGTAACCTGGGCTCTAATACCCCCTATAATACCTCTTCCTTCGAAAAGTAAATTACCACAGTAAATTTACATAAATAATTGCAATGTTTTTTTTAATGTTTAACTCATTTTTACGCCATAAGGCGTTCCCTCTGAAATCCATTCCCCTTTTTGCCTACTTGTCATCCTTGAACGTCATACGATTAGATGTTAGAAGATTACAAAACTTCAACCGTCCGATAAAAATAGTTACAAATTCATTGGAAATAGTTACAAATTGGTTACGGAGTGGTATGCATTGGTTACTTGTAACGATTAGCGGACTTGTTTTTTAAACTAAATGCTTTGCGCCTTCCATTCAACATTGTGGTTGGTCCTCTCATCTTCAATATGAATTCATTCAATTCTTTTACTTGTTATATATGGCTTACATGCGCGCTGTGTCTAGTATTTTCTTTAGGCTAACATGTAACTGTGTCTAGTATTTTCTTTAGGCTAACATGTAACTGATTATTTATATGATTACAGTAGGAAGACAAAAGCGGGGTTTTGAAATTGTTGCCTGTCCATGTCAATAATGCTAATCATGTTATAGTCTCGTTTATCGAGCCGATCGACAATTTCAGTCTGGATTTTGTGAAGAAATATGTGGCTAATTTGGCGACAGCTCCTCCCCTGGATCCCTCCAGGTCGCTCTGGCAGATTCATTTTCAGCGCGTTAGATCGGAGGATGCAAAGTCCAGCGTCATCTTTAGAATACATCATTCTTTAGGGGATGGAATGTCTCTCATGTTACTTTTCTTGGCCTGTACCAGAAAGGCCGCTAATCCTCAATCCCTTTCCACAATCCCACGCAAAACTCCAAAATCTAACACAAGGCCGATTAACGATGAAAGCCTGGGAATATTGAATGTGCAGCCTTTGATCATGATCGTCTACAATCTTTTCCTTGTAATCTGGTACACTATTGTCGACATGATGTACTTTTTAGCAGAAGTTGTCTGTATTAAGGACAGCGTTACACCAATAAAGGGACATCTGGGCGTAGAAACGAGCCCTAAGCAGATTGAATACGCAACCCTAAGAAGATTGAATACGCGACCCTGAGTCTAGGAGATTTCAATATTATCAAGACTGTTGTAAACGGGATAAGTATGGCACCTCGCTGTCTCTCTATCCTAGAATTTATTTGTGCTAAATAGCATTTATATTGTCTAAGGTGAAATCTTTATCAGAATCTACGGTTAAATAACATTTATAATGGACTGTGTAAATAATGAGAAATCTCCTAACAGAAGTTATAGCTGCTAACCATTTAAAAATAGAACCATAGGATTATTTAGAGATAGAAAACATTGATTTCATAATAATAAACAAAAAAAAGAAATTGTAACGATGGAAAAACAAGTCGATAGAAGAAAATTATCATACAGAAGAATGGAAGAAAAACACTGTCAGTAATATATAGCAAACCCTTGAAATTTTTCTCATTGAGCAAATAGTCTTGCTAATCAAGAAAAGAGGAACAATACTCAGATTCAAATAGAACTATGTTTGCATGTAAGCATTGTAGCGAGAAAAGCTTTAGCAGACAATTTTAACCCCGGTTCCGCCGTGGTCCTCCGGAATCTGGAACCCCGAAGGAATCCGAATTGGTTCCTGGAGATGACCTCTAACCTATAATTTCCCTGACAAACCAGAACTTATAGAGGGTAACAATCCCTCGCTTATTTCTTCTGGAGGGCTTGAGCTGAGAATGAAGACTTTTCAAAAACATGGTAATAGAGGGAAACCCCTTTCGGAGGAAACCTTAAACCCCGCACCTTGCCGAAAATTACTTTAACAGTTTGGATATATCGACCATGCAGACATGCATGGAAGAAAGAGAAGCCAAGGGATTTCTCCCAGAACCTAAATAAAAACATCCGCAGAGGGGAAAGCGTGGACACCACTAAATGCACAAATTATTGAATCACACGAGAAACACAATTGCTTAAGGCTAGAGAAGCAGAAAAACATAGGAATAGTCCAACACGAGACAAATTTGGAGTAACAACACAGCTGAATATATTTATAAACTCTGTAATCCGGAAAAAGAGAACCTGGGCGAGCATGCATTGCCAAAATCACACCAGATTGAGTTTGATTTACAGTCAAATTAAATACTTATGCGAACTCTGCTATTAAATATTACAATTGCGGACTCTGCCAATAAATATTACATGAGGTATTAAACTTAACTAGTGTTAGACGGACCGGAGGTTTTGCCACTTCTGGAGCATGCAGTAAAGAAAAAGAAACATATGGAGCTAAAACCCAAAACCCTGGGCTGCCCAGTATGTAGGAAGCTTTCAAAATAAGCAACCACGATTGTCTGGGAGGTTTCAGGCCCTAACCAAGAACCTCAACTATGAGGTAATCACTGCTTTAGAACAAGAGCTTACCCGGATAAGGCCGAGGTTGCATCCCCCTCCCGAAGTAACTAGCAGCTAGCAGAACAACCTGCGAAATTATGAAACCAAGAAGAGAAATAATTTAAGCACTAGTCTGTCAGAAATGGGAAAACACATGAGCAAATTATAGCCTCTAAACAGAGCATTAACATGACGCTTGGAACAATGAACCCTCTTACCTGAAAATTGTAGGAAGATCTGAACCAGAGCGAGCTCCGTGGAAGAGTTGTCCAAGCGAAATGAGGTCAAACCCTTTGCCAAACGATGAAGAGGTAAACCCTGAACCGAGCCCCACCGTTAGATCGTGGGATGATCTCCGCACCGTCGATCTGGGCGGGAACTCCAAGCGTCGGACAACCTGTTCAGGCCACGTACTGAGCGAGACCACCAGCATAAGTAGACTCTGCAACCGGCATGGTGTGCCACGTGAAGATGGCAACTGGGGTCACAGATGGAAGCCCATATTCAAGCCGTGTGGGCCTCCAGCTCGAAGAAAACAAATCCATGTCTTAAAGGCGAATTGAATACCAAGGATACACCGTATAAGGAGAATAAAAGTTGCGTGTTTCCCAAAGAAAACGAGAACAACGCATTAATGTTTAATGTATGCTAAGGTCACATTGTATGTTTATGACAATTGATTTTGATATGAATAAATCAGTTAGGGACTATGGTAATAATAATGTCTTAGGATTATAATATTCTATTTGTATGTACGCAAATCGGACTATGGTAAAACAGGGTAAAAGTATTGTATTCAAATTATTATTTTTTTAAGTAGGGTTTTTACTTCCTCGTTCAAACGTTTCAGAAATATTCAAAATAATATTTAAAAAATATTAAATTAAATCAAATATGACATTAATATCAATATAAAATAATTTGAGTTAATTTGTTTGAGATATTTTAATAAAATTGATAGAATTTTTAATTAAGATTACAAAACTATGTGATATCAACTATCTACATAGATTCCCACAAAATTGTCCCATAACACTGTCAAACAACTAAATCCATACTCAACACTCGATCAACTGATGTTGTTCATCCTCAATCAACATGAGAAATACTAGGAAAATGAGAAATGCATTCAACGATCTTGTGTCTTCATGCTAATTCTTTACATAGACATTCATTCCTTCAAACGCCGTTAAGTCCTTAATCTCATCTTTACCCAACAGATTTTAGTATCACTAAGATTTTCGTGTTGTATAGGCAACCAATTTCTTTAATATCATTTATCTTGAAATGTAGAGGATTTTAATATTTTAAAATCTTTAAATGTAATAGAATATTAAATTTTAAAAATATTTAAAAATAATAACATCTTGAATTTTTAAGATATTCTCGAATTTTATTTAAAATATTAGAGTAACGGTTACTTGTTCTTCGAATAATCCCTTCGATGTCAGATGTGCTTATTGTGATCCTTAATAATCCCTTCAAATGCCAAACGTTAGGGCACATGGTTGTGTCAGTAGGATAATCTCCGTTATGTCAACGATTATAGTGGTTTTGTCAGTGACATAAACAAACAAATATTCAACTCTCTTGGATTTTGGATTTAAATATTTTTAAATGTAATAGAAATTAAATTGCAAGAATATTTTAAAATTTAATTAAAAAATTAAAAATAATGGTTCAAATATATTTCAATTGTATTATGAAGTTGATGTATTTTATTTTATATCACAATTTTTTTTATAATATTTTTACTTAATTAAGTTAGAATTTAAATTGAAATAGGTAATTTTATAAAATCTATTTTCAATTTTCTTTCATTTTAGATTTATCTTTAAATGTAATAGAGACTAAAATGCAAGAATATTTTAAAATTTAATTAAAAAATTAAATATAAAATTTATTTTCAATTTTCCTGCATTTTAGATTTAAGTATTGTTAAATGTAATAGAAATTAAGTTGCAAGAATATTTTAAAATTTAATTAAAAAAATAAAAATATTTGTTAAAATATATTTTAATTGTATTATGTAGTGGATGTATTTCATTTCATATGACAATATTTTTTTTGTTTAGATAATCTTCGGCAAAATCACATAATCAATCATTTGTCGACGCTTTAATACACAGTTACCTAGTATAATAAAATTCTAGGAATAATAGTAGTTTAATACTATTTATTTATATTTAAATATAATTTGGGAATAATAATAAATATAGGTTATATGAAGATATAATTTATTAATGACCTTTGTATTTAGTTTACCATTATTTAGTTTACCATAATGACCATTATATCTAGTATTACCTTTGGACCCTTAGATTTAAACAATTATTAATAAATAAATACACAAGTTACCTATTGTAACTAATTTCTAACAATAATAATAATTTAATACTATTTATTTATATTTAAATAAATTGGGGAATAATAATAAATATAGGTTACTTAATAAATATGAAGATATAATGACCATTATATTTAAACAATAAGAATTATTGTATTATTCAATTAACGAATAATAATAAATTATATGCTTCTATTAATAATAAAATTAAGGGTTTGACTATGATCATCAGGTCAAAATTAGCCGTTGCATTATAGCCGTTGGAGTCTCTGCACACCCTATTTAATCAAGCTAAACCAGATTAGTTCTTCAACTTGTCCTGACGATGAACCACACTGGTTGGTTCGAAACGCGTCGACAAATGATTGATTATGTGATTTTGCCGAAGATTATCTAAACAATGTTATGGATCACAGAAGTCTAAATTACTTAATATTTTTTTTATACTAGTTTACTTAATTAAGTTAGCATTCGAAATTGAATTAGGTAATTTTATAAAATTGATCTTAATAATAAATGTGGTTTAAGAGCGTAAGTATATATATATATATATATATATATATATATATATATATATATATATATATATATTTTTGAATGCATAAATAGATTCAACAACTTGAAAACTTCATTTGAACATTTAGATTGTAGAGAATACATTTTAACAATTATTTGTTGTATTTTAGGTAAAATTAATCAAAACTATCTATGCAAAAGGATGAAAATGAAAAATAGTAAAATTGCTTTAAACTTTCCAACCACAACATTTTTTGAAACCATATAAATATACATATATGAAATTAAAATATTTTACTTAAAATAACAATTAAAATATTTTAGTTATGGATGTTGTCTACTTTATGGTTTTTTTTGTTATTAACATATTCTAAATAAATCCTAATTTTACTTAATGTTACATATTAAAAAAAAATTATAACTTATATTGAATTTTTTATTATTAAATTTATTCATATTTTCAAATGAGACATATTAATTTTTACGTTGTAAGGCATTTCCCTCTGAAATCAACTCCCCTTATTGTCTACCTGTCACCCTTAGATACTGTTAGATTATATGTTAGACGATTGAGAAAGGCTGAACCGTTCGATCACAAAAAAGTAGTTACAAATTGTTGCAGGTAGGTAGGTATTCGATTCGCATAGGTAAAGACCTGTCTGCGAACTCAGGCAGCCAGCTCTTCAATCCGGTTGTCGAGAAGGGAAAACTGAAGGAAGAGGAAGCAAAAACTATTTTCAGCAGTTGATTAGCACGGTCGATTTCTGCCACAGCTGGGGTTCATATCATCGGAAGTCGGAGAACCAGTTTTTAGACGAAAATGGCGATATGAAGGTCACCGACTTTAGCCTCAGTGCGTTGTGGGAGCAGTTCATACAGGACGACCTTCTCCACATAGCGTACGGTGTGTTGTCATACGTTTCACCGCAGGTGATTACCAAGAAGGGATACGACACAACCAAGGCCAACATCTGGTCCTGTAGAGTTCGTGCTCCTAGCGAGCTACCTGCCTTTCCAGATGTGAATCTGATAGTGATGTATAAGAAGATTTGAAGGGGGATTTCAAATGCCTGACCTGGTTTTCCTTTGAAGTCTGACGTTTGGTTATCTGGCTGCTAGACCCTAACCCTATGCTTAGATCTGAACCATTACACTTCAAAACCTTCTACAATCTTTAGACGTGCCCAATTTTTCTAGATAGATATTTCATAACAACTATTTCATGAAAGTATAAATATTTAGCATGGAGAAAACTCAGCATAGAAGGTTTGAATGGATTGCTTGCCAGGGTGAATTCACGTGCACTAGGAATTTGTTTCTTCTGCAGTGACCTTATTTCCAACTTACCACCTATTATTGAGCATTATGTAAAGAATGTGGGGTCTCTGCTTGAAGTTCATGTCATTGTCACCATAAGAAGGGTTCCAGTCAAGACAGTGCTTTTGTCAAAGATATTTATGGTTGGAAAACTAGAGCCAAAGGGTGTATGTAAATGCATAGCCCAATATGGTTACAAAGATGCCCCAAACATGGAAGGATTTAAATTTATCAACTAGGTTGTTGAAAGCATAAAAGATTATCTCAAGCTTAGAGGAACTCATTCCTCCTCACATGACAGAAGTTATGAAAGCAAAAATACAGTGGCGGAAAGTAACTACTTTGTAGATGAGGAAATGCAGTAGCTTGAATTGGCAAAGAATATAGGGGTTGTCGACCTTGAAAAAAGCACTGGCAAGCAATTCACGCTCCTTGCATCAGATACTAGATTGAAGTTTTTCAGTACATAAAATGGTGGAAAGGCTATCAACTCGAAGACAAAGGAATTGCTTGAGAAGAGTGCAACGACTCAGATTTTTTTTTTATTGTTGTTATGATGGGCACTTGTATGGTGATTGGCTGGAGCGCTAACTATTGAAATATCAGGTCTTCCCATAAATGAATCTCAAAAAATTCTTTCATGTCAAACTGGTATCAGCTTGGCACCTCAACTCAATGCTCCATCACACATGTTTATTTTGTTCCAAATTATGATGCCCCTTTTTATCTTGTAGTGTTGTCAGTTGTGCAAGGAATTCAATCAAGGAACAGTAACATGAGCCAAGGTAAGATGATACAAGAATGCGATGTAGACACTATTAGCTTGGCTTCCATGAGTATATTGGGATGTAATCAAGTTTTCCAATATGGGTTAGTTTATTTGGAGGGATGCAGCTCCCTATCATAAACATGATATCATCTATGTGTATAATGTGAGTTATGGTATCCCACTCCTTGACATAATTTATGTTTTCGTATGTTAACTCATGCAGGCGTTGTTGTACAAGTGTCATTTTTTATCCTGTTACTACTGTTCCTTTTTCAAAAACTCAATACAAATAAAGTTAGCTTCATGTTCTCACCCATAACGATTGCCTAGTTTGTGACCAACATCATGATAGGACAGTATAATTTTGTGAAATATTATCCTGGAGCATTCAAGGCATTCAACCCATATTATATATACTATTACTTTCATGAATATCACTAATAAGGATGGGTGATGCTTGGAGGTGTAGTCTTATGAATAACATGTATTGATTATTCGCATGATGATATGTGTCTCATTTTATCATATAGTATACTTGGAACTGTTTTCTAACTCAATTGATAAATACATTTCATGAATCAAGGTAGGCTTTCTCTTAAAATTTGCGGTGCAGGATACAAGAATATATATATCTTAGGACATAGATTCCACACAACAAAGAGAACCCATGACACAAAGTCTGAGATGTTGATGCAGATAACAATTTTGTTTGCCAATGATGAAAATAATTCTAGAGGGGCTTAGATAAATGATTCAAGCAGTTACAACAAGGATACAAACGTTTCTTTACATAGGGTTAATTTTTCCTTCATTTTGTTCAACCTGCAAACTCCATAGATACTTTCATTGAGTTCAGTCCTTATTTTCCACCACAGGGATGAAAAATGTTGCCTTATTTCATATCATAATGTACTGATATTCAATATATAATGAAAATTGTAAGAATTTACCATGTTTTAAATATGCATTCATTTTTAAATTTATGGTAGATTATCTATGCTTTTATTTAGCAGACATGTTGCTTATCAATCTAGGGTGGAGACTAATGAGCATGCATGACCTTTGAATCTATATAGACCATACGTATGAATCATGATTTGAAATATTGGCATTGTAATATAAGATTACCAAAGTTTTGTGATTTTTAGGTTATCATTAGATAGGTAAAAGATGGACAAGATGTCACAATGTGTTTTTAAATTATGTTTTGGAAGAGGTAAAAGTTTTGAGAGAGTTTTCAATTTACTTCAGTTTTGATAGTGGATATGTGAGTTGGGCTATATGGAGATAATTAGAGATATTTTATCCTGCTCATTGTTTGGTTAATTTGAGATTAAAAGTTTGTCTACCAAATGTTTTATAGAAAATTGACAACATTGGCTAGCTTGCTGCTTGAATCTACATCAGCTCTTGAAACTTCACCACTTATGGATTACCAGCGGAGAATAATAACATATATATGGTTAGATATTTTATTTTTCTTACTTATATTGTTACTGGTCTTGATGGTGTTGTTTTGGTTGTGGCGAATTTTAAGAAGAATTGATCACACTCCTTTGGAAGTGCCAGCCCTTAATGCTCAGTTGTGATGTAAAATATAGGAAGATAGGAACCTTTGCATTGTTGTATTGATAATATGTTGTTTTTATTGACTTTTGGGGCTTGAGAAAACTATTTTCCTTCACTGGTGAGAATATTAGAAGGATAATCTAGGACAAATAGTCCACGGGACATCATTTGCACAAAATATTTTCCTTATACTACCCTTCACTCTGTTTTTTGCTATTTCTGAAGGCATTTATCTATCTTCTGTATTGAATAAGATACCACCGGGAGGTTGGTGTCCCTTCCTAATTGCAGCAATTTTTATGACCATAATGTTCTTTTGGAACTATGGAAGGCAGAAAAAGTATAAATATTTAGCACGGAGAAAACTTAGCATAGAAGGTTTGAATGGATTTCTTGCCAGGGTGAATTCACATGTACCAAGAATTTGTTTCTTCTACAGTGACCTTATTTCTGACTTACTACCGATTATTGAGAATTATGTAAAGAATGTGGGGTCTCTACATGAAGTTCTTGTCATTGTCACCATAAGAAGGGTTCTAGTCAATACAGTGCTTTTGTTAGAGAGATTTATGGTTGGAAAACTAGAGCCAAAGGGTGTATATAAATGCATAGCCCAATATGGTTACAAAGATGCCCCAAACATGGAAGGATTTGAATTTATCATCCAGGTTTCTGAAAGTATAAAAGATTATCTCAAGCTTAGAGGAACTCATTCCTCCTCACATGACAAAAGTTATGCAAGTAGAAATACAGTGGCAGAAAGTAACTACTGTGTAGATGAGGAATTGCAATAGCTTGAATTGGAAAAGAATACATGGGTTTTCAACCTTGAAAAAAGCACTGGCAAGCAATTCATGTGCCTTGCATCAGATACTAGATTGAAGTTTTTCAGTACACAAAATGGTGGAAAGGCTATCAACTCGAAGACAAAGGAATTGCTTGAGAAGAGTGCAACGACTCTGAATTTTTTTTTTATTGTTGTTATGATGGGCACTTGTATGGGATGGAGCACTGACTATTGAAATATCAGGTCTTCCCATAAATGAATCTCAAAATATCCTTTCATGTCAAACTGGTATCAACTTGGCACCTCAACTCAATGATCCATCACACATGTTGATTTTGTTCCAAATTATGATGCCTTTTTTAATCCTGCAGTGTTGTCAGCTATGCAAGGAATTCAGTCAAGGAAACTATTAGCTTGGCTTCCATGAGTATATTGGGATGTAATCAAGTTTTTTAGTATGGGTTAGTTTATTTGAAGGAGGGATGCAGCTCCCTATCATAAACATGATATCATATGTGTGTATAATGTGAATTATGGCATCCCACTTCTTGACGTAATTTATGTTTTTGTATGTTAACTCATGCAAGCGTTGTTGTACTCGTGTCATTTTTTATCCTGTTACTACTATTCCTTTTTCAAAAACTCGGTACAAGTAAAGTTAGCTTCATGTTCTCACCCATAGTGATTGCCTGGTTCGTGACCAACATCCTGATAGGACAGTATAATATTGTGAAATATTATCCTGGAGCATTCAAGGCATTCAACCCATATTATATATACTATTACTTTCATGAATATCACTAATAAGGATGGGTGATGCTTGGAGGTGTAGTCTTATGTATAACAAGTATTGATTGATGATATGTGTCTCATTTTATCATATAGTATACTTGGAACTATTTTCTAACTCAATTGATAAATCCATACCAATGATTTTCTCAAACACAATTCATAACTTCATCCCAATTATTTATGCTAAAGCTATACAAATAGAAACACTATCATCAGTTCTTTGTTCTGACTGGATCTAGGTGCCGAGGCCATGTTTGTAGACTTGGGCCATTTCAATAGGAAATAAATCTAGGTCCAAGCTATATGTCAAGGACATAATTATTAGTATTTCATCATACTTGTGTGCTTCATCCTCCTTACATTTTAGTACCATAATGAGAAATTTGGGTTTTTTGTTGCAGCTCACTTTCTGTGTGTTGGTTTACCCATCTCTACTTATCACATATATGAGACAAGCGGATTATTTGATAAAAAACCCAGGGGACATAGGCTCTACATTTTACAAAGAAATACCCCAGCCTTTGTATTGGTCAATGTTCATTGTTGCCACTTTAGCAGCCATTATAGCCAGTCAAGCATTGATTACAACAACATTCTCAATCATAAAACAGTCCATGGCTCTTAGTTGCTTCCCTCGAGTGAAGATTGTGCATACCTCACAAGAGTACGAGGGTCAGATCTATTCACCTGAAGTTAACTATGTTCTCATGGTTATCTACATTGCAATTGTCATAGAATTCTGGGATGGAACACAAATTGGTAATGCACATGGTAAGAATATCCAAATTTATATCTGACAACATAATTTGGTAGCTTTTATGGATTCTTTTGAGTTTCCAGGGATAATTTTAGGTATTTGGTGGTGCAGGGGTTGCAGTTTTTGGGGTTATGTTCATTATGATGTGTGTAGTAACCTTGGTCATGCTTGTGGTTTGGAACATGCATGTTTTACTTATACTGCCCTTCACTCTGTTTTTTTGCTATCTTTGAAGGCGTTTATCTATCATCTGTTTGAATAAGTTGCCACACGGACATTGGTGTCCCTTTCTAATTTTCTGACCATAATGTTCTCTTGGAACTATGGAAAGCGGAAAAAGTATAAATATTTAGCATGAAGAAAACTCAGCATAGAAGTTTTGAATGGATTGGTTACTTGGGTGAATTCACATGTACCAGGAACTTGTTTCTTCTACAGTGACCTTATTTCTAGCTTACCACCGATTATTGAACGTTATGAAAAGAATGTGGGGTCTCTACATGAAGTTCTTCTCATTGTCACCATAAGAATGATTCCAGTCAAGACAGTGCTTTTGTCGGAGAGATTTATGGTTGGAAAAATAGAGCCAAAGGGTGTATATAAATGCATAGCCCAATATGGTTACAAAGATGCCCCAAACATTGAAGGATCTGAATTTATCAGCCAAGTTGTTGAAAGCATAAAAGACTATCTCAAGCTTAGAGGAACTCATTCCTCCTCACAAGACAGAAGTTATGCAAGTAGAAATATAGTGGCAAAAAGTAACTACTTTGTAGATGAGGAAATGCAGTAGCTTGAATTGGCAAAGAATACAAGGGTTATGTATGTTCTAGGAAAAATCACATTGAAGACTAATAAGAGCACTGGTCCTCTTGAAGGATTACTGATTGACAAGCTCTACAGATTTCTCCAAAACAATTGCAGGTTGACTCTGTCTACCTACCATATACCACCTGCACATTTACTTCAAGTCGGAATGGTGCAATAAATTTAGAGTTTGTTCACACAAAATTGTTGGAAGACAATGAAATTAGAAGCTTTTACTCATACTAAAGCTTTTAGGGCCGTAAAGTTCCTGATCACTAGAAAATAGGATATAATTTTGTACTATTGTTACTATTTTAATAGATTTAGAAGATTTCAAAATGCGAATTTCCGGTGAGATCAAAAGAAATGAGCATTGAGTTTTTTACCATCTCTGCAATAAATCATGCATCATTTAGAGTGAACTAGTACATACATGTTTTGTGACTCTGGTAGAATGGAAAAAAATGATAATAGTTCATTACTTTTCAATTTCAATCCTTCTTTTACACTAAGGTTCTTATCTTTTGATGAAATGCAGAGCCTAGTAAATTAAAATTTTCAAGAAATCCCAGGTAGAGTTTGTTAAGAGGGTATTTTAAATTTTAATAGTAAGTCCTTTTTATCCTTTGTCCTCCGAAATTTGTACACTCTCGAGTTGTCTGGGGCTAAGTACCAGTTCATGTGTTACAGGCCCAAGCCACCAAACAACACTTTTCCCATGTTGGGTCCCTTCAAATTCTGAATCTAAGAAGCCCCATAGGAGCAACAAAATGAAAATCATACCTAAAAAATCACTCTTCTTGCCTAAGCCAGCAATCCTAGCAAGGCTTAAGGAGGACCAATGATAACTATAAGGATCCCATGCTTCCACTATACTCTTTATTGCTTTATGATCCAATATGTTTCTCATCTTATCTTTCTATTTTGTTTTGAATATGGTGTCTTTACAGCCTGCAATATAGTATGCTCTAAGCCCCTGTAGCAATATTCAAAATGTGGCTATAGTTGCTTTACAGTATCTATAGATGAGGGTATGCTCCCTTTGTCTGCTATGGTGGAGAGTTGAGCTTTTGCTATGAGTACCTCATAAAACTCACCCTCATATGTCAGTTGCAGTGTCTTATTTGGGGACAAGAACACAGGTCTTTGAGCTGCGGCCATGGTTTTAATACCAATTCACTTTTGACTTCTTCCTTGCTTAGTAGCAATTTACAAAAAACTCTATACTCCAACAACCAGTATGTTTGAAACCTGTTCAGATCAAACACTAATATATCAAGGGTTTTCAAATAGGCATCTTTGAAATTGTGGAAAAGAAAATAAAGCATTTGGCAAGTTTTGGCCTACTATTCATAAACATCAATATGAAAAGGGGTATGTGTTGTAGTATTTGTAATTGAATAAAATTTAAAATTTAGTTTTATATGAAAAAAAAGATTTAGTATGCATAATGAAACATTAAATTAAAATAATAATAATAAAACAATTTATTATATTAATTTTTCTTTTTTATATTAACAAAATTATAAACAAATTTTTAGAAAGGAATCATATTATTAATGATTCATCTTCATAACCATAGAAATTTCATATTAAAATTTAATTAACATGTTTTAAATTTAATCTAAAACTTACTGTAATGGATATATTGTACTCAAGAAAAAGGGGTTTGGTGCAGTGACCATTCCCATTCTACCCAGATCGTAGAACAATGGAGTTGTTTTAGGACTTCATCTGTAATACTGGGTAATTGGGTCTCTCAGCTGACACATTTATTGTATATGATATGTGGCCTTTTTTTGGAGTTGTGTTAGGAATTGATCTGTAATATTGGGTAATTGGGTCTCTTAGTTGACACATTTACATTTATTGTATATGATATGTGGCCTTTTTTGGTCTGTGATAGGCAGGGGAAGATAATATTCGTATCGTATGTTCTCGGATGGGGTCTTTTCCAACTTATTTCATCAAAGCAATTTTGTTATTGGTAGGCGCTTTATGCCTTGCTGCCATGGGCTTTGAATGTAAATGAGTGGGCAGAGGTTGTCAGTTAAGCTTGTGGTTGCTACCTTCTAGCATTATTTTTAATTATCTTTGACAAAAGTGTATCTTTATGATACATTTCAGCCATCATATAAAATCAAAGGTATAGCTTTTCAATGATATTTCAACTTTTTATTTCATGCTAGTTGCTCTTTCTTGGGCAATCTCAGTACTATCAAAGGGGTTTAGTTGAAGATTGACAAATTGGCAATTTGACAGTTGTCACAAGTGTTTATGCTAAGCAGGATTTGCTAAATAATGCAGATATAATTTGCATTGGTTGTCCTAAGCATGTTCTGTGCATATGTTCCTTATAAATTTGTGGCTTGAACCATAATTTGCATTTCAAGCCTTTAAAAGCGAGCGTTACAGAACATGAATTGGGATATTAAAAACACATTTGAGGTTTTATCCAAAAGAAAGTTCATGACATCTCTTATGAAGTTAGTAGTGAAAAATGTCATTTTAATGGAGTTTTGGCAAGTCAAGGAATTTTTGCATCCCTATATTTATGAAAATTTCACCGAGAGTTTGATTTCAGCGAGGAGTTCGATGGAATTCACTTGTATTTTTGGAAACCCCTAGTTGACATAACCATGTAGTAGGAAAACGACATTTAATTTTTACTCTCACGATGGTAAATCAAATTATACAACAAATAAAATCATATTTATAGTCAGTGGAATATTTTGTGACAGCTAGCAACCTTGTGTGCCCTCTTTAAAAGTGACAATTCATTCTTAAATATGTAATATATGGAAAAACAAAATCTCCAAATACAAACAAAAGAAAATAATAATGTACAAAAGCATGTTCATATAAACAACAATTGCTACATGAATAATGGGTAACCTCTATATGACATTAACTATAACTCATTATCATCCACCCTTGCTTTCAAGAATGTCCATTCACATGTTGCTATTCCTCCACACACTACTATTACTTATCCATATTCAAAACACACATAACTAATAGTTTCAAGTGTAACTCAATATCATCCACCCTTGCTTTCAACAATGTCCATTCACATGTCACTATTCTTCTACACACTATTATTTACAAAATATCTATATTCAGCGTACACATAACTAACAATTTCAATTGCAACTCATTATCATCCACCCTTGCATTCAACAATGCCCATTCACATGTCCCTATTCTTCTACACTCTATGCCTTACAGCGTTTCCTTTGCAACATCAGGTGTAAATGCTAGTTACAAGTCTCTCATTATACATTGGTACAATTATTTTTATCATTTGTCTCATTGAACCACTACAGTTTTTTTTGTCCTCTTGCAGTGTGAGAATTTCTCCTTACAACATGAACCGTAGAAATTTACAATGTCCTAGCAAGTCTTTAAACTATGCACATAAATTTACTTGGTTACTATTTTTATTTTATATCTAGATAAGATAGTTTTGGAAACATATGCCAGTAACCATGACCCATGAATAGGTTTTTATTTTTACTCTATAACTTTGATATATTAATTATAATATTTATTTGCCTAATTATGAAGGGTTTACCATATG
This sequence comes from Pinus tabuliformis, assembly GCA_031772625.1. NCBI lineage: Eukaryota > Viridiplantae > Streptophyta > Pinopsida > Pinales > Pinaceae > Pinus > Pinus tabuliformis. Next base: position 164,516,182 of record CM062815.1, on the reverse strand, counting down.
TCATAGTGTTTTTCAAATGTCAAACATATTGACAATGTTATAGTTTATGGTGGCACTAGGCCTTTTGGCCTTGGCCTTCTTTGGAGGATATATGTATAACATATATTAGCTACAATATTTATAATAGTCGCATTATCCTTGGATTGGAATTCACATGGATTCTCGCTTCTTCCTTATATTGATTGTGTTATTGATTTGGAATGTTGTGACCATAATCACTTTACGTTGTATTATTTGAGTTTACATATATATATATCACCAGTGCACACTCTACTTTGTGTTACATTTGCATGCAACTTGATAAGTGGCCCCGAGTTGGATTCCCTTCATGGCATTATGTATGTGTTGTCATGTTGAATGGTCAAGATTTAATCGGGAAATTGGACAACAAAGATTAAACAGATAACGGTTAGGGTAATCATCGTAAACCTACCTCGTCGCCAACCCTCATTCTCTCTAAGGGTTCTCGAAGAAAATTACTCTACAAGGGTTTTTACTCTCTTGTGTCTCCTTCAGGGTTTTCCCCTAGAATATCAGTTAAATCTCTTGTAATTTCTCAATGGCACTTTGAAACTGTTCCAGGTCTTCCAGTTCTCATCACTTCGTTTGGTATTTTCGCCCTTTGGTAATTCCCGGTGGCCTTACTTGCATTTATAATTGGTTTCTTAGGTTATCGTAGGGTTTTTATATTCCTTCCATCTCTTTAAGGAATTTTTAAATTATCCATGCAATTACTATGATGGCATTTGCATGACTTCTTTTATACGAGGGTTTTCCTTTTCAATATGCTCAAGGCTCTAGGGTTGCGGGGTTTCAACACCATTCCTTATGTTTCCAATTAGCTTAGTGGCTAAGGTGAGATGGCCTTTGCCATTCACCTTAGCCACTTATTTTTTTCAAAGATTTCCTTATGTTTTTAGTGAAATGCCAAATGACTGGTCTCGACTCTCTTCCAAATTTTGTTTCTAAGAATTTAGCTTATAAATTCCCATATTCACTTGGGTATTTTTTTAGGTATAAACGCTGGGAACACCCATTCTACCCCTATAGGTATATGGGTTTGACCCTACACTTCGAACTTTGTTTTTTTAACATCCTTCTTGGAAAATTATTTCCAATACTATTATTCTAATATGGCCATTATATTTGGACTCGTAGTAGGTATTGTTCTTTCCTCCATGTGGTTACATTACGACAAGCAAGGGTTTGGATTCCAAGCAAAAGGTTCTTATAAGATTATATAATTTTCTTGTTTAGATCCAAGTTGGGGTTAATAACCTATGTCAAGGAGCCGTCCACTGTGATGTTATTTTGCATCCCTAACTCTATTGGAGTTGGGTATAGATTTCATTATTTCCAATAATTTTGTTTGTAATATATGTAGACTCTGTCAAATGTTATTATAAAAGATAGGGTGTGGCCTATACTATTATGTTTACATACATGATGAACCATAAGGTTCGAACCAAAATATTTGTACTTTGATGCACCCTAGATTATTAGAAAACTCTTTTATGTATAGTTTCCACTCTTTATTCTTTCAACAATAGACTTGTATGCCCTTTGTGTTGTGTTGTGATTACTTTTCAATGATTCTGTAATGATTTCTCATCTATATTTTCGATTGTTTTCTCTCAATTAAAACATTGAATATGTAATTTTGGGGTTAGGGTATTGGTGTTGAAATCCCAATAATCAGTTTTATCACAAAGATCTATTTTTGTTTTTTTTTCATTTCAACCTCAGTAAATATACATACAAATACATTTAAGAGTCGAATTCATTTTGCATAAAAGAAAGGTCTAGTAGACACTATTATATGCTTTTTTTTAAAGAATAAATAATCTCTTCTTTTTCATACATAGTAAGGACCTAGCTTATGCTTAGATTTTATTTTTATGTTTATACATATAGTTATTGTACCATCGATTATTGTGGGATCCACTTATGTACTTTGTTGTAGTGATATTTAGTTATCAATAATATTTTTCTTATCTTAATGAATATTTTTCGTTTAGAAGAATATATTCTAAACTAGATATAACCCAAGGGATCTTTATATCGAAGAACCACTACCCTTTCTCTGAGTCTTATTTTATTTGTTTAGGACTGAAGGTTTTCTATGGGTTTCTTCTCCTTCATTGTTCCTTCTAACCTGTACAACTTTTATTTATTTAATTATTTATTCATCACGATATGTATATATTTAACTATTTCTCATACTAATGTTCATTTCTTATACGAAATAGTTCCAACAAAACATTCATAACAACTCAAACACTATTCAATACCTATAATCAACCCAGATTATTAGTATAACAAATTTTTGTTCTAGAAGTATTTATTTTCTTTTCTTGATTAGTCCATTCTTGTCCTCTATCATGTCATAGTTAGTTCAACAAATCTTTTATAATTATCTTTCTTCTAAGAAAAACCTGCATTTCTGTACTAGTAAATATTTGAAGTATAGTTCTTCTTGCAAAACGCACAGTCAGTTCATATAAAACATTTTTCTTCTATACAACTACTCTACTCGCAGTTATACCTATACAAAAAGAATTTTAACCTACTCTTATTTGAATCCTTTCTGGAAAAAAAGATAAGAGGCTACCACACTCTACCCAACATTGAACCAATTCTTCACTGGTTCCCCGAGATATTTCCCCAAACTGTTAGGAATAACAAAATCATAGAAGGAGTTTATTCTCTATATTTAAATCCTCCTAAATCCTTAATAGCGTCCTGCTAAAATCATTGGATTTTACCAGTCTTTCTCTCATACTTGTTTTTTGTTCAAGCACTACCTTTATCTCCTGTAGATCTTGATTTTCATAGATTCTACATCATGGAATTTATCTCCATCCATGTAAATATATCATGGTTTATCAATCTTTCTTCCTTCTCTTCTTATCCCAGAAGAACTGATAGAAGGAGGATTTTTCTATTTTATTTCCACCTCACTAGGCACAACCAACTCCAACTATTTTCCCTGGCAGTTAGGGTTTAATTTCTCATGTTATCCTTTTAATTTTTTTCCTGAGAGGATTAACCATTTAATATAATTTCACAATTTAATTTTTGTCAAATAATATTTCTATTATAATATTCATCACATGTCATTTAATTTATTTGATCAAATTTAAATAAAATAAGCCATATAGTAACTTTCCCAGGGGTATTACATTTTTCTACCCTTGATAGATGAAAATCATGTAGCAACCATAGTAATAGCACTTGTGGGTCCCATATCAAGTCTTGGGTAATTGGAACATTAGATGTTGAAACGGGAAAAGTAGTGGATCATCCTAAGTGATAAAGTCTCGAAATAATAGGATAGTTATATGTCATTTGTAGCAAATGGAAAAGATTTTATTCAAAGTATTGTTTATCGGTCTTGACATTTTTGTCTCAGTACAATATTCGACTGGCAAAGTTCCAGTTGCTCCAAGTTCCACAATAAACTAGTTTTTGTTTAGAAGTTTTTAGTGTATTGGTTTTGCTACAATAAACATTGAAGCAACCATTGAAAAATGTCATAACTCCAACAATTTATAGTTCCATTAGGGATTTGATTACAAGAAATGATTGCATAGCATTAAAAAAAAGAAACCACCCAAGCAAGAAAACACACGAAGATAAAACCAAATAAAGAAAAGAGTGTGGGGAACTAGTGATGAGAGCATATGAGAGAGCATATACGGCATTAAAAAGTGTGGGTGAGAAAAGAACACACATAAGAATAGTATGAGCATGTGGACAACTAAAAGGTGAAGTGAATGTGCAATTTATGCAAAGGGACAAGAGATTTGTAGATATTTATCTTGTAAGAGATGAAAATAAAGCAGAGAAACATTGCAGTGGAAAATATGAGTTAACACATGTAAATATAGTGTGTGAAGCTAATAAGCGTGAGAGCTGAGCCCATTAGGAGCATGTAGAAGACAGTGTTGTGTTACACAGGGTGAGAGAAGACTATGTTTGAATTATAAAGAAAATGCTATTGTTGTGAAAGAATAGGCATGAAGGATATTCAAATAAAAGAGTTTGTCAGAATTCAAGAAGGTGCCTCTAGATCTAGTCTAAAAATGCAATGAAACAGATTTTTAAAGGATAGAAAAAATTGGATCAGCAAATCCAAAAGGGATCAGTGTCTTTAGTAAGTTAGTACTTGCAAATATGAGGCAACTGGTGTCTCTGGCAAGTTGGCACTTGAAAATATGAGGGGATTGGTGTCTCCAACAAGTTGGTACTTGGAAATTTGAGGGGGTTGATGCCTCTAGAAATTTGGTGCTTGCAAAGATGATGGGATTGGTGTCTCCTATAGGTTGGCGCCTAAAACGATTGTAATAGTAGGTTGGTGTCTGCTTTAAAAATATAAAGAAAAGAGGTTTGCTAGTATTCTCCTGGATGAGTTTCCATGTACATCTTGTATTCAATACTTTGATTTGATTGGTGTATTGTTTTGTGATTAAATGTCTTAAATAATTATTAAATTGTACTATATTGATTCGCCCCTAACCCCCTCCCCCCATCACTATAATTGATAAATCCAACAATCATATGGATATATGTTTTCTATTTATAAATATGAGGTGATATGTATTAACATTTTAATGTGGAGAACGTGAATCATAAACAAAATATATCAATGTGAACTATGTATATATTATATTAAATCAATGAAAATACAAAATATATTATAGTTAAAACATTTTATCCATTTTTTGATGAAAAGAAGCATAGATTCATCTTAACTTCAAATCTACCAAGAGAACCAAGAGGAATCAAATCTCTAAAGGTGCAAGTCTTTGATCAGCTTTTGCACTCAAAAAGAAGTTTGCATCTTGAGAGATTTGATCTCTCTAAACCCTTGATAGATCCAGAATTAAGATAGATCTTTTTAAGAATTTTTATTTCATTTTTCGTTATACACTAATCAAGACAAAATTATTGCAATTGATTATTTCGCCATAACCTTTTAGTTTTATTTTTCCTTCTAAATCTTTACTTTTAAATAGTCATTTTTTAAAATTTAAATATAATTTATATAATATAAATCCTTCATTTATTTTCATTTATAAAAATTATAATAAACATAAAAATGTTGAATATAATACTTATTTAATAAATTATAATTTGATGAGCATAAAAATGATAAATATAATACCTTTCTAATAATTTATGAGAACCCATTGTTTTTTTCATTTTAATGTGTGCTTATTTTTAATAGATAAATTTCAAATTTATATAATTATTTTTTTCAAAAAAAATTGAGATCCTCTTGATTGTTTATAAGACAAGAGAATCATTTTAATAAAATAATTTAACTATTTTAAAAGCAATTTGATTATCAAAAATTACAAAATAATAAAAACACTATTTATTATAAACATTAAAAAAATTAAATATTTTAAAAATTAAGAATAAATTTAAAAAAATTTAAAAATCAAAATAGAAAGCGAATAACATTTGATGTTATACAATGCTGCTTATCTTCCCAAAAAAAATGAAATTTGAAGAACACTTTATAAAAGGTATAATGAGATGTATTACAGATTTTATTAAATTTTATTGATTTTTTTCCTCATAATCGAAATTATAAATTTAAAAAAAAATATTACAATTCTAATAACTTTTTTAATTCCAATCATAACATATTTAGCTTCATCGACCACAAAATTACTGTCTAATTCATGAAAATGTTTAGATGTTGCAATTGAGGTTATCAATGAAGGGCTGTCACATTTGAACTAAATTGTTTTTGTGTTTTGTCGAATGGAAATTTTGGTCCAATTATTTTTTTAATAAATTTGTATGTATAGGTTATTATTAAATTATATTAAGTGGGGAATAAAATTTTAATGGAAATTAATAAAATACAATCTATTTATTTTTCAAAAGAAATTTATAAACTTATTCTTCCCACTTGTATGGAACCACAATACTTGTATTTTTTTACTAGTGTATACACGACAAAATTGTGACAAGAATATGCAGTAAAAGCCAGTCATGATAATATCGTATCAGATTAGTTGGCAAGATCAGTTGGGCGGCTCAGGTCAATGCCCAGGCTCAATTCTTCTGGTGGGCTGGTCGGCTTGGCCATCTGCAGTTGGAGATCTACTACTATGCTTCTAAGTTCTCAGAGCCTCGACCTCATCCCCTAAGCGCGCGATTCGTTGGATTTTCTTTTCTACGGTGTTTAGATTTTCACTTTCCAAACTACTATGTTGGTGTAGCATTACCTGCAAGTCATATATCTCTGCCTTTAATTCTGTGTGCTCCTTGGTGCATTTCTCGCAGACAGAGGAGGTCGAGGACGCAGAATTTGAAGTTGCTTCTCGCCACCCGACCAAAATGCACTTGACGTATTGCAGATTCTCAAAATATTCAGGAATCTCACTGACATGGACACAGTCAATTTTTGACCGCGCTCATGTCCATCAGATTTTGGAATATTCGAAGAATCTGTAATCGACTTAAACTCACGGAAAGTGGACGCCAAAGACCAAATGCCATGATGGAAGATGCACGTTAAGGAAAAGAACCCAAAATTTAAGTGGAGAGACAAAAAGATTTAACAATCCCCGAAGTGCTCTCTAGTTCTCCAAATAAGATTACTCCAAACCTTAATTCTCCTTAGGGAGCAGAGGGTAATCTTAGGACCATCCCATGAATCGATCACACTCAAAAAGGAGCCACAACTGAGAACTAGCTGGAAGGATTTCCTAGGAACAGACTAAGGTCCTCCAGCATTCTCCATAGGAAGAATTATATAATACCATACTCTTGCCAACCCAGGACCAGGCTTTTCTTTAACCAACTGATTGAAGAAAATTAAACATCCCCTTGCTAATTTATGCATTTTACCTATCAAATGTTGCATGCGAAGCTGAAATGTGGTAACCGAGCCACCAGGATCCCAAGACACCTCTATCATTATCCTGTTGATTGAAAGGACTCCTTTTTTGTTTGGCCTAGTCGTAAAACGATTTAGCAGTCTAGTCCTTATCGGTGGGAGTAAATGTAGCTCGTTGGTTGAGGAGATTTGCGGTATTAACATTTGATGTTACCCAATATGATCTTTGGTCTGAGAGGAAGAGAATAATTTTAGCATGCTTGCATGCAATATGGGCCAACATAATGCCATAATGCCACATTGAGCCGATAGATGACTCTCAATGTCATCGTGATGAGAGAGGGCTTGGTCAAGTAATGAAGGAATGTGGGATGGGCCCTGGGGCGTGATATCTGGGAGATTAAGATGCGAAAAGATGATGGGGCCCGAGGGGCTCAAGAAGGGAATAGGGGGAGTGTTATTAAGCTTCCATTTAGGATTGGAACTTAGATAGGGAGTATAAGTATTGATCATGCTCATACTTACCATCAATGGATAGCAGAATAGCCATCAACTCCATTAATTTCAATTTTTCCTTCGTTCATTTCATAAAGCTTATTGGCTTTTAGATCAACATTTGTATTAAGGTTTCTTGGGATATAAAAGGAATGAGTATTAGCAAAGGAGAGGAGGATATCTTTAACTCGTTGGAGTATCAAATTTAGCGTATTGTCTTTTAGGAACTGAGTTTGTTTTCGTTATTCAAGTCAAGTTAAGTGATAGAGGAATTTAGTGTTTGGTTGCATGTTGTTAGTTGGAAACATATAAATACCTCTTATTTGGTTCATTGTAATCATCAAATTTTTTGTGTGATTAATAGAAGAGCCACATCTCTTGTGTTTTGTGTGTGAAATTTATGTTTAAGCTCCTTTACATGTCCAACAAATTGATATCGGAACAAAAAAATCACAAGATCCGTAGAACCAACTGAACCTGTGAAAAAAAAAACCAATGAAAAAAATCAATGATTTTTTCAATTTGCAAAATTATCAAATAATTAATAAGCAGCAAAATCCTCTTAAACTAACCACTTATAATATTTTATTTATTTTGGATCCTAACTTATATTATTAAACTAATATTATAACTTTAATATATATATATATATATATATATATATTATGTATTAAAAAATAATAATAATATTAAATTAATGAATAGTATTTGACCTATAGACCGTAGGTCAAAATTAGCCGTTGGAGTCTCTGCTCAGACTATTTAACATGCTAAGCTGGATCTGTTTCTTCAACTTGTCCTGACGATGAACCACACTGGTTGGTTCGAAACACGTCGACAAATAGTTTCTCATGTGATTTTCGCCAAAAAATCTCTTGCAAACTTGTTATAGATCACAAAAGCCTCAGCTCTACGAGCAGCAAAATCGTTAAATAATTAAAGATTTTTTGATCAACGCTCCTCTCCCTCTCTCTTAACGTACGTTGACTACAACAAACTTACGATACATTTGTTTTTTGCAATGCAACGCATGTCCAGTCCGTCGAAAATACGAGTCAATGCTTTTTTAAACGCTTGAAAAAAAAAGTCATAAAGGTTTTGTATGTCACGTGGGTGGTGACATTAAATAGTTTAACAATAAAGGTTTTGTTAATGGTTGGGTTTTCAAAAACAAAAGTTCTACGAGGGCGTGAAAGTTTTTTTAATATTAAAGTTTTTTAAAAGGGGACATTTTATTAAAAGGCAGTTTTTTTGGGGAGGTATTATTTTTAAAGGCTTAATATAAAGATTCTCGAAAGGGTTTAAACAAGTTTGGTTATATTTTTGGGTTGGAGTATTTTATAAAGGTTATAAAAAGTTTTTATAAATAAATAAAAAGGGAATTTAATGAAAATGGTTTATAAAGTTTTTGAGTAGAAGAAGATTTTATTGTTTGAAGAGAAATTTTAAAAAAGGATGTTTTTTTCAAATTACTAGTTTCAGTTTCCATTGTTTACAATGAAGGATTATGATGTGTGGGTTATTAAGATGACGACCATGTTGCAAGCTCATGATGTTTGTGATTATATTTAGTTTGGGTTTTCATAACCTAATGATGAAGTAGAAGAATGGGTTGTCACTAATGTAGAGAGGGATCTATGGAAGAAAGACAAAAAGAAGAATGCACAAGTGTTGCATCTTATCCAGCAAGGAGTGGATTGAGTAGTGTTCCAAAAGATTATGATCACGTCTTCAACAAAGGAAGCATGGGATACCTTGGTGACAAGCTATAAAAGTATGGACAAAGTCAATATTTTTAAGTTGGAGAATACTAAGAGAGATTTTAAAAGTCTGCGGATGAAGGAGAAAAAAGACATCGATTCCTTCACGAGTCAAGTCATAACTGTCATAAATCAGTTAAAAATTTATGGTGAGGAAATTAGTGATCAAACAGTGGTTGAGAAGGTCCTCATATCTTTGTCTACCAAATTTGATGTTGTAGTAGCAACCATAGAAGAAGCCAAGGATGTGACATCACTAACAGTTGATGAGTTGATGAGATCACTTCTATCACATGAAGCAAGAATAGACAGAAATAAGGATTCCATTTTAGAGATCACTTTCAAAAGTCAGGTTTCTATGTCAAGAGACAAAGGTTGAGGCAAAAGTAAATCGAGAGGTAGAGGGTGATTTGGAAGACATGGTGGCCAGAGAGATGGCCGAGAAGAGCATCAACATGAAAGTGGAAGCACCTGCAGAAGCTCGAGCAATAATCAAGAGTTGACAAATAAAAGGTGAGATATTAGTATTGCAATAAATTTTGTCACTATGCCCGTGATTGCAGGAAGAGGATAAGTAATCAAGGGAACGAGAGAGCTAATGTCACTATAGAGAGTATTAACTCCATGTTCCTAGATTGCTATACCATGCATGGACCATCTGATAATGCGGGGCTATTGGACAGGGGTTGTAGTAACCATATGAAAGGCAATAACAATTTGGTTGCGAATTTGGATCAATCTGTGAATATAGAGGTAAAGTTGGGGACTGACAAGACTGTAGATGTAGATGGAAAAGGAGTGGTCAACATTCTAACAAAGAAGGGGGAGACAAAGACAACCTCAGAGGCATATTATGTCCCTGGTCTTAAACATATTTTAATAAGTGTTGGTCAATTGACACAGAAGGGATACAAAGTTATCTTTCAAGGACAACAATGTGTTATATACGACAAGCCCCCAAGTAAGCAGCTGATAGCAAAGGTGCAGATGACGAGGAACACACTCTTTCTTTTAATTATGAATTACAATGATCTGATCAGTTCTTTTACTAATCAGGTGCTCAAAAAATAGCTCAAAATTCAAACCTATCAAATCGATGTGGAACCTAGACAGTTGCGTAGTGATCGTCATCCTAAATTTGACACAACTTGTTTCGCACGAAACAGACACCTTATGCTCCCAAAATCATGTTTTGTTCACTTTCCTAAACACACGAATATTTGGAAAAAAAATTGACAACCCAGTCAACAGTTCGTACTACTAATGTGGCAATGACTGGGCAGGTGTATGTGGTAGGTTGACTGGTCAATGGGTTCAACAAATCGTATTGTGCCAAGTGGCACATTTTTATAGGGTGCAATTTGGTAATTTGTGATTGGTTGGTTGGTGGCCAACCACTGCTAACACGTGGCCCAACGGGAGGCTGCCATGTGGCAGTCCATAGGCCACAAAACTTTTGGGTGGAGTTCGAGCAGTAGGCAGCAGGGGTTGAACCCACGACCACATAACAATGAGCAAATTCAACTACCAACATATCATCGCATTAGTTCTTACTAAATAGGAACTCTGCACATATTAAAATGTTATGAGCACACCATTTTGGGGGAGATGCCAGCCCATGAGGGTCGACCCTTGGTCACACCGCCATATACGACCACCAACCAGGAGGGAGTGGGGACCTGGTTGACGGGGGCGGGGCGTTGGCCTTAGCCCCAGGCACGTGTCCCCCATGTGCCTGAAATTTTTGGATTTATGGCGTTAGCAAACATTTAAAGTGTCCGACAATTTTGCTCAAAATTCGGCGAAATTGTTGCTCTGTTAGCACGTTTTGGAGCAAATTTGTAGGATGGTGTTGGATTTTGGGCAATTTGTGGTGCAATTAGCATAATATTGGGAAATGTCATAACTTCTTCAGTTCTTGACCAAATCAGGAGCAAAAAGAGGCTACACGGGGATTTTTGGGCATTCTAGAGTCATTAGAATAAGTTTCAGATCTTTATGAGCATTTTAAATTGATGTATTCACATTTTTTAGCATAATAGAGAGGACCAAGCCATTGGAAGACGGACCAAGGAGACATAGCCCAGGAGGAGTGAAATCCTTCATCATGTGTTGTTGTGATACTGTTTATGGTGATGTTTATGTCTGTTGTCCGTTGTTGTTCTATCATTTGTTTATGTTAATTTCCACATAAAAATTACATAATAGAACTCAAAAACCCATGTTTAAACTTGCAAATAATTTCATAAATACTCAAGCACATTTAATATATTCTGAAAAGGAATTTTAGCACAAAAAATCTAATTTTGCCAATGAGATCAAGTTTGATATCAGAGCTCTTGGTTTTATTTGTGAAAGAAGGATTTAGCTGTTTGCAAGTGAATGTCATGCTTGCAAGGTTGAAACTCAAGAGAGGAGAAGGGAGGATGGTTGAAAGTCCTAAAGTTGGATCAAGGGGAAGGAGGGAAAGGTTGCCACAATCTCCACCACCACTTCTTCCTCAAGTTGCAATTGAGACTCTAGTGAGCCTATCTCATGAAGGAGAACCTACAAACATGACAGAGGATGAGAAGGTCTTTAGGAAGGCTTTCTTTGATATGACTGTTATCACCCCAAGAAACTCTCCTAGGTTGTATATTAGAGATGCTCGAGAACATTACAAACTCAACAAAAATGTTGGAAAATGGTGGATGAATGGAAGGAATGATGCATATTCAAGCCAGATAACCACTTCTACTATGCTTAACCCGAGACTTGGGTGAACACCCCCAGACTACAAGGCTTTAGACCACCAATTACTCACAGTTTAAGGAATAGGTGAACATGGAGAATGTTGACCACACTAGCAGATGCACAGGACCCTGTGATGGCCGGCTACAACCAGTAAATAGGTCTGCAAATCTATTTCCTAATGTACAGACAGGATGACAGCTCTCTGGCATTAAAACAATAGAAACCTACATACATATTCAATAATACCTACTAGATTCCAACACAGAGGTGGGATGACAGCCCCTCTAATGCTAAAATCAAGAGCACATTAAAAATGCATAACAGGCACAGCCTAGAACAAAGAAGAAGTGGAAAGTGAGCAATTAACAGCAAAATAAGCTTGCATTAGCTGAAAATGAAGACCAGACGCTGCAGGTATCATAGTAGTTACAGTCTCCAAAAGTTGAACTTTAAATCAAAATAACATTCATCAACCCTCATTACATCTTATTTCTGGGCATATATGGAGGTTGATTACAAAAACATCTGCTATCCTATGCGTGGAGGGGTCATAATAGACCACCAACCACATTAACTGTTTGATATGGGTTTCTGCTACGATCTGCTAGCTTTAATAGACAAATCTAATCTTTTCTGATACTCTGTTGTCCTTCCTGAGCAGGTAGAATGTTGTTTGAGAGGAGCGCCATAACTGATAAATGCTGAGATCTACTCGAGGCTGTCCTTTTTCTTCTCAGCCATCCTCTTGGTTAATTGCAGTTATTGAGGAGTAACTGCTCGGGTACATAACTGCAGGCCACCTTCGTCCTTCGGGAGTATGGAAGGCTATGGAAGAAAACCATGTAGGCGAACTAAGGGAAAAAAAGGCCTTAGGATCACGCAGATTAACGGTGGAAAATGCTTGGCGAGGAGTACCGAGAGGTGATGTGGAAGCGAAATGATCGTGAGCTGTCAGATCTAGCAGGTAAACGGATAAGATCAAATTGGAGGGAGCTATCGGGAGGAAAAGTGGACGGGCGAGCGTGGGCCGTCAGATCTCAGTCAGGCAGATCTGACAGCTATCGGGCGGCAAAGACACGCGAAAGATAATGAGTGGGGGGAAGGTGGTTTCGGGGGTCACCGCCTATGGAGCCGTGGCGGTATTCGTACGCGGGCTAGCGATACAATTCATTGGCCGACACGTGGCAAATGGGACGTGAACAAAACTGTCGCGATCGCGATTTAATGCGCGGGCAGTTAACGAAAGCGAGAGGAGCGATCACCGTCGGATCATGCGACAGACGGTTAGATGGCGGGGAACGTGCGGAAAAACAACGGAAACCATTAGATTAGGACGCTGCAGGTCAACGACGTGGGGTTAATTTCACAGTTTTCCAACTGTTCTGACAGGGAAACGATTAATTCTAGGATTAGGCGAAGGGATGGGGCTACATGGGTTACGATGATATGAGGGTTCAGGCTAAAGAGAGAGGGGGCCTTTACTTATGGGTTTGCGTGTATTAAAGCTCGAGATAAGGGCTTGGACCATGGTTTAGAATGAAAACACGAGAAGTAAGGACAAAGGAGGGTAGGAGAGGTAAAAGGGGAAGGTGAGGGTGACCACCACGAGTCTCTTTTGAGCAAGACCAAGGGCCAAGTTGGAATCCAGCTTTAAGGAATGTAGCAGAGCTAACACTGGCTCCTTCTAGGGATGAGATCCTCCCTGTGAGGTCTCAAGAACCTGCAGACCAATGCTTTCCTACAAAACCAGCTTCACAAACATTGCTTAGTATTCCATTGGGCATGGAGTTAGACCAAGTCTACACTAAAACCTGAAAAAGAAACTACTTACAATCATTAAGGCCTGAGGACCTTAAACAACATGACTATTCAAAAACTGGCTGACTGATGGGCCATCAAAATGGTTTCTCCTCCTCTTGACCGGTTCATCATAGATCAGCAAAACTGGATTTATCTGGTCATCTACCTCAAATAGTTTAGGACATTTGAGCTTAATAAGTAGATATGGATCAACTTTCATCCCCTTTCTGTGTACTCTCCTCCTTGGATGTTCTTCATGGGAGCCTTTGTACACCTGCTGAATAATTATGGCTGCTGTGTACTTGTTTGTGTCATCTGTGGCCTGCACAATTAATATGAATGGCAAACCAATGTATTCTAGTGTGGAGGACTCACAGACATCATCTGCTCCTGCATCTTGCTTTGAACAATCTTCATCCAAGGAGGAGTCCCAAAACTGTGCATCGTCTTCCTCTGTCATCTGATAAGCTGCCCTTTTAATCTGTGTGGGGGGCATCTGAGCAAGTTTCAGAATATCAAGACTGAGGTGATCAGTATCAGCCTTGGGCATTGATTTATAGGCTACCTCGGTGTTCAGGAGGCAACTTTGAGGGATTGTTTTTTGAGCAGGCAGAGGGACAAAAGATGATGGGGAGCTTTCCTCTCCCTTTTTGATCACTGTGCTGGGGATAATAGTAGGCTGGTCAATTTGCATATCTGCATAGCCATGCGAAGATGAGCTGGCTTCAGGCTCAAATTCTTCGAGGATGAAGGGATGTGTTGCTTCTTGCTTCTGCTGATTAGCTTGTTGTTCTGCAGTTACAACAAACTGATGAGCAATGCCTTTGGATAATGCTTCTTCATAGGCAGCTCTGGTTAGGAAAGAGGCATTGCCCTTATCTTCCAAACCATGGACCTCCTCCTCTTCATATTTCTCTTTTTCCACGAATATATTCTGAAAAAGGGTCTTCACCCTTTGATCTTTGTTTGTATCTCTGCTTCTCTGCAAAACCTGCAATTGCCCCTGTGCTCCTCTATATGGATTTGACTTTGGAAAAGTAAGGGAACAAGGAGCTCCTGCCTCCTCAAAATACTACTCAACTTTTAGTTTGGAAACTTCAGAGGCTAATGCCTCTATCATCCTGGCCAATATGTTGATCTCAGGATCTGAGGATGATGAGGATTCACCCCTCTGTCTTCTTCTTTCAGCATCACCTTCGAGTCTTTCTACATCCAGAATGTTCGATTCTACCCAAAGGTTGCATTTTGCATATCAGCCAAAGAAGGACATCTTCTTTCTCTTAATAGCAGGCAGAACTGAGAATTGAAGGCATTGGCATAAGTAATCATGGCAGAAGTAGGGGTAGGCTTTATTTCACATGGTATTATGATGTACATATGGTTGAATCTCTTGTGAAATCAGATAGAAACTCACCATATTTTCTCTGCAAGTTCCCAAATTCAGTATAATAAAAGAGCGGATCTTTATTATCCCCCTAGTGTTTTAGGAACACATCATCTAAGGCCTCAATATCTACTATAGACCTAGGGGGTAAATTTCTGAACCATTTTCTAGCTTCTCCTTCTAGGCTTTGGAAAAAAACCCTCATCTAGACATCCTCTTCATTGATATCCAGGTTATCAGCATAGCTATAAAAGGATTCAAGGTGCTCTTCAGCTGATACTCCTTCCGTACCAGTAAACTTAGGCATAAATTCTTGATAATCTCCTGCAGGCATGGCATTCAAAGGGACAGGCAAGACCAGGGGTCCATACCTAGCAGCAACTATTCTTTCTATCTTTGTAAGGGCTTGTTGACCTGCCATGACTAGGGTATATGAAAGGATATTGGTAGACTGAGTGGTATGAATCAATGAAGAGAATGACAGAGACAGAGGAATATGATGGACAACATGGAAGCTTCTTTCTTTGAACTAAAATCCGAAAGGAAGATGAATGACTAAGGAGCTTTACGAATCTCTGAAGGTGACTTTCACTAGCAGAGATACATGGAATTTCTAAGGCTTACCTGGTCCTGATGCTCCTTTCTAAGATGATTTCTTCTGCTTAACAATCTTCTCAGGATCAGGCACTGGTTCAGCTAGTGATTTCTGAAGATATCTCTGAGCATGCCTCTCAAACAGAGCCAGTACTGCAAAGTGGAGTCGCCAAAGGTTGGTCTTCCTCCAATGGAGTCGCCAGATAGATGATTACAACCAGAAATGTGCCCAGACCTTGTCTATCATCAAAATCTGGAACTGTGACATTCTCCCAGGGAAGTTGAGCTTCAATCGCCTCTCCCCGACAAGTACACCAATTAATGTTATCACCCCAAGAAACTCTCCTAGGTTGTATATCAGAGATGCTTGGGAACATTACAAACTCAACAAAAATGTTGGAAAATGGTGGATGAATGGAAGGAATGATGCATATTCAAGCCAGATCACCACTTCTACTATGCTTAACCCCAGACATGTGTGAACACCCCCAAACTACAAGGCTTTAGACCACCAATTACTCACAATTTAAGGAACATGGAGAATACTGACCACACCAGCAGATGCATAGGACCCTGTGATGGCTGGTTGCAACCAATAAATAGGTCTGCAATTCTATTTACTAATGCACAGACAGGATGACAACTCTTTGGCATTAAAACAATAGAAACCTACATACATATTCAATAATACCTACTAGATTCTAACACGGACGTGGGATGACATCCCCTCTAATGCTAAACATCAAGAGCACATTAAAAATTCATAACAGGCACAGCCTGGAACAAAGAAGAAGTGGAAAGTGAGCAATTAATAGTAAAAGAAGCTTGCATTAGCTGAAAATGAAGACCAGGCGTTGCAGGTATCAGAGTAGTTACTGTCTCCAGAAGTTGAACTTTACATCAAAATAACATTCATCAACCCTCATTACATCTTGTTTCTGGGTATATATGGAGGTTGATTACAAAAACATCTGCTATCCTATGCGTGGAGGGGTCATAATAGACCACCAACCACATTAACTCTTTGATATGGGTTTCTGCTATGATTTGCTGGCTTTAATGGACAAATCTAATCTTTTCTGATACTCTGTTGTCCTTCCTGAGCAGGTGGAACGTTGTCTGAGAGGAGCGGCATAACTGATAAATGCTGAGATCTGCTCGAGGCTGTCCTTTTTCTTCTCAGCCATCCTCTTGGTTAATTGTAGTTGTTGAGGAGTAACTGCTCGGGTACATAACTGCAAGCCACCTTCGTCCTTCGGGAGTATGGAAGGTTGTGGAAGAAAACCATGTAGGCAAACTGAGGGAAAAAAAGGTCGTAGGATCACACAGATTAACGGTGGAAAACGCTTGGCGAGGAGTACCGGGAGGCGAAGTGGAAGCGAAATGATCGTGAGCCGTCAGATCTGGCAGGTAGACAGCTAAGATCAAATCGGAGGGAGCTATCGAGAGGAAAAGTGGACGAGCGAGCGTGGGTCGTTGGATCTTAGTCGGCAGATCCGACGGCTATTGGGCGGCAAAGATGCGCGAACGATAACGAGCGGGGGGAAGGCGGTTTCGAGGGCGACGGTATTTATCGCACTGTCTATGGAGCCGTGGCAGTATTCGTACGTAGGCTCACGATACGATTCACTGGCCGACATGTGGCAGATGGGACGTGAACAAAATCGCCGTGATCGTGATTTAACGCGCGGGCAGTTAATGAAAGCGGGAGGAGCAATCACCGTCGGATCATGCGATGGATGGTTAGATGGCGGGGAACGTGCGGGAAAAACAATGGCAACTGTTAGATCAGGACGCGACAGATCAACGAATCGGGGTTAATTGCACAGGTTTTTGACTGTTCTAATAGGGAAACGGTTAATTTGAGGATTAGGCAAAGGCACGGGGCTACATGGGTTACGGTGATATGAGGGTTCGGGAAAAAGAGCGAGGGGCCCTTTAGTTATGGGTTTGCGTGTATTAAAGCTCGGGACAAGGGCTTGGACCATGGTTTAGAATGAAAACACGGGAATTAGGGACAAAGGAGGGTAGGAGAGGTAAAAGGGGAAGGTGAGGGCGACCACCACGAGCCTCTTTTGAGCACGACCAAGGGCCAAGTTGGCATCCAGCTTTAAGGAATGTAGCAGAGCTAACAATGACAAAGATGGTGAAGGTACTCTATGAAGAGAGGAATACCAAAATGCAGGGTGAAAGCTCCAAACCTCCCAAAGAAGAAGGTTCTTCAAGAGGAGGAGGTAATGGAAATGGAGGTAAACCTCCACCCTCTCCACCATCTTCTTCATCTTCTTCTTCACAGGCATATTCACCCTCTTCCACTAACAAAACCCTTACTCATACTCATCAACATACCTTAAAAGGAATTGGTAAATCACCCTTGTTAAAACTTGATGTTAAATTTGAACTTCCCATGTATAATGGTGAAGTGAATGCAAAGAAGCTTGAGAATTGGGTTCGTCAGTTGGAGGTCTATTGTAAAATTCAAAATCTTCATGAGGATGACATAAAGATTCAGTTAGCTTCCTTAAGGTTGGAGGGTGCAACACGAGTATGGTGGGAATCAAAGACACAAGAAGAGATAAAAAACATGGTAAGATCTCAATTTCTTGGTCTGATTTCATTTCTGAAATAAAAAGACAATTCTACCCTCTAACTTATATGCATGAAGCCATCATGAATTGGAAGAAATTTAGACAACTTAAAGGTCAAAATATGCAAGATTACACCCAATAATTCAGGAAAATGTCTCTAATGTTAGGTGTAGATTTGCAATCACAAGAGACATTGCTAAAGTACATAGGGGGGTTACACAGTTACCTTATGCATACTATCCTTATGTTTAATCCCAATAATCTAGATGAGATGTGTGTGCAAGCCACTCATCTTGAGGCAAGAGGGAAAAACACTCCAGAAGAGGGTAGTAAAAATCCATTTAAGGGTAAAGGAAAAGAAAAGGGTTTCAAAGGGGAAGGGAAAGAAAAATGAATCTATTAATAAGGTAGGAGAAAAATTGACATGAAAGCATTGTTCCAAAGAGGGACACGATGAAGCTCATTGTTGGAAGCTTCATCCTGAAATGAAACCAAATAAATTCAACAACAAGGGAAAACAAAAGACAACTACAACCACTCAACATGATTTGGGATCCGATTCGGGTGATGAAATTAAAATTACAACCATGGGTATGAAAGGAAAAGAATCCATTGCTAGCACTAGTACTTCAAATTTACACAATGAAACTCCAAATGAAAAGAAGAGGATAGAACTTTTTCACATAAGGGTGATCTCAAAACATAGCAAAATTAATACTCTTTTTGATAGTGGCTCTCAAGCTAATCTCATCTCTAAAAACATTGTCAAAAGTTTAAACTTTGAAACCATTCCACATCGTAAACCATATCCACTAGGATGGGTGTGCGACAATGCACAATTGCAAGTAAGTAGAAAGTGTAAACTGAAATTCGTCATTACTGCAAATTTTATAGATGAAGTGGAGCTTGATATTGTGCCATTAGACATATGTGGTATAGTTTTGGGTAGCCTGTATCTCTATGACAGAAAAGATATCTTCCATAGACATGAAAACAAATACCATTTGTTCAAAGATGGAGTAGAATATATTATGAGAGCCCATAGTAAGAAATTAAATCTGTCACTTGTTAATGTGGGGCAGATGAAAAGACTAGTGAATTCAAGCAAGAATTTTGTGCTTCTAATGATCAAACCAAAGAATGATTTTGATAATGAATATTTTCAAGGTTGTGATTCAAGATTGAAATCTGAATTGGTTGATGTTGTTAACCAATATGATGAGATGTTTCAAGAACCAAAAGGATTACCTCCCAAGAGAGGAATCCAACATGAGATACAGTTGCAGCAAGATAGTCCTCTTCCTAACATTGGCATGTACAAGATGTCAGTGATGGAAAGTGCATAAATTTAAAAACAAATTCTAGATTTGTTGGATAAAGGGATCATCAGGACAAGTTCTACGCCATGTGGTTCACCTATTGTTTTGGTGCCAAAGAAGGATGGAACATGGCACATGTGTGTGGACTTCTATGCATTGAACAAGATTACGCTAAAGAATCATTACCCATTGCCTAGAATAGATGATTTACTTGATCAATTGAAAGATGCAAAGTATGTTGCTAAGTTGGACTTAAGGAGTGGCTACCATAAGATTAGAATTGCTGAAGGAGACATTTGGAAGACAACATTCAAAACAAAACAAGGTTTGTTTGAATGGTTAGTTATGCATTTTGGTTTATGTAATGCTTCTGCTACCTTCATGCATGTGATGAATGATCTGTTGAGGCCATTTCTTGATGAGTTTGTTATAGTATACTTAGATTAAATATTAATTTTCAGTAAATATCATGATGAACATGTCATTCATGTGAGAAAAGTACTTGATGTCTTAAAGAAATAACAGTTGTATCTAAAGATGTCAAAGTGTGAGTTTAGAAAAACTTATTTAGTTTACTTGGGTCATATTGTTGGAGGAGGTGAGTTGAAAATAGATCCCTCCAAGGTTGATGTCATTTTGAATTGGCCAAGGCCCAAGACAGTTATTGAGGTAAGAAGTTTCTCGTGAACAACCCAATATTGGAGTAAATTCATTGCTAACTTTTCTTCTATAGTAGCTCCTTTGCATGCATTGACAAGTGTGAAAAAGGCTTTTTAGTGGGGAGGCAAACAACAAAAGGCCTTTGATGCATTGAAGGAAAAGATCAGTTCAAATCCAATACTTGCACTTCCAGACTTGAGACAATCATTTGAGATCCAGATTGATGCTAGTGACTATGCCATGGGAGCAGTCCTCATGCAACATGGTGAACCTATCTGTTTTCATTCGGAAACTTTCAATGGTGTAGTGATTAATTATCCTACATATGACAAGGAATTGTATGCATTGGTGCAAAGTGTGAAAAATTGGAAACACTACTTGATGGGTAAGGAAACAATCATTCACACTGATCATCAACCATTGTAATACTTGTAATCTCAATCTAAGTTGCAGAAATCAAGGCACTTTCGATGGATGGGTTTTCTTCAACAATTCCACTTGGTAATAAGGTATAAGAAAGGTATCTACAATAAAGCTGTTGATATGCTTTCTAGTCCTATTATTAGTGTAACTACTTTACTCAAGCATAATTCTATTTTGCATGAAAGTTATATTGAGCAATATACATTAGACAATGACTATCAGGATGTTTGTTCAAGCTTGAGTCAAGGTAACCAAGTAGAGGAATTGGATTATCATTTGCATGATAACTTGTTGTACCATCTTAGCAAGCTTTGTATTCCACGGGGAGAAAGAGTCAACATCACAAGAGAGGCACATCTACAGAGGTATTGTTATTGGCCTTGTATGCTTGAAAGTGTGTTATGTTTTATTAAAGGATGTTCATTATGTGCATTCAGTAAGCCTAGCAATAGGAAGTTAGGATTGTACACACCACTTCCGGTTCCTTCACGACCATGGGAGAGTGTTTCTATGGATTTTGTAGGAGGTCTTCCATTGTCAAAAAGAGGTCATGATTACTTGTATGTAGTTTTGGATAGGTTTAACAGAATGTGTATTTTGATGCCATGTAAAAGAAAATTACAGCTGAACGAACTACTCATTTATTATTTTAGAATGTATAGGTGCATTTCGGATTTGCCACATCCATTGTTAGTGATCGACATTCTCGCTTTGTTGGGAACTTTTTGTCAAGCTTGTGGGGATTCATTGACACAAAATTGAAAAAGAGTACAAAATTTCATCTGCAAACAAATGGTCAAACAGAGGTGGTGAACAAGACAATGATACATCTTCTTCGTGGGTATTGCAACAAGCATACTAAGTAGTGGGATGAACATTTGCACTATATTCAACATGCTTACAACTGGACCAAGCACTCTTCAACTCAAACATCGCCATTTGAATCATGTTTCGGATACTTACCTAAGTCTCCTTTGGATTTAATTTTTGGGAAATATGTTGCTATTGATGGTCATAGTGACGTAGACAAAGAAAGAAGGTTCATTGAACAAATCCAATTGGTACACCAAAGAGTTCAAAAACAGTTGGAAAAGAGCCAAGTCAAGTACAAAGCAAGGCAAAAAAAGAATTGTGTAGATCACAAGTTCCAAGTCGGTGATGAA
The DNA here is from genome assembly GCA_031772625.1 of Pinus tabuliformis. Taxonomy (NCBI): domain Eukaryota; kingdom Viridiplantae; phylum Streptophyta; class Pinopsida; order Pinales; family Pinaceae; genus Pinus; species Pinus tabuliformis. Next base: position 164,494,404 of record CM062815.1, on the reverse strand, counting down.
GTTTGGCTTCACATTAGCAAAGAGAGGCTCCAAGGAGGAGGTAAAAAACTGAAACCAATTAGATATGGTCCATTCATAATTTTGGAAAACATTGGTAACAATGCCTTCAGGTTGGATTTGCCTTCATATATGAAAATTTATTTTGTTGTTAATGTTGAGAACTTAAGGTTGTATGAGCCTCCTTTGATTGAATATCAAGGATAAAATGTCCAAACTCCTTCCATTCAGGATTTTTATCCTGAATACCTTGATGAACTACAACAAGTCACCATTCTTGACGGAAGAACGAGGTCTTCAAAATGAGGGAATGTGGATTACCTTCGAGTGGGGCTCAAGGGAATAAATCCTTTAGAGGCCAAATGGATCAAGATTGGAAAGGTGAGGGAAATGTAACCTCACTTGCTAGACAACTGAAAGTGATCTTTTGGGGTCAAAAAGGCTTCGAGTGTGGAGGAATGATCAAGGGCTCAAAAAATAGCTCAAAATTCAAAGTTGTTGGATCTGTGTGAAACCTAGCCGACCATGTGGTGCTCGTCATCCTAAATCCAACACAACTCATTTTGCACAAAACAGGCACCGTATGCTCCCGAAATCATATTCTATTCACTTTCCTAAATAGACGAACTTTTGAAAAAAATTGACAACCCAGTTAGCAGTCCATATTGCTAATGTGGCACTGACTAGGCAGGTGTATGTGGCAGGTTGACTGGTCAATAGGATCGATGAATCGTATTGTGCGAAGTGGCACATTTTTATTGGGTCCAATTTGGTAATTTGTGATTGGTTGGTTGGTGGTCAACCACGGGCTGACACATGGCCTAGCCAGAGGCCGCTACGTGGCAGCCCAAGGGCCACCAAAATTTTGGGTCGAGTCCGGGCAACAGGAAGCGACGTTGAACCCACAACCACATAGCAATGAGCAAAGCCAACTACCAACATACCATCACAATAGTTATTACTATATAAGAACTCCACACATATTAAAATGTTATGAGTGTGCCATTTTGGGGGAGGGGACAACACATGGGGGCCGACCCTTGGTCACACCACCACATACAACCACCAATCGAAGGGGAGCGGGGGCCAGGCAAACGAGGGCAGGCCGTTGGCCTTAGCCTCAAGCACGTGGCCCCCATGTGCCCAAAATTTTTGGATTTAAGGCATTAGCGGACATTTAAAATGTTCGACAATTTTGCTTGAAATTCGGCGAAATTGTCAACTCGTTAGCGTGTTTCGTAGAAAATTTGTAGGATGGTGCTAGATTTTGGGTAATTTGCAGTGCGATTAGCAGAAGATTGGGAAAGGCCATAACTTCTTCAATTTTTGACCAAATCAGAAGCAAAAATAGGCTACACAGGCATTTTTGGGCATTCTGGAGCCATTAGAACATGTTTGAGAGTTGTCTGAGAATTGTAAAATGATGTATTCAATTTTTTTAGAATAATAGAAAGGGCCAAGCCATTGGAAGCTGGACCAAGGATATATAGCCCAAGAGGGGTGTATTCCTTCTTCATGTGTTGTTGTGATACTGTTTATGGTGATGTTTATGTCTGTTATATGTTGTTGTTTAGTCATTTGTTTATGTTAATTTGGACATAAAAATTACATAAAAGCACTCAAAAACCCATGTTTAAACTTGCAAATAATTTCATAAATCCTTAAGCACATTTAATATATTCTAAAAAGGAATTTTACCACAACAAATCTAATTTTCCCATTCAGATCATTTACAGTTGCATGTTCTAATGATTATTGGTTATGGCACTTTCGGTTTGGACACTTGCACTTTTCTCGTTTAAGATCTTTGGAGCAGAAACAGATGGTCATAGGATTACCTCCCATCAAAGACCCTACTAGTACTCGTGAGTTTTTCATCTTGACAAAGAAACATCGTGAAATTTTTCCAAAGGAAGTTGCATACAGAGCAAAGCAACCTCTTGAGCTAGTGTATACATAATTGTGTGGACCTATGAGGACACAGTCGATTGGTGGAAGTTGTTACTTCCTCACTTTCATTGATGACTATAGCAGAAAAACTTAGGTTTACTTCTTGTAGAAGAAGTCTGAAACTTTTGCAAAGTTCAAAGAATTCAAAGCCTTAGCAGAGAACCAAAGTGATCGACAGATCAAGGTATTTAGGTCAGATTGTGGTGGAAAATATCATTCGAAGGCATTCCATGATTGCTGCAAACAACATGGAATCAAAAGACTATTTACAACCAAGTACACACTGCAACAGAATGGTATAGCGGGTAGAAAGAAAAAAACCATTATGAACATGGCAAGGAGCATGTTGAAAGGAAGAAACTTGTGTAATGAGTATTGGCTAGAAGCAGTTGCATGTGTTGTTTATGTGATAAACAAATCTCCTAGAAACAATGTGATGAACAAAGTACCAGAAGATGCGTGGTCAGGTATGTCTTGTAGCGTATCTCTTCTCAAAGTGTTTGGATGTGTAACTTATGCACGTGTTCCTAAGGAACTAAGAGGAAAATTGGATGATAAAAGTGAAAAATGCATATTTACTAGTTATATTGATTAATCAAAATCTTACAAATTGTATAACCCTGTCACTAAGAAGACGATAATAAGCAGAGATGTTGTGTTCAAAGAACAAGAGTCATGGAATGAGACTGTATACAAAATAGTTGATGCACAAGTGCCATTGATGGAAGAAGATGATGCATCAGAAAAGGAGCAACAAGAATCACAGGTGAAGACACCAAAAAGGACTCAAATATTTTTTGAGCGGCATGGATCTTCAAGAAGATCAATAGATCAAGATTCTCCCAGCAATATGAATCAAGTAATGGTAAGAGAAAGATGAGAAGTCTGAAAGATATTTATGCTGATCTGGATGTTAGTTCAAAATTTGCATTGTTGTCATTCCAACCTTCTTCGTTTGAAGAAGCAATCAAAGATGAAAATTGGGTGCAAGCCATGGATGAAGAAATTGAAGCTATTGAAAAGAATGATACATAGGATTTGGTTGATTTGCCAAAGGACAAAAATATGATTGGTGTGAAATGGGTGTACAAGGCAAAGTTGAACGTGAAAGGTGAAATTGAAAGATTTAAATCACAACTTGTAGCAAAAGGGTTCTCACAGCAATTGGGAATATAGTTTGGAGAAACATTTGCTCCAGTAGCCAGATTGGATAATGCAAGAGCAGTTCTAGCCACAAAAACTCAGAACAAGTCGAAAATATATCAGATGGATGTGAAATCAACCTTCTTGAATGGAATTCTAGAAGAAGAAATTTATGTGCAACAACCTCCAGGTTATGAATTTGAAGGTAAAGAAGATAAAGTTTATAGGTTGAAGAAAGCGCTCTATGGACTGAAGCAAGCACTTAGAGCTTGGTATAGCAGAATTGACAACTACATGATCAAGAATGGATTTTGCAGAAAAAACATTGAGCCTACCTTGTACACAAAGGTAAATGAGCATGAACATATTTTGATTGTTTGCTTATATGTTGATGACATGATTTATACAAGTGATTTTGAATTGGATGAATTTAAAGTAGCCATGATGAAAGAATTTGAGATGAAAAATCTTGGTCTCATGAAATATTTTCTTGGCATAGAAGTTGAGCAATCTAAAAAAGGAATTTTTATTTGTCAAAATAAATATGTTAGAGATTTGTTGAAAAAATTCAAGATGGAGAATTGTAAACATGTCCCTACACCAATTGCAACAGGTACAAAGTTAAGCAAGGATGATGAAGGATTAGATGTCAATCAAACTCTACTCGAAAGATTGGTTGGCAGCCTCATGTATCTCATAGCTACAAAACCAGATATTATGCAAGGAGTGAGTTTGATTTCCATATTTATGGAGACTCCAAAAGGCACACATTAGAGTGCAAGAAAATTAGTTATGAGATACATGGCAGGAACTAGAGATTGTGGCATAATATATGCAAGCCCAGTGAAGAAGGATTTGATTGGGTACATAGACAGTGATTTTGCAGGGAGTTTGGATGATAGGGAGAGCACTTCCAGTTATGTGTTCCATCTTGGTTTAGGTTCGATTTCATTGGCATCTAAGAAGCAACCTATTGTGACACTTTCATTAGCATAAGCAAAATATGTAGCAACAACATCAACATCATGTCAAGCAGTATGGTTAAGAAGAGTATTTGATGGAATCAAACAGAAACAACAAGGATCAACAATAATATATTATGACAACATCTCAACAATTGCACTATCCAAGAATAGTGTGTTTCATCAAAAGAGAAAGCATATTGATACTAGATATCACTTTATTAGAAAAGTTGTGAGCAATGAAGAAGTTCACTTGAAGCCTTGTAAATCTAGTGATCAATTGACTCATATATTTACTAAGTCATTAGCAAAAGATGTGTTTGAATTTCATAGAAGAAACTTGAGTGTTGTAAGTCTAGCTGAGACATAGACCAACAAACATGTTTGAGTTGTCATGAGTCATGTCTTAGTTTAGCGGTCGTAATTAAGGGGGAGTGTTAAAATAGCTAATTAACTCCTGCATGGAGATCTATCTAAAATTAGAGAGTCAATTAACTGTGTTGAGTAAAGTCGAGTTAAGTGATAAACAAATTTAGTCTGTGGTTACATGTCAAGTTATTTTAGGCGATTTGTTAGTTGGAAACATATAAATATCCCTCATCGGGTTCATTGTAATCATCAACTTTTTTGTGTGATCAATAGAAGAGCCGCAACTTGCGTGTTTTTTGTGAAATTTGTGTTTAAGCTCCTCTGCCTTTCCAACTGTTCTCAAGTGTTTATTGACATGGAAGAAGTCCCCCTAAATTAACATGTCTCTAACTACCCAACAGTTCTCAAGTGTCTAATGACATGGAAGAAGCCTCCCTAGATTAACATGTCTCTAACTACCCGATATGAGCTAAAAAAAGTCTCAAATAGAGACCATACACCTCGATTTGATTATTGGATTTCCTTACTAATGTCGACTATTATTATTTCCAGATTACAAAGAATCCCATAGTACCACCTCATTTATGTTATTGAATTTGAATAATAATAATAATGGTTCAATTTTTTTCTAAAATATAATACAATTTAAACCATAAACATAAAATGCAAAAATAACACCAAAAATCAAACACCCAAAAATGACCTCTCCTTAAGCTTCGCCCCCATTAAATTAATAAAAAAATGTCTGCCATCAATACATTCCATGTTACATAAACTCCTTTTTTTCAGCTGGTTTAAATCACGAGATATTCACTGTTGTCCTTTAATATGGATCCATCGTGTCCTCATTAGATTCCCGTGCAGCAATGATTACTTGGACCTGAACTAATCTGGCTGCGCCTGAGTTACGTGTATCAAAAGCTAACTATATTAATAGGTTTTGAGTTGTTTTTTCTTTCTTTCAGTTCAGCAAATTTTTTAATGAACCAAAAACATCTGCAATATCATCCACTCAAAGTTTATGGATTGCAGTACAATTTATCCACAATCTAAATACAGGCAATATCATCCATTCAAATATGTGTTTCAAAATTGTGGAAGTACAAGATTGTTACATCAACAGGTTAGATTTTGTTTTTGAAAGGCCCAAGCGTAACTGACGATGATAGGAGTGTTAGAAGAACTAGCTGGCCGTCTCATTGCAACCCTTCACTTCAATATTATTAATTTCACTTCCAATGATTCCCCTCGCTTTTACTGATTTGACAGCACGTACAACACTCCTGTATACCTTTAACCATTGATTCGTTCAATTATTAGGGGCATTTATTCGTCCATGTTCAGAGAATGAATTTGTACAAGTCATTTCCATTTTGTTTTTTCAGACACTGCAATTTCAAAGTAAGATAAGGTTTTTGAATTGAACCGATTAAAATATCGAAATTATCATTTTAACTAGAAAAATATGTAATCTCCTTGTTATTATATATTTTGGTTTCTTGCCTGTTTTTCTCCAAATTTGTTTAATGTTTAAGATTTTAACAAAAGTTAATCTATTTATATATTAAAATTATAAATTAAATAATAAAAAAATTATAATTCTAAAACCCCAAAAGAAATATGAGTTGTACAGTAGGAAAAAATAAAAATGAGCACCAAAAACATAAAAATAAAACTCAGTTGGGTACTTTATAATTAGTTAAAAGCTTTTAAGCTTAAACTAAATTGAGATTGTAAAAAAATGTAATGTAATGATAATAAGTGGGATTATATCTATTTAATAGTTAATAGTTCTAAACCTCAATTGATAGTTGGGTTGGAGACATTGCATATTTATGGAGATGCAAAAGACATAATAGAATGGGGAAGGAGATGCAAAACACATAATAGAATGTGTTAAGGGGCACTCTCTATTCACTTGTCGATTTTATCTAAGTGGATGATCCCTATTAAGGATTTGGTATGCTCCTTTCACAATATTCTATTTGGGCACATTTGTAGAGAGCAAAATCAAGTTGGGGATCTCTTTTCAAAGAGGGGCATGAAAAGGAGCATGGGACACTATGGCTAATGCTCAGAGTATTAACTACTCTTGAATAGGAAATTATTTTTTGTTTTTTATAGAGTTTTTGCATAGTTAGATAAATTTCACTCCTAGAGAATATGTATCGCACTTAGAAAAATGACATACTATGAACAACTGGAAAATATCTTTTTGTTTTTAATAAAGTTTTTGCATAGTTAGATAAATTTCACTTGTAGAGAGTATGTATCACAGTTAGAAAAATGACAGACTATGAACAACTGTAGTTTTTTGAGAAGGTCACAGAATGAGATCCTATAGTAGATGATCCTACTAGAGGAACTATGAACATCAAACTGTAAAAGCATGAGAAGACAGATCCATGTTATATGCACCCCCTTTTTATTTTAATGAAAAGATTGCCTTTTTTTCCTTCCTGAAAAAACAGTTCTAAACCCCAATACTTATAACAGAGTTTAACCCTTAATCTTCATATATAGTTGGCAAAGACTATGACCTATGGTTTCCAATTCCCTAAGAAATAACAAAAATATATAATTTTAATATTTTGATTTTCTCATAATTTTAAAAATATTATCTAATTATAATTTTCCAAAACAAAATTTATCATTTTCAATATATTTCAATGAATTTAATGGTTACCAATATGTTTTTTTCCAAATATATATATATATTTTTTAACCATTGTGAATGGGTAATTTTTTCGATTAATCTAGGGGAGGTCTAGCATCAACCTTGGTGATTGCATTATAACACCAAGATTATATCCAGCAATCTGCAAGCCAAATATACCAAATCTTATGATTTAGCAAGAGACCTAATTCCTAGAAATAGGGAGTCTACTCCAAAATCACCATATACTCAATGAGATTTGAATCACTATTTTGTTAATTTCACCTAGCGAAAGGTACTCTTAAACCACATGTTAATGTAATCCAAAAATACATTTTACTAAACAAATAATATAATTTTATAAAAACAAATTTGAAATTTGAAATTACCAATTATCAATTCAATCTCCAATTTAATATATATATTTTTAAAAGGGGGGGCTAGTCCCCTGAAGAAGCTTTATATTAGGCCCATTTTTACATATTTACAAACCTCAACAGTCACATCAATCACATCACACCGATATGGTATTTTAATATTATAGAGTATTATTATTTTTTTAAATATTCGTTTAGAGTAAATATTTGTTTAAAGGGGAGTTTTAGGTTTTGTGGTAAACTTTTTTGTTTTTATATATGAATGTAAAATGTGTTTAAAAAAAAAATTATAAATGAAATTTTAATATTATATAGTATTATCATTTTTTAAATATTTGTTTAAATGGGAGTTTTAGGTTCGGTTGTAAAGTATTTTTTTAATATATAAATGTAAATGTATTTAAAAAAGGTTTTATAAACGAAATTTTAATATATATATATATGGTATTATTATATTTTTAGATGTTTTTATTTATAAGGATATAATGATTGGTTTAAAATCAAAAAATTTAAAGTCTATTTGAACGTGTAAACCTAAATAAAAAGTTGTTTATCCCCTTTTTAAAGTTTCAAGTTTGTTTGAAATGTATAAAAACGGATCTTGAAAGTTATTTATCAATCTTTTAAAATTTAATATTTGATAAATTTATTTTATTAAAATATGGTTTTTTTTAATAAATTTATTAAAAAATTGACTATTATATAATTTTTATTTATTTATTTATTTATTTTTGACTATTATATGATTTGATTTTTCTTTTCAAAAAATTGTGATTGGAGTTTTTTTATATAGTTTTAATGAAATTGTATTGTGAAATTTCAATCATTAATTTTATAATTCTAATTAACTTTTAAATATTTAAATTGAATTTTGAATAAAAACAACTAAAAAATATATTAATATGAATGTAAATTTATCTAATATATTAATATGAATGTAAATTTATCTAATATATGTTAGTTTATCAAATGATTGTGAAGAATGATATTCTTCTCACCTAAATTCAGTTTCTCTAATAACATAAAACAACTTTGTTGTAATTAGATCTAACCTTATTTTATTAAAAATATAAAAAGAAGGAACAAATAAATTTAAAAAATATCAAAAAGATTTTAAAAAATATAAAGAATTAAAATAAAAATTTAGTTTTTACATATTTGGTCTTTCATATATATATATATATGAAAACTTAATCATTTACAAAAGTGTAAGTTAAAATTAAATATTATATTTAATGAATATTGGTATTTTTTGTTTTTTCAACAAATTATTATCAACATTTTATTTTATAATTCTTGGTGAAATTTGCAATTGAATTTAATTAAGTTATCTCAACTATTGATATTTTCAATTCCAATAACTTTTTTTAGTTTAACGTTTTCAATTCTCAAGAGTAATCATATCATAAGATTTGAATTTGGATAGAGATTGTTAGGGTCCCACCCTAACCCCCTTATTTATGTCATGGGATCACGTCATAGTCAAGAGTCAATAAAGCCCATATTAATATTTGTAAGTGGTTAACCCGCAAATAATGACGGGACCACAGTTAGTTGCAAATGGGCGGTAGTATTAGATAGATGGTAAATGGGCGGTAGTATTAGATAGATGGTATTAATAAAACCCACGGTATTGGCCTGTGGTATTGCATGTATGAGTCATATATAAAGGATAGAGACTCCCTGCGAGGAGTATCGTGTCTTGTTTTTGTAATCGAGCTCTGCTCTATTGGAGGTTGCCCCCTCGAAGAGGCCTGTGAACATTTCTCTCTGAATAATAAAATCATTGCTATTCTGTGTTCTGGGTATCTTTTCTTCGCATATTCTGTGTTTTGGGTATCTTTTCTTCGCATATTCTGTGTTTGGGTATTACTTTGCAGGTTAAGAGCATAACAAGTGGTATCAGAGCACTTTCCAGGGCTCGGTGGGATCTCCAAATTTTAGCAAATTTTTTTTTGGCTAGAGACGTGTTCCGACGTCTTTAAACCACGGGATCTGTCGTTAAGCGCATAAACCTGCGGATTTGGGGAGGCATGCACGCAGGAAATACAAGAGGTGGTCACGTCTGTTGGACTCCCTTGTAACCCCTGTGGGTACCCCTTCGAGTAGTAGTGCATTAGACAGAACCGCGCACGGACTGTCTTCCACGTACCCTCTGGGTATATAGGAAGCCCCCTAGCTCCCTTGAAACCTCGCCATAGATAAACCTTCGGCCGTCTTGTGGCTACAGTACACCGAGAACAGCACTCGGAGAGATTACTCGCCCGTACGATAGGGTAGTCGGGTTGTACGGCTAAGGGTACGGTCGATCCTCCTTAGTTAGAGCCCTGAAACATTGGGCCGAGTACTACTGTCAGACCCTTATGTATATTGCAATCTGTAGCACCTGACACTCCTCAAGACCATAGTTCCCTTTCTATCGGGGGATCACACATCATCTATTCCAGATCAGCAAGTGCAGCAGCAGCAGACATCAGTCCCGCAGCTCCATCAGATTAGCAACAGCAGTTGTTCCACCATTCAGATCTCTCAGATCCACCAGATCGGAGTAGTTGTGAAGGGTTCCTGTACCTGGATATAATTTTCGCAGGACTTTTGGCGGCATTGACATTTTGAGGATTTGGCGACTGCAGTATTGATCAGGAAGGAGTAAAACTCCGTTAGGAGTCTGAGATCTTCTGGGGCGCTTATTGGTGACCTAGCCCATCAGAATCAGGACGACGAGCTGAGCAAGGTGGTACCATTCAATTTCTTAGAAATTTTTTTTTGGCGGTCCCAATTTTTCATCAGGTTGGTGTATGGTAGAAACTCGCGCTCAAGCAATGGCCAATGAAAGGATGGAAAAAATTGAAGACCAGGTGAACTCCATCCAATTTTCGGTGAACGAAATACAACATGAGATTAAAGGAATAAGTATCCAGATACAGAACGCACTAAAGGGCAAGGAGTTAGCCCACGAGGAGGCGAATAATGGTCATGAATACCATGAGGGTGAGTCTAGCCACTCTCCTCACGTCTGGCACACCCACCCACCACCCAGTCAGCGACCTCCCAAGTTGGATATGCATAAATTTGACGGTTCTCACACGTCCGCATGGCTAGCACAAATGGAGCAGTATTTCCAATTGAATAATATCATAGATGAGGGGACTAAGCTTATGGTGGGCACCATGTACTTGGACAATGAACGATGGCAATGGAAGGAATGGCATCAGCGTTGCAATGGACATTTTCAGAATTGGGCCCAATTTGCCAAAGCTCTTCGAAATCGCTTTGAACAGGAAGACTCTTTTTTGGGGCGTCTCACTAAGCTTCGACAGACGGGTACAGTGGAGGAATATATTACTGCTTTTGAAGCCTTAGCCTTCCGCACTAAGGGTCTCACAGATGAGTTCTACATGGAATGCTTTATCAGCGGTCTTAAAGAAGCCATCAAAGCTCAGGTTCTACTCCACCACCCTCCCACATGGACAGAGGCTTGCCAGGTAGCTCGTAAGGTGGAACGGGCATTAACAGCCCAATCCAGCCGCCCCAACTTCCCCGCTAAAGGTCGTCCCTCACAGGCTCCCAACACGACTCAGACACTTAAGATTCAAAAGGTGTCACCTGCGGAAATGGCCGAAAGAAGGAAGCCGGGACTATGTTACTACTGTGATGAAAAATATTCCCCGGGTCATAAATGCAAAGAGCCCAAGTTTTTTCAAATAGATGCCACTGACTACAGCTCCACAGAGGAAGATCCACCACTTGAGGAACCGGAGGCGATCGAAGAAGATAACCAAAAGGAGATTGTATTTGATGAACCAATTATTTCGCTAAATGCATTGGCAGGAATTTCTTCCCCTCAAACTCTCAAAATCAGGAGTTTTCTTAAACATCTCCCAGTAGTAGTCTTGATTGATAGTGGAAGTACCCATAATTTCATCCATCAAAAGATCGCTGAAGCAACACATTGTTTTTTCCGGGCAGTTTCTAACTTCCAAGTCCAGATTGCAGATGGGGGCACAATGAAATGTGAAGGTCGCTGTGAAAATGTCAAACTTCAAATGGGGGATTATCAATTGAAAACCCACATGTTTGCAATACACATGGGGGGTTGCGACATTGTCCTAGGCGCGGAATGGCTCTGCACTCTTGGGCCAATCACAATGGATTTCCAGGAGTTATATATGAGTTTTAAGCAGAACAACTCCACACATACCCTCCGTGGACTACAGGCGGGAGCCCCCTCTATCATCAGCTCGCATAGGATGGAAAATTTGTTAAAAAAGGGCCATCATGGAGTAGTAGCTCAATTTAATGCCATCCAGGTAGTCGACACCATGTCTCTGCCAATTCATCCTGAGATGCAACAGATTTTAAATAAACATCGGACGGTCTTTGACAAGCCTCATGAGCTTCCACCCTCGCGAGGGGAACATGATCATAGCATCACATTGGTTCCAGGGGCCCAACCCCCAAATGTGCGGCCATACAGATATCCGTTCACCCAAAAGAATGAAATAGAAAAAATCATCAAGGAATTTTTGTAAGCAGGTGTCATTCGTCCCAACATTAGTCCTTATTCATCCCCAGTGCTCATGGTCCTCAAGAAAGATGGGGAGTGGCGGATGTGTCCCAACTTCAGGGCCCTCAATAAGTTGACAGTCAAAGATAAATTTCCCATCCCAGTGGTTGACGATTTGCTGGACGAACTCAATGGGGCTCAATTCTTCACTAAGTTGGATCTTCGCTCAGGCTACCACCAAATTTGCATGAAGGAAGTCGACATTCCCAAGACGGCTTTCAGAACTCATGAAGGCCATTATGAGTTCCTGGTCATGCCATTCGGTCTCTGTAATGCCCCCTCTACTTTTCAGAGCCTTATGAATCACCTCCTCAAACCATATCTCATAAAATTTGTCCTTGTCTTCTTCGATGACATCCTCATCTATAGTGGCACTTGGGCGGCACATCTTCAGCATGTAGATCTACTCTTGAAACTGCTCTGCACGCATAAATTATTTGTCAAGATGTCTAAGTGTTCGTTTGGCATGGAAGAAGTTGAGTATTTGGGCCACATTGTGGGGCGTGAAGGTGTCAAGGTGGACCCCAAAAAGATCCAGGCAATGCAAGAATGGCCTCAACCTAAGACCTTGAAAAGCTTGAGAGAATTTTTGGGTCTCACAGGCTATTATCGTAAATTTGTCCGCAACTATGGCCGCATAGCGAAGCCCCTAACTCAACTCCTAAAGAAAAATTCCTTCTTCTGGAATGAGGAAGCACAACAGGCATTTACCGCTCTCAAAACCGCCATGTGTTCCACTCCCGTCTTAGCACTACCTGACTTCACCAAATCCTTTGTCATTGAATGTGATGCTTCAGGTACAGGTATTGGAGCGGTCTTAATGCAGGAAGGGCGACCATTGGCCTTCACCAGCCAACAACTAAGTGGGAGGAATCTGGGCCAATCTACCTACGAGAAGGAAATGATGGCCATCTTACATGCAGTCGAGACCTGGCGACCTTACTTGTTGGGGCGACGTTTCCAAATCAACACAGATCATCACAGTCTTAAATATTTTTTGGAGCAACGCCTATCTTCCCCACAACAAAATAAATGGTTAGCCAAAATGCTGGGATATGATTATGAGATCATTTACAAGAAAGGGAAAGACAACAGTGTAGCAGATGCATTATTGCGCCAATTTGAGGAGGAAAGTACTCTGCTCGCAATTTCCCTCCCCATTCCAGACTGGATTGAAGAGGCTCGCAGGGAATGGTTTTCACATCCCGGGTTCTCCCAACTCATTTCTCAATTGCAGGTAGATCCTAATTCCAGCAAGGGCTACTCGTGGCAGAATGATATTCTTCGCTACAAGGACAGAGTCGTAATATCACCAACATCCACCCTCAAAAGTTGTATTTTGACAGAATTGCACTCATCTCCCATTGCAGGACATTCGGGCTTTCAGAAGACGTATGCTCGCACTAGAAGATCATTTTTTTGGACCGGCATGAAACAGGACATCCTTACCTTCGTAGCAGAATGTGACGTCTGTCAACGCCACAAAGGGGAAACCGTCAACACACCAGGCACATTACAACCATTGCCCATTCCGGCGTCAATTTGGACGGAGGTCTCCATGGATTTCATTACAGGTCTTCCAAAGTCTGGGAACAAGTCAGTCGTCATAGTGGTTGTGGACCGATTGTCGAAGTATGCTCATTTCTGCGCCCTACCCCAACCGTTTACACCAACTTTGGTTGCTCAAACTTTCATGGATCAGATCTTCAAATTGCATGGCATGCCCACTTCTATTGTGTCCGACCGCGACCCGATCTTCACCAGCAATTTTTGGCAGGAACTCTTCAGAATACAAGGCACTCAACTCAAACTCAGTACTTCATATCATCCGCAAACAGATGGTCAAACCAAAGCCGTCAACAAATGTCTAGAAACCTACCTTAGGTGTTTCACTTCAGAAAAGCAACACCTTTGGGTACAGTGGTTACCTCTGGCTGAATGGTGGTATAACACCAACTATCATGCCACCACCAAAATGACTCCCTATGAAGCAGTCTATGGCCAACTTCCGCCTTCCCCTATTTCTTATCTCACGGGGTGCTCCAAAGTACAAGCCATGGATCAACTCCTACAACACCGCGCAACCATGCTCGCCCATCTGCGCGAGAATCTTCATCAAGCTCAGAACCGTATGAAGCAACAGGCCGACCAACATCGCTCAGAGCGCCAATTTCAAGAAGGGGATCAGGTCTTTTTGAGGCTGCAACCATATAAGAAAACATCACTCAAAGCCAAGGGTTGTCAAAAGCTCTCTCCAAAATTCTACGGACCATACCAAGTACTTCAGCGCATTGGAGAAGTGGCTTACAAGTTGGCTTTGCCACCTACAGCAAAAATCCACCCAGTTTTCCATGTATCGTGCCTCAAGAAAGTGATTGGGAACAATTGCCGAGTTCAAACCAGTCTACCTGAATTGGACGAAGAAGGGTCAATCTGGCTTCAACCTGAACAGGTTCTAGACACACGAGACAAGCACCTGCGCGGCCGCATGATTAAGGAGGTCCTCGTCAAATGGAAAGACACCTCTCCGGAAGATGCAACTTGGGAACCAGCCACTATTCTTCAGCAGTTTCCGCAGCTTCAGCCTTGAGGACAAGGCTAGTCTTAAGGGGGAGGGCATGTTAGGGTCCCACCCTAACCCCCTTATTTATGTCATGGGATCACGTCATAGTCAAGAGTCAATAAAGCCCATATTAATATTTGTAAGTGGTTAACCCGCAATTAATGACGGACCACAGTTAGTTGCAAATGGGCAGTACTATTAGATAGATGGTAAATGGGCGGTAGTATTAGATAGATGGTATTAATAAAACCCACGGTATTGGCCCGTGGTATTGCATGTATGAGTCTTATATAAAGGATAGAGACTCCCTGCGAGGAGTATCATGTCTTGTTTTTGTAATCGAGCTCTGCTCTATTGGAGGTTGCCCCCTCGAAGAGGCCTGTGAACATTTCTCTCTGAATAATAAAATCATTGCTATTCTGTGTTCTGGGTATCTTTTATTCGCATATTCTGTGTTCTGGGTATCTTTTCTTCGCATATTCTGTGTTTGGGTATTACTTTGCAGGTTAAGAGCATAATAGAGATCATAATAATTTATTATTTCAACCCTTTGAGCTAGACCCAATAAACTTTGAAGGTTAAATTAAATTGATTATATTATTTTTTTCAAAGTTAATTTAAACTTTTTCTTTCTCAATTTTAAGAAATATGATGATGTATATCAAATTTTAAAAATAATGGTAAAATTGAAATCAATTTAGTATATCTTCACTATAATAGTAATAAATACATTGAAATTGCAATGTAACCATCTCTCTCCCTTTATCATCACATTTGAAAGGGGTACACTTTTTGTATTTTCGCATTGACTTGATACTTCATAGATGGTTCCATTTTCATGTTTGCAAATGGCCCTTTTGAAAGTTTATAGAAATGTGAGATTCAAACACTATCCAAAAGATACACATAAATACATAAGATTATGACACTTGGTTTCATATTCCAAGAGGTCTCTTGGATTTTTCATAACTCTTCATGTTTACTTGTGACTTTTTGATTTCCACACAAGTGAATATTGCAATTTACATAGTCCCCTAAGGATCATGTTTGCAACCTTCACCCCACCATGGCCTCGCCTTGATGTGAAAGGCGTACATGAGTCCAAGAAGAGAACTAAAATATGAAGGTAAATAACAATCAATGCCTAGATGTGATCCCTAAACCACATCCCTAAATCTAGTTGTTTAAGGAAGACCACAAACTAAATGGGTAGCAAAAGTCGAAGTCATTTACTAGTGGTGGCTTAAGGAAGACCACAAACCAAAAAGGTAGCAGAAGTCAAAGTCTTCTATCAATGGTGGTTTAAGGCTAGTCACGAAGTCTACAACTTGGTTCAAAGCAATTCCTAGAAAAATTCTTAATTTGGCTAGAAGTTGATGTCTTCTACAGAGTGGAAGTGAATTTTGAAATAGATAACCACAAACTATTGAAATAGTGGTTTGAAGATGACCAGAAACTTGTGTATAGTGGGAGTAGTAAGTCTTCTACTAAGTGGTGGTTTAAGGAGGACCAAAAACTAGCTAGATGTTTTGGGACGACCACTTAGCAAATTATGTTAATGGAACATGAGTTTTTCTCAGCTACATCTCAAATTCCAATTCTCATTGAATCTATCCTTAGGATATAACTACTATCTCTTATTCTAACAATGGCTCAAGCTCACTTAATATGACTTTGAAACTGGTAGTTCACTATCAATTTCCACCTCATCAGATACAAGGTGAGAGGAAGTGAAAATGAAAAGTATGTTATTTTTAGCTTCGAGAGGAAGTTCCTATACATTTGAAGGTTAAACACATCATACGAAACATGTCACTAATGTTGATATTTCTTTGAGAATTTTATATAACTAATCTAGTATTTATGCATGGAAAGTTTCCATTCTTAGAAGACTATGTCGTGCCATTTTTGTAAATTGAGCCCTCATTGACCATTTAAATGGCCTTTACCCATCTCCTCAAGCTATATATTATTACACTTTTCTCTTTGAATTAAGGGATGATACAAGCCTTCTATTTTGTAATGGTCCATACTTCATGCAACCAAGGAAAATGTAGTTAAATTATTGGACTTTATATTTTAACGTGTAAGTGGATATTCACTTAGAAAATCTTAGGTGGGTTCAACTCTCTCATTTACCTCTTTATTTCTAGAGTGATCCTTACATTGAACACCTTTCACTCTTAACCACTATGTACCCTAGATCCCTATAACCCCTAACCACTAAGATTCTATCACCATTTAACCCCTAATATTTGACACCAATCCCATAAGCAATATTAATGCATATAATCTCTAACCTCCATCCACTAAACCCTATAACCCATAACATAAACCCTAATCCTTATAACTCAAAAAGTTATATCCAAGATAGTATAACCATTAAGCACTGGTGTAAATAACTACAAAAACCTTCAATATTCAGAAGGATTAACCCACAACATTTTTATCTCTTATCTTCCAAAATTTCCAATTTTCAATCAGTAGAAACTAAAAACCTTGGAGCACAAAATTCACTAGCCCATATCATATTAAAATATTATATCTCTCCATCTCTCTCTCTCTCTCTCTCTCTCACACACACACACACACACACACACACACACACACACACACACACACACAAAACCAATATATTCTAGTATATATAATTGCACGTTATGTACACATTATAATTTGGTATATATACTTAGATTGTCTATTGGCATATTTACATATGCCCCTCCCATCTGTGGAATACTTTCATAGTTGGTTGTAACTACTAGAATCCATTTAAATAGCTAATGTTTACAACATTGCCACTAAAACTTCTAAGCTATATTCTACATGTTTGGTATATAATAAAGAAAAATGTGAACCTTATTGCTCCCATAATTTCCTAATTTAATGTGTTAGTCTTGACTTCTTACAGTAAGAATACCTTGGAAATCATGTGATGGAGAGTCATGATGTGTTGGGATGAAACTAAGATGACTTGTATCCTTCTACCCCCTCCTCTCTTTCCCATGTACTTGCACATACTCCCATTTTCGACTATCTACTATCTTCCCATGAATCTCTAACATCTTGTATTTAATCTTCCATATTTTAGAAGGCTATAAATATTACAATTTTCATTACCAAAAAGTAATAAAAAATTGTAACACATTTTTAAAAAATATTAATTTATATAAATTTTATATATTTTTTAAAGACCTGTAAATTTTACAATTTTCATTACCATAAATGAATAAAATATGTAACACTACTTTTATAATATTAGCAATATACATTTTAAATTTGCTTTAAGGATGTAAAAATGACAAGAATGAAGGGATTAATAATTCTTGATATTGGGAGAAAAATAGTATCCAAATTTGCATAGGGATTAGGACAAGTTATTATAGCTAGGAAAAGGCTTACTCACCATGTAAGGGATATTGATTACACAGGAGGAAATTGTCAACTTGTTGTTAATTGTTAGAGATTCCATAACCATCATAAAAGCTATGAATACTTTGTGATGTTGAAGAGAAAGAAATTAACAAATATTATCATTTGGATTAGAAATGATTCCAATTTCCTTATGCATTCCTCCTATTTCTATGTCAAAAGACACCTCAACTATGTAGCAGACAAGTGGGATAACAAAGCTCCAAACCTTGAGATTGGAATACTATTGAAAAATGGGCGTAGAACTACATGTTATATGCCATAGCTCTCAGTTCAGAGTGATGGTTTCAAATCACATTTATTCTCTCATGACTGAGAAGGTAGCTCATCATTCCATTTGCATTAGTTTGGGAAATTGAAAGATCCTTTGTATCCCTTAAGCACGTGTTCATTAATTTTAGTTTTGGTTATTGAAGGGTCCCATTATACTATGTGTTTCATAAATAGGGTAATGGAGTGTGTATGTGTTAGAATTGGGCAGTTTCACATCCTATTTTTGGTGGGGATAACAACCTCGGTATGCCTATTAATTCTCTTGGACCTCCCATTAACATTGTCTATGCAAGATTAGGGCTCAATTATGCCTGCAAAGATTTGTTCTAAGGGGAATTTTATATATTTGGGGAAACAACACCAACTTATACAATTTGTGTCTCCATTTGAAGATTCTTCACTCCCCATTCCCTTTCATAAACAGTGAATTTGTCCTTTTGGGTTAGGAACATCCTTTGATTGGTTTGATAATGTTTAGGTGAAGGAGGTTGGCCATATTAAACTAGCCCCTTCCCTTCTCTCAATCACTTATTTTTATTTGTGGGATCTCTTTATTTTTTAACCCTTCTAGTTGTTCTATCCTTCATTTTATATCTTCTTAATCCTAGAATCACTAGGAAACAATTGGGGAAGGCTACCTCAAAAATATTGTGGTAAAATGCATAGAATGAGACATCGGTTCATCTTAAGGCTTCTCTACTTTACGGTAACTCTTACTGTTTATTGTATTCAAATAGTTGTGTCTATCCTTATTTCGATTATTTTTAGAATTCATCCTTAGGTTCAGGAACTACTAAAACTTTTCTTTAAATTTTGTGGAAGTATATAAGTTTGTACTCCTTAACCTTGTTCAAGTTCTTTCTTCCTCTAAATATCTCAAAAAGGATTATCTTTAGAAGCCATATTCGAAAGAGTTTCTGAATTAGGGATTGAGGTCATCTGTATTGGATAGAAAATCATCCCAACATGGACGAAAATGATATCAATGAATCCAAAAGAATTTTAAGAAGTTTTAAAGAGCTAATTCATTTTAATAAGAAGACTCTTTTGCAAGCCTACTCTAATATCAATGAAATAGAGCACCATTGTATCATGTTACACACTGACGTTATGAATTTGTTGATTTAATAGAATCAAAGGATTGAATTATTGGAAGTTGATAACTTGGTTAGAAAATTAGAATCGAAATCCAAGAAAGATGATATGTCATCAACCACAAATGGTCAGGTCAAGCGTATTAGGCCACACACTCAATGAGGTAGGTGTTTGATTCTATAAGGAATATAGGATAAGGTGCACACTTTTAATAATAATATTTTAAGTTATAAAATTATTTTTGATTTGATCGGTCCTTCTTCATTATTCTCTAGATATACTTCATCCCCAAACTTCACATCTATATAAGATAACAAGAGTGATAAGAGCATCAAATATGAGTTTTTATTATTATCCCTTAATCAAAGGTCTACTAATTATACTTGTTTGCAATCCCATGGTTGGATTGCATGTAATAGAACATCCATTGCATTGACTTGAGTAGGTATAATAAGAAGAGTCATTTTTGGATTGGAATGGATAAGGAGCATGTGAGGAAATGAAATTGGAGGAAGTTATAAAGAGTTTAATATTTGGTAGGAAACCAAGACCATAAGAACAGTAGGGTTGAGAGTTGCAATGATATGAGACAATGTTCGATATTACTAAATAGTGAATCAAATGGCTTATGAGTATATTTCCTTGGTGTTCTAAGTTTTATCTATGAGAATTTCAATGGTGACCAACTTGTCTAGAAGTTGTAACTTTTTTGAGCTACTAATTATCATTGTTTTGAGTGGGTTTCATCATTCTTGGTTTCACACTATAAAATTATTTTTCCCTATTATGGTTTTATTAGTCTTTTCACTTGTTATGTGTAGTGTTCCATAACACATAGATATAAAATGTAAATTAGGTTTGCAAGTATTATAAATGTACTAAATTAGATTAAAGAGACAAGTAAGATGAGATATGTGAATATACTCTTGTATTATGATAATAAGGGAGGTGTTGCCAACATAGTTTCGATCCATTTTGAGGAACCTTTTTGGTCAACTTTGGCTATGCGCCCAAGATTGCATGAGGAATTGCAAAGTGTCTCGTGTGGGGGAGACATTGGGCCTTCATTTTGAGGCCTTTAATACTATCATAAGTGTGATTTTTTCCCTCTGTATTGCCTCTTATAATATATTATCATTCGCATTTTGTCACAATCACTGACATTCTGGTCATCACATGTCGATGAGTTTTGATGTTGTTAAATTCAATGCTTTTACTCTAATTTTAATGAGTTATTAGAGATAGATCTTGCTTTTTCTAATGTGAGTACCAAATCCTATGACCTAGTAAAGATTTAGTAACCCAAATTGTTAGTAATTGTCATATCTATGCACTCCTCGGGTAAAATATGTCACATAGTTTTTGTTGTTAGGTGGATCAATATGGATTAGCGTTGGTGGATCGAGATGGCTCCTAGGTTAGACAAGGAAGGCACCAACTCACAGTGAATGCTCAAACAAAATGCAGGGTGGAAATGCATACAACATAACAACAATTGAATACTTAATCAACTTCCAGGTTTTGGCGAGTGGCATTGATATTTTCATGCACGCCATGTCATGAAGATATCCTATGACAACATATAAGTAGTTATCATGTCAAAGGGAGTTGTATTTGTCAATGGTATTATGCTCTACTCTTGTTTTGGGAGGTAAATAGTTAACGAGTATACATCTTCCCAATCTATACATGGTTTAATACACCCTACCCTATATTATATAACCTCTATAAAAAGTAAAGGTAAGTCCAGATTAGTCAAGGAAGTAATCAATTTATGTATCACAGAATTGTTTAAATTGTCCAAAATGAAGGCCATATATTGGTGTATATTGTAGTTTGATGATAAAGCATATGTGGATCCGTGTTGAGTTTCTGCATACTACCTTTATAATTGTAATGTGAACATGTGTTTTCCTCTTTTAATATAAATGATGTTATTCTAAGTTTTATCTCATAGAAAAGTACTTATACTATAGTTTTCCTTTGTAGCACAAGTCAGTAGGTAGGACCATCTACCTAGTTTGCTATGCAAATTCATTTATTTCTTAGTTAGATTAGCTAATTAGAAAAATTTGTATTTGTAATTATGTTCTACAAATCAATATTTTTATTTAGTGTCATTTTAGTTCTTGAACTTTCATGTCCTCCATTGAAAAACTGTGGATTCCCTATAGATGTTAGGCACTAAAGGTTGAAAATGGAAGTTCTTTTTAAAGATCTTCAAAATTACTTGATGCATTTAATGCAAACAATGTTTTGTGTTCAGATCTTGTAAAGTGCTCTTATCAACATAATTCTAGTTATCCAACAAAACTTTAGCATTTTATTTTCTTCCTAATTGAATTTTATCTTATAATTGTAAAGTGTGGATCCCCTACAAAAGTTAGGAACTCAAAGTTGAAGACCATAAGTGCTTCTTAAGGAATCATAGAACCATTTAATGTCTCTGATGCTAAACAATAGACTATGATTGGAGTATGCAAAGTTCTCTTGAAAACATAATCCTAGTGATCTAATAAACTTTTGTAGCCCTTTAATTTTTAGTCTTTTTGAATTTTATTGTAAGTAGGCTATCAAGAGCTGAGAGGGATCAAATCTCTTGATGTGTGAATCTCTTTTAGAGTGCAATATAATTTTTTCATTGTTTAAATTGCATTTTTTAATGTATAAATGGATTAAATTCCTTGAAAATCTCTTTGAGCACTTGGATTGTGTAGAATACACAACCTAAACTTACAATTGCAATAAATGTTTTCTAGATTGCAAATGACTAAAAAATATACCTAAAAAGAGACCAAAATGATAATAGTGAGAGAGTAAGAATAGTTGAAATGTTTTAATCGTTATTTTTTTATTGAAGTATTTTAATTAAAACCCAATTTATTTTTTTATGCCATGTATTAATTTTATAATTATAATTGCAATAATTACACATTTTCTTTAATTTTTTTCTTTACATATATATATATATATATATATATAATTCTAAAAGTTGATATAAATTATGTTATTCCACATTAACATCTAAATAATTTATGGTTAAGAGTGAGAGTTTTTATTTTATTTTATATCTTTTAGGTTACTATGTCAACAACAATAGCAATATGATAATTGATATTTTATAACGCTTTTAATTAAAACTAATCAAATAAGTATATATTTATTTATTTATTTATTAATTATATTTGACATTGTTTTTAATTTAAAAGTTATTTTGTTTTTATTTTAAAAGGGACACATCTTAACCAAACTGTAAAATACATCTTCAAAAATCGCAATATCTTTTAAAATATTGAAGATTTTTTTTTAATGAAAAAATAATATTACGTTTATAAATTGTTAAATTTCGAATATATATCTATATATTCGAATATATATATATATATATATTTTAAATATTTTTTCTAAAATAATAGTTAATAACCATTAAATTTTTAAATAATATTAATATTAATAATTTATTTTTAAATCCAACTTTTCCATTAAACAATACTAATCGTTCTTTAATTTTTGAATAAAAATTCTAA
Organism: Pinus tabuliformis; assembly: GCA_031772625.1. NCBI lineage: Eukaryota > Viridiplantae > Streptophyta > Pinopsida > Pinales > Pinaceae > Pinus > Pinus tabuliformis. The sequence goes on along the minus strand of CM062815.1, from coordinate 164,471,493 downwards.
TCATTAAAAATAAATGAAAAATTCCCTAATTTAATAGCCATCAGTCATCATTAAGCAAAAACATTTAAAGGCTGCCCACACCTATCAATTTTGGGTGTGGTTTCACTGATACACAAATGAGGAAGGTGATAAGAAATATAATTTTTTATATAAAATGTTTGATGATGACACCCCACGCCTTTGCCTCCGCCTTCGTCATGCAAAATTCCAAGTACATCACCTGCCACTTTGAATTTAATTCCATGCCTCGAGCTTCCCTTTAGACGGCGCGACGAGAATCACTATGTCAGACATAAGACCGTATTGCTTCCGGTTGCAAAAGTTTTCCGACAACAATTCCGATAACGGATGCCAACGTCTGTCTATATAAACGGAGAACGAGAGGTGGGACCAACCAGCCACGTAAGTAGATTGTGAGAATCTGCAATCGAGATAAGGGTGGCCGTATATTTGTACATTCAAAAGATTACTCGTCGCTTAGATTTTGGAATATGTGGAAGTATTTACCTTGTGGGGATGATTTCAAAATTTATTACCAAGTAAATAACCAATGGAATTGTAGTGAATGATCTAAAATATTATTAATCTTAATAGTCCTGGCTTATGGCAAAGAAGGGACCATAATTATTGATAGATCATTGAACTAATATTATTCTATAGTTGGGACCATAGTTATTGATATACCATTGAACTAATGCTAATCTATTTAACCTATCACTGTATTTAACTTTTAGTCAATGTTTTAAGAAGAAAGAAAGAAAGAAATTATTTTAACGCCCACGAGGCTACAGATAGCGTATGGGACAGATTTCTTCTTCGTCTGCTTGATGTATTCGGTCCTTTTTCTGTGAATCTTCACAATAAATTCTCCCAGCTTCTCGACAAACCCCTCACTAAATAAATTATCCCAAGAGCTAGCTACCAACGTATCTGCATAACTTTCTATGTTGTCTTTGAAGGACTCACATTCTAAAATGAAATGATTTTCTGTTTCCACTTTTACAGAAGAACAAAAAATGCATACTTTTTCCTCCCACACTTCTTTTGGCCTTTTCCAGTGCCATGCTTCACAACTAAGTTGATGAGAATTAGTCCTTAACTAAGAAATGAGAGTTTTGGCTCCCCAAGAGATATTGGCCTTTATGTATGCTTTTGGTTGATGACTACAAGTGGGATTAAACACTTCAATATGGTACTTTTTCTTTCTTCCTAACTCCTTATCCCAAGTATGATTGTGGAACTTATCCATAACAAAAGCTTTTATCTCTTTGTTTTTTATGGGACATGTGTTCAAGCAAATACCCCATTTACTAAACCATTTTTTATTTTGCTACATCCAAGGTTTTTTTTTTTTGCACAATCTGTCATTAAAGACAACCTTAGGCCATCTACCCTCTTCCATTTGCTCAATTTTGTTTTAAATACCCGATGACTCTCACCATAGCAATTACTTCAATAGGAGAAACCCATGTTTCACTTAACACGATAGCACAAGGAACTGCTCTTTTAATCTTGAATTTGTTTGTAATCAAACGCTTCTGAATTTTCTCAATTTGTCTCCACTGCATGTCGGATGTACTGCTGGCCTATAGTTCACAACCATAGAGAATCACCCGAATAAAAATATTTTCGATTTTTTTTTTTATCCAAATTTTAATTTAGACTTTATCCAAAATTCAACTTGGACATCTTATTGCTAGCAAGAATGTATGATTTTTGTGATACATAGGATAAAAGGTTTTGAATTTTAATTTGATACACGTTAATGCTACTATGGCTTTAGCATTAATTCAAAAACATTTAATGTTGACATACTTTCCATTTCCTTAATCCCAAGGGTGTGTTGTAACTGGCTGTTGGCATGTTAGCCATTTTTCAGACTTCTGGCAGCTGCTAAAACAACCCAAACAACAAAAAAATAACAAAAGCTCCTATTACTCTTTATTGTTTGCAAACTCTACTTATTGTTTGTAGATTTTGTACGCTTTTCCCTACTAAAGCTTGGATCGTAACCCTCTGCGTCCGAAGGTAAGGTTTGTCTCATTCTTCTAAGTGCACCAGAGCACTAGAATACTGTATTCTACTCATTCTCGTGAGCACACTAGAATAGAAAAAACATCTCAGTGGAATACCTTCGACTCATTCTCCGGAGTGAGCCAAAATAGTAAAAAGATACATCTTGTGCAAGTGCACAGAAATACTTGGGCAAAGTCTCGTGCCTCCTTGATAAGAAACCTCAAGCCAAGTATGAGGTTAATCCTAGTCAACGGAAAAAATGGAACAAAAACAACAAAAACGTTAAAAACACTTATGCTTTACCTTGCATTTATGGGTAGTCAATTAGGAAAAGAAGTGACAGTTAGAGCTATCAAGTGTAGGCCTCTGTGTAGCAACGAACACTTTCCTAGCTGCCTCATCCCACTTATACCCTCATAGATTAAGGCACCCCACTTGTTCCCTCATAGACTAAGACGCAAATTCTTTCTTCACTGCTTCCACATACTTCAGGCACATATTCTTGCTTCACCACTTCCACATAATCCGCTTCCACATAGTAAATTTAGTGTAAAATGATTGCAAGAGCTTCCAATCGTCTTTTGGAGAACCTTTTATACTAGGTAAGTGTTCATTCCCTAAACTCTCGTATATTAAATTTCATTGTGGCCCACATACTTCGCTTCCACATACCTATTAAGTGTAAATTTAGAGCTGCAATTTGAAGGTGAATCTGTTGCTATGGCTCTTGACCATGAGTATACTCACGTCCCCCTGAAACTACTACTTTTGGTGTTGATTGCCTTTTCTAGTTCATAGATATATGGCTCAAGGTCAAAATATACCTTGGTTTTACTCCTATGGAAATATCCATGTTCTTTCAAGGGCTTTGGTCATTTTTTCCTTTTTAAAATGGAGACCAACATATAATTAAGCACCTATGAGCTAACCTCCAAGCTGAAAAGAAAACAGGGCTAAGGGAAAGGTGACATGCAATTCTCATTTCAACATAGGCATGCAGTAGGTTCATTGTCCCAACATTGTGCATTACCGTGGATGGCAGAGTTAAGGGACTTCATAACTTGTGTGTCTCGAAACACTATAACCATGAACTTAATAATCCTCTAGAGGAGCACATGGGTTGCATGCAACCTAAAAGAACAACCTGAAATAACATAAAATTTCCTCTTCATTTTCTTAATGGCAACCTGAAAGAACATAGATTTAGTTTTTACAATCCATATAATTACCAAACTTAAAAAGATATCATAACCAACAAGAGTAATCTACATTCCTTACTGACAGAATATCATCAAAGCCTCATCAATTTCATTAGAAAGTCACATATAACATAAAATACTTACTATTTCATTGATCTTCCTATTAAAGCCTTCCAAATAGTTCCATAGGTTCCATCCCCCAGTTACTTGATGATATTGTACCTAGAATACAGTAAATTACAAAATATGGTGATGTTTAAAAAGTTGCACATAATATAATTTTCCATCTTATATCTTTATAACCAAATAAAAAAACCCTAAACCATGAAATCGGCTAGAATATCCTTCAAGCAATAAATCCACAAAACACAGGAATGCCAAGAAGTATGCAGTTGATGTAAGTAGCAGCATTTTCCCAAAAAACAGGAATGCTCTTGCATTAAAATTCAATGCATTGCCAAAGTAATGCCAGTATTAGAAAACTACTCATTCCCTTGAATGATTACTTACCTTTCCATTTTTGGTTATAAAAGGGTAACATAATGGAATTCAAAAATAAAAACTCATATATTTCTTATTCTGTTGAATATTGTCCATGTCACAAAGAGGAAGATCCAAACAATGCCATTCTTTGTCTCTCCATTCTTGGATTATGCACAAATCTAACAAATCTACTGCTAAAGAGGCAACAAGATATTCACCATTGACCAAATGGTTTGAGAATAACAGTCATAAAAATCCAACCAGAAAAACACATTTATCTCTAAAACCAATCACAATGAAGATACCCTGTCAACCACTGCAAACTCTTTACTGCTTTGTTAGACATCAAAAGAATTTCTTAAGTCTTTGCACTAGCCTAGGAAACAAAACACATCAGGTTGCATTCTTAAAACTACTTTCACAGCCCTCAGACCAACTTGATTTCCATTATCCTTTTATTGCAAGCACAAGAGCCCATTAAAACTGCAATAGTATAAATCATTCCTGCACCTTGTCTAGCCATGCTTCACAATATCAACATATCAACACCTTTCCCAACTGTTCTTCATTCATTTACTTTTTCTTTTGTCACAATGGACAAAGTTGTACGATTTCTAAAGTAGACAAATTGACCACAACCATGTTTGGATGTAGATCAACATGCACAAAGAGGAAGGTTCTAACTGGAAGTTAAACCCCTGCAATCATCAAGAAATAGAAACTTCTTCAAATTAGATATGTTTACAAAGAGTTGCAATGTTATACTCAAAACAATAAGAAAAGTAGCCTCCAACCTACCATCAAACACATCAAAATGACTGGCTTAAAGCCTTAGACATCACTAAATAAGATTTGAAGCAAGATCCAAGATATAACAGTTTCCAATCAAATTCAACAAATACAAAAGTGGATTGTAAAAGCTACTATAAAGAACCCATCTCAAAGAAACAACAAGGTTTAAATTATTACCACTGAAACAATATAAATTGTTGAAATTGAATTCCTTCGATCTCACACTATATGCAAATCCCAACAGAATCAAATATATATATGCATCAAAATATTATGATGTTAAAATTCAAATATAAAAAAATATATATATAAATAATAATAATAATAATAATAATAATAATAATCATTTGTGCATGCTAAACTCTAGGCTCGAACTTGTCTAGGGAACTAAAAGCATAATTGCATGATGTACAATTATTAATTTAGCCAAAAAAATACAATAGAATTGATCATAGTACTATCTTGATAACAACATGAGAAAGAGAGAGTGGATCTTCTTCAAACCTGTCATGATCTTTATATTACCCATGAATACATATTTAAAATATATGTTTGTCACAAAATTGGAGACCGAAGATAAATATATCTCTTTAGCTTATTTTTACTAGATGAGAAACAAAATTATAGTGCTTGGCATGCACACCCCACACTGATCTTTGAAGTTTGGACGTAAGATGTGACCACATTGTGTGATCTTCATGAATAATCTCTGAGATGCCACCCAAACACTGGTTTTTTTTTTTTTCGATTAGGCGATTTGACCAAAACCCAATTCATATATATGATTGTCTTTCAAACATAACTCCATCCATTAGAGAAATAAATTTGGAGTGAAATTGGCGGTTTCAAGAAGTACCCTATATCCTCAATGTGCAAAAAGGGCATTGGGTATGTTGCAAAGTTGATCTTATTGAGGTATTTTCTTCAATTTACAAAGGTTTTGGCTATATGGGCTAGATACCCATAAAATAAAACTAAAGACATCTCTTTTTGTGTTAATGCATGCCCCACAAGATTTGTATTTCAAGATCAATGAGTTTTCACTCAAGCTGAACTGTTCAAAGTTTAGTGTAGATTTTACCTTGATTTTTAATAGATCTGATCCATTTATCTTGGCCCTATATACAAATGAGTTTATCATTGTTGGAATTTCTGAACAACTCATGTTATTGGTGTAAGAATATTGTCACTAGTGAAGTTGATATGAAGGATATAGGAGGTTGGTAGGTTTTTTATGAAGTTTTCCTTGTACAAGGGATTTACACCTTGAAGATTTTAAAGATATTTTAAAGTACATAAGGAAAAAATGATCCAAGTTTATATTATTCAACTTCATGGATGGTCAACATAATGATGAAGCCCTTAGTAAAGCAGAAGTTCGAGGACACGGAAGGAGAGATTTGATTTTGTCAATAACACTTTCTTCACAAAGAGGGAGTGTTAGTTTTTACCTATTGCATCATATAGTTATTTCTCCCATGGTGGCATAGCAATCATCTTTAGTAGCAAAGGCACAACAACAAGAGGCACAACAGTTTGGATTTGTGTAGGGTACTTGTGTAGTCATGACAAGGGTGCAGTTAAGGAGAATGAGGATGCAACACTAGAATGTCTAGGGTATTGTACTACAGTTATGTAGGAGATAGATTGAGAGGGCGCATGGATGCCATAAATTTTCCCTGTTGCATCATTTATTTTCTATTCTATACTGGCATAGCAGTCAACCAGCAAAGGCACACCAACAACAACCACTGTAGTTTAGATTCTTGTGTAGGGTACTTGAGTTGTCATAATAAGGGTGCAAGTGAGGAAAATGGGGATGCAACACTAGATTGTGTGTGATGGTAAACTGTAATTATGTAAGAGAATATTGAGAGTGGACACACATGCCTTCTAACATGCATGCACCAATCTCAACCACTTCTAGTTTATGGTTGCTTTTCCAGATTTATCATTTCAATTTAGAATAGATTCTTTTCTTCTTTTTGAATTTGAAATCCAAATTTAGAAGTAGGTTCTTTTTATCTTCAATTAGCTTTTTTTCTAAGATATATTAAGCTAATGAGCTAGGGAAACTTACAATTTTAGGGACATCATACTTCTCTAGATAGATTTAGATAATGGTTTTTCTTTTCTAATTTTTAGTACCCACAGGGATGGGCTGTTTTGTCTTCTACTCTAGCCTTCCTCATCTATATTATATAAAGAAGGTAGGTTAGAGGTGGTTATTTTTTATTGCTTTTAAGCATGAGATTGAGTTGTGCTAGTGATGTTAATAGTACTTTGGAGCTGTAGCAGTGTGTCATTTTTCAAGATTGAATAAAAAATAGATTACAGTCTTGGAAGTTCAGTTTTGTACACTCTGTCTTATATTTTCAGTATGATCTGTTAGTAGTTTACATATACAGAATTTGTAGTTTTGATAACCCTTAAAGTTTTATGTTTTAGCTACTTGGGTTTTTTGATTGCACACTCTGCCTACCATGGTCAGAAAATTGCCCTAAGTCAGACCTTTAACAACAATATGGCCATAATTCAATCTAAAATAAACATTTTCTGAGATCATTGGATCTAATGTTTTGTGATCTGTAAATTTAAAATTTGTTGAACATTTGCAAGATAGAGATTTAAGTAATGGGTAAGTATAAAAACCTGGATGATGATGAACAAGACTATTGTAATGAGGAGTAAGATCTACACATCATAGACATTTTTGGGTATTGCTAGAGGCATTGTAATTGGAATGGTAAGCACTTTCTTCCTTCTTCACCCTTCCTCCTGATCTTGCTTGTTTTAGGACACCAGGCAATTCATTTACCCAACCATTGCAAAGCCCTGCATCTAAGAAATATAGTTAAAACAATGAGACTTCTTAGAAGCATCCAAAGATAATAATATACCTTCAGTCTTTTTTCCCAGTGTGCGTTATTCAATCCCTACTCTTATTTTTCCTTTTTATATAAATATTGAAAGAGAAAAGATATGAGGAAATTTCATTTGACATTGCCTTTTGGGCATGATGGATAAAATTCGAGGAGATATGGAAATGAATGAACATGATAGAGTTGATGTCTTAAGATTCATGCAACCATGAGTGCTTAACCTCCTCCCCTTGATAAAATTAACAAGGCCAAAAATAAATTTTATCTTCAATGCTTGATAAATTTAAAATAGCCTAATATAATTTAAAATAAATGTTAAATATTTTTAGAGGAAACATGAAGGAGGAAAGGAAGGGTATATGCTAGTGGCTCATCAAATGGTTCCTATAATTATTGATAAAAGGGTAGGCTATCAGATAAAATTTTGAGTTAACTCCCAAATGACAACTCCAATCAAACAAAAATGAATTACCATTAGCCTTTGTTTGAGTGTCTTTAGTATCTGATCTTTTGAATAGGCATGAAATGTCATAACTCGAGGTTTACATACAAAAAGGAAAATTTTGATTTAAGGATGATATTGAATCTACTATAAAAAAAGTAAGATCCAACATCCCAGAATTCAAATGGAAAAGGCTTCAATTAATTTAGGCAATAATAGTGTCTAGTTCCTCATACAAATAGACCACTCAAGAGGCATGATGTTCTTGACACACACATAACCTCAAAAGGTACAACTGGCGGGATTCATCATGAGTGACAAAACTAATCAACTCTATCATCAAATAGTTCATGACAAAAAATTCCAATATCAGTCATGAAAGGCAAAACAAGTCAGTGAAAGAATGCATTATTGAGGACCATACCAAGGTTAAATTCTCAAAATAACTGGCCAATGCACCACCTGTAAAGGGACCATTGATCTACCCTAAGGATCATTTAGTCAAACCAAGTGGTTGTACAGTGTATGCAACATCCCTAAATAGGTGGCAGATTCTTGACATTGCAGTATTAAGGAAGCATCTTTAAAAAAGTCAATATCAAAATAACCAACTACTAGAATTAAATAAACTACATATTTTCATTCTCTTTATATAAATTTGACACTGACACATGCTTTTTGTGCATTTTTCATCATTTTCTATACCAACGTCAAGTAATGTCCAATTCCTATGATCCCACTCTTAATAATGTGTGCATATTAAACTAATCATAAAATGATGCAAAGAGAAATAGTACATACAATTTAAGGACTGGAATTTGGGAAGAAACCAATCATTCAATTCTATTGCATTTGAAATTACAACACAAACAGATCCATTAAGGTGTTTATGTTACAAACCATTTAATAAAAATAAAATTCATGATGTCTATGAGTAATAAACAAAAGAAACATGTCTAGATTTAGTGTAGATTTTACTTCTTTATTTGATAGATTTGATCCATTTATCTTGGCCCTATATACAAATGAGTTTATCATTGTTTGAATTTTTGAACAACTCATGTTCATTGTGTAAGAAGATTTTGACTAGTGAAGTTGACATGAAGGACATATGAGGTTTATAGGTTTTTTATGAAGTTTTCCTTGTACAAGGGATTTAAACTTGGAAGATTTTAAAGATATTTCAAAGTATATAAGGAAACAATGATCCAAGGTTATATTCTTCAACTTCGTAGATGGTCAACATAATGATGAAGCCCATAGCAAAGGAGAAGTTTGAGGACATAGAAGGAGAGATTTGATTTGGTCAATAACACTTTCTTCACAAAGAGGGAGTGTTAATTTTTCCCTATTGCATCATATACTTCTTTCTCCCATGGTGGCATAAAAATCATCTTTAGTAGGAAAGGCAGAACAACAATAGGCACAACAGTATGGATTTATGCAGGGTACTTGTGCAGTCATGATAAGGGTGTGGTTGAGGAGAATGAGGATGCAATGCTAGAATGTATAGGGTACTATATTATATTTATGTAGGAGATATATTGAGAGGGTGCATGGATGCTAGAAGTTTCCCATGTTGCATCAGTTATTGTTCTCTTCTATTTGGGGGATGTCCTAGTTTCAACAATTCTAGAATCGAGAGAAATTAAAAAGTAAATTGTATAGTTGAGTTTCTCTTCATATTGTGACTAGTAGCTTCCATAGATCGGGAACCTGTCTCTAACTAGCTGCAATTTTTAAGTTTTCCATATTCTTTTTGAATGGAAGTTGAAATGTGTCATACTAATAAAAAATTAAATTTCTAAAATGAAGCTACTATAGAGAGTTCTACGCCTCATATTGTATGAGGTTCCAAATTTTCATTTTCATGACATCTGATGGAGTTTGCTGACATTTTTATTGAGCTTCTTCTTTTCTTGGCATTGGAGATCTATGGTGAAAGGAATACTAATAGTGTTTACGCAAATAAATTACTTTTGCAGATTGCCAAAGTAGTGGGAGTTTCCACTGATACATTGGCTTTGAAACAAGAATATGAAGAGTTTAAAAGGGATACGGAAGATAACATATTGAGAAAAAAAATGAAGCAGAGGTTTTACAAATGGAACGAATCATTGGATTGTTTCATTGTGAAAATGTGGCATCTTCTGCCAAAGAGAGGGATAAGATATATTACGAGAAAAGGCTCTCTTTGGGAAGCCATTTTTTGCCTCCCTTACACTCCTTTTACTGTCCAATTTCTCAAGAGGTCATGGAAGATCCCGTTGGAAGATCCCATTGAGATTTCTTCTTATCAAACATTTGATAGAACTTCTATTGAAAAATGGTGTGTAGAGGGGCACACTACTTGTCCCATGACTAATCGAGTGCTAATCAGTAAAGAGCTTAGACCGAATATCATACTCCGAAGGTGTATAAAAGCGTGGAAGGATAGAAATACAATGGTCACAATAGCTTCATTTAAACCTAATCTAGATTCTGATTAGGAGTAGGTTGTGTTGTATGCTCTTAATGAATTACTAAGGTTAAGCGAGGAGAAATAAAATCACAGACGGATAGTAACAGAAGGTTACATTTGTATTTTATCTTTCCTTGTGGGATGGAATAAGCCATTGATTAGGAACAAAACGCTAACATTACTTTGTATCCTGATAAAGGACAATAGTCAATAGTTGAATAAAAAACAGATTACAGTTTTGGAAGTTCAATTTTGTAAACTATATCTTTAGTATGACGCGTTAATAGATTACATATACAAAATTTGTAGTTTTGATAGCCCTTAAAGTTTTATGTTTTAGCTGTTTGGGTTTTCTGATTGCAAAGTCTTCCTACCATGGTCTGAAAATTTTAACAAGGCCTACATAATATTATGTCATCCACCACGGTTTCATTTATCCTTGTGATCTTCACCAACCAGATGGCATGATTCATGAATCTCAAAGGAATGAGACTAGGTGCAAACCCCATGCAAGTTGGAGGAAGTTTGAGCTATACAGTGAAACCCTTGACCTTGGAATGTGTTTCTCAAAGCACTCCCAACAAACCAATAAAATATGAAGTTACAAAAACCTTCATCTTATGTTGGCCTAAAAATTCTCAAGCTAGGAGTCTTATTTCCTTTATTTGGTGTTGTTATGTTATGAATGGATATTGTCTTGGAAAAATACAGTTCTTTTCCATGGGAAAAAACTATAGGTTTGATATTTCTAAGAGGAAATAAAAAATATACATTATCCTTGGCCTTTCAACTGAAAAAATATGTTATTATTGTCAATATCATGTCCCAGATACTTCTTATTGCAATTCTCCAACAGAGTCATTTAAATAAACATCAGAGCGTCACAAAACATACCTCGAATACTTAGCCCTCCTGAATCATTAATAACACTACTAATATATTTTTATAAGAAAAATAGAGAAACATCATCTTTCAGACTATTTAGAAAGGGAGCTCACTGAAACCAAGGGTCCATCTCTAAATTCTTGAACTGTGATGATTCCTTCCTGTAGAGACAAGGCATCCTTTGAGAATCGTTCAACCTTTATATTAAATTCCCAATATATGTGAAGAAAAAAGCTAGACTCAAACCTTCTTTTAATCTCCACAACTTTGCTCATGATTAACTGAAAACGAAATTTTGTATCATATTTTTCCCATTAGCCCAATCTATTAATAATTTAGAATCTCAATACTTAAAGTTTGAGAATTCCTGTATCCGGAGCATATTTCATCAAAAGAAACAAGGCATAGAGATGAGCTCAATTCTTAGTTCCATGTATAACCTAATATTTTATAACAATTTAATGGGAAAGTGATGGAAATAAAATGCAGCCATAACCAAAATGAAATGGGGTCCCTTGTCAAGCCTCATTAAAATAGCCCCAAGCCAATAAACAGTCAACCATACGTTCAATTAAAACCCTTGTAGCTTTTGGAGTTGAAATTTTCTTGTTTCCCCATAAGAACTCATGATTTGATGGGCCACTTTCTTGGATGTGTATCTATTCACTAGAACAGTGCTTTGTCCCTTGCTAGCCAGATCGCCCACAAAACAAAGCAAGGCCAAGCCTTGTGACTCACAATAGAATTTTCATGACACCAATGTTCAAAACACTTCCCCGATAAATCCTTATCACATTGATTTTTCCATGACTAGTCAATTGTGATATTTCTTTCCAAACTAAATTAACTAAAGGGGAAAGGACAAAAAACGATCCATTGTTTCAATAACATACATAAAACCCTTGGAAAATGTACTTGATGTGATTCCAAGCTGTCAAAACTTAGCTCAACACAGATGCTACCAGAAGTGGACTTTGAAAGGCATTAAGTGATTTTAGTAGATTAATTGATGCTTGTATAACAGATATCAGGTCCATATACATATAAACAAAGGTGTACAAATGACATGGAGGAATTACTTAAATGATGAGAAATAGGCTTCAACCTTATTTTGTGAAGTCATGCAAAAGAAATCTTTGTTTGTGAATCAAAAAATTTCCTTAAGTGAGACCTTTAACAAGAATATGGCCAGAATTCAATCTAAAATAAAAATTTTCTGAGATCATTGGATCTAATGTTTTGTGATCTGTAAATTCAAAATTTGTTGAACATTTTCAAGATAGAGATTTAAGTAATGGGTAAGTATAAAAATATGGATGATGATGAACAAGACTGTTGTAATGAGGAGTAAGATCCACACATCATAGACATTTCTGGGTATTGCTAGAGGCATTGTAATTGGAATAGTAAGCACTTTCTTCCTTCTTCACCCTGGGAATTGTATCTTCCCTTCTCGGCAACTTCATTTCCATTTTCTACTTGAGGACACGCATAGCCTATGCCTTGATAGCGTTATGAGAAGGACCGACTCAGGTCTTCTTGATCTGCTCACATCACCTCTCATGTTCATTGCCCCAATCAAATCTCATCGCTTCATCATCTTTCCTAATTTGAACTATCTGTTTGAAATTGTAACAAGGAGGAGGATACAACCATGTACCTTGTCAATATGTTCACACACAACCATATCCTTTGAAAGCTCTAAAAGAAATTCTATGAGTTTCATACCCTCTCAAATATCACATGCAAGTGAACGAACAATAAAATAAATATCATGATCCACCTCATCTATTTTCACCTTATTATGACTATTGTCATTTATCAGGATACAAAGTAATGTTAGCGTTTTGTTCCTAATCAATGGCTTATTCCATCCCACAAGGAAAACTAAAATACAAATGTAACCTTCTGTTACTATCCATTGTCTGTGATTTTATTTCTCCTCGCTTAACCTTAGTAATTCATTAAGAGCATACAACACAACCTACTCCTAATCAGAATCTAGATTAGGTTTAAATGAAGCTATTGTGACCATTGTATTTCTATCCTTCCACGCTTTTATACACCTTCGGAGTATGATATTCGGTCTAAGCTCTTTATTGATTAGCACCCGATTAGTCATGGGACAAGTAGTGTGCCCCTCTACACACCATTATTCAATAGAAGTTCTATCAAATGTTTGATAAGAAGAAATATAAATGGGATCTTCCAACGGGATCTTCCATGACCTCTCGAGAAATTGGACAGTAAAAGGAGTGTAAGGGAGGCAAAGAATGGCTTCCCAAAGAGAGCCTTTTCTCGTAATATATCTTATCCCTCTCTTTGGCAGAAGATGCCACATTTTCACAATGAAACAATCCAATGATTTGTTCCATTTGTAAAGCCTCTTCTTCATTTTTTTTCTCAATATGTTATCTTCTGTATCCCTTTTAAACTCTTCATATTCTTGTTTCAAAGCCAATGTATCAGTGGAACTCCCACTACTTTGGCAATCTGCAAAAGTAATTTATTTGTGTAAACACTATCAGTATTCCTTTCACCATAGATCTCCAATGCCAAGAAAAGAAGAAGCTCAATAAAAATGTCAGCAAACTCTATCAGATGTCATGAAAATGACAATGTGGAACCTCATACAATATGAGGCGTAGAACTCTCTATAGTAGCTTCATTTTGGAAATTTAATTTTTTATTAGTATGACACATTTCAACTTCCATTCAAAAAGAATATGGAAAACTTAAAAAATGCAGCTAGTTAGAGACAGGTTCCCGATCTATGGAAGCTACTAGTCACAATATGAAGAGAAACTCAACTATACAATTTACTCTTTAATTTCTCTCGATTCTAGAATTGTTGAAACTAGGACATCCCCCAAATAGAATAAGATTGGCGTTTTATGGTTGTTTTTCCAGATTTAACATTCCAATTTTAGAATAGATGCTTTTCTTCTTTTGGAATTTGAAATCCAGATTTAGAAGTAGGTTGTTTTTAGCTTCAATTAGCCTTTTTTCTAAAGTATATTAACCACATGAGCTAGGGAAACTTCCAATTTTAGGGACATCATACTTCCCTAGACAAGTTTAGATAATGGTTTTGATTTTCTAATTTTTAACACCCATAGGGATGGGTTATTTTGTCTTATCCTCTAACCATCCTCGTCTATATTATATAAAGAAGGTAGGGAAAAGATGGTTATTTTTTAATTCTTTTAAACGTGAGATTTAGTTGTGCTAGTGATTCTGATAGTACTTTTGAGTTGTAGCAGAATGTCATTTTTCTAGATTGAATAAAAAATAGATTACAGTTTTGGAAGTTCAATTTTGTAAGCTATATCCTATATTTTTAGTATTATGCGTTAATAGATTACATATACAAAATTTGTAGTTTTGATAGCCCTTAAAGTTTTTTGTTTTAGCTATTTGGGTTTTCTGATTGCAAACTCTTCCTACCATGGTCTGAAAATTTTAACAAGGCCTACATAATATTATGTCATCCACCATGGTTCCATTAATCCTTGTGATCTGCACCAACCAGATGGCATGATTCATGAATCTCAAAGGAATGAGACTAGGTGCAAACCCCATGCAAGTTGGAGGAAGTTTGAGCTATACAGTGAAACCCTTGACCTTGGAATGTGTTTCTCAAAGCGCTCCCAACAAACCAATAAAATACGAAGTTACAAAAACCTTCATCTTATGCTGGCCTACAAATTCTCAAGCTAGGAGTCTTATTTACTTTATTTGGTGTTGTTATGTTATGAATGGATATTGTCTTGGAAAAATACAGTTCTTTTCCATGGGAAAAAACTATAGGTTTGATATTTCTAGGAGGAAATAAAAAAATATACATTATCCTTGTCCTTTCAGCCGATAAAATATGTTATTATTGTCAATATCATGTCCCAGATACTTCTTATTGCAGTTCTCCAACAGAGTCATTTAGATAAACATTAGAGCGTCACAAAACATACCTCGAATACTTAGCCCTCCTGAACCATTAATAACACTACTAATATATTTTTATAAGAAAAATAGAGAAACATCATCTTTCAGACTATTTAGAAAGGGAGCTCACTGAAACCAAGGGTCCATCTCTAAATTCTTGAACTGTGATGATTCCTTCCTGCAGAGACAAGGCATCCTTTGAGAATCGTTCCACCTTTATATTAAATTCCCAATATATGTGAAGAAAAATGCTAGACCCAAACCTTCTTTTAATCTCCACAACTTTGCTCATGACTAAGCTGAAAACGAAATTTTGTATCATATTTTTCCCATTAGCCCAATCTATTAATAATTTAGAATCTCAATACTTAAAGTTTGAGAATTCCCGTATCTAGAGCATATTTCATCAAAAGAAACAAGGCATAGAGATGAGCTCAATTCTTAGTTCCATGTCCAACCTAATATTTTATAACAATTTAATGGGAAAGTGATGGAAATAAAATGCAACCAAAACCAAAATGATATGGGGTCCCTTGTCAAGCCTCATTAAAATAGCCCCAAGCCAATAAACAGTCAACCATACATTCAATTAAAACCCTTGTAGCTTTTGGAGTTGAAATTTTCCTATTTCCCCATAAGCACTCCTGATTTGATGGGCCACTTTCTTGGATGTGTATCTATTCACTATAACAGTGCTTTGTCCCTTGCTAGCCAGATCCCCCACAAAACAAAGCAAGGCCAAGCCTTGTGACTCACAATAGAATTTTCATGACACCAATGTTCAAAACACTTCCCTGAGAAATCCTTATCCCATTGATTTTTCCATGACTAGTCAATTGTGATATTTCTTTCCAAACTAAATTAACTAAAGGGGAAAGGACAAAAAACGATCCATTGTTTTAATAACATACATAAAACCCTTGGAAAAATGTACTTGATGTGATTCTAAGCTGTCAAAACTTAGCTCAACACAGATGCTACCAAAAGTGGACTTTGAAAGGCATTGAGTGATTTTAGTAGATTAATTGATGCTTGTATAACTGATATCAGGTCCATATACATATAAGAAAAGGTATACAAATGACATGGAGGAATTACTTAAATGATGAGAAATAGGCTTCAACCTTATTTTGTGAAGTCATGCAAAATAAATCTTTGTTTGTGAATCAAAAAATTGCCTTAAGTGAGACCTTTAACAACAATATTTCCAGAATTCAATCTAAAATAAACATTTTCTGAGATCATTGGATCTAATGTTTTGTGATCTGTAAATTCAAAATTTGTTGAACATTTTCAAGATAGATTTAAGTAATGGGTAAGTATAAAAATATGGATGATGATGAACAAGACTGTTGTAATGAGGAGTAAGATCCACACATCATAGACATTTCTGGGTATTGCTAGAGGCATTGTAATTGGAATGGTAAGCACTTTCTTCCTTCTTCACCTTGGGAATTGTATCTTCCCTTCTTGGCAACTTCATTTCCATTTTCTACTTGAGGACGCGCATAGCCTATGCCTTGATAGCGTTATGAGAAGGACCGACTCAGGTCTTCTTGTTCTTCTCACATCACCTCTCATGTTCATTACCCCCATCAAATCTCATCGCTTCATCATCTTTCCTAAGTTGAACTATCTATTTGACATTGTAACAAGGAGGAGGATACAACCTTGTACCTTGTCAATATGTTCACACACAACCATATCCTTTGAAAGCTCTAAAAGAAATTCCATGAGTTTCATACCCTCTCAAATATCACATGCAAGTGAACGAACAATAAAATAAATAGCATGATCCACCTCATCTATTTTCACCTTATTATGACTATTGTCCTTTATCAGGATACAAAGTAATGTTAGCGTTTTGTTCCTAATCAATGGCTTATTCCATCCCACAATGAAAGCTAAAATACAAATGTAACCTTATGTTACCATCCATTGTCTGTGATTTTCTTTCTCCTCGCTTAACCTTAGTAATTCATTAAGAGCATACAGCACAACCTACTCCTAATCAGAATCTAGATTAGGTTTAAATGAAGCTATTGTGACCATTGTATTTCTACCCTTCCACTCTTTTATAGACCTTCGAAGTATGATATTCGGTCTAAGCTCTTTACTGATTAGCACCCGATTAGTCATGGGACAAGTAGTGTGCCCCTCTACACAACATTTTTCAATAGAAGTTCTATCAAATGTTTGATAAGAAGAAATCTCAATGGGATCTTCCAACGGGATCTTCCATGACCTCTCGAGAAATTGGACAACAAAAGGAGTGTAAGGGAGGCAAAGAATGGATTCCCAAAGAGAGCCTTTTCTCGTAATATATCTTATCCCTCTCTTTGGCAGAAGATGCCACATTTTCACAATGAAACAATCCAATGATTTGTTCCATTTGTAAAGCCTCTGCTTCATTTTTTTTCTCAATATGGTATCTTCCGTATCCCTTTTAAACTCTTCATATTCTTGTTTCAAAGCCAATGTATCAGTGGAAACTCCCACTACTTTGGCAATCTGCAAAAGTAATTTATTTGCGTAAACACTATCAGTATGCCTTTCACCATAGATCTCCAATGCCAAGAAAAGAAGAAGCTCAATAAAAATGACAGCAAACTCCATCAGATGTGATGAAAATGACAATGTGGAACCTCATACAATATGAGGCATAGAACTCTCTATAGCAGCTTCATTTTAGAAATTTAATTTTTTATTAGTATGACACATTTCAACTTCCATTCAAAAGGAATATAAAAAAATTAAAAATTGCGGCTAGTTAGAGATAGGTTCCCGATCTATGGAAGCTACTAGTCACAATATGAAGAGAAACTCAACTATACAGTTTACTCTTTAATTTCTCTCGATTCTAGAATTGTTGAAACTAGGAAATCCCCCAAATAGAATAAGATTGATGCCAATATATTTGAGGAAAACATAATCGAAGTTGATCAATAATGTTGCCAAATTTTGACTTAAAATTATGTGTAGTTTGTAACAGTTGAGCCTGGATGCTACTTCATTGATGTAACATTGGTTCCAGCAATGGTGAATCTTGACACATCATTCTTCTTTAACAAGTAACTTATATCACATGCCTTTCTCTAATCCTAGATTCAATTTTATCAACTATCCAATACACTATTTAGAGAGTGTTAAGGCTCCCATCCTCCCATCCTACAACTCTGTTCTCTATTTTTTTTGTTAACCGAATGTTATTCGCCTATTTTTCTCACCAATCCTCCTTCGCATACCCTCTATTTCGTTTTTAGCCATACCCTCTATTTTGTTGTTAATCAAATGTTATCATCTTGGCTTTCCCGCCAATCTTCCTTGGCCATACCCCGCCAATCCTCCTTGGCCGTACCCTCTTAAATTTAATTTGATGCTCGGAAATATGAATTCCAATTGAAAAGGCCCCAAAATTTTTACAATAATGTAAAAAAATTATTATTCAAATATAATAAATATTTTAATTTTTCGAAAAGTAATCCAAAGTTATAATTGTTTTAATATTTAAAAAAAAAGGTAGTTGAATTTGCAAGCTATTTTGTTTTCTCTATTATTATTATTATTATTATTTATTTATTTATTGTTTTTTTTTCTTGCATCTTATGAAAGATTTGATTCCTCTGTCTTGGCTCTTGGTAGATCTAGAGTTAAGATGGATCTAGATCGGTTTAATTTCACGGAGTCAAAATGTTAAAGAGGACATCATAAAATCTCTACTATGGGAGAGGAATTCAATAATTATGGAGAAACCCTATAGGTCCATGGAAAAATTGCAGTCAAAGAAAGAGTGTGGAGTTTCCGACTAGAGTAAGGCGTAGTTTGGATGAAAATTGAATGGGCTTTGGACAATATCAGGCTCTAATATC
Source organism: Pinus tabuliformis (assembly GCA_031772625.1). NCBI lineage: Eukaryota > Viridiplantae > Streptophyta > Pinopsida > Pinales > Pinaceae > Pinus > Pinus tabuliformis. The sequence continues at coordinate 164,452,522 of CM062815.1, read as the reverse complement.
CTTTTCAAAGTGAAAAATAAGATTAAATGATAACCATGAGATTTTTATTCACATGATGTATATTTTTTAAGTACAAAGATCATCATCATGATCAACACTTTGAAGGCACACAACTACTCATCAAATATGTTTTCTCAGATGAGATGTTGGTTTCTTACTATCAAAATCACATGAAGGAGGAGGAGTTGGTGGATCATGCATTGGAGGAGGGGGTTTTCAACAAATTTGGGCTAGCGCAAGGATTTTATCCATTCGTATTTGGAAGTTATATATAAATGTCACCATGCCTAGGATTTTAGGCCTACCAAGTATTTAAAAAGCAAAGTTGATAATTTGATAGGGCAGTCATCTAGTGATTTAGAGGCCCTAACTCCTGCTCCAATTATGCACTGTTCAGGTCCTCTAGTTTCGGTCAGCCCAAGGCTCGAGGCCATTTGTGAGGGGATGCAAAACTCTTCTTGGGGTTGTCTAGCTCTGAGTTTGGTTTCCCTTTTGTCCTAGAGATTGGAGAAATACATGCAATGTATTATGAATTTATTAGGGTTTTAAGAAGTTTTAGAGGTTATGACTTTCTCTGATTTTTTTGTTTTTTGTTTTTTCTTCATCTCAAGTGTCATTGGCCTTTCCCTCCTTGGATGAACCGGGGAAGGAGAGCCTTGCCCCGACAACGAAGGAAGTTGAAACAAAGGAAAATTTTAAGGATGGAAAATTTTCTTAAAGTTTAAAAACATTGGCGAATCTCACTAATCCCTGATATGAAAACTATAAAATGTTTAATGATATATTTGTAAAATTATTCAAATTTATAATGATTTTATATATAGTCTCTATATAATGTTGGTGATTTTTAAGGTAAAATAATTTTATAATCTAAAATTTGGGTGAATTGTCTTTTATAAAATTGGAAATTGGTGAATATTTTTTGTAGAAAAATCATGGAAAATTAGCCCACTGGGCGAACATTAGCCCCTAAAATTTTCCATGGTTCAAACTGATGTTGAGAATATTTGAATCCATTTGCAGTGTTAAAATTTAGAGACAAAAGGTTATTTATAATTTTAACACTCTAGATGGATTCAAAGACCTCTTTGTCTCTAAATCTTATCACTGTAGATGGATTTAAAGACCCCTGTAGTGAAATGAAACACTTCAGCATCAAAATTTCAATTTTCCATTTCTGGAGTGACACTATTAAAAATTACTAACATAAATGACTAATTCATATACTTGTTGTACTTATTATTTGGTCAGATTTTTATTCTTGGACTATAGTAGTCATTTACGTTAATCATTATTAATTTTGTCACTTATTATCTAGTTAAATATTTTAGTCCTAGACTAAATTAGTCATTTTAGTTAGTCGCTTTTAGTTTGGTCATTTATTATCTAGTCATATATTTTATCCCTAAACTAAATTAGTCATTTAAGTTAGTCATTTTTAGTTTGGCCACTTAAAAGTGCTCAAATTTAGTAGTAATTCACTTGAAATAATTGCGGTGACCAACTTTTTTAGTCATCTAGTCATTAATTTCATCATTTTCTACTAGTGATTTAATACATATTATTTTATCATTTTCATTTCAAAAATGCATATAGTGGCACTGATATCTCTTTTCATTGCCACACATGGAACAATATACACTCTTCTATTCTACAATGAAGGAATGCAGGGTGCATGTTGTATGTAGTTTCAATTTCAGCGTGACAACCAACAACCATTGATGATTTTCCTAATATTTGAAGATGAAAATTGTGCTAGTTTCTTGATGTTATAAGGGAAAATGTACTTGCTATTACTTTTACTTGCAATTATAGTATTTTATACTCAGGTTGTTTTGATCAAGTTCATGATTTGAGTTTTGAATGTTTGTTATTACATCAACATATTATTGATTCCCTTGAATGTGTGGCTTGGCCTTCGAAATATAGTGCTTATAATTGGTGGTGCAATGGCAGCAATGTGCCCCTGTACCACAAAATAATACACACATGTATTGGCTTTTGCAGTTGGCATATATATACTAGATACTTTATGAAAAAGCACACATAATCAATGAACATACTTCAGAAAAGGTAGATATTGATGGGATTCCTCAAACTATCCTTCCTAACCATGACCAGAAGTTTTCATCAGTTTTCGTTTCTTTGGTTTCATAGAGCAACACATAATTCAATGAAGAATATGAGGCATTAAATATGGATAGCCAAACATTTGAGAATGTGACTTCATTGGTTTTGGAGTTGATGAAGAAAATATAGTTACAACATTTGTTTTCACTTACTCGCCTTCTTATTGAAGCTTTACAAATTATGCTCATATTCTTCTCTGGAACCTCTTTGCATTCGTCATATTCTTGTATATTTTGATCATCTCTATCATTTAAAAATTTGGATCCAAGAAATTTTTTAGATTTGGTTTCAAAAAATTTGGGGTTTACTCCCTTAATTCTCTCTTCAACATATGAGTCCAAACAAATTTTTTTTGAATGCAACTCTCATACAATGACTGTGAAAATCGTTGATCCTCTTTTCAAAATTTGGAAAACATCCATTTCTCATATTTTTAGTTTATTTTGGATTTAATAATTAAAAAATATAGATAAAGAACCCTATGAAAGTGTTCTCGTCGAACTATGTATACAACATCCTCTAGTAGTAGCACATGGCGATGAATTTATAAACCACTTTATAAGAAAAAATATTTTGACAATTACCATACCTCACAAATATATTTGTATTTATTTGCTTGGGTTTATTGAGATATTTGCAACTCAAAATTTATTTTTGGGGGCTCAACACCTAATTACAATAGACGGAGACCTAACATCAAGGTTGAACTTGGTCCTGGTGATAATGGGTATTGATCCGCTGGTCTGTTTGGCTATTTTTGTGACGTCTTGTAAAAGTCTAAAGAGTGGTCTTATTGCGAGGCTATGCAGAAAGAGGGTCCAATTCAGATAGCTAAGGAAACTCAATACTCTAATGGATTCATTCCCATTGTGTTTCGCAATAAGAGAGGTAACTTCAATGATATTCCATCATTTCTTTGGATTGCACTTAAAATATGATTTACTTGATTGAAATTTGTGTCATTTCTCTTAACTTAATTGTAGTGGGTTTCCATTTATTTGGATAACATTCAAATGGGTTTCCATCCACTAAGATGGGTTCCAATTGTTCTTTCATATTGATGCAACAAATTTCAACTTATCACACATTATATGGGATGATCGCCACACTTCATGTCATTCTGAAACAAGAAGTCACAGAGTTAGAACTGTCAAGTTATATCAGGACTAATCCATTGGTTGGTTGTTTGAGAATGAAAAGTTGCAATGGACTACTTCAAGTAAGGCAGAACATATGATATTATGTTAATCAACAAAGAGATGCTTGTCATGGATGGGCATGAGCTATGTAAGTTTTAAATATTTAGAAATTATAATTTTGAAGTATTGATTTATTTTTCCTGTTAATTATCTAAACCATGTTAGTTTTTTAAAATTTCATTTCATTCTTATCATTTGACCGACTGCTTTAATTTCAGGCAACAAGACAACTAATATTTTAAGCTTGGTAAAGTTTTATAGGCACCAAACATAACCCAGTGCATGGAAATGCACCATGTCATAATATATTTGTAGATAATGAATGCATTACATGCATTGCCAACTAAATCAGAATATTAATCTAACCTTGTTGTTAATGGTTTATGATGATTTTATTTATGTAGGTCTCCAGAATAAAAACTTTGATCTTTCTCTATATGTAAACATTGACTGTCACCTTGTAATAGATGGTACACTAGGTTTAGAGCCTATTTGGGTTTTGCACAAAATAGCCTAACAAAGAATTCTCAAAATTGATTAATTACTATATTTTTCTTGTTAAAGCACTTGTAGTGTTAAAAATACTTTGCATACACATTTTATATGACACGAACCAAGAAAAAAAATTGAAAATAGGATTTTGAGTATTGTTATTCCCCGTAAATGGTACCATTTGCAATAGTTTGAATTTGGATTTGTCCCTTACTTTGCTACAATTGTAGTGATACTACTGGTCCCCACATAAATATTAAACACCTTTATTTCAGGGCTAACTTTCTTTTATCAAGTTATGACAAACTATCGAAATTGGACCAAAATTAGCTCAGAGTGTTGATTAAGTAGCTAAAATTCCTTCTTGGGAAACAAAAGGGAAATAAAAAATTTGGTAATAAATAGAACCTTTATTTTCAAATGATTATATCTTGATCTATTGCTAATATCCCTTGTTTATGATAGTGAAATTTATGTTCAATGTCATTGTCAAGTTGTCATTTTATGTGAGCTTCTCATATATGTTGTTGGTAGAAACAATCATAAACCCAGGTCTAGGACAATAGAGTGGTGAATGTTTTAGTCAATCAAGACAATATTTTCCTTTCCACCTCTTAAATTAATCTCCTTTTATCTTCAAGTTAAAGCGGTTACTCCCTTGCTTAAAGAATCAATTAAGATATGTAAGAAGTTAAAATTTCTCTTCTTAATGCATCTTTCTTGTAAACTCATATATGAAATTAGAATTTATTAGTTTAGAAGAGAAATTTTAACTTCTTACATATCTCAATTGTTTCTTCAAGATAGGGAGTATTTCAAAATACAACCACATGGAAGATGATTTCCATGGCTTCAATTCTTTATATTTAAAAATTACAACACATTCATTTCTAAGGTATTTCAACATCACTAAGAACAACCTCATCAAAGAGTGGCTCAACAAGAGGATGGACACCCGCCTCGACATCTCTACTAGTGCCTAATTTTTCATCGGAAAATTTGGCATAACTGACTTACTAAAATCTCGACATTTAATGCAATACCATCTCTTGCAGTTAGGCGACACTTCATAATATGAAGGATTTTAATGTCTATGGTGGTTAGGAGAGTGGAACAGATAATAGAGAGTGAGATCACGAGGATGTAGGAGAAGCCATGTCATGGGTTTTGTAGATATAGGTGGTCTATCTTTGGTGAATAATATTTGTCTTTAGGAATGGATTGAGGTAGATGGGGTGGGAAGTACATGGAGCTCTGCATAAGTGCATATTGTGGGATCTCCCACACCAAATCAGTGGTCTAAGGCCTCACAAAAGTATAATGTGAGATTGTGTAGAGAGCATTTGATAAGCCCGCAAAGAAACAAATTAAGTGACATGTGATGGAAAACTTATGGGTTGTCGAGTATAAAAGAATTATTGAAAAGTGTTGTTAGGCCATGTGGTGGCCAACAGGTGGATCCCATCATTTTTTGACAGTTTAAGTTAATTGATGTTGGGATGAAAAATAAGGAGCATGGGGATTATCATTCATACTCACAAAGAAAGGAGGAGATAGAGAGCTCTCATGGAGAAGAATGGAGAGTTCTCACATTGAAAAGGAGACAAAAAAAATAAGCTAAAAATATCCCTTGTCTATTGTATCAAATCCAAGACTAAGATCGACTGACACCTTTGAATATGTTTTAATGTTATGAGAAGGTGATAATCTCATGTTTTGTAACTACTAGTAGCCCATGGAGGCATATATGTTATAGTTTGAACCTTTAATTTAATAGACTAGTTAAATAATCTCTTACATTCTAGATCAAATTTGGATGTTTTTCTTCTGTCACGCGGGGATTGCATGTTCAAACGATGATTCACTTAGAAAATAGGCAAGTTATTGCATTGCCAAAAGTTTGTTTGACAATCCTATAGAAATAGAGGTTGCCTGAGATGCTATGAAGCCAAGTATTTGATTTCCATTCATTGTTTGGCATATTGAATTTGCAAAGAGATACACCTTTCGAAAACAGACTTATGATTGAAATGTGCTCCATCTATTTTCATATGTGGTTTTTCAAACCATGATGGAATTATTTTATATAAATACTAGATTTTAAGATTCCCATGAAACCCTAAGCTAAATCAATATGGTTGCATGTCAAGCGTGTACATTTGGTTTCAATAAAATTTTGTGAGATGTGAGTTTAATTTTTTAATAAGATAACAAGGCTTACCAATTGTTTGTCTCTGCGAATTGTAGTATGGAAAATAACAAGTGCTTGAAAGCCTTAACTTTTACTCTTAAGACATTGAGAATGGGAAGGTTGCAATGGAATAATTCAAGCAAGGTAGAATATATGATCTTGTTTTAATGGACAAAGAGATGCTTGTTATGGATGGGAATGAGCTATGTAAGTTTTAAATATTTGGAACTTATAATTTTGAAGTCTTGCTTTATTTTGCCTACTAATTATCTCAACCATCTCAATTTTCTAAAATTTTGGTTCATTCTTATCACTTAACTGACTGCTTTTATTTCAGGCAACAAGGGAATATACAAGTGATGCTAGTGAGGTTAGGTCTAGTCTTTTCATAAGGCCAACAAATATTAAAACTAATTGTTTCACAAAACATCTAGTTTAGAAATTCCCACTTCTAGGATCCCTTTTAAGATCCATCCTTATGGTTTCTCTTGAAAGTAAAGAAAAATCCTTTTCTCCTTTTGGGATTTCATCTTGTACATGGTTTCAATCATATATATGTCCATTTTTATTTAATAATAATATTATAAGTAATCGTAATGTTTAAGTCAATTAACTTTAGTTTGGGTGGTTGGACAAAATGTTTGTAATTCTTTCCACCCTATGCAAGTTTCAATTATGAGAAGTTGAGACGCTTAAGTTGGCCTACCTTAGGTGAGGGAAAGGCATATAAATCTCTCCAAAATTTTGTCAATTGAATCTAACTTAGGAGGTTAGGTGACATCATTTTGATCCCAAGTTCAACTCTACTAAATTTACATGTTTCACCTCTAAAATATAGTAATTTTGTTGTGTCCTTAAGTGAATATACTTTGTATACTATTTACATAAACCTAAGGCTATAAAAATCCAACTGTGTTATACAAACAATTCTCCAAACCTAATTTTTTTTAAATAAAAAAAATCATATTTATAATTTAAATATTCAATTAAATGACATAACACATCTTCTTTCATCAATACTACTCTTCCCAATACTTGCACTGTTTCCTTTTCCTTTTCCACATACAATGATTGACTGGTCATTGCCCATTGTAGCAATTCCTCACGATATGAGGAAAGCATTCGCTATGTACTTGCAACTAGAAGACTGCATCACCGATGAAACCAGAGCTTCAACACAACAAGCTCAGTGGTTTTGGTCATCTAGCCGATGGTATTTGCAAACACATTCCATCAATTGCAACAGAATAGGGCTGCCATATCTTTATTATCTACATTATCTACGTCACCTCAAAGATGGGAACATGTTATCAATTTCTTCGGCTCGACCTTGACGTATTTGGTCGCGTAGACCATGGCCAAGGATCACAAAAGGATTTTTGCATGGGATGAACTGAGACAAACTCAGTTGTTGAAGAGGTAGTCATTGACGCTGGTGGTTCAGGAGATGGGAATGGGGTTTTCAGTCTGAGATTGTCATTGTGGAAGAACAGTGGTGGTTTTGCACTGTTTCACTATCTAATATAATGCAACTAAATGTAACAAATTTCTAAGCATGTTTTTTAGTTAAATTTAAAGATTTAATTACGCGGTAGGGCATTTCCCAGTGAAAAAACCTTCCCTCTCTGCCTTTATGTCATAACCTTGTGTCGTTGGATTAGATGTTAGATGATTAAAAAATATGCAGCCGTTGGATGAAAGTAGTTAGAAATATTTGGTTGTCAATTCAGTTATACAAACGCAACGCCTTATTAACTGATCTATCACCCGCTTGAGCACTAAACATTTGCTACCCTAGTCTCGCCCACATAGTCCTTCGGCCTGGCGACAGTGTCAGGGTACCAATTGCGATTAATGTTCCTTCTTAGAGCCCCGACGGTTGTGCCTCCATGACTTTCAGACGGTTGTGCCATTAATCCCACATTCTGAGCGCACTATAATTCCCCTACAGGATGGTGAACTTCTGTCTGCATTATTCAGTCCGTTATTAGTAGTACTGTCTGTCTCACCTCATTCGAACTTGCCCTTGCCCAAAAAACGCTCTGCAACAGAGTCCCTCGCCATGATGTCCGAGGTGACACAGGCAAATTTTTGGGCACAAATTTCATTTTCACTAGTTTTTGTACTAGAGTCTCCTAAATCTCCTCGTTAATTTATTATTATGATCATTGCAAATTTCATCTAAAGGGTTCGACCATCGTGGAATGTTAATTTGTTTTAGACACCATTCTTGGCGACACCACAAGGAGGATAGGCGAATTTCACCATTTCAATGAGAACTCGCGCTTAGTGAAGAAATACTCTGCAACATAGTCCCTCCCCATAAGGTCTGAGGCGACACGGGGCAAATTTTTGGGTACGGATTTCATTTTCACTGGTGGGTTTATTAGAGTTTCCTAAAGCTCCTTGTTAATTGATTATTGTAACCATTTCAGATTTCATCTTAGGGGTTGGAGCACTGTGTGGAATATTGATTTGTTTTACACACCATTTCTTGGTGATTCACAGCAAGGAGGATAGGCGAATTTCAACATTCCAATGCCATGCTAGGTCTGCATGTTGGGTCTGCATGTTGACAACTCAACTTCGTTTACTCTCTAATTTTGTAATACCGCTCTTCTTCCAAAGTTCACCGTGATTCTCCTTAATTATACGGAGGATCATGGTGACATGTTGGTTGTCTCTCTTTTGCATTAGTTACAGAAGGGTTTTTTGTTTTTTTGTTAATGGTCCTGTGACCTTCGAAAGCCCTGGGGTTGAGAACTGATTAAGCATCATATTTACTCTGTGTTAAGCGATGCTCCAAAGTCTTACTGTGTAATACATGGGATATTTTACTTTTTATAAAATCTATTTCCACTTCTAAGAATCTTAGTTACACTCTTTTGAACTAAAACTGAGGTTGTAACCCTATGTTGACTGGTCTTTTATTAACCCTAGATTCATAGCGTTTGCAATTTATACTTTACATTTACTTCAGCTATGCTTTCAATATTAATGTACGCAGTTCTTTGGATTTTCCCATGTGATCTACATTTACCCAACGTCGTCTTCTTATGGAACCAGTAGGTTGTCCAGCGACTACCCGCTCAGCACCCACAGTCCCAACTTCACACTTGATTGTTGCAAATGCACCTGAAACATGAGAATTTAATTTTGGCACTAGTACAAGATCTGATGATGACGAATAAACCATAGAAACAGATGTTGGAGTCACATAAGAAAAATATTCCCAAGAACAGCAGTATGTTAAAAAACTTTGTTGATATTATCTTTTCATCAATTCATCATTAATTTAAATAATAAAAAAATAGAAAACAGGAAAACTAGTACTGGCATATACTATATCTAATATATTAAAATTTCATTTCATTTCACCACTAAATGAATACACGTTATATTTCAGACAATTTATTGCGCGCCGTGTTGAATTTAAAACACATATTGGAAGAAAATATAACTGATTACATTCACTCGTCGAATTTCTCGTCTCACGGATCTATACACTGTACATATTAACTAGACGGTGTTACATTCGTTCCTAGAATCTGTCGTCTCACAGAACGAGACAGTGTACATAATAATTAATAATTGATAGATCAGATTGAGTTCCTCCTCGGTTTGCTACTGTTTCGCGTCATTATACTGTTGGGCTTGGCGACCCGGCTACACGGCATCTCATGTTTCTCGTCGGTTTCTACTCGAAGCTGACTCACCGTTGGCGATGAAAATGGGCCACCTTTCTGTTTGTTGTTCCTCGATTTCCACTTGAAGTACTTCCATGGAAATGCGCACCCAAAATACTGATCTTCTTTGTAGAAACTTTTTCCAGCTGCTCAACTATACTTTGGCAAAGCTTCTCAAGAGCGCCGAACTCTGCTCTCAATTTCTGAATTTCCAGTCCAATGTCGGCTGGTGGTGTTAGCTGGACATTTTCATGGGCGCTACTCTCTCCTCCTTCACAGCTGCTGTGTGTGCTAAATCTGTAATTATCGTGTAATATACAATGCTTCTGTGATGGACACGTCACATCGTACGTTTTCTTGGGGCGTGTGAATTCCCAGCTGACGCGAGAATTGTTTGCGACCGCTTTCCATGCGATAGATTCCACACACCTCTGTTCGATGTTCAGATTCTCCGCCCATGGTGAAAGACCACAACAGCTTTGAAGCACTGTAATACAATCCAACCATGAAGCCATGAGAATATAACTGAGAAAGGCTTCTGTCTTCGATATTAGGTTGCCTTCTTCCAGATCCTCTGTCATTTCAAGGTACTCTGCCGCACAGCGTAAGGCGGCGACATTGGATGCAGTGATCTCTACCATATCAGATCCATAGCAAAATTTTGCAGCTAATTCGAAGGATTTGGCTCCTCCTGGAAAATCAACCAGCTTTATATGGCTATTTTCAGTGTCGCGAGATTCAAAGACAAGCCTGTTCAACCGACCGCTTCTTGAAAGCAATGGAAACTTCCAAAAAGAAATGACAACCGACTCCTATCAGTTTCGGCTACAAGTTGCAGGAGAAAATGTTTGCACAACAGAAAATTAAATTACGAAAGCTTATAGTAATTTGGAGATTTCCTTTCAAAATGTTTGAAATTGGACAAAAGCAGTAAATTTTAATCAAGAGTCGGTCGCTCTGATGCCTGACCAGTGGAAAAGGCTCAAGTACAGATCATGAAAAACTCTAAATAACAAGCAACCAGTGAAGCATAAGAAGAAACTGAAATTATATGAGACATAACATAACGTGAGAAACAAGAATTTGGGGAGTTAACTAAGTATACAGTGGTGACCTTAGAGAGGTTACCTTATGGAGATGAAGGATTACGTCGTCAACCTTCACTGTCAAGTCACTTTGTAGCTTTGAGGCTACATGCCTACAAAAGCCCCGTTTTCCTCCAAACCCATTAGCGATGAAAGCAGTGAGATTTCGCCAGTTTACAGAATGAAGGCACATATTTTCCGGCACAAACATTTCAAACAGAAATTAATACCTACACAGACGATATGGTATTTGAAATTGAAGCACTTACCAAGCTTGTCTTTTTCTTGTTACATTGTCCATGGTAGTGTCCACCTTCATCATGCTCATCTTCACTGTTGTGTCCCTGCAATTCGATTCTATTCAACTCTTCACTGCAATTCGATTCTATTCAACTCTTCACTTCAAGCTACTCGGTTTCGGGTCATTGGGGGCTTGGGTCATCCAATGCTCTGGCGTTGATTTATGCTACCCGTTCAAGCTTTTTGGCCAGTAAAAGTGATGGTAATCTCTCTAACGGAATATGCACACGTTATTGGTTCCCGCTGAAGTATATAAATTCTTTCTGAAATCTCTTGATTACTAAATATATATTAAGAGATATAATAGATAACTAAATATATATTATTATTTATTAAATTATTAACTATTAAATGGAGATTGAATTGATAATTGGTATTTTTAAATTTCAAACTTGTCTTTCTAAAGGGTTTTGATTGGATTACTAAAGTATTTGGAGATATATATTTTATTTTTGTATTCAAGCTTCTGTGATCCATAATGAATTAAACAAAGACTTTTGGTAGAAATTATGAGAGAATTTTTTGGCAATGGCTTAAATATAGAGCAATGTAGAGACATTATTGTTCACATTATTGTTCAAATATAGACCATTACTTGAAATTATGTGTTTACATTACTCTCTATTTAATCCTTTTCTTTGGTCTGCTTCTTCAGTCCTAGTGATGAACTACACCCCAAACGTGTAGGCCAAAAAATTATTTCATGTGATTTCTACCGAAAAAATTTGTTTAAATGTATATTTTATCTTTGTGAAACAAACAAATATTCCATTGAATTCACTACAATGAACTTAAATATATTAACAATTATTAATTATTAAATAAAGATTAAATTGATAATTAGTATTTTCAAATTTTAAACTTGTCTTTATAAAGAGATTTGGTTGGATTACTAAAGTATTTGGAGATGTATATTTTATCTTTGTGAAACAAACACATATTCTATTGAGTTCACTCTAATGAACTTAAATATATTAATAATAAAAATTTTTGTTTTCCATAATTATTATAAATATAAGTAGATAATATTTTTGAAATTTTGAAAAAAAAATATATTGAAATTATATATTTTTATTATTTTCTAGCGAACCAGTCATGGTCTTTGCTAGTTAGTTATATATGTAGATTAAGAGATGTAAACTAAGAGTTTAACTCTGTTTGCCTCATTATAATTATGGGGTTTAGGATAGTTAAGCACTGAATTCCATATGGTTTAACTTACTATTACAACATTACAATTTTTATTAATTTTTGTTGTTTTCTTGTAAAATTTGATTTTTATTTTTATTTAAAAAGAAATTTATATATGAGAATTTTTCCTAACTTCAATTTTATTAATACTAATATTTAGAGCCATGTATGAGAGTTTGTAATAGTAAAGTACACCATTAAAGGCAATGTATGAGAGTTTTTAATGGTAAAGTACACAATTTAGAGCCATGTATCAGAGTTTGTAATTATAAAATACACAATTGACTTTTACTCATTTCTATATATATATTTTTTTATTTAACAATATTATATAATATTTTTGGTTTTATTGATATTATAACTATTTACCTTATATTTTTAATATATAAATAGATTAAACATAGTTAAAACCTTAAGAAACTTAAAACATTAAACAAATTTGAAAAAAAATTCAAGCAAAATATATAACAAAGAGATTACATATTTTATTTTTCTGGTTAAAATGATAATTTAGATTCTTTTAATCGATTCAATTAAAAGATATTATCTATCTTCAAAAGTGCAATGTCTAACTTAACATAATTGAAATGAGTTGTAAGCACAAATTCCTCGGGAGATAGACGAATAATTGAATGAATCCATGGTTAAAAGGTGTACACAAGTGTTGTACGTGCTGTCAAATCAGTAAAAGCGAGTCGAATCAATGGAAGTGAAATCTATAATATTGAAGGGTCGCAATGAGACAGGGGCAGCTCATGGCATGCCAAACTCCACTGTCCTGTCATCAGTTACGGTTGGGCCTTTCAAAAAAAGCCTGACTTTTGGGGTGTAACAATCTTGTGCCTAGACAATTTTGATTCACATTTTTGAATGGGTAATATTGCCTGTATTTAGACAAAATTGTTACCTATATTTAGATTACAGATAGATTGTAGTGCAGATACAGAATTTTGATTGGACAACATTATAGATCATGAGATCGTAGATATTTTTTGTTCATTGAAGAAATTGCTCAAATAATGAAAGAAAAATCAATTTAATTTAGGGTGTATGATTCTTTGTCTCCGTTTTTAGGTTTTTGAAAAGTGATATGATTTTTTTTTATATAAAATTAAATTATATTTTTAAATTAAAAACAATTTTCAATCATTATTATTATTCAAATTCAATAACATAAAATCATTAGTTTTTTAATTATTGAAAGTTTTTTATTTCAATTTAAGGTGTCTGAAGATTTATTGATCTAGATTGATTTTCAAGGGAATATGTTCAACATATGCCTAGTCTTAATGTTTATCAATAACTATAGTATATTGAAGAGTTTGTTAGGTTGTGATTTTTAATAAATTTAAAAATCTAAATTAGTGCCATATGGCTGGCCGCCCACTACTTTCCAATGGATTTGAGATTATTCCAATTCTAATAAGTTGTTAATTATTATTTATAACATTAATTTTATATAAGCAATTTTTATTTAGCAAAATGGTCCATTACTTTTAATAAATTTAAAAAATTAGATACCTGCCACGTGACTCGCCACCCACCAATTTCCTAGGGATTTGAGATTATTCCAATTCTAATAAGTTCCTCATTATTATTTATAATATTCATTTATAATTTTTTTTCTTAAGTTAAAAGTTGAACCATAACTTTTTTATACATGATTAATCAAATGCATGCATTAGTAAAATAAGTTTTTTTGATTATATTTATGAAGCCTTTGTCTATGTCAACCACATTAAAAATAAGTTATACTAATTTTTAAAAACATTTAAAATTAAAAAGAAAGTAATATAATTTTGTCAAATTCTATTACTTTAATTTAATCTAATTACTATAAATTATAATTTCTGATTACTCTATTTAAGTTGAAACCTATAATTTCTTATTACTCTATTTAATTGAAACAAACTAACTTAAAAATTCTATAAAAAAATTTAAGTATGTTTTTAAATTACTTAAAAAAAAAAAAAAAATTATTTTTTTTAATTTCTATTAAATTTTTATTACCATGTTAATATAATAAAGCAATAACGAATACATATAAATTTATTAAACAAAAATATTTTTTACAAAAATCCCATCCATTCACTTAAGATCCTGTTATTTTGAGAAAACACAAAAACAATCGAGTTGAAATGTGATAACGCTTCTTTGATAACCTTAGTTGCAACATCTAAACATTTTTACGAAGTGGACAGGAAAGTCATGTAAAACAGAAAGGAAATCGCAGGGAATTTTGTGATGGATGAGGCTACATATTTTTTTTTAAAAAGAAGGGAGGGGCTAGTTCCCAAAGAAGCTTGATGGGACCTTTTTTTTTTACATATTGGTCAGAGCTGATGTCATATTACAATCATCAATGAAACCTTCATATTGAAGCAGCGCCTCATACGGGACTCGATCACTGGTGGGGAGCGTGGCAGCCGTCTGCCCCAACCAGTTGATCCATGCACTATTTGGATGAGGCTACATATTTACCATTTGAGTTTTTTATAATTTTAATTAAATTTGGTTGTAAAATAATTATTAAAATTGTAATCCATGCACTATTTGGATGAGGCTACATATTTACCATTTGAGTTTTTTATAATTTTAATTAAATTTGGTTGTAAAATAATTATTAAAATTGTAATTTTTTTTTATATAATTTTGTTTATAAAAATAAAATAGTGTTTACTAATTTTTATAAAAAACTTAGTATGATGTGTAACGCAGTCATTATCAAAATTGAATTGAAATTTTGTTTATGTCTACCAAAATAAAAATTATGAAAAATTAAAAAAAAAATTATACAAAAATTTTAAATAATATAGACTCATAACAAAATTTACACCTCAAGAAATTGAATCTCTCTCAGCTCATGTTATCTGTATTTAAAATAGATCTATATTGGTAATTAGTACAATCACATGTAAATCAAAAAAATTTCATTAAAGTTTCCCTTTCGTAAATTTAAAAAAAGTAAAATCATCATTATATTATATTAATGGTAAATTTTCAAATTTTTAAAAGTTTGAAATGAGCCAAGTGAGTTGTTTAACATGCGCAAAATTAGTTATTTAACCTAAACAAAGTGACTTCTCTAACTTCACTCATATTAATCAAATTTCATAAATATTTAGAAATCTACCATTACTTGGAATTAATGGAAACTAACCATGTTAATCAAATTTCATAAATATTCAGAAATCTACAATTACTCGGAATTAAGCGAAATTAACAAAACTCTATAGTCCATTTCCAATTATTAAAAAACATAAGTTAAATGGAAAACTCTCCCAACTAGCTAGCCGGCCCGTCAAAACTAACCGTTTCCCGGTACGATTCATACAGAAATATCAACTTCTATTTTTTTATGGTTTCAGCTGGATTATGGTTGTTTCGCTGACGCGTGATAGCACATTTTTGAACCGTTGCCATTAATGAAACTGAACATTTTATGTCGCCGGCCCGACCAAAAAGATGCGAAATATGCCACTTTTGGATTGTCCATATCGATGGTGAGTCTGACCAAAAGAATATTGGTCGATGCATTTTTCTTATGACATGTATTTCACCCCCTCTTTTATCTTTTCTATACACTAACGTCTTTCAAATTTCCAATTAATTTTCTTTATAAGCGCCCTTGTATAATATGGAATGTTATTCACACTTTGATTTTCATATTTTTTTTTTAAATTTCTAACATTTATTTTTATTTTTTTAAAATATTTTATTATTATTATTAAAGTAAAAATATTTTATTATTATTATTATTTTTATGGCGAAAAAACATAATTTTATTTAACTTAAGAATAATAAACAAAGTTACATGATGTAGATTTTGTTAAGCAACTAATCATGTCATCCTTTCCACTAATGATCTAATAAAGAGAAAAATAATAAAAAATTACATAAAATTATGTCAACACTAAGAGTAATAAAAATAAAAAATCACTTAATTTTTCTTTTTTGTCTTTATTTTTTTTCCAAACTTTCTGTCAAACCCCATGATTGAGTTCAATTGTTACCATTGCCAATTGGTTTCCACCTCTCTATAGATAGACTTCTTTCCTGACTTTTTTCCTTGAATCAAAGCTCTTCGACACATGAGTTCTTTTTATACCCCTACTCATTTCATTGGGTGGTTCCTCTTTCTCATACTCTTGTTGCTTTGATCTCTACCAATGTAGTGCCCTTCTAAATGTGGGTCACGGTATTTGGTACATGCCTCCTCCATCTGTTTGGTTACCATGTTGCACATGTTCTTTCTTATTTGGATTGTTCTCCCTGTTCTCTTCTTTATTTGCTTGCCTTTTTTTTGTTTGGGTTTTTTACTGTGGGAAAGTGTTTTGCAAGTGACATTTTCGAAAACATATTCAACCTCGTCATGTTCTCTTAGTCTGAGACTTAGGTGCACTTAAAGTTTTTATGTTTAAGATGATTGTGGTTAGGATAACTGTGATTAGGTAGACTTCTACTGAGGCCTATCTCTACACAAATTCTAGAAAATGTGAAATTACATTTTTTTGTTTTTCGAGAGTATTTCCAATATCTTCAAGGACTTGATGGTGCCAAAAAGGAAGAGGGAGGTTTGGTAGAATTACCTTTTTTGTCTTTCAAGTTCCATCTTTTTGAATTTTCCCAGAGTATTTCCAATATCTTCTAGAAGTTGATGGTGCCAAAAGGGAAGATGAAAGTTTGGTAATCTCATCGAAACTTACATTGTTGTGATCCCATGCTTGTGGCATGAAAACTGGGAACCATGGGGTAATGAAGAGCTCTGCGATGCCCCAAAACCATGCCTGTCATTCAGGACATTCTCCAGATCTTTCTGTGTATCAAAATGAACAATGAAGAATCACATTTGGGTCTACAGGAAGAAAAAACCAACTAGTGTAAATCTTGATATCTTGGCAAAAGACCATTAAACTTACATATCATAATTTTGGATTGAAGATTAAAAAAAAAACAAAAAAACAAACAAAACAAAACACGAATTTACCTTTGTGATTTTTATTTCCATAGTTAGAGCTTGTTTGGAGCTTGTTCAACTATGTAAGATTTAAGCATATTTTGGATTAGTCTCCAAAAATAGAAGCCTTCTCTTTTACTCTTTTACTACATCTTTAAATGAGACCTATCCATTAACGTTTATGGATCTTGAAGATCCACCCTGAGATTTAATATTATAGCCATAATCTTTGATTTGAAAAATATACTGTAATAATTTACCTTATAGCAGTTATACCCAATTTTTTCAGATGCTCTTCTTCATGTTTTCAACTAGATCCGAGCTCCCGATCCTTAAAATAAAAGTCTTCCATTAAATTTTTTTAAGAAGATTTGTAATTTTTCCCCTTATCTTTTGATCTTTTAGACATATTTTGGGAGAGAGATAAAATGTAACTCGTTTTCTTCAACTCACTGGCCCTTGGTTCAAGCATAAACTTGTGCTAAACTGTAATTATGTAAGAGAATATTGAGAGTGCACACACATGCCTTCCATCATGCATGTGCCAACCTCAACCACTTCTAGTTTTATGGTTGTTTTTCTAGATTTAACATTCCAATTTTAGAATAGATGCTTTTCTTCTTTTGGAATTTGAAATCTAGATTTAGAAGTAGGTTGTTTTTAGCTTCAATTAGCTTTTTTTCTAAAGTATATTAACCACATGAGCTAGGGAAACTTCCAATTTTAGGGACATCATACTTCCCTAGACAAGTTTAGATAATGGTTTTGATTTTCTAATTTTTAACACCCATAGGGATGGGTTATTTTGTCTTCTCCTCTAACCATCCTCATCTATATTATATAAAGAAGGTAGGGCAAAGATGGTTATTTTTTAATGCTTTTAAACGTGAGATTGAGTTGTGCTAGTGATTCTGATAGTACTTTTGAGTTGTAGCAGAATGTCATTTTTCTAGATTGAATAAAAAACAGATTACAGTTTTGGAAGTTCAATTTTGTAAACTATATCCTATATTTTTAGTATGATGCGTTAATAGATTACATATACAAAATTTGTAGTTTTGATAGCCCTTAAAGTTTTATGTTTTAGCTGTTTGGGTTTTCTGATTGCAAACTCTTCCTACCATGGTCTGAAAATTTTAACAAGGCCTACATAATATTATGTCATCCACCACGGTTTCATTAATCCTTGTGATCTGCACCAACCAGATGGCATGATTCATGAATCTCAAAGGAATGAGACTAGGTGCAAACCCCATGCAAGTTGGAGGATGTTTGAGCTATACAGTGAAACCCTTGACCTTGGAATGTGTTTCTCAAAGCAGTCCCAACAAACCAATAAAATATGAAGTTACAAAAACCTTCATCTTATGTTGGCCTACAAATTCTCAAGCTAGGAGTCTTATTTCCTTTATTTGGTGTTGTTATGTAATGAATGGATATTGTCTTGGAAAAATACAGTTCTTTTCCATGGGAAAAAACTATAGGTTTGATATTTCTAGGAGGAAATAAAAAATATACATTATCCTTGTCCTTTCAGCCGATAAAATATGTTATTATTGTCAATATCATGTCCCAGATACTTCTTATTGCAGTTCTTCAACAGAGTCATTTAGATAAACATCATAGCGTCACAAAACATGCCTCGAATACTTAGCTCTCCTGAACCATTAATAACACTACTAATATATTTTTATAAGAAAAATAGAGAAACATCATCTTCCAGACTATTTAGAAAGGGAGCTCACTGAAACCAAGGGTCCATCTCTAAATTCTTGAACTGTGATGATTCCTTCCTGCAGAGACAAGGCATCCTTTGAGAATCGTTCCACCTTTACATTAAATTCCCAATATATGTGAAGAAAAAAGCTAGACTCAAACCTTCTTTTAATCTCCACAACTTTACTCATGACTAAGCTGAAAACGAAATTTTGTATCATATTTTTCCCATTAGCCCAATCTATTAATAATTTAGAATCTCAATACTTAAAGTTTGAGAATTCCCGTATCTAGAGCATATTTCATCAAAAGAAACAAGGCATAGAGATGAGCTCAATTCTTAGTTCCATGTCCAACCTAATATTTTATAACAATTTAATGGGAAAGTGATGGAAATAAAATGCAGCCATAACCAAAATGATACGGGGTCCCTTTTCAAGCCTCATTAAAATAGCCCCAAGCCAATAAACAGTCAACCATACGTTCAATTAAAACCCTTGTAGCTTTTGGAGTTGAAATTTTCCTGTTTCCCCATAAGCACTCCTGATTTGATGGGGCACTTTCTTGGATGTGTATCTATTCACTAGAACAGTGCTTTGTCCCTTGCTAGCCAGATCCCCCACAAAACAAAGCAAGGCCAAGCCTTTTGACTCACAATAGAATTTTCATGACACCAATGTTCAAAACACTTCCCCGAGAAATCCTTATCCCATTGATTTTTCCATGACTAGTCAATTGTGATATTCCTTTCCAAACTAAATTAACTAAAGGGGAAAGGACAAAAAACGATCCATTGTTTCAATAACATACATAAAACACTTGGAAAAATGTACTTGATGTGATTCCAAACTGTCAAAACTTAGCTCAACACAGATGCTACCAAAAGTGGACTTTGAAAGGCATTGAGTGATTTTAGTAGTTTAATTGATGCTTGTATAACTGATATTAGGTCCATATACATATAAACAAAGGTATACAAATGACATGGAGGAATTACTTAAATGATGAGAAATAGGCTTCAATCTTATTTTGTGAAGTCATGCAAAAGAAATCTTTGTTTGTGAATCAAAAAATTGCCTTAAGTGAGGCCTTTAACAACAATATGGCCAGAATTCAATCTAAAATAAACATTTTCTGAGATCATTGGATCTAATGTTTTGTGATCTGTAAATTCAAAATTTGTTGAACATTTTCAAGATAGAGATTTAAGTAATGGGTAAGTATAAAAATATGGATGATGATGAACAAGACCGTTGTAATGAGGAGTAATATCCACACATCATAGACATTTTTTGGTATTGCTAGAGGCATTGTAATTGGAATGGTAAGCACTTTCTTCCTTCTTCACCTTGGGAATTGTATCTTCCCTTCTCAACAACTTCATTTCCATTTTCTACTTGAGGATGCACATAGCCTATGCCTTGATAGCGTTATAAGAAGGACCGACTTAGGTCTTCTTGTTCTGCTCACATCACCTCTCATGTTCATTACCCCAATCAAATCTCATTGCTTCATCATCTTTCCTAATTTGAACTATCTATTTGACATTGTAACAAGGAGGAGGATACAACCTTGTACCTTGTCAATATGTTCACACACAACCATATCCTTTGAAAGCTCTAAAAGAAATTCCATGATTTTCATACCCTCTCAAATATCACATGCAAGTGAACGAACAATAAAATAAATAACATGATCCACCTCATCTATTTTCACCTTATTATGACTATTTTCCTTTATCAGGATACAAAGTAATGTTAGCGTTTGGTTCCTAATCAATGGCTTATTCCATCCCACAAGGAAAGCTAAAATACAAATGTAACCTTCTGTTACCATCCATTATCTGTGAATTTCTTTCTCCTCGCTTAACCTTAGTAATTCATTAAGAGCATACAACACAACCTACTCCTAATCAGAATCTAGATTAGGTTTAAATGAAGCTATTGTGACCATTGTATTTCTATCCTTCCACTCTTTTATAGACCTTCGAAGTATGATATTCGGTCTAAGCTCTTTACTGATTAGCACCCGATTAGTCATGGGACAAGTAGTGTGCCCCTCTACACAACATTTTTCAATAGAAGTTCTATCAAATGTTTGATAAGAATAAATCTCAATGGGATCTTCCAACGGGATCTTCCATGACCTCTCGAGAAATTGGACAGTAAAAGGAGTGTAAGGGAGGCAAAGAATGGCTTCCCAAAGAGAGCCTTTTCTCGTAATATATCTTATCCCTCTCTTTGGCAGAAGATGCCACATTTGCACAATGAAACAATCCAATGATTTGTTCCATTTGTAAAGCCTCTGCTTCATTTTTTTTCTCAATATGGTGTCTTCTGTATCCCTTTTAAACTCTTCATATTCTTGTTTCAAAGCCAATGTATCAGTGGAAACTCCCACTACTTTGGCAATCTGCAAAAGTAATTTATTTGCGTAAACACTATCAGTATGCCTTTCACCATAGATCTCCAATGCCAAGAAAAGAAGAAGCTCCATAAAAATGTCATCAAACTCCATCAGATGTGATGAAAATGACAATGTGGAACCTCATACAATATGAGGCGTAGAACTCTCTATTGCAGCTTCATTTTAGAAATTTAATTTTTTATTAGTATGACACATTTCAACTTCCATTCAAAAGGAATATGGAAAACTTAAAAATTGCGGCTAGTTAGAGACAGGTTCCTAATCTATGGAAGCTACTAGTCACAATATGAAGAGAAACTCAACTATACAATTTACTCTTTAATTTCTCTCGATTCTAGAATTGTTGAAACTAGGACATCCCCCAAATAGAATAAGATTGACGCCAATATAGTTAAGGAAAACATAATCGAACTTAATGTTGCCAAATTTTGACTTAAAATTATGTGTAGTTTGTAACAATTGAGCCTAAATGCTACTTCATTGATGTAACATTGGTTCCAGCAATGGTGAATCCTGACACATCATTCTTCTTTAACAAGTAACTTATATCATATGCCTTTCTCTAATCCTAGATTCAATTTTATCAACTATGCAATGCATTAGTTAGAGAGTGTTAAGGCTCCCCTCCTCCCATCCTACAACTCTGTTCTCTATTTTTTTGTTAACCGAATGTTATTCGCCTATTTTTCTCACCAATACTCCTTGGCCATACCCTCTATTTCGTTTTTAGCCATACCCTCTATTTTGTTGTTAATCAAATGTTATCAGCCTGGCTTTCCCGCCAATCTTCCTTGGCCATACCCCGCCAATCCTCCTTGGCCGTACCCTCTTAAATTTAATTTGATGCGCGGGAATATGAAATTCCAATTGAAAAGGCCCCAAAATTTTTACAATAATGTAAAAAAATTATTATTCAAATATAATAAATATTTTAATTTTTTGAAAAGTAATCCAAAGTTATAATTGTTTTAATATTTAAAAAAAAAAGGTAGTTGAATTTGCAAGCTATTTTGTTTTCTCTATTATTATTATTATTTATTTATTGTTTTTTTTTCTCGCATCTTATGAAAGATTTGATTCCTCTGTCTTGGCTCTTGGTAGATCCAGACTTAAGATGGATCTAGATCGGTTTAATTTCACAGAGTCAAAATGTTAAAGAGGACATCATAAAATCTCTACTATGGGAGAGGAATTCAATAATTATGGAGAAACCCTATAGGTCCATGGAAAAATTGCAGTCAAAGAAAGGGTGTGGAGTTTCCGACTAGAGCGAGGCGTAGTTTGGATGAAGATTGATTGGGCTTTGGACAATATCAGGCTCTAATATCCTTGTCAAAATGAAAAATAAGATTAAATGATAACCATGAGATTTTTATTCACATGATGTATATTTTTTAAGTACAAAGATCATCGTCGTGATCAACACTTTGAAGACACACAACTACTCATCAAATATGTTTTCTCAGATGAGATGTTGGTTTCTTACTATCAAAATCACATGAAGGAGGAGGAGTTGGTGGATTATGCATTGGAGGAGGGGGTTTTCAACAAATTTGGGCTAGCGCAAGGATTTTTATCCATTCGTATTTGGAAGTTAGATATAAATGTCACCATGCCTCAGATTTTAGGCCTACCAAGTATTTAAAAAGCAAAGTTGATAATTTGATAGGGCAGTCATCTAGCGATTTAGAGGCCCTAACTCCTGCTCCAATTATGCACTGTTCAGGTCCTCTAGTTTCGGTCAGCCCAAGGCTCGAGGCCATTTTTGAGGGGATGCAAAACTCTTCTTGGGGTTGTCTAGCTCTAAGTTTGGTTTCCCTTTTGTCCTAGAGATTGGAGAAATACATGCAATGTATTATGAATTTCTTAGGGTTTTAAGAAGTTTTAGAGGTTAGGACTTTCTCTGGTTTTTTTTTTTTTGTTTTTTCTTCATCTCAAGTGTCATTGGCCTTTCCCTCCTTGGATGAACTGGGGAAAGAGAGCCTTGCCCCGACAACGAAGGAAGTTCAAACCAAGGAAAATTTTAAGGATGGAAAATTTTCTTAAAGTTTAAAGACATTGGCGAATCTCACTAATCCCTGATATGAAAACTATAAAATGTTTATTGATATATTTGTAAAATTATTCAAATTTATAATGATTTTATATATAGTCTCTGTATAATGTTGATGATTTTTAAGGTAAAATAATTTTATATTCTAAAATTTGGGTGAATTGTCTTTTATAAAATTGGAAATTGGTGAATATTTTTTGTGGAAAAATCATGGAAAATTAGCCCACTGGGCGAACATTAGCCCCTAAAATTTTCCATGGTTCAAACTGATGTTGAGAATATTTGAATCCATTTGTAGTGTTAAAATTTAGAGACAAAAAGGGTATTTAAAATTTTAACACTCTAGATGGATTCAAAGACCTCTTTGTCTCTAAATTTTAACACTGAGATGGATTTAAAGACCCCTGTAGTGAAATGAAACACTTCAGCATCAAAATTTCAATTTTCCATTTCTGGAGTGACACAATTAAAAATTACTAACATAAATGACTAATTCATATACTTGTTGTACTTATTATTTGGCCAGATTTTTATTCTTGGACTATAGTAGTCATTTACGTTAATCATTATTAATTTTGTCACTTATTATCTAGTTAAATATTTTAGTCTTGGACTAAATTAGTCATTTTAGTTAGTCGCTTTTAGTTTGGTCATTTATTATCTAGTCATATATTTTATCCCTAAACTAAATTAGTCATTTAAGTTAGTCATTTTTAGTTTGGCCACTTAAAAGTGCTCAAATTTAGTAGTAATTCACTTGAAATAATTGCGGTGACCAACTTTTTTAGTCACCTAGTTATTAATTTCATCATTTTCTACTAGTGAATTAATACATATTATTTTATAATTTTCATTTCAAAAATGCATTTAGTGGCACTGATATCTCTTTTCATTGCCACACATGGAACAATATACACTCTTCTATTCTACAATGAAGGAATGCAGGGTGCATGTTGTATGTAGTTTCAATTTCAGCGTGACAACCAACAACCATTGATGATTTTCATAATATTTGAAGATGAAAATTGTGCTAGTTTCTTGATGTTATAAGGGAAAATGTACTTGTTATTACTTTGACTTTCAATTATAGTATTTTATACTCAGGTTGTTTTGATCAAGTTCATGATTTGAGTTTTGAATGTTTTTTATTACATCAACATATTATTGATTCCCTTGAATGTGTGGCTTGGCCTTCTAAATATAGTGTTTCTAATTGGTGGCGCAATGGTAGCAATGTGCCCCTGTACCACAAAATAACACACACATGTATCGGCTTTTGCAGTTGGCATATATATACTAGATACTTTATGAAAAAGCACACATAATCAATGAAAATACTTCAGAAGAGGTAGATATTGATGGGATTCCTCAAACTATCATCCTTCCTAACCATGACCAAAAGTTTTCATCAGTTTTCATTCCTTTGGTTTCATAGAGAAACACATAAGTCAATGAAGAATATGAGGCATTAAATATGGATAGCAAAACATTTGAGAATGTGACTTCATTGGTTTTGGAGTTGATGAAGAAAATATAGTTACAACATTTGTTTTCACTTACTCGCCTTCTTATTGAAGCTTTACAAATTATGCTCATATTCTTCTCTGGAACCTCTTTGCATTCGTCATATTCTTGTATATTTTGATCATCTCTATCATTTAAAAATTTGGATCCAAGAAATTTTTTAGATTTGGTTTCAAAAAATTTTGGGTTTACTCCCTTAATTCTCTCTTCAACATATGAGTCCAAACAAAAAATGTTTGAATGCAACTCTCATACAATGAGTGTGAAAATCCTTGATCCTCTTTTCAAAATTTGGAAAACATCCATTTCTCATATTTTTAGTTTATTTTGGATTTAATAATTAAAAAATCTAGATAAAGAACCCTATGAAAGTGTTCTCGTCGAACTATGTATACAACATCCTCTAGCAGTAGCAATTGGCGATGAATTTATCATTTACGTTAAGCAATTGGTGATGATTTTTATTCTTGGACTATAGTAGTCATTTACGTTAATCATTATTAATTTTGTCACTTATTATCTAGTTAAATATTTTAGTCCTGGACTAAATTAATCATTTTAGTTAGTCGCTTTTAGTTTGGTCATTTATTATCTAGTCATATATTTTATCCCTAAACTAAATTAGTCATTTAAGTTAGTCATTTTTAGTTTGGCCACTTAAAAGTGCTCAAATTTAGTAGTAATTCACTTGAAATAATTGCGGTGACCAACTTTTTTAGTCACCTAGTTATTAATTTCATCATTTTCTACTAGTGAATTAATACATATTATTTTATAATTTTCATTTCAAAAATGCATTTAGTGGCACTGATATCTCTTTTCATTGCCACACATGGAACAATATACACTCTTCTATTCTACAATGAAGGAATGCAGGGTGCATGTTGTATGTAGTTTCAATTTCAGCGTGACAACCAACAACCGTTGATGATTTTCCTAATATTTGAAGATGAAAATTGTGCTAGTTTCTTGATGTTATAAGGGAAAATGTACTTGCTATTACTTTTACTTTCAATTATAGTATTTTATACTCAGGTTGTTTTGATCAAGTTCATGATTTGAGTTTTGAATGTTTGTTATTACATCAACATATTATTGATTCCCTTGAATGTGTGGCTTGGCCTTCTAAATATAGTGTTTCTAATTGGTGGCGCAATGGCAACAATGTGCCCTTGTACCACAAAATAACACACACATGTATTGGCTTTTGTAGTTGGCATATATATACTAGATACTTTATGAAAAAGCACACATAATCAATGAACATACTTCAGAAAAGGTAGATATTGATGGGATTCCTCAAACTATCATCCTTCCTAACCATGACCAAAAGTTTTCATCAGTTTTCATTTCTTTGGTTTCATAGAGCAACACATAAGTCAATGAATAATATGAGGCATTAAATATGGATAGCCAAACATTTGAGAATGTGACTACATTGGTTTTGGAGTTGATGAAGAAAATATAGTTACAACATTTGTTTTCACTTACTCGCCTTCTTATTGAAGCTTTACAAATTATGCTCATATTCTTCTCTGGAACCTCTTTGCATTCATCATATTCTTGTATATTTTGATCATCTCTATCATTTAAAAATTTGGATCCAAGAAATTTTTTAGATTTGGTTTCAAAAAATTTGGGGTTTACTCCCTTAATTCTCTCTTCAACATATGAGTCCAAACAAAAAATGTTTGAATGCAACTCTCATACAATGAGTGTGAAAATCCTTGATCCTCTTTTCAAAATTTGGAAAACATCCATTTCTCATATTATTAGTTTATTTTGGATTTAATAATTAAAAAATATAGATAAAGAACCCTATGAAAGTGTTCTCGTCGAACTATGTATACAACATCCTCTAGCAGTAGCAATTGGCGATGAATTTATAAACCACATTATAAGAAAAAATATTTTGACAATTACCATACATCACAAATATATTTGTATTTATTTGCTTGGGTTTATTGAGATATTTGCAACTCAAAATTTGTTTTTGGGTGCTCAACACCTAATTACAATAGACGGAGACCTAACATCTAGGTTGAACTCGGTCCTGGTGATAATGGGTATTGATCCGCTGGTCTGTTTGGCTATTTTTGTGATGTCTTGGAAAAGTCTAAAGAGTGGTCTTATTGCGAGGCTATGCAGAAAGAGGATCCAATTCAGATAGCTAAGGAAACCCAATACTCTAATGGATTCATTCCCATTGTGTTTCACAATAAGAGAGGTAACTTCAATGATATTCCATCATTTCTTTGGATTGCACTAAAAATATGATTTAC
The DNA here is from genome assembly GCA_031772625.1 of Pinus tabuliformis. Taxonomy (NCBI): domain Eukaryota; kingdom Viridiplantae; phylum Streptophyta; class Pinopsida; order Pinales; family Pinaceae; genus Pinus; species Pinus tabuliformis. The sequence goes on along the minus strand of CM062815.1, from coordinate 164,425,289 downwards.
TTGATTGAAATTTGTGTCATTTCTCTTAACTTAATTGAAATGGGTTTCCATTTATTTGGATAACATTCAAATGGGTTTCCATCCACTAAGATGGGTTCCAATTGTTCTTTCATATTGATGCAACAAATTGCAACTTATCACACAGTATATGGGATGATCGCCACACTTCATCTCATTCTGAAACAAGAAGTCACAGAGTTAGAACTGTCAAGTTATATCAGGACTAATCCATTGGTTGGTTGTTTGAGAATGAAAAGTTGCAATGGACTACTTCAAGTTAGGCAGAACATATGATATTATGTTAATCAACAAAGAGATGCTTGTCATGGATGGGCATGAGCTATGTAAGTTTTAAATATTTAGAAATTATAATTTTGAAGTATTGATTTATTTTTCCTGTTAATCATCTAAACCATGTTAGTTTTTTAAACTTTCATTTCGTTCTTATCATTTGACCAACTGCTTTAATTTCAGGCAACAAGACAACTAATATTTTAAGCTTGGTAAAGTTTTATAGGCACCAAACATAACCCAGTGCATGGAAATGCACCATGTCATAATATATTTGTAGATAATGAATGCATTACATGCATTGCCAACTAAATCAGAATATTAATCTAACCTTGTTGTTAATGGTTTATGATGATTTTATTTATGTAGGTCTCCAGAATAAAAACTTTGATCTTTCTCTATATGTAAACATTGACTGCCACATTGTAATAGATGGTACACTAGGTTTAAAGCCTATTTGGGTTTTGCACAAAATAGCCTAACAAGGAATTCTTAGAATTGATTAATTACTATATTTTTCTTGTTAAAGCACCTGTAGTGTTAAAAATACTTTGCATACACATTTTATATGACACGAACCAAGAAAAAAATTGAAAATAGAATTTAGAGTATTGTTATTCCCGGTAAATGGTACCATTTGCAATAGTCTGAATTTGGATTTGTCCCTTACTTTGCTACAACTGTAGTGATACTACTGGTCTCCACATAAATATTAAACACCTTTATTTTCAGGGCTAACTTTCTTTTATCAAGTTATGACAAACTATCGAAATTGGACCAAAATTAGCTTAGAGTGTTGATTAAGTAGCTAAAATTCCTTCTTGGGAAACAAAAGGGAAATAAAAAAATTGATAATAAATAGAACCTTTGTTTTCAGATGATTATATCTTGATCTATTGCTAATATCCCTTGTTTATGATAGTGAAATTTATGTTCAATGTCATTGTCAAGTTGTCATTACATGTGAGCTTCTCATATATGTTGTTGGTAGAAACAATCATAAACCCAGGTCTAGGACAATAGAGTGGTGAATGTTTTAGTCAATCAAGACAATATTTTCCTTTCCACCTCTTAAATTAATCTCCTTTTATCTTCAAGTTAAAGCGGTTACTCCCTTGCTTAAAGAATCAATTGAGATATGTAAGAAGTTAAAATTTCTCTTCTTAATGCATCTTTCTTGTAAACTCATATATGCAATTAGAATTTATTAGTTTAGAAGAGAAATTTTAACTTCTTACATATCTCAATTGTTTCTTCAAGATAGGGAGTATTTCAAAATACAACCACATGGAAGATGATTTCCATGGCTTCAATTCTTTATATTTAAAAATTACAACACATTCATTTCTAAGGTATTTCAACATCACTAAGAACAAGCTCATCAAAGAGTGGTTCAACAATAGGATGGACACCCCCCTCGACATCTCTACTAGTGCCTAATTTTTCATCGGAGAATTTGGCATAACTGACTTACTAAAATCTCGACATTTAATGCAATACCATCTCTTGCAGTTAGGCGAAACTTCACAATATGAAGGATTTTAATGTCTATGGTGGTTAGGAGAGTGGAATAGATACTAGAGAGTGAGATCATGAGGATGTAGGAGAAGCCATGTCATGGGTTTTGTAGATCTAGGTGGTCTATCTTTGGTGAATAATATTTGTCTTTAGGAATGGATTGAGGTAGATGGGGTGGGAAGTACATGGAGCTATGCATAAGTGCATATTGTGGGATCTCCCACACCAGATCAATGGTTTAAGGCCTCACAAAAGTATAATGTGAGATTGTGTAGAGAGCATTTGATAAGCCCGCAAAGAAACAAATTAAGTGACATGTGATGGAAAACTTATGGGTTGTCGAGTATAAAAGAATTATTGAGAAGTGTTGTTAGGCCACGTGGTGCCAACAGGTGGATCCCATCATTTTTTGGCAGTTTAAGTTAATTGATGTTGGGATGAAAAATAAGGAGCATGGGGATTATCATTCATACTCACAAAGAACGGAGGAGATAGAGAGCTCTCATGGAGAAGAATGGAGAGTTCTCACATTGAAAAGGAGACAAAAAACTAAGCTAAAAAGATCCCTTGTCTCTTGTATCAAATCCAAGACTAAGATCGACTAGCACCTTTGAATATGTTTTAATGTTATGAGAAGGTGATAATCTCAGGTTTTGTAACTACTAGTAGCCCATGGAGGCATATATGTTATAGTTTGAACCTTTAATTTAATAGACTAGTTAAATAATCTCTTACATTCTAGATCAAATTTGGATGTTTTTCTTCTGTCACGCGGGGATTGCATGTTCAAACGATGATTGACTTAGAAAATAGGCAAGTTATTGCCTTGCCAAATGTTTGTTTGACAATCCTATAGAAATAGAGGTTGCCTGAGATGCTATGAAGCCAAGTATTTGATTTCCATTCATTGTTTGGCATATTGAATTTGCAAAGAGATACACCTTTCGAAAACAGACTTATGACTGAAATGTGCTCCATCTATTTTCATATGTGGTTTTTCAAACCATGATGGAATTATTTGATATAAATACTAGATTTTAAGATTCCCATGAAACCCTCAACTAAATCAATATGGTTGCATGTCAAGTGTGTACATTTGGTTTCAATAGAATTTTGTGAGATTTGAGTTTAATTTTTTAATAAGATAACAAGGCTTACCAATTGTTTGTCTCTACGAATTGTAGTCTGGAAAATAACAAGTGCTTGAAAGCCTTAACTTTCACTCTTAAGACATCGAGAATGGGAAGGTTGCAATGGAATAATTCAAGCAAGGTAGAATATATGATCTTGTTTTAATGGACAAAGAGATGCCTGTTATGGATGGGAGTGAGGTATGTAAGTTTTAAATATTTGGAACTTATAATTTTGAAGTCTTGCTTTATTTTGCCTACTAATTATCTCAACCATCTCAATTTTCTAAAATTTTGGTTCATTCTTATCATTTAACTGACTGCTTTTATTTCAAGCAACAAGGGAACTAATATGTATTCTACAACATCTTGATGCTAGATATGGCATTTTTTTTGTTTCTCCAACACCAATTCTATATATACAAGTGATGCTGGTGAGGTTAGGTCTAGCCTTTTCATAAGGCCAACAAATATTAAAACTAATTGTTTCACAAAACATCTAGTTCAGAAATTCCCACTTCTAGGATCCCTTTTAAGATCCATCCTTATGGTTTCTCTTGAAAGTAAAGAAAAATCATTTTCTCCTTTTGGGATTTCATCTTGTACATGGTTTCAATCATATATATGTTCATTTTTATTTAATAATAATATTATAAGTAATAGTAATGTTTAAGTCAATTAACTTTAGTTTGGGTGGTTGGACAAAATGTTTGTAATTCTTTCCCCCCTATGCAAGTTTCAATTATGAGAAGTTGAGACGCTTAAGTTGGCCTACCTTAGGTGAGAGAAAGGCATATAAATCTCTCCAAAATTTTGTCAATTGAATCTAACTTAGGAGGTTAGGTGAGATCATTTTGATCCCAAGTTCAACTCTACTAAATTTACATGTTTCACCTCTAAAATATAGTAAGCTTGTTGTGTCCTTAAGTGAATATACTTTGTATACTATTTACATAAACCTAACGCTATAACAAACAATTCTCCAAACCAAATTTTTTTAAATAAAAAAATCATATTTATAATTTAAATATTCAATTAAATGACATAACATATCACATCTTCTTTCATCAATGCTACTCTTCCCAATACTTGCACTGTTTCCTTTTCCACATACAATATATATATATATAGATTTTGACCAATTTGTCAAAATGTTTATACCACCATCCAATCTTTGACTGCTCATTGCCCATTGTAGCAATTCCTCACGATATGAGGAAAGCATTCGCTATGTACGTGCAACTAGAAGACTGCATCACCGATGAAAGCAGAGCTTCAACACAACAAGCTCAGTGGTTTTGGTCATCTAGCCGATGGCATTTGCAAACACATTCCATCAATTGCAATAGAATAGGGCTGCCATATCTTTATTATCTACATTATCTACGTCACCTCAAAGATGGGAACATGTTATCAATTTCTTCGGCTCGACCTTGACGTATTTGGTCGCGTAGACCATGGCCAAGGATCACAAAAGGATTTTTGCATGGGATGAACTGAGACAAACTCAGTTGTTGAAGAGGTAGTCATTGACGCTGGTGGTTCAGGAGATGGGAATGGGGTTTTCAGTCTGAGATTGTCATTGTGAAAGAACAGTGGTGGTTTTGCACTGTTTCAATATCTAATATAATGCAACTAAATGTAACAAATTTCTAAGCATGTTTTTTAGTTAAATTTAAAGATTTAATTACGCGGTAGGGCATTTCCCAGTGAAAAAACCTTCCCTCTCTGCCTTTATGTCATAACCTTTTGTCGTTGGATTAGATGTTAGATGATTAAAAAATATGCAGCCGTTGGATGAAATTAGTTAGCAATATTTGGTTGTCAATTCAGTTATACATACGCAACGCCTTATTAACTGATCTATCACCCGCTTGAGCACTAAACATTTGCTACCCTAGTCTCGCCCACATAGTCCTTGGGCCTGGCGACAGTGTCAGGGTACCAATTGCGATTAACGTTCCAGTGTGTTCATGACCGACATTAAAACGGTTGTGCCTCCATGACTTTGAGACGGTTGTGCCATTAGTCCCACATTCTGAGCGCACAATAATTCCCCTACAGGATGGTGAACTTCTGTCTGCATTATTCAGTCCGTTATTAGTAGTACTGTCTGTCTCACCTCATTCGAACTTGCCCTTGCCCAAAAAACGCTCTGCAACAGAGTCCCTCGCTATGATGTCTGAGGTGACACAGGCAAATTTTTGGGCACAAATTTCAATTTCACTAGTTTTTGTACTAGAGTCTCCTAAAGCTCCTCGTTAATTTATTATTATGACCATTGCAAATTTCATCTAAAGGGTTCGACCATTGTGGAATGTTAATTTGTTTTAGACACCATTCTTGGCGACACCACAAGGAGGATAGGCGAATTTCACCATTTCAATGAGAACTCGCGCTTAGTGAAGAAATACTCTGCAACATAGTCCCTCCCCATAAGGTCTGAGGCGACACGGGGCAAATTTTTGGGTACGGATTTCATTTTCACTGGTGGGTTTATTAGAGTTTCCTAAAGCTCCTTGTTAATTGATTATTGTAACCATTTCAGATTTCATCTTAGGGGTTGGAGCACTGTGTGGAATATTGATTTGTTTTACACACCATTTCTTGGTGATTCACAGCAAGGAGGATAGGCGAATTTCAACATTCCAATGCCATGCTAGGTCTGCATGTTGGGTCTGCATGTTGACAACTCAACTTCGTTTACTCTCTAATTTTGTAATACCGCTCTTCTTCCAAAGTTCACCGTGATTCTCCTTAATTATACGAAGGATCATGCTGACATGTTGGTTGTCTCTCTTTTGCATTAATTACAGAAGGGTTTTTTGTTTTTTTGTTAATGGTCCTGTGACCTTCAAAAGCCCTGGGGCTGAGAACTGATTAAGAATCATATTTACTCTTTGTTAAGCGATGCTCCAAAATTTTACTGTGAAATACATGGGATATCTTACTTTTTATAAAATCTATTTCCACTTCTAAGAATCTTAGTTACACTCTTTTGAACTAAAACTGAGCTTGTAACCCTATGTTGACTGGTCTTTTATAAACCCTAGATTCATAGCGTTTGCAATTTATACTTTACATTTACTTCGGCTATGCTTTCAATATTAATGTACGCAGTTCTTTGGATTTTCCCATGTGATCTACATGTACCCAACGTCGTCTTCTTATGGAACCAGTAGGTTGTCCAGCGACTACCCGCTCAGCACCAACAGTCCCAACTTCACACTTGATTGTTGCAAATGCACCTGAAACATGAGAATTTAATTTTGGCACTAGTACAAGATCTGATGATGACGAATAAACCATAGAAACAGATGTTGGAGTCACATAAGAAAAATATTCCCAAGAACAGCAGTATGTTAAAAAACTTTGTTGATATTATCTTTTCATCAATTCATCATTAATTTAAATAATAAAAAAATAGAAAACAGGAAAACTAGTACTGGCATATACTATATCTAATATATTAAAATTTCATTTCATTTCACCACTAAATGAATACACGTTATATTTCAGACAATTTATTGCGCGCCGTGTTGAATTTAAAACACATATTGGAAGAAAATATAACTGATTACATTCACTCGTCGAATTTCTCGTCTCACGGATCTATACACTGTACATATTAACTAGACGGTGTTACATTCGTTCCTAGAATCTGTCGTCTCACAGAACGAGACAGTGTACATAATAATTAATAATTGATAGATCAGATTGAGTTCCTCCTCGGTTTGCTACTGTTTCGCGTCATTATACTGTTGGGCTTGGCGACCCGGCTACACGGCATCTCATGTTTCTCGTCGGTTTCTACTCGAAGCTGACTCACCGTTGGCGATGAAAATGGGCCACCTTTCTGTTTGTTGTTCCTCGATTTCCACTTGAAGTACTTCCATGGAAATGCGCACCCAAAATACTGATCTTCTTTGTAGAAACTTTTTCCAGCTGCTCAACTATACTTTGGCAAAGCTTCTCAAGAGCGCCGAACTCTGCTCTCAATTTCTGAATTTCCAGTCCAATGTCGGCTGGTGGTGTTAGCTGGACATTTTCATGGGCGCTACTCTCTCCTCCTTCACAGCTGCTGTGTGTGCTAAATCTGTAATTATCGTGTAATATACAATGCTTCTGTGATGGACACGTCACATCGTACGTTTTCTTGGGGCGTGTGAATTCCCAGCTGACGCGAGAATTGTTTGCGACCGCTTTCCATGCGATAGATTCCACACACCTCTGTTCGATGTTCAGATTCTCCGCCCATGGTGAAAGACCACAACAGCTTTGAAGCACTGTAATACAATCCAACCATGAAGCCATGAGAATATAACTGAGAAAGGCTTCTGTCTTCGATATTAGGTTGCCTTCTTCCAGATCCTCTGTCATTTCAAGGTACTCTGCCGCACAGCGTAAGGCGGCGACATTGGATGCAGTGATCTCTACCATATCAGATCCATAGCAAAATTTTGCAGCTAATTCGAAGGATTTGGCTCCTCCTGGAAAATCAACCAGCTTTATATGGCTATTTTCAGTGTCGCGAGATTCAAAGACAAGCCTGTTCAACCGACCGCTTCTTGAAAGCAATGGAAACTTCCAAAAAGAAATGACAACCGACTCCTATCAGTTTCGGCTACAAGTTGCAGGAGAAAATGTTTGCACAACAGAAAATTAAATTACGAAAGCTTATAGTAATTTGGAGATTTCCTTTCAAAATGTTTGAAATTGGACAAAAGCAGTAAATTTTAATCAAGAGTCGGTCGCTCTGATGCCTGACCAGTGGAAAAGGCTCAAGTACAGATCATGAAAAACTCTAAATAACAAGCAACCAGTGAAGCATAAGAAGAAACTGAAATTATATGAGACATAACATAACGTGAGAAACAAGAATTTGGGGAGTTAACTAAGTATACAGTGGTGACCTTAGAGAGGTTACCTTATGGAGATGAAGGATTACGTCGTCAACCTTCACTGTCAAGTCACTTTGTAGCTTTGAGGCTACATGCCTACAAAAGCCCCGTTTTCCTCCAAACCCATTAGCGATGAAAGCAGTGAGATTTCGCCAGTTTACAGAATGAAGGCACATATTTTCCGGCACAAACATTTCAAACAGAAATTAATACCTACACAGATGATATGGTATTTGAAATTGAAGCACTTACCAAGCTTGCCTTTTTTCTGTTACATTGTCCATGGTAGTGTCCACCTTCATCATGCTCATCATCACTGTTGTGTCCCTGCAATTCGATTCTATTCAACTCTTCACTTCAAGCTACTCGGTTTCGGGTCATTGGGGGCTTGGGTCATTCAATGTTCTGGCGTTGATTTATGCTACCCGTTCAAGCTTTTTGGCTAGTAAAAGTGATGGTAATCTCTCTATCGGAATATGCACACGTTATTGGTTCCCGCTGAAGTATATATATTCTTTCTGAAATCTCTTGATTACTAAATATATATTAAGACATATAATAGATAATTAAATATATATTATTATTTATTAAATTATTAACTATTAAATGGAGATTGAATTGATAATTGGTATTTTTAAATTTCAAATTTGTTTTTAAAGGGTTTTGACTGGATTACTAAAGTATTTGGAGATATATATTTTATTTTTGTATTCAAGATTTTGTGATCTACAATGAATTAAACAAAGTCTTTCGCTAGAAATTGCATGAGAGAATTTTTTGGGTGGCGTGTTTCGAACCAACAAGTGTGGTTCATCATGACCAGAGTTCATCATGACCAGATGAAGAAGCAGACCATGGCAAAGGCTTAAATAGAGAGCAATGTAAACACATAATTTCAAGTAACGGTCTATATTTGAACAATAATGTCTCTACATTGCTCTCTATTTAAGCTTTTGCCATGGTCTGCTTTTTCATCTGGTCCTCATGATGAACCACACCTATTGGTTCGAAACGCGTAGGCCAAAAAATTATTTCATGTGATTCCTACCGAAAAACTTTGTTTAAATGTATATTTTATCTTTGTGAAACAAACAAATATTCCATTGAATTCACTCAAATAAACTTAAATATATTAACAATTATTAATTATTAAATAGAGATTAAATTGATAATTGGTATTTTTAAATTTTAAACTTGTCTTTATAAAGAGATTTGATTGGATTACTAAAGTATTTGGAGATGTATCTTTTATCTTTGTGAAACAAACACATATTCTATTGAGTTCACTCTAATGAACTTAAATATATTAATAATGAAATTTTTTGTTTTCGATAATTATAAGTAGATAATATTTTTGAAATTTTGAAACAAAAAATATTAAAATTATATATTTTTATTATTTTCTAGGTCAGGGTAGCTATATATGTAGACTAAGAGATGTAAACTAAGAGTTTAACTCTATTCGCCTCATTATAATTATGGGGTTTAGGATAGTTAAGCGCTGAATTCCATATGGTTTAACTTACTATTACAACCTTACAATTTTTATTAGATTTTTTTGTTTTCTGGTAAAATTTGATCATTATTTTTATTTATAAAAAAATTTATATATGACAATTTTTTCTAATTTCAATTTTATTAATACTAATATTTAGAGTAATATATGAGAGTCTGTAATTGTAAAGTACACCATTAAAGGCAATGTATGAGAGTTTTTAATTGTAAAGTACACAATTTAGAGTCATGTATCAGAGTTTGTAATTATAAAATACACAATTGACTTTTACTCATTTCTCCATATATATATTTATTTAACAATATTATATAATATTTTTTATTTTATTGATAATATAACTATTTATTATTTACCTTATATTTTTAATATATAAATAGATTAAACTTAGTTAAAACCTTAAAAAACTTAAAACATTAAACAAATTTGAAAAAAAAAAAATCAAGCAAAATATATAACAAAGAGATTACATATTTTATTTTTCTGGTTAAAATGATAATTTAGATTCTTTTAATCGATTCAATTAAAAAATCTTATCTATCTTCAAAAGTGCAATGTCTAACTTAACATAATTGAAATGAGTTGTAAGCACAAATTCCTCGGGAGATAGACGAATAAATTGCCCTAATAATTGAATGAATCCATGGTTAAAAGGTGCACACAAGTGTTGTACGTGCTGTCAAATCAGTAAAAGCGAGTCGAATCCATGGAAGTGAAATCTATAATATTGAAGGGTCGCAATGAGACAGGGGCAGCTCATGGCATGCCAAACTCCACTGTCCTGTCATGAGTTACGGTTGGGCCTTTTGGGGTGTAACAATCTTGTGCCTAGACAATTTTGATACACATTTTTGAATGGGTGATATTGCCTGTATTTAGACAAAATTGTTACACATTCTTGAGGATGATATTACCTATATTTAGATTGTAGATAGATTGTAGTGCAGATACAGAATTTTGATTGGACAACATTATAGATCATGAGATCGTGGATATTTTTTGTTCATTGAAGAAATTGCTCAAATCAGGAAAGAAAATCAATTTAATTTAGGGTGTATGATTCTTTGTTTCTGTTTTTAGGTTTTTGAAAAGTGATATGAATATTTTTTTTATAAAATTAAATTGTGTTTTTAAATTAAAAACAATTTTCAAATCATTATTATTATTCAAATTCAATAACATAAAATTATTATTTTTTAAATTATTGAAAGCTTTTTATTTCAATTTAAGGTGTATGAGGATTTTTTTTAATCTAGGGCTTAGATTGATTTTCAAGGGAATATGTTCAACATATGCCTAGTCTTAATGTTTATCAATGATTATAGTTTATTAAAGAGTTTGTTAGGTTGTGATTTTTAATAAATTTAGTGCCATAGCAAAATGGTCCATTACTTTTAATAAATTTAAAAAATTAGATTACGTGGCTCGCCACCCACCAATTTCCTAGGGATTTGAGATTATTCCAATTCTAATAAGTTCCTCAATATTATTTATAACATTCATTTATAATTTTATTTTTTTCTTAAGTTAAAAGTTGACCCATAACTTTTTTATACATGATTATTCAGACGTGTGCATTAGTAAGATAAATTTTCTGATTATATTTATAAAGCCTTCAGCGATATCAACCACATTAAAAATAAGTTATACTAAATTTTAAAAACTTTTAAAATATAAAAAAGTAACGTAATTTTGTCAAATTCTATTACTTTAATTTAATCTAATTACTATAAATTATAATATCTGATTACTCTATTTAATTTGAAACTTATAATTTCTGATTACTCTATTTAATTGAAACTTATAAATGATTTAAATTACACTAACTAAAAATTTATAAAAAAATTTAAGTATGTTTTTAAATTACTTCAAAAAAATAAATAAATTTATTTTTTCAATTTCTATTAAATTTTTATTACCATATTAATATAATAAAATAATAACGAATACACATAAATTTATTAAACAAAAATATTTTTTACAAAAATCCCATCCATTCACTTAAGATCTGTTATTTTGAGAAAACACAAAAACAATCGAGTTGAAATGTGATAACGCTTCTTTGATAACCTTAGTTGCAACATCTAAACATTTTTACAAAGTGGAAAGGAAAGTCATGTAAAACAGAAAGGAAATCGCAGGGAATTTTGTGATGGATGAGGCTAAATGTTTTACCATTTGATTTTTTTATAATTTTAATTGAATTTGGTTGTAAAATAATTATTAAAATTGTAAAAAAAAATTATATAATTTTGCTTATAAAAATAAAATAGTGTTTACTAATTTCCATAAAAACCTTGTATGATGTGTAACGCTGTCATCATTAAAATTGAATTAAAATTTTGTTCATGTCTACTAAAATAAAAATTATGAAAAATCTAAAAAAAAATTATACAAAACATTTAAATAATATAGATTCATAACAAAATTTATACCTCAAGAAATTGGATCTCTCTCGGCTCATGTCATGTTATATCCGTATTTAAAATAAATCTATATTTGTAATTAGTACAATCACATGTAGATCAAAAAATCATATATATAGACAAAAATACTTATTAAATATTTCATTAAAGTTTCCCCTTCCTAAATTTAAAAATAGTGAAGTCATCATTATATTATATTATATTAATGGTAAATTTTCAAATTTTTAAAGGTTTGAAATGAGCCAAGTTAGCTGTTTAACATGCGCAAAATTAGGTATCTAACTTCCCTCATATTAATCAAATTTCATAAATATTCAGAAATCTACAATTACTTGGAATTAACCATATTAATCAAATTTCATAAATATTCAGAAATCTACACTTACTCGGAATTAATCGAAATTAACAAAACTCTATAGATACTGTCCATTTCCAATTATTAAAAAACATAAGTTAAATGGAAAACTCTCCCAAGTAGCTAGCCGGCCCGTCAAAGCTAACCCTTTCCCGGTACGATTCATACAGAAATTTCAACTTCTATTCTTTATGGTTTCAGCTGGATTATTGTTGTTTCGCTGACGTGTGATAGCACATTTCTGAACCGTTGCCATGTCGCCGGCCCGACCAAAAAGATGCGAAATATGCCACTTTTGGATTGTCCATACCGATGGTGAGTTTGACCGAAAAAATATTGGTCGATGCATTTTTCTTATAACATGTATTTCACCCCCTCTCTTGTATCTTTTCTATACACTAACGTTTTTCAAATTTCCAATTAATTTTTTTATAAGCGTCATTGTATAATATGGAATGTTATTCATACTTTGATTTTCATAATTTTTTAAATTTCAACATTGATTTTTATTTTTTAAAATATTTTATTATTATTATTAAAATAAAAATATTTTATTATTATTATTAGGACGAAAAAAAACATAATTTTATTTAACTTAAGAATAAGAAACAAAGTTACATTATGTAGATTTTGTTAAGCATCCAGTCCTGTCATCTTTTCCACTAATGATCTAATAAAGAGAAAAATAATAAAAAATTACATAAAATTATGTCAACCCTAAGAGTAATAAAGATAAAAAATCACTTAATTTTTCTTTTTTGTCTTTATTTTTTCCAAATTTTCTGTCAAATCCTATGATTGAGTTCAATTGTTACTATTGCCAATTGGTTTCTAGCTCTCTACGGATAGACTTCTTTCCTTGAATCAACTTCTTTCCTTGAATCAAAGCTCTTCGACACATGAGTTCTTTTTATACCCCTACTCATTTCATTGGGTGGTTCCTCTTTCTCATACTCTTTTGCTTTGATCTCTACCAATGTAGTCCCCTTCTATATGTGGGTCACGGTATCTGGTACATGCCTCCTTCATATGTTTGGTTACCATGTTGCACATGTGCTTTCTTATTTGGATTGTTCTCCATGTTTTCTTCTTTATTTTCTTGCAGTTTTTTTTGTTTGGGTTTTTTTAACTGTGGGAAAGTGTTTTGCAAGTGTCATTTTCGAAAACATATTTGACTTGGTCATGTTCTCTTAGTCTGAGACTTAGGTGCACTTAAAGTTTTTATCTTTACGATGACTGTGATTAGGATAACTGTGATTAGGTAGACTTCTACTAAGGTCTATCTCTACACAAATTCTGGAAAAGGTGAAAATACCTTTTTTTTTGTTTTTCAAGGTCCATCTTTTTGAATTCTCCCAAAGTATTTCCAATATCTTCTAGAAGTTAATGGTGCCAAAAGGGAAGATGAAAGTTTGGTAATCTCACTGAAACTGACATTGTTGTGACCCCATGCTTGTGGCATCGAAAACTGGGAACCATGGAGTAATGAAGAGCTCTGCCATGCCCCAAAACCATGGCCTGTCATTCAGAACATTCTCCATATCTTTTTCTGTATCAAAATGAACAATTAAGAATCCTTTGGAACAAATAGATGTCACATTTGGGTCTACAGAAAGAAAAAAACCAACTAGTGTAAATCTTGATATCTTGGCAAAAGACCATTAAACTTACCTATCATAGCCTTAGATTGAAGATAAAAAAAGAAAAAAGAAAAAAATGAATCTACCTTTGTGATTTTTATTTCCATAATCAGAGCTTGTTTCGATTGTTCAACTATGTAAGATTTAAGCATATTTTGGATTTGGTCTCCAAAAATAGAAGCCTTCTCTTTCACTGCATCTTTAAATGAGACCTATCCATTAAGGTTTATGGATCTTGAAGATCCACCCTGAGATTTAATATTATAGCCATAATCTTTGATTTGAAAAATATCATGTAATAATTCACCTTATAGCAGTTATACCCAGTTTTTTCAAATGCTCTTCTTCATGTTTTCAACTAGATCCGAGCTCCCGATCCTTAAAATAAAAGTCTTCCATTAAAGATTTTAAAGAAGATTTGTAATTTTTCCCCTTATCTTTTGATCTTTTGGACATATTTTGGGAGAGAGATAAAATGTAACCCGTTTTCTTCAACTCACTGGCCCCTGGTTCAAGCGTAAACTTGTGCTAAACTGTAATTATGTAAGAGAATATTGAGAGTGCACACACATGCCTTCCATCATGCATGTGCCAACCTCAACCACTTCTAGTTTTATGGTTGTTTTTCTAGATTTAACATTCCAATTTTAGAATAGATGCTTTTCTTCTTTTGGAATTTGAAATCCAGAATTAGAATTAGAAGTAGGTTGTTTTTAGCTTCAATTAGCTTTTTTTCTAAAGTATATTAACGACATGAGCTAGGGAAACTTCCAATTTTAGAGACATCATAGTTCCCTAGACAAGTTTAGATAATGGTTTTGATTTTCTAATTTTTAACACCCATAGGGATGGGCTATTTTGTCTTCTCCTCTAACCACCCTCATCTATATTATATAAAGAAGTTAGGGAAAAGATGGTTATTTTTTAATGCTTTTAAACGTGAGATTGAGTTGTGCTAGTGATTCTGATAGTACTTTTGAGTTGTAGCAGAATGTCATTTTTCTAGATTGAATAAAAAACAAATTACAATTTTGGAAGTTCAATTTTGTAAACTATATCCTATATTTTTAGTATGATGTGTTAATAGATTACATATACAAAATTTGTACTTTTGATAGCCCTTAAAGTTTTATGTTTTAGCTGTTTGGGTTTTTTTATTGCAAACTCTTCCTACCATGGTTTGAAAATTTTAACAAGGCCTACATAATATTATGTCATCCACCACGGTTTCATTAATCCTTGTGATCTGCGCCAACCAGATGGCATGATTCATGAGTCTCAAAGGAATGAGACTAGGTGCAAACCCCATGCAAGTTGGAGGAAGTTTGAGCTATACAGTGAAACCCTTGACCTTGGAATGTGTTTCTCAAAGCACTCCCAACAAACCAATAAAATACGAAGTTACAAAAACCTTCATCTTATGCTGGCCTACAAATTCTCAAGCTAGGAGTCTTATTTCCTTTATTTGGTGTTGTTATGTTATGAATGGATATTGTCTTGGAAAAATACAGTTCTTTTCCATGGGAAAAAACTATAGGTTTGATATTTCTAGGAGGAAATAAAAAATATACATTATCCTTGGCCTTTCAGCCGATAAAATATGTTATTATTGTCAATATCATGTCCCAGATACTTCTTGTTGCAGTTCTCCAACATAGTCATTTAGATAAACATTAAAGCATCACAAAACATACCTCGAATACTTAGCCCTCCTGAACCATTAATAAAACTACTAATATATTTTTATAAGAAAAATAGAGAAGCATCATCTTCTAGACTATTTAGAAAGGGAGCTCACTGAAACCAAGGGTCCATCTCTAAATTCTTGAACTGTGATGATTCCTTCCTGCAGAGACAAGGCATCCTTTGAGAATCGTTCCACCTTTATATTAAATTCCGAATATATGTGAAGAAAAAAGCTAGACTCAAACCTTCTTTTAATCTCCACAACTTTGCTCATGACTAAGCTGAAAACGAAATTTTGTATCATATTTTTCCCATTAGCCCAATCTATTAATAATTTAGAATCTCAATACTTAAAGTTTGAGAATTCCCGTATCTGGAGCATATTTCATCAAAAGAAACAAGGCATAGAGATGAGCTCAATTCTTAGTTCCATGTCCAACCTAATATTTTATAACAATTTAATGGGAAAGTGATGGAAATAAAATGCAGCCATAACCAAAATGATAGGGGGTCCCTTGTCAAGCCTCATTAAAATAGCCCCAAGCCAATAAATAGTCAACCATACGTTCAATTAAAACCCTTGTAGCTTTTGGAGTTGAAATTTTCATGTTTCCCCATAAGCACTCTTGATTTGATGGGGCACTTTCTTGGATGTGTATCTATTCACTAGAACAGTGCTTTGTCCCTTGCTAGCCAGATCCCCCACAAAACAAAGCAAGGCCAAGCCTTGTGACCCACAATAGAATTTTCATGACACCAATGTTCAAAACACTTCCCCGAGAAATCCTTATCCCATTGATTTTTCCATGACTAGTCAATTGTGATATTTCTTTCCAAACTAAATTAACTAAAGGGGAAAGGACAAAAAAAGATCCATTGTTTCGATAAAATACATAAAACCCTTGGAAAAATGTACTTGATTTGATTCCAAGCTATCAAAACTTAGCTCAACACAGATGCTACCAGAAGTGGACTTTGAAAGGCATTGAGTGATTTTAGTAGATTAATTGATGCTTGTATAACTGATATCAGGTCAATATACATATAAACAAAGGTATACAAATGACATGGAGGAATTACTTAAATGATGAGAAATAGGCTTCAACCTTATTTTGTGAAGTCATGCAAAAGAAATCTTTGTTTGTGAATCAAACAATTGCCTTAAGTGAGACCTTTAACAACAATATGGCCAGAATTCAATCTAAAATAAACATTTTATGAGATCATTGGATCTAATGTTTGTGATTTGTAAATTCAAAATTTGTTGAACATTTTCAAGATAGAGATTTAAGTAATGGGTAAGTATAAAAATATGGATGATGATGAACAAGATTGTTGTAATGAGGAGTAAGATCCACACATCATAGACATTTTTGGGTATTGCTAGAGGCATTGTAATTGGAATGGTAAGAACTTTCTTCCTTCTTCACCCTGGGAATTGTATCTTCCCTTCTTGGCAACTTCATTTCCATTTTCTACTTGAGGACGCGCATAGCCTATGCCTTGATAGCATTATGAGAAGGACCGACTCAAGTCTTCTTGATCTGCTCACATCACCTCTCATGTTCATTACCCCAATCAAATCTCATCGCTTCATCATCTTTCCTAATTTGAACTATCTATTTGACATTGTAACAAGGAGGAGGATACAACCTTGTACCTTGTCAATATGTTCACACACAACCATATCCTTTGAAAGCTCTAAAAGAAATTCCATGAGTTTCATACCCTCTCAAATATCACATGCAAGTGAACGAACAATAAAAGAAATAGCATGATCCACCTCATCTATTTTCACCTTATTATGACTATTGTCCTTTATCAGGATACAAAGTAATGTTAGCGTTTTGTTCCTAATCAATGGCTTATTCCATCCCACAATGAAAGCTAAAATACAAATGTAACCTTCTGTTACCATCCATTGTCTGTGATTTTCTTTCTCCTCGCTTAACCTTAGTAATTCATTAAGAGCATACAGCACAACCTACTCCTAATCAGAATCTAGATTAGGTTTAAATGAAGCTATTGTGACCATTGTATTTCTACCCTTCCACTCTTTTATAGACCTTCGAAGTATGATATTCGGTCTAAGCTCTTTACTGATTAGCACCCGATTAGTCATGGGACAAGTAGTGTGCCCCTCTACACAACATTTTTCAATAGAAGTTCTATCAAATGTTTGATAAGAAGAAATCTCAATGGGATCTTCCATGACCTCTCGAGAAATTGGATAGTAAAAGGAGTGTAAGGAGGCAAAGAATGGCTTCCCAAAGAGAGCCTTTTCTCATACTATATCTTATCCCTCTCTTTGGCAGAAGATGCCACATTTGCACAATGAAACAATCCAATGATTTGTTCCATTTGTAAAGCCTCTGCTTCATTTTTTTTCTCAATATGGTATCTTCTGTATCCCTTTTAAACTCTTCATATTCTTGTTTCAAAGCTAATGTATCAGTGGAAACTCCCACTACTTTGGTAATATGCAAAAGTAATTTATTTGCATAAACACTATCAATATGCCTTTCACCATAGATCTCCAATGCCAAGAAAAGAAGAAGCTCAATAAAAATGTCAGCAAACTCCATCAGATGTGATGAAAATGACAATGTGGAACCTCATACAATATGAGGCGTAGAACTCTCTATAGCAGCTTCATTTTAGAAATTTAATTTTTTATTAGTATGAAACATTTCAACTTCCATTCAAAAGGAATATGGAAAACTTAAAAATTGCGGCTAGTTAGAGACAGGTTCCCGATCTATGGAAGCTACTAGTCACAATATGAAGAGAAACTCAACTATACAATTTACTCTTTAATTTCTCTCGATTCTAGAATTGTTGAAACTAGGACATCCCCCAAATAGAATAAGATTGACGCCAATATAGTTAAGGAAAACATAATCGAACTTCATCAATAATGTTGCCAAATTTTGACTTAAAATTATGTGTAGTTTGTAACAGTTGAACTTGGATGCTACTTCATTGATGTAACATTGGTTCCAGCAATGGTGAATCCTGACACATCATTCTTCTTTAACAAGCAACTTATGTCATATGCCTTTCTTTAATCCTAGATTCAATTTTATCAACTATCCAATGCACTATTTAGAAAGTGTTAAGGCTCCCCTCCTCCCATCCTAATTTTTTTGTTAACCAAATGTTATTCACCCATTTTTCTCACCAATCCTCTTTGGCCATACCCTCTACTTCATTTTTAACCATACCCTCTATTTTGTTGTTAATCGAATGTTATCAGCCTGGCTTTCCCACCAATCTTCCTTGGCCATACCCCGCCAATCCTCCTTGGCTGTACCCTCTTAAATTTAATTTGATGCGCGGGAATATGAAATTCCAATTTAAAAGGCCCCAAAAATTTTACAATAATATAAAAAAATATTATTCAAATATAATAAATATTTTAATTTTTTGAAAAGTAATCCAAAGTTATAATTGTTTTAATATTTTTCGAAAAAAAAGGTAGTTGAATTTGCAAGCTATTTTGTTTTCTCAAATTTTTTTTTTTTTTTTTATTCACATCTTATGAAAGATTTGATTCCTCTGTCTTGGCTCTTGGTAGATCCAGAGTTAAAATGGATCTAGATCGGTTTAATTTCACGGAGTCAAAATGTTAAAGAGGACATCATAAAATCTCTACTATGGGAGAGGAATTCAATAATTATGGAGAAACCCTATAGGTCCATGGAAAAATTGCAGTGAAAGAAAGGGTGTGGAGTTTCCAACTAGAGCGAGGCGTAGTTTGGATGAAGAGTGAATGGGCTTTGGACAATATCAAGCTCTAATATCCTTGTCAAAATGAAAAATAAGATTAAATGATAACCATGAGATTTTTATTCACATGATGTATATTTTTTAAGTACAAAGATCATCGTCGTGATCAACACTTTGAAGACACACAACTACTCATTAAATATGTTTTCTCAGATGAGATGTTGGTTTCCTACTATCAAAATCACATGAAGGAGGAGGACTTGGTGGATTATGCATTGGAGGAGGGGGTTCTCAACAAATTTGGGCTAGCGCAAGGATTTTATCCATTCATATTTGGAAGTTAGATATAAATGTCATCATGCCTCAGATTTTAGGCCTACCAAGTATTTAGAACGCAAAGTTGATAATTTGATAGGGTAGTCATCTAGCGATTTAGAGGCCCTAACTCCTGCTCCAATTATGCACTGTTCAGGTCCTCTAGTTTCGGTCAGCCCAAGGCTCGAGGCCATTTGTGAGGGGATGCAAAAATCTTCTTGGGGTTGTCTAGCTCTGAGTTTGGTTTCCCTTTTGTCCTAGAGATTGGAGAAATACATGCAATATATTATGAATTTCTTAGGGTTTTCAGAAGTTTTAGAGGTTATGACTTTCTCTAGTTTTTTTTGTTTTGTTTTTTCTTCATCTCAAGTGTCATTGGCCTTTCCCTCCTTGGATGAACCGGGGAAGGAGAGCCTTGCACCGATGACGAAGGAAGTTCAAACCAAGGAAAATTTTAAGGATGAAAATTTTTCTTAAAGTTTAAAAACATTGGCGAATCTCACTAATCCCTGATATGAAAACTATAAAATGTTTATTGATATATTTGTAAAATTATTCGAATTTATAATGATTTTATATATAGTCTCTATATAATGTTGGTGATTTTTAAGGTAAAATAATTTTATATTCTAAAATTTGGGTGAATCGTCTTTTACAAAATTGGAAATTGGCGAATAATTTTTGTGGAAAAATCATGGAAAATTAGCCCATTGGGCGAACATTAGCCCCTAAAATTTTCCATGGTTCAAACTGATGTTGAGAATATTTGAATCCATTTGCAGTGTTAAAATTTAGAGACAAAAGGGTATTTATAATTTTAACACTCTAGATGGATTCAAAGACCTCTTTGTCTCTAAATTTTAACACTCTAGATGGATTTAAAGAGCCCTATAGTGAAATGAAACACTTCAGTATCAAAATTTCAATTTTCCATTTCCGGAGTGACACAATTAAAAATTACTAACATAAATGACTAATTCATATACTTGTTGTACTTATTATTTGGTCAGATTTTTATTCTTGGACTATAGTAGTCATTTACGTTAATCATTATTAATTTTGTCACTTATTATCTAGTTAAATATTTTAGTCCTGGACTAAATTAGTCATTTTAGTTAGTCGCTTTTAGTTTGATCATTTATTATCTAGTCATATATTTTATCCCTAAACTAAATTAGTCATTTAAGTTAGTCATTTTTAGTTTGGCCACTTAAAAGTGCTCAAATTTAGTAGTAATTCACTTGAAATAATTGCGGTGACCAACTTTTTTAGTCACCTAGTCACTAATTTCATCATTTTCTACTAGTGAATTAATACATATTACTTTATAATTTTCATTTCAAAAATGCATTTAGTGGCACTGATATCTCTTTTCATTGCCACACATGGAACAATATACACTCTTCTATTCTACAATGAAGGAATGCAGGGTGCATGTTGTATGTAGTTTCAATTTTAGCGTGACAACCAACAACCATTGATGATTTTCCTAATATTAGAAGATGAAAATTGTACTAGTTTCTTGATGTTATAAGGGAAAATGTACTTGCTATTACTTTTACTTTCAATTATAGTATTTTATACTCAGGTTGTTTTGATCAAGTTCATGATTTGAGTTTTGAATGTTTGTTATTACATCAACATATTATTGATTCCCTTGAATTTGTGGCTTGGCCTTCTAAATATAGTGTTTCTAATTGGTGGCGCAATGGCAACAATGTGCCCCTGTACCACAAAATAACACACACATGTATTGGCTTTTGCAGTTGGCATATATATACTAGATACTTTATGAAAAAGCACACATAATCAATGAACATACTTCAGAAAAGGTAGATATTGATGGGATTCCTCAAACTATCATCCTTCCTAACCATGACCAGAAGTTTTCATCAGTTTTCATTTCTTTGGTTTCATAGAGCAACACATAAGTCAATGATGAATATGAGGCATTAGATATGGATAGCCAAACATTTGAGAATGTGACTTTATTGGTTTTGGAGTCGATGAAGAAAATATAGTTACAACATTTGTTTTCACTTACTCGCCTTCTTATTGAAGCTTTACAAATTATGCTCATATTCTTCTCTGGAACCTCTTTGCATTCGTCATATTCTTGTATATTTTGATCATCTATATCATTTAAAAATTTGGATCCAAGAAATTTTTTAGATTTGGTTTCAAAAAATTTGGGGTTTACTCCCTTAATTCTCTCTTCAACATATGAGTCCAAACAAAAATTGTTTGAATGCAACTCTCATACAATGAGTGTGAAAATCCTTGAACCTCTTTTCAAAATTTGGAAAACATCCATTTCTCATATTTTTAGTTTATTTTGGATTTAATAATTAAAAAATCTAGATAAAGAATCCTATGAAAGCGTTCTCGTCGAACTATGTATACAACATCCTCTAGCAGTAGCACTTAGCGATGAATTTATAAACCACATTATAAGAAAAAATATTTTGACAATTACCATACATCACAGATATATTTGTATTTATTTGCTTGGGTTTATTGAGATATTCACAACTCAAAATTTATTTTTGGGTGCTCAACACCTAACTACAATAGACGGAGACCTAACATGAAGGTTGAACTCGGTCCTGGTGATAATGGGTATTGATCCGCAGGTCTATTTGGCTATTTTTATGATGTCTTGGAAAAGTCTAAAGAGTGGTCTTATTGTGAGGCTATGCAGAAAGAGGATCCAATTCAGATAGCTAAGGAAACCCAATACTCTAATGGATTCATTCCCATTGTGTTTCACAATAAGAGAGGTAACTTCAATGATATTCCATCATTTCTTTGGATTGCACTAAAAATATGATTTACTTGATTGAAATTTGTGTCATTTCTCTTAACTTAATTGGAATGGGTTTCCATTTATTTGGATAACATTCAAATGGGTTTCCATCCACTAAGATGGGTTCCAATTGTTCTTTCATATTGATACAACAAATTGCAACTTATCACACATTATATGGGATGATCGCCACACTTCATCTCATTCTGAAACAAGAAGTCACGGAGTTAGAACTGTCAAGTTATATCAGGACAAATCCATTGGTTGGTTGTTTGAGAATGAAAAGTTGCAATGGAATACTTCAAGTAAGGCAGAACATATGATATTATGTTAATCAACAAAGAGATGCTTGTCATGGATGGGCATGAGCTATGTAAGTTTTAAATATTTAGAAATTATAATTTTGAAGTATTGATTTATTTTTCCTGTTAATTATCTAAACCATGTTAGTTTTTTAAACTTTCATTTCGTTCTTATCATTTGACCGACTGCTTTAATTTCAGGCAACAAGACAACTAATATTTTAAGCTTGGTAAAGTTTTATAGGCACCAAACATAACCCAGTGCATGGAAGTGCACCATGTCATAATATATTTGTAGATAATGAATGCATTACATGCATTGTCAACTAAATCAGAATATTAATCTGACCTTGTTGTTAATGGTTTATGATGATTTTATTTATGTAGGTCTCCAGAATAAAAACTTTGATCTTTCTCTATATGTAAACATTGACTGCCACCTTGTAATAGATGGTACAATAGGTTTAGAGCCTATTTGGGTTTTGCACAAAATAGCCTAACAAAGAATTCTTAGAATTGATTAATTACTATATTTTTCTTGTTAAAGCACTTGTAGTGTTAAAAATACTTTGCATACACATTTTATATGACACGAACCAAGCAAAAAAATTGAAAATAGAATTTAGAGTATTGTTATTCCTCGTAAATGGTACCATTTGCAATAGTCTGAGTTTGGATTTGTCCCTTACTTTGCTACAATTGTAGTGATACTACTAGTCCCCACATAAATATTAAAAACCTTTATTTTCAGGGCTAACTTTCTTTTATCAAGTTATGCCAAACTATCGAAATTGGACCAAAATTAGCTTAGTGTGTTGATTAAGTAGCTAAAATTCCTTCTTGGGAAACAAAAGGGAAATAAAAAAATTGATAATAAATAGAACCTTTGTTTTCAGATGATTATATCTTGATCTATTGCTAATATCCCTTGTTTATGATAGTGAAATTTATGTTCAATGTCATTGTCAAGTTGTCATTACATGTGAGCTTCTCATATATGTTTTTGGTAGAAACAATCATAAACCCAGGTCTAGGACAATAGAGTGGTGAATGTTTTAGTCAATCAAGACAATAGTTTCCTTTCCACCTCTTAAATTAATCTCCTTTTATCTTCAAGTTAAAGCGGTTACTCCCTTGCTTAAAGAATCAATTGAGATATGTAAGAAGTTAAAATTTCTCTTCTTAATGCATCTTTCTTGTAAACTCGTATATGCAATTAGAATTAATTAGTTTAGAAGAGAAATTTTAACTTCTTACATATCTCAATTGTTTCTTCAAGATAGGGAGTATTTCAAAATGCAACCACATGGAAGATGATTTCCATGGCTACAATTCTTTATATTTAAAAATTACAACACATTCATTTCTAAGGTATTTCAACATCACTAAGAACAACCTCATCAAAGAGTGGCTCAAGAAGACGATGGACACCCCCCTCGACATCTCTACTAGTGCCTAATTTTTCATCGGAGAATTTGGCATAACTGACTTACTAAAATCTCGACATTTAATGCAAGACCATCTCTTGCAGTTAGGCGACACTTCACAATATGAAGGATTTTAATGTCTATGGTGGTTAGGAGAGTGGAACAGATAATAGAGAGTGAGATCATGAGGATGTAGGAGAAGCCATGTCATGGGTTTTGTAGATCTAGGTCATCTATCTTTGGTGAATAATATTTGTCTTTAGGAATGGATTGAGGTAGATGGGGTGGGAAGTACATGGAGCTATGCATAAGTGCATATTGTGGGATCTCCCACACCAAATCAGTGGTCTAAGGCCTCACAAAAGTATAATGTGAGATTGTGTAGAGAGCATTTGATAAGCCCGCCAAGAAACAAATTAAGTGACATGCGATGGACAACTTATGGGTTGTCGAGTATAAAAGAATTATTGAAAAGTGTTGTTAGGCCATGTGGTGCCAACAGGTGGATCCCATCATTTTTTGGCAGTTTAAGTTAATTGATTTTGGGATGAAAAATAAGGAGCATGGGGATTATCATTCATACTCACAAAGAAAGGAGGAGATAGAGAGCTCTCATGGAGAAGAATGGAGAGTTCTCACATTGAAAAGGAGACAAAAAACTAAGCTAAAAAGATCCATTGTCTATTGTATCAAATCCAAGACTAAGATCGACTAGCACCTTTGAATATGTTTTAATGATATGAGAAGGTGATAATCTCATGTTTTGTAACTACTAGTAGCCCATGGAGGCATATATGTTATAGTTTGAACCTTTAATTTAATAGACTAGTTAAATAATCTCTTACATTCTAGATCAAATTTGGACGTTTTTCTTCTGCCACACGGGGATTGCATGTTCAAACGATGATTCACTTAGAAAATAGGCAAGTTATTGCATTTCCAAAAGCTTGTTTGACAATCCTATAGAAATAGAGGTTGCCTGAGATGCTATGAAGCCAAGTATTTGATTTCCATTCATTGTTTGGCATATTGAATTTGCAAAGAGATACACCTTTCGAAAACAGACTTATGACTGAAATGTGCTCCATCTATTTTCATATGTGGTTTTTCAAACCATGATGGAATTATTTGATATAAATACTAGATTTTAAGATTCCCATGAAACCCTCGGCTAAATCAATCTGGTTGCATGTCAAGCGTGTACATTTGGTTTCAATAGAATTTTGTCAGATGTGAGTTTAATTTTTTAATAAGATAACAAGGCTTACCAATTGTTTGTCTCTGCAAATTGTAGTATGGAAAATAACAAGTGCTTGAAAGCCTTAACTTTCACTCTTAAGACATCGAGAATGGGAAGGTTGCAATGGAATATTTCAAGCAAGGTAGAATATATGATCTTGTTTTAATGGACAAAGAGATGCCTGTTATGGATGGGAATGAGCTATGTAAGTTTTAAATATTTGGAACTTATAATTTTGAAGTCTTGCTTTATTTTGCCTACTAATTATCTCAACCATCTTAATTTTCTAAAATTTTGGTTTGTTCTTATCACTTAACTGACTGCTTTTATTTCAGGCAACAAGGAAACTAATATGTATTCTACAACATCTTGATGCTAGATATGGCATTTTTTTTGTTTCTCCAACACCGATTCTATATATACAAGTGATGCTAGTGAGGTTAGGTCTAGTCTTTTCATAAGGCCAACAAATATTAAAACTAATTGTTTCACAAAACATCTAGTTCAAAAATTCCCACTTCTAGGATCCCTTTTAAGATCCATCCTTATGGTTTCTCTTGAAAGTAAAGAAAACTCCTTTTCTCCTTTTGAGATTTCATCTTGTACATGGTTTCAATCATATATATGTTCATTTTTATTTAATAATAATATTATAAGTAATAGTTAATGTTTAAGCCAATTAACTTTAGTTTGGGTGGTTGGACAAAATGTTTGTAATTCTTTCCACCCTATGCAAGTTTCAATTATGAGAAGTTGAGACGCTTAAGTTGGCCTACCTTAGGTGAGAGAAAGACATATAAATCTCTCCAAAATTTTGTCAATTGAATCTAACTTAAGAGGTTAGGTGACATCATTTTGATCCCAAGTTCAACTCTACTAAATTTACATGTTTCACCTCTAAAATATAGTAAATTTGTTGTGTCCTTAAGTAAATATACTTTGTATACTATTTACATAAATCTAAGGCTACAAAAAACCAATTGTTTTATACAAACAATTCTCCAAACCTAATTTTTTTAAATAAAAAAAATCATATTTATAATTTAAATATTCAATTAAATGACATAACATATCACATCTTCTTTCATCAATGCTACTCTTCCCAATACTTGCACTGTTTCCTTTTCCACATACATATATATATATATATATATATATATATATATATATATATATATATATATATATATATAGATTTGGACGAATTTGTCAAGTGTTTATACCACCTTCCCATCTTTGACTGCTCATTGTCCATTGTAGCAATTCCTCACAATATGAGGAAAGCATTCGCTATGTACGTGCAACTAGAAGACTGCATCACCGATGAAAGCAGAGCTTCAACACAACAAGCTCAGTGGTTTTGGTCATCTAGCCGATGGCATTTGCAAACACATTCCATCAATTGCAATAGAATAGGGCTGCCACATCTACATTATCTACGTCACCTCAAAGATGGGAACATGTTATCAATTTCTTCGGCTCGACCTTGACGTATTTGGTCGCGTAGACCATGGCCAAGGATCACAAAAGGATTTTTGCATGTGATGAACTGAGACAAACTCAGTTGTTGAAGAGGTAGTCATTGACGCTGGTGGTTCAGGAGATGGGAATGGGGTTTTCAGACTGAGATTGTCATTGTGGAAGAACAGTGGTGGTTTTGCACTGTTTCAATATCTAATATAATGCAACTAAATGTAACAAATTTCTAAGCATGTTTTTTAGTTAAATTTAAAGATTTAATTACACGGTAGGGCATTTCCCAGTGAAAAAACCTTCCCTCTCTGCCTTTATGTCATAACCTTGTGTCGTTGGATTAGATGTTAGATGATTAAAAGATATGCAGCCGTTGGATGAAAGTAGTTAGAAATATTTGGTTGCCAATTCAGTTATACAAATGCAACACCTTATTAACTGATCTATCACCCGTTTGAGCACTAAACATTTGCTACCCTAGTCTCGCCCACATAGTCCTTGGGCCTAGCGACAGTGTCAGGGTACCAATTGCGATTAACGTTCCTTCTTAGAGCCCCGACTAGTGTGTTCATGACCGACATTAAAACGGTTGTGCCTCCATGACTTTGAGACGGTTGTGCCATTAATCCCAGATTCTGAGCGCACAATAATTCCCCTACAGGATGGTGAACTTCTGTCTGCATTATTCAGTCCGTTATTAGTAGTACTGTCTGTCTCACCTCATTCGAACTTGCCCTTGCTCAAAAAACGCTCTGCAATAGAGTCTGTCGCCATGATGTGTGAGGTGACAGAGGCTAATTTTTGGGCACAAATTTCATTTTCACTAGTTTTTGTACTAGAGTCTCCTAAAGCTCCTCGTTAATTTATTATTATGACCATTGCAAATTTCATCTAAAGGGTTCGACCACTGTGGAATGTTAATTTGTTTTAGACACCATTCTTGGCGACACCACAAGGAAGATAGGCGAATTTCACCATTTCAATGAGAACTCGCGCTTAGTGAAGAAATACTCTGCAACATAGTTCCTCCCCATAAGGTCTGAGGCGACACGGGGCAAATTTTTGGGTACGGATTTCATTTTCACTGGTCGGTTTATTAGAGTTTCCTAAAGCTCCTCGTTAATTGATTATTGTAACCATTTCAGATTTCATCTTAGGGGTTGGAGCACTGTGTGGAATATTAATTTGTTTTACACACCATTCTTGGTGATTCACGGCAAGGAGGATAGGCGAATTTAAACATTCCAATGCCATGCTAGGTCTGCATGTTGACAACTAAACTTCGTTTACTCTCTAATTTTGTAATACCGCTCTTCTTCCAAAGTTCACCGTGATTCTCCTTAATTATACGAAGGATCATGGTGACATGTTGATTGTCTCTCTTTTGCATTAGTTACAGAAGGGTATTTTTGTTTTTTTGTTAACGGTCCTATGACATTCGAAAGCCCTGGGGCTGAGAACTGATTAAGAATCGTATTTACTCTTTGTTAAGCGATGCTCCAAAATTTTACTGTGTAATACATGGGATATTTTACTTTTTTATAAAATCTATTTCCACTTGTAAGAATCTTAGTTACACTCTTTTGAACTAAAACTGAGGTTGTAACCCTGTGTCCACTAGCCTTTTATTAACCCTAGATTCATTATTCATAGCGTTTGCAATTTATACTTTACATTTATTTCGGCTATGCTTTCAATATTAATGTACGCAGTTATTTGAATTTTCCCTTGTGATCTACATTTACCTAACGTCGTTTTCTTATGAAACCAGTAGCTTGTCCAGCAACTACCCGCTCAGCACCAACAGTCCCAACTTCACACTTGATTGTTGCAAATGCACCTGAAACATGAGAATTTAATTTTGGCACTAGCACAAGATCTAATGATGACGAATAAACCGTAGAAACAGATGTTAGAGTCACATAAGAAAAATATCACTAAAAATCAGCTACATATTTCCAATAATTTCTACACTATCGTCTAACTGAACTAGAAAAGAATTGAGATCGAGAAGATTAAGCTTTTCGTCCTTTCTCTTCCTATTTAAATTGGTTGAAGATTACATTCAGTTGTAATCTTTTTTACCAATAAGAACACCTTTAGTATTATCTGTTGGTATAATTCTACCTTGAATTGGCAAGCAATTTAGATAAAAAAAATTAGGTTTTCCTTATTTTCTCTTTATACAAAAATTTGTTTCTTTAATATTACAGTTTGCTATAATTCTATGGGCATCATTAAAAGCTTCAATTTTTTTTATCTTTTAAGTATATTGTCATGTTGAAATTTTGTGTTAGATGGATATGGGGATATAGATATACATAGTGTAGAAGAGAATTTCCATGCCTCTATATATAGAGATATCTCTATGAAACTTTATTATCTTTTTAGATTCACGCTGTATTGGGACAATCTCTTGTTTGGAGAAAGATTGTTTTAAATTTCTAAAAACATTACTAACAATTTATTAGTATTAGCTTTTGTGTGAAACAGGTTGATGGAAAAAATCTAAATTTTTTGGGAAAATCTGTTGGGGATTTTTCTGGCAAAATCCCAAAAACAAACAAAATAAACTCCATAGAGGCAATGCTCTGTTTCACCTCCACAGGATCTTTTGTGCATAGGGAAGCTTTTTTAAATTTTTTTTACTGAGGAACAGAGTATTTCACCACCATAAAAACATTTCTATTCATTAAAATATATGCCTGATACATATTCATCCTCTTTGCTGAGAGGGATTCACCACAAAAAAAACATTCAACCATCAAAAACGAACTCTGTCTCCTCCTGAGTATTTACACTGCTGGTGTGTAAAAACCCATTTACATTTACTGCTGTAAAACTAATTTACTCATACTGGAAAAAAATTTACATATGAAGCTCAAAACATTATATGTTTGCTTCACTCCCCGCACTGCTGTGCATTTCCTTTTTCAAAAATCAACAAAGTTCACCTCATGGAAAATACATGCGCTCCACCCTCTGTCTTCATGCACTGCTGTGCAAAACTATATTTCTTCAGAAAAGTCAACACTAACTTTTCGCTTCAACCACACACCTTTTGTTTCTTTGTTGCAACAAAAATTACAGAGCACACTTTTTTTTACTTGGCTCGTAATATATGAGAAACTTAAAAAACACAACATATATTTCAAAACATACAACGAACATAATTAAATGCTTTACGTGCCCTATATAAAAAAAACTTAACTATTCACCTAAGCTTATGACACTGCATTAATGAAAGGTATGGTCAACCAAGCTTTTATTTTACTCCACGCAATCCTTGATTTGATGCGGGCCCGTATGCAGCTTCAGGCGATCGACGACGGAGAGCACGGGAGCAGATCGGACGGCGGAGATCAATTTCGGAAGCCAATTTTGGGTTGACCTTTACCTCCCGAAATATTACGTTGGCTGATGTATGGGGAGAGCCACGCGTCAACTCGAAATTTTATCGGGCCCTTGTGTACGGAAACCACTCCATACCAAAGAGCGGTCCGATATGCCTCAAACGGGTTTGTGGTTTTGCTGCGGTGGTTTTGGGGAGCGCAGTTGAAATTAGATTTCAACACTCCCCTTTAATTTCAACTGCTGGGCATTCGGTCATACCCAGACACTTTCTCAAAAATTCAAAGCTTTTCTGATCCAATGGCTTTGTCAAGATGTCTGAAACCTGTTCTTGAGTCTTGCAATGTTCTAGGACAATTTCTCCATTGTTCACCAATTCTCTGATGTAGTGAAACCTTGTATCAATGTGTTTCGTTCTCTTATGAAACACTGAATTCTTTGACAATGCAATAGTTGAGCTATTGTCACAAAAAATCACTGTCGCTTTTGCCTGTTCTTGGCCTAAGCTTCTCAACATTCTTCTCATCCACACTGCTTGACATGCTGCTGTTGTAGCTGCCACATATTCAGCCTCTGTTGTGGACAATGCTACAATGGACTGCTTCTTAGAAGCCCATGAAATGGCTCCTGAACCCATATGAAAAACATAACCGGAAGTGCTTTTCCGATCATCTACACTTCCAGCCCAATCACTATCAGTGTATCCAACCAAATCTAAATGTTCTGAGACAGTATATAAAATTCCAAACATTTTGGTACCTTTGACATACCTTAAAATTCTTTTTGCTGCCTGCCAATGTGCCTCCTTTGGCCTCTCCATGAATCTGGAAATTAAACTAACAGCATACATAATATCAGGCCTAGTTGCTGTTAAATACATAAGGCTGCCAACAATACTTTTGTACAAACTAGGATCAAAATCCTTGCTGTTGTCCTCTCTGCTGAGTTTTAATTCCATTACTGTGGGAGTGATCGCTGCCTTGCATTCTTGCATGTTAAATCTGCCCAATACTTGATTTATATATCTTGCTTGTGAGATAAAAATTCCTTTTTCATTTTGATCTACTTCTATGCCTAAGAAGTATCTCAAGAAACCCATGTCAGTCATTTCAAATTCTTCCTTCATGACTGATTTAAAATTCTTAATGAGCTGATCATCATTACCTGTGAAAATAACATCATCAACATATAAGACAACAATTAAAATTTTACCATCTTTTTCTTTGATGTAGACGGTGGGTTCTCCTTCACACTTGTCGAATTAATTATCCAATAGATAAGAATCTATCCTGCTGTACCATGCTCTTGGCGCTTGCTTCAGCCCATAAAGAGCTTTCTTCAATTTGCACACTTTTTGCTCTTCACCTTTCTTCTCATAGCCGAGAGGCTGTTCAACATAAACCTCTTCCTTTAACACTCCATTTAGGAATGCTGACTTCACGTCCATTTGATAGACTTTCCATTTGTTTTGTGCTGCTATGTACAACACTGCTTTCACGGTTTCCATTCTTGCAACCGGGGCGAAAGTCTCCTCATAATCTCTCCCATACTGCTGCTTGTAC
The DNA here is from genome assembly GCA_031772625.1 of Pinus tabuliformis. Lineage (NCBI taxonomy): Eukaryota > Viridiplantae > Streptophyta > Pinopsida > Pinales > Pinaceae > Pinus > Pinus tabuliformis. The sequence goes on along the minus strand of CM062815.1, from coordinate 164,393,624 downwards.
CCTTTGACGACCAGCCTTGCCTTGTGCCTTTCTATCTTACCTTCAGCATTGCTTTTAGTCTTGTAAACCCATTTGACTCCAATGACTTCTTTACCTTTTGGTAGCTCAACCAAATCCCATGTTTTGTTTCTCTCTATGGCATTCATCTCCTCATCCATAGCTTCTATCCATTTCCTATCTTTAATTGCATCTTCGAAATGAATAGGATCATCAACATGACAATACAAGGCAAATAAGGAATTCATTCCTTCATTATAAATATCACTTAGATTTCTAAACTTCTTACCTCGTTCACTTGGTGTGCAAGTGCTTGAAGATGCACTTGAATTTCCTCCTTGTGGTGTGCTTGGAGAAGCACTTTCATTTATCCTCAATGGTGTCCCTTGCCGTCCTTGTGTTGGCGCTGCTGTTTGGGGATGCATTTCAGCCACCTCCTCATCATCTTCATCATGAGACAAACAGTTTTTAACATTCACTGTTTTCTCTATGCTTCCATCCCAAGCTTCCTCCTCAATGAATTGAACATCTCTGCTGACAAAAAACTTTTTGGTGGATGGGATATACAACCTGTAAGCTTTGGATTCCTCACTGTATCCAATGAAGATACATTTCTCCCCTTTGCTGTCCAACTTCTTCCTTAGCTGATCTGGAATGTGTGCATAGGCCACACATCCAAAAACTCTCATGTGGGTGACTCCTTGCTTTCTCCCACTCCATGCTTCTTCCGGCACTTTGTTCAACACTGCTTTTGTAGGACACCTGTTCAAAATATACACTGCACAATTCACAGCTTCAGCCCAATAATCATTTGGCAAATGCTTTGCCTTCAACATGCTCCTCGCCATATCCATGATGGTCCTGTTCTTCTTTTCAGCAACTCCATTTTGCTGTGGGGTGTACCTTGTTGTAAACTGTTTGTGAATTCCATTTTCTCTACAAAATCTTAGGAATTCCTTGGAGATATACTCACCTCCTCTATCAGTTCTCAAAACTTTAATATGCAGCCCGCTTTGGTTTCCACAAATGCCTTGAAATTTTGGAATTTCTCAAACACTTCACTTTTGTTTTTAAGGAAATATACCCAAGTTTTTCTTGTAAAGTCATCAATGAATGTTAGGAAATATTGGCTGCCTACTAATGATGGAGCTTGCATCGGTCCACATAAATCTGAGTGGATGATCTCTAAGGGTGCCTTTGCCCTTATGCTTTTACCTGATGGAAAACTTTCTCTATGTTGTTTCCCCAAAATGCAACCTTCACAAAGGTTGTCTGGTTTCTCTATCAATGGTAGTCTTCTTACCATTCCTTTCCTGCTCAACAAATTTAGACCTCCAAAATTGAGATGTCCAAATCTCAAGTGCCACAACCAATTTTCATCCTTTGGCACGCTTTGGAAAGCCTCTTGGGTGACTGCTGCAATTTCTCCTTTGTTTTTCAAATCTGCTCTTATTCTAAGAGGGAACATCCTGTTCCTTGTCATTTTTACTTCAGCAATGCATCTTTTGCTGGGTGCTATATCCATGATGGTGCATACATCATTTTTAAAGAAAACATTGTACCCCTTATGGACAAGCTGTCCAACACTCAAGAGGTTACATCTCATTCTGGGGACATAGTAGACATCTGCTATGGTTTTCCTTTCTCCTTGCTTTGTAAATATTTTTACCTCTCCTTTTCCCATAACAGAGATTTTACTATCAGTTCCTAGTGTGACTTCTGATTTCATATTTTTATCTAGGGCAGAAAAGAAGGCTATGTTTCCTGTCATATGGTTGCTGCAACCTGAGTCTAAAAACCATATGTCTTCACTGTTTGTTTCAGCCATGTTACAAGCTAACAACACATTATTTTGGCTGATGTTTTCTCTAGTGACATTTGCATTTTGTCTATTACTCATATCATGCTGCTTCTTCCTACATTCACTGGCATAATGCCCATATTTTTTACAATAATAGCATTGGACATTGGATTTTTCATACCTTTGTCCTTGAGCATGATGTTGTCCTCCTTGTTGGCTGCTGCCTTGGCCTTGGTTCTGATTTGGATTGCTGCCTCTTCCTTGTGCATTTGCTGGGATGTTCCTTCCACCTCTTTTCTGGCTTCTGCCTCTTCCTCTCTTGTTTCCTCTGCCTTGACCTCTTCCTCTTTCAAAGGACATCTGGGTCTTGAAGGCTTGCTCTAGAGATGAGTTTTCATTTCTACTCAACCTCTGCTCATGAGTTATTAGTGATGCATGTAGCTCATCAACTGAAAATTTTGAGAGATCCTTTGTCTCTTCAATGGTGGTGACAATCGCATCAAACTTTGAGGGTAAGACCCTCAATATTTTCTCCACAATCCTCCTATCTTCAAGGGTTTCTCCATGAGTCCTTATCTGTGTGACCAATCCAATTACATGTGTGAAAAATGAGTCAATGTTGTCTGACTCCTTCATGCACAGATTCTCAAAATCTTTCCTCAGCAATTGTAGTTTTGCTGTCTTCACTCTCTCCATGCCTTGATAGGCTGTCTTGAGGGTTTGCCATGCTTCATTGGATGTCTTAGCTGCTGCTAACCTTGGAAACACGCTTCCATGCACTGCTTGATACAAGAAGAAAAGGGCTTTTGAATCCTTCTTCTTGCAGCTCTTTAATAGATCCTTCTCTCCTTGAGTTAATGCATTAAACTCATTTTCATCTGCTGGTTGTTCAAAACCTTCCTCAACTATTTCCCATAAGTCTTGGGAAGCAAACAAGGCTTTCATTGTTATTGCCCAATAGTCATAGTTTTTACCATCAAATAATGGGAGCTGCATACCCATGCTATTACTGGTGCTTGTGCCAGCCATTCTTGCAGCCTCAACTATGCTTCAATTTCTTGACTGTGTAATTTAAAACACTGACTGTTTCTTCAGCAGCAACACAGAAAAAAAACTTTTGAAATACCTGAATCCCTTGCCTGAGACTTCACTTTGCTGGAGAAGATCTACTGCTGCAACAAAAGACTCCTCCCTTCAGCTTCTTGAACACCTTCAAAGAGCTTAAACCTGCTCTGATACCACTGTTGGGGATTTTTCTGGCAAAATCCCAAAAACAAACAAAATAAACTCCACGGAGGCAATGCTCTGTTTCACCTCCACAGGATCTTTTGTGCACAGGGAAGCTTTTTAAAAAAAAAATTACTGAGGAACAGAGTATTTCACCACCATAAAAACATTTCTATTCATTAAAATATATGCCTGATACATATTCATCCTCTTTGCTGAGAGGGATTCACCACAAAAAAAACATTCAACCATTAAAAACGAACTCTGTCTCCTCCTGAGTATTTACACTGCTAGTGTGTAAAAACCCATTTACATTTACTGCTGTAAAACTAATTTACTCATACTGCAAAAAAATTTACATATGAAGCTCAAAACATTATATGTTTGCTTCACTCCCCGCACCGCTGTGCATTTCCTTTTTCAAAAATCAACAAAGTTCACCTCATGGAAAATACATGCGCTCCACCCTCTGTCTTCATGCACTGCTGTGCAAAACTATATTTCTTCAGAAAAGTCAACACTAACTTTTAGCTTCAGCCACACACCTTTTGTTTCTTTGTTGCAACAAAAATTACAGAGCACACTTTTTTTTACTTGGCTCGTAATATATGAGAAACTTAAAAAACACAACATATATTTCAAAACATACAACGAACATAATTAAATGCTTTACGTGCCCTATATAAAAAAACTTAACTATTCACCTAAGCTTATGACACTGCATTAATGAAAGGTATGGTCAACCAAGCTTTTATTTTACTCCATTCAATCCTTGATTTGATGCGGGCCCGTATGCACCTTCAGGCGATCGATGGCGGAGAGCACAGGAGCAGATCGGACGGCAGAGATCAATTTCGGAAGCCAATTTTGGGTTGAACTTTACCTCCCGAAATATTACGTTGGCTGACGTATGGGGAGAGCCACGCGTCAACTCGAAATTTTATCGGGCCCTTGTGTACGGAAACCACTCCATACCAAAGAGCGGTCCGATATGCCTCAAACGGGTTTGTGGTTTTGCTGCGGTGGTTTTGGGGAGGGTAGTTGAAATTAGATTTCAACAAAATCTAGCGTTTACTTTTTGCACTTCTAAGGCAATGGAATCTGAAAAACATTTTATTTTGGAATGTGATGTTTTCAAAGACATCATAGAGACAGTTACAACAATATGTTAATATCCCTTTCTCGACATTATCTTTTCATCAATTCATCAATAATTTAAATAATAAGAAAGTTAAATTAAAAAAAAAAAAAAAACAGGAAAACTAGTAATCGCATATACTATATCTAATCCAGGAAAAATTAAAATTTCATTTTATTTCACCACTAAATGAATACACGTTATATTTCAGACCGTTCATTGCGCGCCGTGTTGAATTTAAAACACATATTGGAAGAAAATATAACTAATTACATTCACTCGTTAGAATTTCTCGTTTCACGGATCTATACACTGTACATATTAACTAGACGGTGTTACATTCCTTCCTAGAATCTGTCGTCTCACAGAACGAGACACTGTACATAATAATTAATAATTGATAGATCAGATTGAGTTCCTTCTCAGTTTGCTACTGTTCCGCGTCATTATACTGTTGGGCTTGGCGACCCGGCTACACGGCATCTCATGTTTCTCGTCGGTTTCTACTCGAAGCTGACTCACCGTTGGCGATGAAAATGGGCCACCTTTCTGTTTGTTGTTCCTCGATTTCCACTTGAAGTACTTCCATGGCAATGCACCCAAAATACTGATCTTCTTTGTAGAAACCTTTTCCAGCTGCTCAACTATACTTTGGCAAAACTTCTCAAGAGCGCCGAACTCTGCTCTCAATTTCTGAATTTCCAGTCCAATGTCGACTGGTGGTGTTAGCTGGACATTTTCATGGGCGCTACTCTCTCCTCCTTCACAGCTGCTGTGTGTGCTAAATCTGTAATTATCGTGTAATATACAATGCTTCTGTGATGGACACGTCACATCGTACGTTTTCTTGGGGCGTGTGAATTCCCAGCTGACGCGAGAATTGTTTGCGACCGCTTTCCATGCGATAGATTCCACACACCTCTGTTCGATGTTCAGATTCTCTGCCCATGGTGAAAGACCACAACAGCTTTGAAGCACAGTAATACAATCCAACCATGAAGCCATGAGAATATAACTGAGAAAGGCTTCTGTCTTCGATATTAGGTTGCCTTCTTCCAGATCCTCTGTCATTTCAAGGTACTCTGCCGCACAGCGTAAGGCGGCGACATTGGATGCAGTGATCTCTACTATATCAGATCCATAGCAAAATTTTGCAGCTAATTCGAAGGATTTGGCTCCTCCTGGAAAATCAACCAGCTTTATATGGCTATTTTCAGTGTCGCGAGATTCAAAGACAAGCCTGTTCAACCGACCGCTTCTTGAAAGCAATGGAAACTTCCAAAAAGAAATGACAACCGACTCCTATCAGTTTCGGCTACAAGTTGCAGGAGAAAATGTTTGCACAACAGAAAATTAAATTACGAAAGCTCATAGTAATTTGGAGATTTCCTTTCAAAATGTTTGAAATTGGACAAAAGCAGTAAATTTTAATCAAGAGTCGGTCGCTCTGATGCCTGACCAGTGGAAAAGGCTCAAGTACAGATCATGAAAAACTCTAAATAACAAGCAACCAGTGAAGCATAAGAAGAAACTGAAATTATATGAAACATAACATAACGTGAGAAACAAGAATTTGGGGAGTTAACTAAGTATACAGTGGTGACCTTAGAGAGGTTAACTTATGGAGATGAAGGATTACGTCGTCAACCTCCACTGTCAAGTCACTCTGTAGCTTTGAGGCTACATACCTACAAAAGCCCAGTTTTCCTCCAAACCCATTAGCGATGAAAGCAGTGAGATTTCGCCAGTGTACAGAATGAAGGCACATATTTTCCGGCACAAACATTTCAAACAGAAATTAATACCTACACAGATGATATGGTATTTGAAATTGAAGCACTTACCAAGCTTGCCTTTTTCTTGTTACATTGTCCATGGTAGTGTCCACCTTCATCATGCTCATCTTCACTGTTGTGTCCCTGCAATTCGATTCTATTCAACTCTTCACTTCAAGCTACTCGGTTTCGGGTCATTGGGGGCTTGGGTCATTCAATGCTCTGGCGTTGATTTATGCTACCCGTTCAAGCTTTTTGGCGAGTAAAAGTGATGGTAATCTCTCTATCGGAATATGCACACGTTATTGGTTCCCGCTGAAGTATATATATTCTTTCTGAAATCTCTTGATTACTAAATATATATTAAGAGATATAATAGATAACTAAATACATATTATTATTTATTAAATTATTAACTATTAAATTATTAAATGGAGATTGAATTGATAATTGGTATTTTTAAATTTCAAACTTGTTTCTCTAAAGGGTTTTCATTGGATTACTAAAGTATTTGGAGATATATATTTTATTTTTGTATTCAAGTTTTCATGATCCATAATGAATTAAACAAAGTCTTTCGGTAGAAATTATGAGAGAATTTTTTGGCAATGGCTTAAATATAGAGCAATGTAGAGACATTATTGTTCACATTATTGTTCAAATATAGACCATTACTTGAAATTATGTGTTTACATTGCTCTCTATTTAAGCCTTTGCCATGGTCTGCTTCTTCATCTGGCATCTGGTCCTAATGATGAACCACACCTGTTGGTTCCAAACTTGTAGGCCAAAAAATTATTTTATGTGATTTCTACCGAAAAACTTTGTTTAAATGTATATTTTATCTTTGTGAAACAAATAAATATTCCATTGAATTCACTACAATGAACTTAAATATATTAACAATTATTAATTATTAAATAGAGATTAAATTGATAATTAGTATTTTCAAATTTTAAACTTGTCTTTATAAAGAGATTTGATTGGATTACTAAAGTATTTGGAGATGTATATTTTATCTTTGTGAAACAAACTCATATTCTATTGAGTTCACTCTAATGAACTTAAATATATTAATAATGAAATTTTTTGTTTTCCATAATTATTATAAGTAGAAGTAGATAATATTTTTGAAATTTTTGAAAAAAATATATATTAAAATTATATATTTTTATTATTTTCTAGCGAACCATAAGTCAAGGTCTTTGCTAGTTATATATGTAGACTAAGAAATGTAAACTAAGAGTTTAACTCTGTTTGCCTCATTATAATTATAGGGTTTAGGATAGTTAAGCACTGAATTCCATATGGTTTAACTTACTATTACAACATTACAATTTTTATTTTATATAACAAAGAGCTTACATATTTTATTTTTCTGATTAAAATGATAATTTAGATTCTTTTAATCGATTCAATTAAAAAATGTTATCTATCTTCAAAAGTGCAATGTCTAACTTAACATAATTGAAATGAGCTGTAAGCACAAATTCCTCGGGAGATACACCAGTGTTGTACGTGCTGTCAAATCAGTAAAAGCGAGTCGAATCAATGGAAGTGAAATCTATAATATTGATGGGTCGCAATGAGACGGGCAGCTCATGGCATGCCAAACTTCACTGTCCTGTCATCAGTTACGATTGGGCCGCCTTCTAAAAAAAGGCTAACTTTTGGGGTGTAACAATCTTGTGCCTAGACAATTTTGATACACATTTTTGAATGGAATGGGTGATATTGCCTGTATTTAGACAAAATTGTTACACATTTTTGAGGATGATATTGCCTATATTTAGATTGTAGATAGATTGTACTGCAGATACAGAATTTTGATTGGACAACATTATAGATCATGAGATTGTAGATATTTTTTGTTCATTGAAAAAATTGCTCAACTAAATGAAAGAAAAATCAATTTAATTTAGGGTGTATGATTCTTTCACTCTTTTTTAGGTTTTCGAAAAGTGATATGAATTTTTTTTTATAAAATTAAATTGTGTTTTTAAATTAAAAAAAAAAATTCAAATCATTATTATTATTCAAATTTAATAACATAAAATTATTAAAACCTAGTATGATGTGTACCGCTGCGATCATCAAAATTGAATTGAAATTTTGGTCATGTCTATCAAAATAAAAATTATGAAAAATCTAAAAAAAAAAACTATACAAAACATTTAAATAATATAGACTCGTAACAAAATTTACACCTCAAGAAATTGGATTTCTCTCGGCTCAAGTTATATCTATATTTAAAATAGATCTATATTGGTAATTAGTACAATCACATGTAGGTCAAAAAATCATACATATAGACAAAAAAACTTATTAAATATTTCATTAAAGTTTCCCTTTCCTAAATTTAAAAATAATAAGGTCATCATTATATTATATTATATTAATGGTAAATTTTCAAATTTTAAAGGTTTGAAATGAGCCAACTGAGTTGTTTAACATGTGCAAAATTAGTTATTTAACCTAAACAAAGTGACTTCTCTAACTTCACTCATATTAATGAAATTTCATAAATATTCAGAAATCTACAATTACTTGCAATTAATGGAAATTAACCATATTAATCAAATTTCATAAATATTCAGAAATCTACCATTACTCGGAATTAATCGAAATTAACAAAACTCTATAGTCCACTTCCAATTATTAAAAAACACAAGTTAAATGGAAAACTCTCCCAACTAGCTAGCCGGCCCGTCAAAACTAACCCTTTCCCGGTACGATTCATAGAGAAATTTCAACTTCTATTTTTTATGGTTTCAGCTGGATTATTGTTGTTTCGCTGACGTGTGATAGCACATTTCTGAACCATTGCCATGTCGCCGGCCCGACCAAAAAGATGCGAAATATGCCACTTTTGGATTGTCCATATCGATGGTCGATGCATTTTTCTATACACTTAACGTTTTTCAAATTTCCAATTAATTTTTTTATAAGCGCCATTGTATAATATGGAATGTTATTCACACTTTGATTTTCATATTTTTTTTCAAATTTCAACATTTTTTTTTTATTTTTTAAAATATTTTATTATTATTATTAAAATAAAAATATTTTATTATTATTATTATTTTTATGACTAAAAAAGCATAATTTTATTTAACTTTAGAATAAGAAACAAAGTACATTATGTAGATTTTGTTAAGCATCCAGTCATGTCATCCTTTCCAATAATGATCTAATAAAGAGAAAAATAATAAAAAATTACATAAAATTATGTCAACAACACTAAGAGTAACAAAAATAAAAAATCACTTAATTTTTCTTTTTTGTCTTTATTTTTTTCCAAACTTTCTCTCAAATCCTATGATTGAGTTCAATTGTTACCATTGCCAATTGGTTTCTAGCTCTCTACGGATAGACTTCTTTCCTTGAATCGACTTCTTTCCTTGAATCAAAGCTCTTCGACACATGAGTTCTTTTTATACCCCAACTCATTTCATTGGGTGGTTCCTCTTTCTCATACTCTTGTTGCTTTGATCTCTACCAATGTAGTGCCCTTCTATATGTGGGTCACGGTATCTGGTACATGCCTCCTTCATATGTTTGGTTACCATGTTGCACATGTGCTTTCTTATTTGGATTGTTCTCCATGTTTTCTTCTTTATTTGCTTGCGGTTTTTTTTGTTTGGGTTTTTTTAACTGTGGGAAAGTGTTTTGCAAGTGTCATTTTCGAAAACATATTTGACCTGGTCATGTTCTCTTAGTCTGAGACTAGGTGCATTTAAAGTTTTTATGTTTACGATGACTGTGATTAGGGTAACTGTGATTAGGTAGACTTCTACTAAGGTCTATTTTCTTTTTCTTTTCAAGGTCCATCTTTTTTAATTTTCCCAAAGTATTTCCAATATCTTCTAGAAGTTGATGGTGCCAAAAGGGAAGATGAAAGTTTGGTAATCTGGCTAAAACTAACATTGTTGTGACCCCATGCTTGTGGCATCAAAAACTGGGAACCATGGAGTAATGAAGAGCTCTGCCATGCCCCAAAACCATGGCTTGTCATTCAGGACATTCTCCATATCTTTTTCTGTATCAAAATGAACAAAGAAGAATCCTTTGCAACAAATAGATGTCACATTTGGGTCTACAGAAAGAAAAAACCAACTAGTGTAAATCTTGATATCTTGGCAAAAGACCATTAAACTTACCTATCATAGCCTTGGATTAAAGATAATAAAAAAGAAAAAAACGAATTTACCTTTGTGATTTTTATTTCCATAGTTAGAGCTTGTTTCGATTGTTCAACTATGTAAGATTTAAGCATATTTTGGATTTGGTCTCCAAAAATAGAAGCCTTCTCTTTCACTGCATGTTTAAATGAGACCTATCCATTAAGGTTTATGGATCTTGAAGATCCACCCTAAGATTTAATATTATAGTCATAATCTTTGACTTGAAAAATATCTTGTAATAATTTACCTTATAGCAGTTATACCCAGTTTTTTCAAATGCTCTTCTTCATGTTTTCAACTAGATCCGAGCTCCCAATCCTTAAAATAAAAGTCTTCCATTAAAGATTTTAAAGAAGATTTGTAATTTTCCCCTTATCTTCTGATCTTTTGGACATATTTTGGGAGAGAGATAAAATGTAACCCGTTTTCTTCAACTCACCAGCCCCTGGTTCAAGCGTAAACTTGTGCTAAATTGTAATTATGTAAGAGAATATTGAGAGTGCACACACATGCCTTCCATCATGCATGTGCCAACCTCAACCACTTCTATTTTTATGGTTGTTTTTCCAGATTTAACATTCCAATTTTAGAATAGATGCTTTTCTTCTTTTGGAATTTGAAATCCAGATTTAGAAGTAGGTTTTTTTTAGCTTCAATTAGCTTTTTTTCTAAAGAATATTAACCACATGAGCTAGGGAAACTTCCAATTTTAGGGACATCATACTTCCCTAGACAAGTTTAGATAATGGTTTTGATTTTCTAATTTTTAACACCCATAGGGATGGGTTATTTTGTCTTCTCCTCTAACCATCCCCATCTATATTATATAAAGAAGGTAGGGCAAAGATGGTTATTTTTAATGCTTTTAAACGTGAGATTGAGTTGTGCTAGTGATGGCTTCATCTTATGCTGGCCTACAAATTCTCTTCCAACGGGATCTTCCATGACCTCTCAAGAAATTGGACAGTAAAAGGAGTGTAAGGGAGGCAAATAATGGCTTCCCAAAGAGAGCCTTTTCTCGTAATATATCTTATCCCTCTCTTTGGCAGAAGATGCCACATTTGCACAATGAAACAATCCAATGATTTGTTCCATTTGTAAAGCCTCTGCTTCATTTTTTTTCTCAATATGGCATCTTTCGTATCCCTTTTAAACTCTTCATATTCTTGTTTCAAAGCCAATGTATCAGTGGAAACTCCCACTACTTTGGCAATCTGCAAAAGTAATTTATTTGCGTAAACACTATCAGTATGCCTTTCACCATAGATCTCCAATGCCAAGAAAAGAAGAAGCTCAATAAAAATTTCAGCAAACTTCATCAGATCTGATGAAAATGACAATGTGGAACCTCATACAATATGAGGCGTAGAACTCTCTATAGCAGCTTCATTTTAGAAATTTAATTTTTTATTAGTATGACACATTTCAACTTCCATTCAAAAGGAATATGGAAAACTTAAAAATTGCGGCTAGTTAGAGACAAGTTCCCAATCTATGGAAGCTACTAGTCACAATATGAAGAGAAACTCAACTATACAATTTACTCTTTAATTTCTCTCGATTCTAGAATTGTTGAAACTAGGACATCCCCAAAATAGAATAAGATTGATGCCAATATAGTTAAGGAAAACATAATCGAACTTCATCAATAATGTTGCCAAATTTTGACTTAAAATTATGTGTAGTTTGTAACAGTTGAACCTGGATGCTACTTCATTGATGTAACATTGGTTCCAACAATGGTGAATCCTGACACATCATTCTTCTTTAACAAGCAACTTATATCATATGCCTTTCTCTAATCCTAGATTCAATTTTATCAACTATCCAATGCACTATTTAGAGAGTGTTAAGGCTCCCCTCCTCCCATCCTACAACTCTATTCTCTATTTTTTTGTTAACCGAATGTTATTTACCTATTTTTCTCACCAATCCTCCTTGGCCATACCCTCTATTTCGTTTTTAACCATACCCTCTATTTTGTTGTTAATCGAATGTTATCAACTTGGCTTTCCCGCCAATCTTCCTTGGCCATACCCCGCCAATCCTCCTTGGCTGTACCCTCTTAAATTTAATTTGATGTGTGGAATATGAAATTCCAATTGAAAAGGCCCCAAAAATTTTACAATAATGTAAAAAAAATTATTATTCAAATATAATAAATACTTTAATTTTTTGAAAAGTAATCCAAAGTTATAATTGTTTTAATATTTTTCGAGAAAAAAGGTGGTTGAATTTGCAAGCTATTTTGTTTTCTCAATTTTTATTTTTATTTTATTTTATTTTTATTTTTTCGCATCTTATGAAAGATTTGATTCCCTTGTCCTTGCTCTTGGTAGATCCAGAATTAAGATGGATCTAGATCGGTTTAATTTCACGGAGTCAAAATGTTAAAGAGGACATCATAAAATCTCTACTATGGGAGAGGAATTCAATAATTATGGAGAAACCCTATAGGTCCTTGGAAAAATTGCAGTCAAAAAAAGGGTGTGGAGTTTCCGACTAGAGCGAGGCGTAGTTTGGATGAAGAGTGAATGGGCTTTGGACAATATCAGGCTCTAATATCCTTGTCAAAATGAAAAATAAGATTAAATGATAACCATGATATTTTTATTCACATGATGTATATTTTTTAAGTACAAAGATCACCGTCGTGATCAACACTTTGAAGACACACAACTACTCATCAAATATGTTTTCTCAGATGAGATGTTGGTTTCTTACTATCAAAATCACATGAAGGAGGAGGAGTTGGTGGATTATGCATTGGAGGAGGGGGTTTTCAACAAATTTGGGCTAGCGCAAGGATTTTATCCATTCATATTTGGAAGTTAGATAGAAATGTCACCATGCCTCGGATTTTAGGCCTACCAAGTATTTAAAAGCAAAGTTGATAATTTGATAGGGCAGTCATCCAGTGATTTAGAGGCCCTAACTCCTGCTCCAATTATGCACTGTTCAGGTCCTCTAGTTTCGGTCAGCCCAAGGCTCGAGGCCATTTGTGAGGGGATGCAAAACTCTTCTTGGGGTTGTCTAGCTTTGAGTTTGGTTTCCCTTTTGTCCTAGAGATTGGAGAAATACATGCAATATATTATGAATTTCTTAGGGTTTTCAGAAGTTTTAGAGGTTATGACTTTCTCTGGTTTTTTTTTTTTTTTTTCTTCATCTCAAGTGTCATTGGCCTTTCCCTCCTTGGATGAACCGGGGAAGGAGAGCCTTGCCCCGACGATGAAGGAAGTTCAAACCAAGGAAAATTTTAAGGATGGAAAATTTTCTTAAAGTTTAAAAACATTGGCGAATCTCACTAATCCCTGATATGAAAACTATAAAATGTTTATTGATATATTTGTAAAATTATTCGAATTTATAATGATTTTATATATAGTCTCTATATAATGTTGGTGATTTTTAAGGTAAAATAATTTTATATTCTAAAATTTGGGTGAATCGTCTTTTATAAAATTGGAAATTGGCGAATAATTTTTGTGGAAAAATCATGGAAAATTAGCCCACTGGGCGAACATTAGCCCCTAAAATTTTCCATGGTTCAAACTGATGTTGAGAATATTTGAATCCATTTGCAGTGTTAAAATTTAGAGACAAAAGGGTATTTATAATTTTAACACTGTAGATGGATTCAAAGACCCCTTTGTCTCTAAATTTTAACACTGTAGATGGATTTAAAGACCCCTGTAGTGAAATGAAACACTTCAGTATCAAAATTTCAATTTTCCATTTCCAGAGTGACACAATTAAAAATTACTAACATAAATGACTAATTCATATACTTGTTGTACTTATTATTTGGTCAGATTTTTATTCTTGGACTATAGTAGTCATTTACGTTAATCATTATTAATTTTTTCACTTATTATCTAGTTAAATATTTTAGTCCTGGACTAAATTAGTCATTTTAGTTAGTCGCTTTTAGTTTGGTCATTTATTATCTAGTCATATATTTTATCCCTAAACTAAATTAGTCATTTAAGTTAGTCATTTTTAGTTTGGCCACTTAAAAGTGCTCAAATTTAGTAGTAATTCACTTGAAATAATTCACTTGAAATAATTGCAGTGACCAACTTTTTTAGTCACCTAGTCACTAATTTCATCATTTTCTACTAGTGAATTAATACATATTACTTTATAATTTTCATTTCAAAAATGCATTTAGTGGCACTGATATCTCTTTTCATTGCCACACATGGAACAATATACACTCTTCTATTCTACAATGAAGGAATGCAGGGTGCATGTCGTATGTAGTTTCAATTTCAGTGTGACAACCAACAACCTTTGATGATTTTCCTAATATTTGAAGATGAAAATTGTGCTAGTTTCTTGATGTTATAAGGGAAAATGTACTTGCTATTACTTTTACTTTCAATTATAGTATTTTATACTCAGGTTGTTTTGATCAAGTTCATGATTTGAGTTTTGAATTATTACATCAACATATTATTGATTCCCTTGAATGTGTGGCTTGGCCTTCTAACTATAGTGTTTCTAATTGGTGGCGCAATGGCAGCAATGTGCCCCTGTACCACAAAATAACACACACATGTATTGGCTTTTGCAGTTGGCATATATATACTAGATACTTTATGAAAAAGCACACATAATCAATGAACATACTTCAGAAAAGGTAGATATTGATGGGATTCCTCAAACTATCATCTTTCCTAACCATGACCAGAAGTTTTCATCAGTTTTCATTTCTTTGGTTTCATAGAGCAACACATAAGTCAATGAAGAATATGAGGCATTAGATATGGATAGCCAAACATTTGAGAATGTGACTTCATTGGTTTTGGAGTTGATGAAGAAAATATAGTTACAACATTTGTTTTCACTTAATCGCCTTCTTATTGAAGCTTTACAAATTATGCTCATATTCTTCTCTGGAACCTCTTTGCATTCATCATATTCTTGTATATTTTGATCATCTCTATCATTTAAAAATTTGGATCCAAGAAATTTTTTAGATTTGGTTTCAAAAAATTTGGGGTTTACTCCCTTAATTCTCTCTTCAACATATGAGTCCAAACAAAAATTGTTTGAATGCAACTCTCATACAATGAGTGTGAAAATCCTTGATCCTCTTTTCAAAATTTGGAAAACATCCATTTCTCATATTTTTAGTTTATTTTGGATTTAATAATTAAAAAATCTAGATAAAGAACCCTATGAAAGTGTTCTCGTCAAACTATGTATACAACATCCTCTAGCAGTAGCACTTGGCGATGCATTTATAAACCGCATTATAAGAAAAAATATTTTGACAATTACGATACATCACAAATATATTTGTATTTATTTGCTTGGGTTTATTGAGATATTTGCAACTCAAAATTTATTTTTGGGTGCTCAACACCTAACTACAATAGACAAAGACCTAACATCAAGGTTGAACTCGGTCCTGGTGATAATGGGTATTGATCCGCTGGTCTGTTTGGCTATTTTTGTGATGTCTTGGAAAAGTCTAAAGAGTGGTCTTATTGCGAGGCTATGCAGAAATAGGATCCAATTCAGATAGCTAAGGAAACCCAATACTCTAATGGATTCATTCCCATTGTGTTTCACAATAAGAGAGGTGACTTCAATGATATTCCATCATTTCTTTGGATTGCACTAAAAATATGATTTACTTGATTGAAATTTGGTCATTTCTCTTAACTTAATTGAAATGGGTTTCCATTTATTTCGATAACATTCAAATGGGTTTCCATCCACTAAGATGGGTTCCAATTGTTCTTTCATATTGATGCAACAAATTGCAACTTATCACACATTATATGGGATGATCGCCACACTTCATCTCATTCTGAAACAAGAAGTCACAGAGTTAGAACTGTCAAGTTATATCAGGACTAATCCATTGGTTGGTTGTTTGAGAATGAAAAGTTGCAATGGACTACTTCAAGTAAGGCAGAACATATGATATTATGTTAATCAACAAAGAGATGCTTGTCATGGATGGGCATGAGCTATGTAAGTTTTAAATATTTAGAAATTATAATTTTGAAGTATTGATTTATTTTTCCTGTTAATTATCTAAACCATGATAGTTTTTTAAACTTTCATTTCGTTCTTATCATTTGACCGACTACTTTAATTTCAGGCAACAAGACAACTAATATTTTAATCTTGGTAAAGTTTTATAGGCACCAAACATAACCCAATGCATGGAAATGCACCATGTCATAATATATTTGTAGATAATGAATGCATTACATGCATTGCCAACTAAATCAGAATATTAATCTGACCTTGTTGTTAATGGTTTATGATGATTTTATTTATGTAGGTCTCCAGAATAAAAACTTTGATCTTTCTCTATGGTTGATTGGTTTAACAACAAGACTACTTGTCATGCTTATTCATTGAAACATATCTTGGAAGAAATTGTTTTTTCAAAACATTCTTTGACCAGATATCTGTTTCTCATATCTATAGGGAAAGAAATACAATTGATGACCGATTCTCGCAAGAAGCGGCGTATCGTCCTCTAGGCGAATGGATGATCGAGGAATTTTCTCTTACAGGGATGTTCAGATACTATCACAGGCCATATATAAATGGCCCACTTCAGTGAGGCAATGGCCTCAATATCAGCATCTTGATGAGCACAATTTTTGTTATATTTATGTATATATCTCAGTATGTATTTAGTTTGAACTCATATGTACAGCAACACTTCGTGCTATTATGATGGACAATGTACCTATCTCAGTATCCCCATGGGATCCTTCTGTTATTTTGTTTTTTGAACAGTGGCGACCTGCCACAATACAGCATATGCCTATGGGCATCAACAACATGTAATTTCTTATCAATAGAAATTATGAATTTTCTTCTTCGGAAAAAAAATGGTTTATGACGATTTTATTTATGTAGGTCTCCAGAATAAAAATTTTGATCTTTCTCTATATGTAAACATTGACTGCCACCTTGTAATAGATGGTACAATAGGTTTAGAGCCTATTTGGTTTTTTCACAAAATAGCCTAACAAAAAATTCTCAGAATTGATTAATTACCATATTTTTCTTGTTAAAGCACCTGTAGTGTTAAAAATATACACATTTTATATGACACGAACCAAGAAAAAAATTGAAAATAGAATTTAGGGTATTGTTATTCCCCGTAAATGGTACCATTTGCAATAGTCTGAATTTGGATTTGTCCCTTACTTTGCTACAATTGTAGTGATACTACTGGTCGCCACATAAATATTAAACACCTTTATTTTCATGGCTAACTTTCTTTTATCAAGTTATGACAAACTATTGAAATTGGACCAAAATTAGCTCATTGTGTTGATTAAGTAGCTAAAATTCCTTCTTGGGAAACAAAAAAATTGATAATAAATAGAACCTTTGTTTTCATATGATTATATCTTGATCTATTGCTAATATCCCTTGTTTATGATAGTGAAATTTATGTTCAATGTCATTGTCAAGTTGTCATTACATGTGAGCTTCTCATATATGTTGTTGGTAGAAACAATCATAAACCCAGGTCTAGGACAATAGAGTGGTGAATGTTTTAGTCAATCAAGACAATATTTTCCTTTCCACCTCTTAAATTAATCTCCTTTTATCTTCAAGTTAAAGCAGGTACTCCCTTGCTTAAAGAATCAATTGAGATATGTAAGAAGTTAAAATTTCTCTTCTTAATGCATCTTTCTTGTAAACTCGTATATGTAATTAGAATTTATTAGTTTAGAAGAGAAATTTTAACTTCTTACATATCTCAACTATTTCTTCAAGATAGGGAGTAGTTCAAAATACAACCACAGGGAAGATGATTTCCATGGCTTCAATTCTTTATATTTAAAAATTACAACACATTCATTTCTAAGGTATTTCAACATCACTAAGAACAACCTCATCAAAGAGTGGCTCAACAAGAGGATGGACACCCCCCTCGACATCTCTACTAGTGCCTAATTTTTCATCGGAGAATTTGGCATAACTGACTTACTAAAATCTCGACATTTAATGCAAGACCATCTCTTGCAGTTAGGTGACACTTCACAATATGAAGGCTTTTAATGTCTATGGTGGTTAGGAGAGTGGAATAGATAATAGAGAGTGAGATCATGAGGATGTAGGAGAAGCCATGTCATGGGTTTTGTAGATCTAGGTGGTCTATCTTTGGTGAATAATATTTGTGTTTAGGAATGGATTGAGGTAGATGGGGTGAGAAGTACATGGAGCTATCCATAAGTGCATATTGTGGGATCTCCCACACCAAATCAGTGGTCTAAGGCCTCACAAAAGTATAATGTGAGATTGTGTAGAGAGCATTTGATAAGCCCACAAAGAAACAAATTAAGTGACATGTGATGGACAACTTATGAGTTGTCGAGTATACAAGAATTAATGAAAAGTGTTGTTAGGCCATGTGGTGCCAATAGGTGGATCCCATCATTTTTTGGTAGTTTTAGATAATTGATGTTGGGAGGAAAAGTAAGGAGCATGGGGATTATCATTCATACTCACAAAGAAAGGAGGAGATAGAGAGCTCTCATGGAGAAGAATGGAGAGTTCTCACAGTGAAAAGGAGATAAAAAGCTAAGCTAAGAAGATTCCTTGTCTATTGTATCCAAGCCAAGACTAAGATCGACTAGCACCTTTGAATATATTTTAATGTTTTGAGAAGGTGATAATCTCATGTTTTGTAACTACTAGTAGCCCATGGAGGCATATATGTAATATTTTGAACCTTTAATTTAATAGACTAGTTAAATAATCTCTTACATTCTAGATCAAATTTGGATGTTTTTCTTCTGTCACGCTGGGATTGCATGTTTAAACCATGATTCACTTAGAAAATAGGCAAGTTATTGCATTGCCAAAAGTTTGTTTGACAATCCTATAGAAATAGAGGTTGCCTGAGATGCTATGAAGCCAAGTATTTGATTTCCATTCATTGTTTGGTATATTGAATTTGCAAAGAGATACACCTTTCGAAAACAGACTTATGACTGAAATGTGCTCCATCTATTTTCATATGTGGTTTTTCAAACCATGATGGAATTATTTGATATAAATACTAGATTTTAAGATTCGCATGAAACCCTCGGCTAAATCAATATGGTTGCATGTCAAGCGTGTACATTTGGTTTCAATAGAATTTTGTTAGATGTGAGTTTAATTTTTTAATAAGATAACAAGGCTCACCAATTGTTTGTCTATGCAAATTGTAGTATGGAAAATAACAAGTGCTTGAAAGCCTTAACTTTCACTCTTAAGACATCAAGAATGGGAAGGTTGCAATGGAATAATTCAAGCAAGGTAGAATATATGATCTTGTTTTAATGGACAAAGAGATGCCTGTTATGGATGGGAATAAGCTATGTAAGTTTTAAATATTTGTAACTTATAATTTTGAAGTCTTGCTTTATTTTGCCTACTAATTATCTCAACCATCTCGATTTTCTAAAATTTTGGTTCATTCTTATCACTTAACTGACTACTTTTATTTCAGGCAACAAGGAAACTAATATGTATTCTACAACATCTTGATGCTAGATATGGCATTTTTTTTGTTTCTCCAACACCGATTCTATATATACAAGTGATGCTAGTGAGGTTAGGTCTAGTCTTTTCATAAGGCCAACAAATATTAAAACTAATTGTTTCACAAAACATCTAGTTCAGAAATTCCCACTTCTAGGATCCCTTTTAAGATCCATCCTTATGGTTTCTCTTGAAAGTAAAGAAGACTCCTTTTCTCCTTTTTGGATTTCATCTTGTACATGGTTTCAATCATATATATGTTCATTTTTATTTAATAATAATATTATAAGTAATAGTAATGTATAAGTCAATTAACTTTAGTTTGGGTGGTTGGACAAAATGTTTGTAATTCTTTCCACCCTATGCAAGTTTCAATTATGAGAAGTTGAGATGCTTAAGTTGGCCTACCTTAGGTGAGAGAAAGGCATGTAAATCTCTCCAAAATTTTTTCAATTGAATCTAACTTAGGAGGTTAGGTGACATCATTTTGATCCCAAGTTCAACTCTACTAAATTTACATGTTTCACCTCTAAAATATAGTAAGTTTGTTGTGTCCTTAAGTGAATATACTTTGTATACTATTTACATAAACCTAAGGCTATAAAAAACCAATTGTTTTATACAAGCAATTCTCCAAACCTAATTTTTTTAAATAAAAAAAATCATATTTATAATTTAAATATTCAATTAAATGACATAACATATCACATCTTCTTTCATCAATGCTACTCTTCCCAATACTTGCACTGTTTCCTTTTCCACATACAATATATATATATATATATATATATATGGATTTTGAGCAATTTGTCAAGTGTTTATACCACCTTCCAATCTTTGACTGCTCATTGCCCATTGTAGCAATTCCTCATGATATGAGGAAAGAATTCGCTATGTACGTGCAACTAGAAGACTGCATCACCGATGAAAGCAGAGCTTCAACACAACAAGCTCAGTGGTTTTGGTCATCTAGCCCATGGCATTTGCAAACACATTCCATCAATTGCAATAGAATAGGGCAGCCATATCTTTATTATCTACATTATCTACGTCACCTCAAAGATGGGAACATATTATCAATTTCTTCGGCTCGAACTTGACGTATTTGGTCGCGTAGACCATGGCCAAGGATCAAAAAAGGACTTTTGCATGGGATGAACTGAGACAAACTCAGTTGTTGAAGAGGTAGTCATTGACGCTGGTGGTTTAGGAGATGGGAATGGGATTTTCATTCTGAGATTGTCATTGTGGAAGAGCAGTGGTGGTTTTGCACTGTTTCAATATCTAATATAATGCAACTAAATGTAACAAATTTCTAAGCATGTTTTTTAGTTAAATTTAAAGATTTAATTACACGGTAGGGCATTTTCCAATGAAAAAAACTTCCCTCTCTGCCTTTATGTCATAACATTGTGTCGTTGGATTAGATGTTAGATAATTAAAAAATATGTAGCCGTTGGATGAAAGTAGTTAGAAATATTTGGTTGCCAATTCAGTTTTACAAACGCAACACCTTATTAACTGATCTATCACCCGTTTGAGCACTAAACATTTGCTACCCTAGTCTCGCCCACATAGTCCTTGGGCCTGGCGACAGTGTCAGGTTACCAATTACGATTAACTTTCCTTCTTAGAGCCCTGACTAGTGTGTTCATGACCGACATTAAAACAGTCGTGCCTCCATGACTTTGAGACGGTTATGCCATTAATCCCAGATTCTGAGCGCACAATAAGTCCCCTGCAGGATGGTGAACTTCTGTCTGCATTATTCAGTCCATTATTAGTAGTACTATCTGTCTCACCTCATTTGAACTTGCCCTTGCCCAAAAAATGCTCTGTTGGAAATTTCTGGTAATTTCAAACAAAATTCTAAACAGAGAAAATGCTCTGTTTTTGCACAGGGAAGCCAAAAAAATTGTTTACTGGAGAACAGAGTTTTACCACACATAAAAAGATTTCTATTCATTAATAAAACTGCTGATACAAAAAGATCTTCCTCTCTCAGAGGGATTACAACCATAGACTGCTTCAAATGCAGTTCCAAAACAAAAAAATAAATTACTCTGTTTCAACTGCAAATTTTAACACACTACTGTGTAAAAATTACATGCATTTACTGTTGTAAAAGAGATCTCTTACATATGCTACTGCATTGTTCACATTCGTCATCTCAACGAACAAAACAAAACATTTTTACTCCCCCTGCTGCGCATTCCCTTTTTCAAACTGCACAGAACTTCATCTCATGTTGTTGCATGTAATGCATTACAATACAATGAACAACATCAAAAAAAGCATAACAATGCGTTTTTTTTTTTTATGCCCATACTTCCCGTGAGTTAAAAAACTAATAAAATTAAAACTTTTACGAACATTCTACCCATCACAATAAATTTCATTAACTTCTTTTCTGACAAATTTGGCAGTCAAACAAAATTTACTTCACGCAAGGTTCATGGATCAATGGCAAAGACCTGTACAGCAACTTTAGTTTCAATCGGATGGTGGACAACCTTCATTTCAATTGAACGGCGATCGCACAGTCAAACCAAATGAACATTACGCTATGGGAAAAAAGCGGTTTTGCAAATTTGTTGTGGACACGCGTCAGCTGGCGTACAGTATCGCTGCCCCTCTGGAGAATACCACTTGCTCAGCAAAAGCAGTGCGATAAAACTGGTGGTTTTGTGAATTAAATGCGCAGGTGAAATTGTAATTTCAACACTCCCATTTAATTTCAACTGCTGGGTTATCAGTCATACTCAAACATTTCCTCAAAAATTCAAAGCTTTTCTGCCCCAATGGTTTGGTTAGAATATCTGCAACCTGCTCCTAAGTTCTGCAATGTTCTAAGACAATTTCTCCACTGTTTACCAATTCCCTGATGTAATAAAACTTTGTGTCAATGTGTTTCGTTCTCTTATGAAACACCGAATTCTTGGATAATGCAATAGCTGAGCTATTGTCACAAAAAATCATAGTTCCTTTTACTTTCTCTTGGCATAAGCTCCTTAACATCCTTCTCATCCAAACTGCTTGACATGCTGTTGCTGTAGCTGCCACATATTCTGCTTCTGCTGTAGATAATGCTACAATAGGCTGTTTTTTAGAAGCCCATGAAACAGTGCCTGAACCCATGTGAAAAACATAATCGGATGTGCTTTTCCGATCATCTACACTTCCAGCCCAATCACTATCAGTGTATCCAACTAAATCTAAACATTCTGAAGTAGTATATAAAATTCCAAACCTTTTAGTACCTTTAACATAGCTCAGAATCCTTTTTGCTGCCTGCCAATGTGCTTCTTTTGGCCTCTCCATGAATCTAGAAATTAAACTAATAGCATACATTATATCCGGCCTAGTTGCAGTCAAATACATGAGGCTGCCAACTATGCTCTTGTACAAGCTAGGATCAAAATCCTTGCTGCTGTCCTCTTTGCTGAGTTTTAATCCCATCACTGTGGGAGTGATTGCTGCCTTGCTCTCCTGCATGTTAAATCTTCCCCAACACTTCCTTAACATATTTCGCTTGTGAGATAAAAATTCCATTTCCATTTTGTTCTACTTCTATTCCTAAGAAGTATCTCAGCAAACCCATGTCAGTCATTTCAAATTCTTCTTTCATGACTGTTTTGAAATTTTCAATAAGATAAACATCATTGCTTGTGAAAATAACATCATCAACATATAACACAACAATTAGAATTTTACCATCCTTTTCTTTGATGTAGAGAGTGGGTTCTCGCTCACATTTTTCAAATCCATTTTCCAGTAGATAGGAATCTATCCTACTGTACCACGCTCTTGGTGCTTGCTTCAGCCCATAAAGAGCTTTCTTCAATTTGCATACTTTGTGCTCCTGGCCTTTCTTTTCATAGCCTAGAGGTTGTTCAATGTAGACCTCTTCCATTAACACTCCATTTAGGAATGTTAACTTCACGTCCATTTGGTAAAATTTCCACTTGTTTTGTGCTGCTATGGACAGCACTGCTCTCACGGTTTCCATTTTAGCAACTGGTGCAAAAGTTTCCTCATAGTCTCTCCCATACTGCTACTTATATCCTTTGACAACAAGTCTTGCCTTGTGTCTTTCTATTTTGCCTTCAGCATTACTCTTGGTCTTGTACACCCATTTAACTCCAATGACTTCTTTTCCTTTTGGTAGTTGAACTAAATCCCATGTCTTGTTTCTTTCTATGGCATTTATCTCCTCATCCATAGCTTCTATCCATTTCTTATCCTTAATTGCTTCTTCAAAATGAACAGGGTCATCAACATGACAATATAAAGCAAACAAAGAGTTCATACCTTCATTTGCTGCCTCTTGTTCATAAATTTCACTTAAATTTATGAACTTCTTACCTCTTTCATTTGGTGTACAAATGCTTGAAGAAGCACTTGAATTTCCTCCTTGTGGTGTGCTTGAAAAAGCACTTTCATTTCTCCTCAAGGGTGTCCCTTGCTATCCTTGTGTTGGTGCTGCTATTTGGGGATAGATTTCAGCCATCTCCTCATCATCTTCATCATGTGACAAAGAGCTCTTAACATTCACTGTTTTCTCTATGCTTCCATCCCAAGCTTCCTCCTCAATGAACTGAACATTTCTACTCACAATGAGTTTCTTGGCGCACTACTACACCAAGGGCACTTTTGAGACATTTTTTTGAGACAAAAAAAATATTTTGTCTCAAAGAATCATTTTATTATTTTAGTTATTTTATATTAAAAATTAATATCAATTGATTTGTCTTAAATATAAACTTTAAGACAAAAATAGGTTGAGACAAAAATATTTTAAGACAAAACGTTATATTTAAGACAAAAATAGTTTATGACAAAAATATTTTAAGACAAAAGTAGTTTGAGACAAAAATATTTTAAGACAAAACTTTATATTTAAGACAAAAATAATTTAAGATGAAAATATTTTGAGACAAAACTTTATATTTAAGAAAAAAGTAGTTTGAGACAAAAATTTAAAGACAAACTTTATATTTAAGACAAAAATAGTTTAAGACAAAATTATTTTAAGACAAAAACAATTTAAGACAAAATTATTTTAAGACAAAACTTTATATTTAAAACAAAAGCATTTTGAGACAAAAATATTTTAAGACAAAACTTTATATTTAATACAATGACCACTTTTATATTTAATATTTATAAGAACTACTCTTGGTTTGAAAAAGTATTAAGAATGAATATATAGAGATGAGAATGTGAATATTAAAAAAACTATTAAGAATGAATATATGGAGATGAGAATGTGAATATTAAAATACACTAGAAATAAAGAAAAAAAATGTTTTAAAAGAAGAAATATGAAGAAAAAATCATTAGGCGTATATTAGTAGGTAACATATTTGTAATGATAATGAAGCTTGAAAAGAAAGAGGTATTCCTGTTGCTTAAGAGATGCATTTCTAACATTTAAGGCCATAAAGAAAAGTGTAATGATCATGATGTTAAGGGAGTAATTTAAGCTTTTGAAATTTTGTTTATGTAACCTTTGAAGTTAGCCATGGGGCCTCTTCCTAGTAGTGTTGGAGGATTGGATGTAAGAGGCAAGCAACTTGGTGTATGTTAATCTCTAAGAAGGTAGTTAAGTATACTTGTTACTCATAAGTTATGAGTGTCTCGAGAGAGCTAAGTGAATCTTTGAAGAAATAAAATAATATCTCTGATATCATAATAAGGTGGAGCATTTGAATACAAAAATACCAACATTTAGATATGGCATATGCATTTTTCTCCAGGAAGGTGGTGATATATCTCAATGTAAGTTAGGTAGGATCAAACTCTAAGAATAAGAATTATAGACATTCCCCTTCCCAATCGTGAATCATGAAGCTCATCGCATGGAACATCAGAGGGCTCAACAGCCCGAGGAAGGGAAGATTAATAAGGAACATGCTACAACAGGAAAAGCCTCAAATTCTCTTCTTGTAGGAGACCAAGTGTAATTCCACAACGTTGGATCAGATCCTTGCCAAAGCATGGCCAGGAAGCAAAGAAGTGGCGGTGGAAGCCATGGGAGCCTCAGGAGGGCTAGACATCGTTTGGGATGATAGAGCTATAACACTTACCAACATACATGCCAGTAAGCACTTTATTCAGGCCAAATTTCATTTAACAGGGACAAATGTTCATGGACACTTAACTGATGTCTACTTCCCCCAGGAGGCAACAAACAAAGTAGACACATTGAACACCCTAACTCAGATCAACTCAGAAAGATCCCACCCACTTTGGATCACAGGAGGGGACTTCAACATGATTACAAGATTGGAGGAAAAAAGAGGAGGACGGATCAAGCTGGACTGTGAAAGCACGCACTTCAAAAACTACATTCATAACAACAGGCTTATAGATATGGAATTCAATAATGGCGTTTATACTTGGAACAACAAGCGTGCAGATGCCCACCAAATTGCATCTCGGTTAGACAGATTCCTGATCTCTGATAACGCAATACATCTTGGCGGGGATCTCTTGGCCTCTATATTGCCACTCTCTGGCTCAGACCATTGGCCTATTAGGCTTCACTGGCAAAGACCGGGAGACAATGTTCTCAGGCCCTTTCGCTTTGAAGCCTTTTGGCTGAATCACCCCGATTTTCATAACCTGATAACAGAGACATGGAGAAATTTCACACCACCAGAAGGCACAAAAATGTACAAGCTCCAACAAAAGCTAAAACATATCAAGGAAAAAATAAAACACTGGAATCGCTTTACCTTCGGCAATATCTTTCAGGTACAAAACACTCTTGAACAAGAAATGCAAAAATTACAGCAGAGAATCTTAGTTGAAGGCAAATCTGAAACCATAGCAGAACAGGAATGTCAACTACAAATGTAGATCTCAGAAAGAGCAAGACAGGCAGATATTCTTTGGAGACAAAAATCGAGGATCCGATGGCTTAAAGAGGGCGAACGCAATACAAAGTTCTTCCACCATACCACTATCCAACAGAGAATGCACAACAACATTACTCTCCTCCAAAATCGACAAGGGGAACATCTAGAGAAGCATGAAGATATAGAACAAGAACTCCTCACCCACTTTTGGAGGGTGCATCAGGAAACGGAGACTGATCGGCTGCCAGCTATAGAGAAGATCATCAAGATTATTCCTAAGATCGTAACTGAGGAACACAATAAAATACTCCTCAGGCCTATTTCTTTATAGGAAATGGAGACAACTATGCGACAGCTCAAAGTTGGGAAAGCACCCAGACCAGACGGCTTCACTTCGGACTTCTTTCACAACTTCTGGGATCTAATCAAGGAGGAAGTCTGGCAAGTAGTCGAGGAGTCCAGAGTTAATAGATGGATGCTTCCATCCTTGAATGCCACCTTCATCGCCCTCATCCCTAAGGAGGAGAACAGCCAGACTCCGAACAAATTCCGACCTATTGCACTATGCAATGTATTTTATAAAATTGTCTCCAAAGTGATCGCCACACGCCTCAAGCCCCTGCTTCCTCTTCTTATATCACCGGAGCAATCAAGTTACGTGGAAGGAAGGCAGATCACTGATGGCATAATTCTCACTCATGAAATCATTCACTCCCTAAAGCAAACCAAAAAGGCAGGTATGCTCCTAAAATCGACCTCTCAAAAGCTTTCGATACTTTAAGCTGGAAATATATTCAAAAAATACTGCTAGCCTTTGGCTTTACCCCCCCTTGGGTAAGATGGATTATGAATCTCATCACTTCTACCTTTTTCTCAATTCTTGTCAACGGGACCCCCTTCACCCCCTTCCACCTGTCCAGAGGTATCCGACAAGGGGACCCTCTCTCACCCTTTCTATTTGTTATTATGGCGGAAGGTCTTGGACGTTACATCAAAGATGCCCTTCAAAACCAGCAATTACGTGGCCTTTCTTTCCAAAATACCCCTGCTTTCAACCACCAGCAATTTGTGGATGACAATATGTTATTTGGTCATCCTTCGGTCCAGGAAGCCCATAAGTTGAAATCAATTTTATCTGACTTTTCGGATGCCTCTGGCGCCTGCATTAACAAATCAAAATCACAAGTCTTCTTATTTCACACACCTCCCATCACTCAAGCCTCCATAGCCAGAATTCTGGGCTTCTCAATTGCATCTTTGCCCTCCAAATACCTGGGAGCTCCAATGACAGCCTCTGCCTTAAAGCACTCATCCTAGAAAATTCTCCTAGAAAAATTGGAAGCCCGTATCTCTTCATGGACCTTCAGAGCTCTCAATATGGCGAGTCGCCTAGTTCTAATCAAGGCAGTGCTACAATCTATGCCACTCTACCTCTTCACGGTCCTGGCAGCACCCAAATGGGTTCTTAAAGCAATCAAAAATCTTCAACGAGATCTTTTATGGGGGAATACGAAACAAAAAATAAAATGGGCTCTGGTAAAGTGGGAAACAGTTTGTCACCTAAAATCCTCTGGAGGCACTGGATTACGGGATCCTCAGCACAACAACGAGGTCATGGGAGCGCGCATCTGGTGGAGATGGTTCTCGAACCCATATACTCCTTGGGCTATCCTCTGGACAACTAAGTATGCTCATAATAGACCAGTGGATGATTTAATTTGGCTTAAAGAAGTTGGCACAGGCTCTCTAATTTGGAATGCTGCCAAACAACATAAAGATCTAATCCAACAACACAGTTTTTGGGAAATCAGGAATGGAGATAATGCGAGGTTTTGGGAGGACTACTGGCAGCAAAGACCAAAATCGAAGGACCTACTCACACCCCACCAGCTTCAGGATTGGGTATAGCAACCGACGATCAAAGTAAATCAACTTTGGGAGGAAGTTCACAACCAAGGTTATAGGCAATGGTTATGCTCAAACCTCATTCTTGGGCAAGCCACGCAATCCATCAAAGATAGCCTGGATAAGGAACTCTCAAACAGGAAAATTCACCAATCAAATAAGAAATACATCATCAGATGGGGTTATGAAACGAGAGGTACCTTCACTTCCTGGGAAGCATATCATATAATACTAAGGGACCATACTATCAAGGATAGCCTCTGGCACAAAGTTTGGGAACCACCAATTTGGCCAAAAATCTCCACCTTTCTCTGGTTGCTGTGCCAAAATAGAATCCTTACTTGGGATAATCTAAGGAAACGAAGTTTTCACAGACCTTCCATCTGCCCAAATTGTAAACAGGCAAAAGAAACTAAGGAACATCTCCTAAACTCATGTATGTTAGCAACCTGACTTTGGGAGAAGGTTAGCTTCAAATGTCAAAGAGATGGACGAAATAAGGAGAATTCAACCAGCACTATTCGTTCTTGGGCACCTCACCCTTATAAAAGCAAAATCTTAAACACCTTATGGAAGCTAATACCAGGTTTCCTCATGTGGACAATCTGGAAAGAGAGAAATAGCCGCATCTTCAAAGACCATTCCTCTCCCATAGAAGTTCTATGGATCAATATATGTCAAAACATACGAGAAACCTTGATGCTCCAAACGTGGCTTGATGATGATTTCCCATCCACACCACAGGAACAAAATATATGGCTGAAATGGAACCTTCAATGGAACCATGAGCAAGTACACCTAAGGAAAATCCCTCCCTCTGGAGATACACCTGACAAATGGACTCCACCCCCACCACACATGGTACTGCTCAACTTTGATGGAGCATCAAAGGGAAATCTAGGTAAAGAAGGATTTGGGGGAATATTTAGAAATCACAAGGGCAATGTTCTCCAAACATTCATGGGGTCAATAGGTTGGGATACAAACAACTCAGCCGAATTAGAAGGAATTTGGCAAGGACTTCTCCTAGCTCAGAACAATAGATTCTTCCCACTCATAATTGAAGGGGACTCCTAGATCTTAATTAACATGATCAACCAGATCTTACAGGGAACTCCAGCACATAAAGTGGGTAGCAGTTGGAGATTGGCGTAAAGGCTGGAACAGATTGAACAGTGGCTTCTCATTCATAGAGTAGTTACCATCAGGCACACTCGTCGGAATGGTAACAAAGTAGCAGACCTCCTAGCAAACATTGGCGTTGAAAGTGGTAAGACTCTTCATGTAGGAGCTCTTAGCACTATATCCAATACTCATCAATTGCAGGATTTCAATGATCTAGTGCAAAAGGCAAGGGAAAATGCAGACGAAACGCACCCGGATGCGGGTGTCAACAACGACATTTAAATGACAAGACAGATCGCTGGCGGGTTGGGAAGCCATCTAGTTAAGTGCTTCGTCCTGAGAGCTCACCGCAGATGGATTAAAAACACCTTGCAGGTGACATTTATTGACTCTGAAAGTTGTGACGAGCTCACTTCCTTCAACACCATGGCCCCTGCAAACCGTTTTGTTACTCCTCCCCTTCTCCATGGTGTTTGTCCTCCGCAAGCGGCTGAAACATGTTTCAGAACTACTACAGGCAGTCACTGCCTAATTCTCCCTTGTCAGGATTTTGGTAATGGTTTTCATTTTTCACATTCCTGTCATTGTCTTCTTGATTGTGGTTCGCCCACCCCTGCTCCTGCTCATCGTCGCCTTCATTCCAATTCTTCTGCTGTCAATTCAGCCATGGCTCACCTCAGGCACCACATGCGCAGTAGGCATGGAGGTTCGCATGGAGGTTTTAACCACTCACGAGCTTCTACCAGTTCCACCTCTGACTCCCCAGACTCAATTATCATTAACCCCACACATAGCTACCCGAATACCAGAAGTGGGAGAGGTTGGAGGAACAATGCTGTCCACACTGTGGATCTCCCACTCCCTCCTCTTTCTGGCCCTCACAGCACACAATTTCATTTCTGCAGTTCACTAAACAGGCCTACAATCACTGCTAACAATCACTGCTACCATCACAATTTCTTTCAAGGAAGAGTCTGCGACGCAAGCTACTCTATCCAGTCGTGGGAACAAGCAGAACAGGGAAGAGACAGGTAGTCATGGGATCAGCAACAAGCAACAAGGTGAAAGCAGTAAGGCTCTGCATGACAAAGATAAAGTTGGGGATGCTGGTAAGCGACAGATGGATGCTGAAGGCACTGTAGATTCTCCAACTGTTCAAGGTTGCGGCGCATCTGAAGAGGATGATGATTGGTATTAGTTTGCCTTCCGGATTGAGGAAGAGCCAGCTCTGGTGGAACCACTAGCCTAACATGTGGCCTCATGCAAAGGTCTTCGGCTCCCAAGTGGATTCGTCTCACTTTTTGTGGTTTTTGGTCTCTCGCAAAGGTGTCCGGCTTCCAAGCGGATATGTTTCTATGATTCATGGTTTTGTGGTCTGGATGTGTTCTGTTTTCATGCCAAGTGTCTTGAATTCTCTGGTTGACTCTTTGCTAGGTGGAAATGGCATACTGTTACTTGGTTATGTCCCTATCTTTTTGGTTCAGGATTGCTTTCCTCTTTGTTCATTTTAGAAAACCAAGGTCTACTTTGAAATAGTTATTCTAGTTCAATGGCTGGTTTCCCCCATAATAGGGGTAGCCTTCAAAGCTTCTTGGACTGGTTTCCCCTCTGTTGGGGCAGTCCAATACCAATAGTTGCATTTTGTGATGATGATCGATGCTTAACATCTCTGAGATCAGGTTTCTCTGTAACTTTTTTTGTATTACACAAGTGTCCCCTTTATCCTCCCGAAGTCTATAATCGAAGCCGCACTTGTCGTAAGCTACCACAAAGGTTGTTGCATTAAGTGAAGTATGTGTTATATGTTCTGGATGGTCTATGTTGTATCGATAAGTTTTCAAGTGTGTGATCGTAGTGAAGTTTTATCACTATTCACATAAGTTCCACTAATCCCACACTTAGCTAAATTTCGGAGTTTCCTTAGCAACCTAGCCTCATCCAACTTTCCTGAACTACATACTTCACATATGTAACCCTCAAGCTTTTATGTTGCTTGTTCGAACTGTGCAATACGCAGAAATCCCAACCTCCCTTACCATTCAAAAATGCGCAGTGGTTTCCTCCAGTGTCCTTCCCTCAGCCCGAACCCACTGTC
The DNA here is from genome assembly GCA_031772625.1 of Pinus tabuliformis. Taxonomy (NCBI): domain Eukaryota; kingdom Viridiplantae; phylum Streptophyta; class Pinopsida; order Pinales; family Pinaceae; genus Pinus; species Pinus tabuliformis. The sequence continues at coordinate 164,361,992 of CM062815.1, read as the reverse complement.
TCCAAAAACTGTGCAGTTTTGCCCCTTGACTACCCAGTCTGCCTTGCATCCTAAAATTGCATAGATGTGTCCTCCCAGGGCCTCGTCCCAAGTAGTGCCTTACATCCTAAAACTGTGTAAATGTGTCCTCCCAAGGCCTCATCCTGCAACAATCACTGCCCATTGAAACTACACAATTATGTCTCTCATGGGCCACGAAGAAAGATGACATGATAGATGACTCTCAAGGAGTTGAGGAGAAAAATAAGCAAACCAAGAAACCTAAGGTATGATAGAATATTAGGACCACATGAAGACTCCATCTGATGCATAACCCTTTGGAGGATAGGTATGGAAAACAAAGCACGTCTTTTGAAATACACCTCTTAATGTAGCTTAAAAGTTTGCTTATCATTGTCGTATCATTCCGTCTTCAATGACATTCATGGTTGCAAGAACTGAAAGTCATTCCATGTGTTTGATCTACGTGTCTTGCTCCCTTTCACTTGTTTATTACATAGCTTAGAAGATGAAGAGTATTACCACTTCTTTATTTAAGCTACTGAGGTTGTGACCAACATGATCTTATGACTAACCAGGCACGATGCAAGACATCCTAAGTGGGATGAAAGATGTTTGATGATATGTATGTAGTCAGTACACTCCTCTGCATTACTCCTTTGCATTAATCCTTGCTTTGTATCTTGCATGTACCCTCACCGCTTGTCAGATTTGGCTACCTGCTGATGGATTCTGCGCTTAAAACACAGTTCTGCCACCGACTCTGTCTACACATGACACACCATATATAACAATATTTTCGTTAATCAATGGATCGCCATCGATCGTTATAGTGATCGATGGTCGATCAACAATCTCGTAACACAGGAATTAAGCCATCATCGCATATATATACGGATAACACGAAAAGGCATTATTACATATACACACACAGAAATCCACACAATATCAACACTGAACACACTTTATATTATACACGATATGATTACAGATCTAAGGCATTTCAGCCTTGGGAGAAAATTCCCCTTCAACTGCATTTTGATCACTCTGTTCTCACAAATTTACTTTGTTCTCACTCTTTCCTATTGAACACGCAGGTTCATCATTTATAAACACATTGGATCGGATCACTGAAAGGATCCGATCAAATCCTCTCCATGAATCACTCAACTGTCCCTAATTCTCTCTACATGCATACATACATATGGCAGATTACATTAAATAAGTCTTCTAGAGACTTTATCCATTCCATCAAACTAGCTCTATTTTAATAGAAATGTCCCATGTTTACTCCGATGGTCCACGTCGTCCTCCTTGCTCCGCTTTGGATTCCTTGTTTGATTAAGAGTGTTGAATGCTCCTACATTAGGCTCAAGGATGTCATGTTTGTTCTAAGCCTAAAGAAAAATCTCATCTTTGTTGCAATTTTGGAAGACCATGGTTGTGAAGTGATATTAATCAAAGGAAAAGCATTCCTAAGACACATAGCCACAGGACAGGTGAAGCAGGTCGGGGTTCGTGTGAAGAACCTGTATAATCTAGATGTGGAAGACTATGTTGCATTAAGCATTAAGGCAGAGAAAGTGCAGGTCGCGATGTCGATGAACTTTGGCACAAAATACTTGGCCATTTGCATCATGACACCTCGAATATTATACAACAACTAACCACTAGCCTCCCTAAAGGCGCACTTAAGTAGTAGGATGTATGTGTAGGCTTTAATCCCGTATAAAAATTACCTGCATACGAATTCTAAAACACAGAAAATAAACAATGCGAGAGCATAACACATAAAACACATATACACAGAGATTTTCCCCTGGATCCCGAAACGGGACTACCAGCTTGATTTTTTCATTATGTTCCTTTCAATGTTATAATACATATTTATACATGCCGAAGCATCCAATACCATGGACCGAAAACCATCGCATCTAATACCATGGACCAAAAACCATCACGTCCAAAAACATGTGCGAAAATCATGCACAAAACCATAGGTGGGTCTGCCCATCCTAACATAGGGTCCAAAACCAAAATTTTCTGGGGCGCTGCCCCAGACCCCATAAAGTGGGGTTACAGGTACGCCTCAAACCCCCTGTGACCCCCCTGCTACACAATCGGTGCAACGAAGGCGGGCTCCTCCCTCCCTCTAACCCCTTGGTTAACTACGTGGGCTAGTCGTGGAAAGAATATAACACAACCCAACAGTATGCAAAGGATGTACGTTGCGGAAGTACATAAAATCCACATTCCATGATCGGGACAACAAAGCACATGCAGTCCTAGAAAGGATCCACTATCATGTTTATGGACCTTTCTCGACAACCTCCACTGCCATATACAAATATTTTGTCATTTTTATTGATGACTTCTCACGGAAGTGTTGGATCTTCTTCATGTGGAAGAAAGATGACACATTATCCAAGTTCGTATAATTCAAGGCACTACCCAGTCTACCTTGCATCCTGAAACTGCGTAGATGTGTCCTCCTAGGGCCTCATCCCATAGCAGTGGCTTGCATCCTAAAACTATGTAAATGTGTCCCCCCAGGGCCTCATCCTGCAACAGTCATTGCCCGCTGAAACTACACAATTATGTCTCTCAGGGGCCATGAAGAATGATGACATGATAGATGACTCTCAAGGAGCTAAGGAGAAAAATAAGAAGACTGAGAAACCGAAGGTATGAGAGAATATCAGTACCGCATGAAGAATCCATCTGATGCA